>CM067539.1:60728762-61942824 GCA_034509755.1 Anisodus tanguticus
TTTTCCTTCAAAAACGTCACAACTGGAATATGAACCTATGACCTACAGAAACTTTTGAATCCCCTTTACTACTACAACATATCAATGTTGGAAAATCGGGGGAGAATAAGCACTCCCAATCATTCAAATTCTCTCTTAAAGACAAGTGACGCAACGATTCTTCTTTGTTCCACTAAACTTGACTTATATAATCAATCAGAGAAACAAAAATGGGGAATAATTTCTTCCACCAACTTAACTTTTATTTTGGCTTTTGCAAACACAAACTTACATTCTTATCTTGTGAAGTTCTTCAAGACTCACACCTTCTCGACGATTAGTTCTTCTCTTCACAAATCCGAAGAATTCACTTTTCTTTTGCAAATAGCCGGCCTCTCAACAGGTACTCAAACCCGAAGACACACCTTTAATGGAGATTGCCAAAATCTTCACCTTTCATGATCGAACCAACGCTCTGATACCACTTGATGAAAATATAAGGTCGGCCCTTGATAATATCATAGGGCACAAATAGGATGGAAGAAGGAGAAAAACATTAAGCTCACTTCATAATAATATTAAAACTTCTCTCTTTCATAACATCATTACAAAGAAGATATTTATATCCAAACACACTTCTAGACTCATACCTAATAAATGGTTTTACTTGAACTTACCTTTGAAAACACAATAGTGTATCTAGATAATACATCATTACAAAGAAGATATTTATATTCCTTTCATTATTCACAATATATATAGATCCAAATATGGTACGAATCATAACTTACCTTACAAAGGTTGATTCACAATACAATTAGAATCCTAAGTTACCTTAAATATACAAAAATAAATGGTTTTACCCTTTGTGAAAATGTCCGCATACCTAGAGAAAGGCACGTGTGTGAACTTACCTCCATTCAATATGATAGATAAGCTCACTTCATAATAATATTAAAACTTCTCTCTTTCATAACATCATTACAAAGAAGATATTTATAGGTATCAAAAGACACTTCTAGACTCATACCTAATAAATGTTTTACAACTTAGTGTGAACTTACCTCCTTGAAAACACAATAGTGTACCTAGATAATACAAAAGACAATGAACTTAGATAACATAAAAATCATGCAACTAAGTATCCTAAAAGTCGCATTGATAACAACAAAGTGCATGAACTTAATATTCAAAATTATATTTTCAACAATATTATTTTCTTCATGTCAAAGGGGATTCAACAGTCTATGCATATCCAAAAAATTTATTTGAGTTAAAATACTTCTTTCAAGGAAAAGATGGATATAACAATGGCTTATCATAAATCAAAATTCTAATTCTTCGATACTTCAATTCTTCAATTCTAGATACCCAGAGAAACTAATACATGAATGAAGAGTTGCAGACAATAACGATGAGGACTGTCTAGTTATAAAATGATATTGACATAGAATTATAAGAGGTAATCTATAATATTAACTTGGCTAAAGAGTAGAATCTGACTGATCACCTACCAGATGCCAGGTTGCAAGGGCTGGCAATCAGAATCTTTAATGACAAAGCGACTCGGATGTTCAACAGGGAAGCGAGGTTGTGTCATAGATATGGTGTTGAGAGCACCATCATTGCCCCACCAATCTTCATCCCTGCATCCACTTGATTATTTTCATTAATTGAAAGGTATTTATACAAGTTACAAAATAGGAGAATCATATTCCTATTCTATTCCTAAAACCTTATTCTACCATAATTCTAACTATACAATTATGATAAGTGTATAATCCTAATTTAGGTAACAAATACACTACAATATACACCAAATATATATACAAGATTACAATCTTGTAATCTGCCCGTGATGGGCTACCGTGACTGGCTGGGCCACTGCTTTGGGCTACCGTGACTGGCTGGGCCACTGCTTCTGTATTCCCGTGATATACACTTCTGTATATCAAGTGTATATCACGGGTATATATACCTTGTTTAACATGAAATAAAAGCAATAAGATGGTGAACTAGTTATTGCTTGTATTGAACCAGTTATTTCTAGTTCCATAATGCTTTAACATATGACGATTACTTTGAGAGGATATAATTTTGATTGATAGAAAACTCAACTGTGCATTTGAATTACTAGTTTTGAAAATTTTGTCAGGTATTCAATTTATGACTCTAAACTGATCATAAACGGATTGTTCTGAAGGATGGAATCCACATCTTACTAGGGAAATTGAACGAACAGCTTTGAGGTACCGAATTCATATAAACCCAGTACTTTTGACGCGGAACATAAATTTATATGTATAAACTTTCTAAAATTGCAACAAACAGTATATACGAACCCATAACTTTAAAAAACTATGGGCTCAATACTAAGAATCTTAAATGTTGACCCTATAAAATTTAAATCATGGATCCGTCTCTGTTGCTGACGACTAATTAGAATATACACTCAAGTAAATAGGGAATCTAGTATAATAAATAATTTTCATCTATCTAAGTAGATTGCAACAGAGGAGTATAATAGACACGAACCTATAGCCCTTATATAGAGGAGAAACATCTTGAGGATGCCGCCATTGGCTCATTTGCAAGACTCTAATGAATAGCAAAGGAACCAGCATTCCCTAAAAGGCAATCAAGAAGACCCCGGACACCAATTTTCCTCCAGGTCATACTGAAGTGATCAAACCCAAAGTTGTAATAGTCCTTCAGCCAGGGAATGTCGAGCCACTCATACATTATTACTCCAATGCGGCAAAGTTGGAGCAAACATACAGGCATTAAGGACTTGCCATCTTCAGGTCTGTAGAAGAATTCAGTCAAATTCAGAAAATGCAGTTTTACAAGTATAAGTAAACTGGTTAAAACATAAAATTAATGAAAGCTACAAACAGAGAGGAAATGACAAAAATGGTCTCTTATATTTGAGAGTAGGTTCAAAATAGTATCTTAAGTATGCACTTAACAGTTTTGATCATTTATGTTTGCTAAATGTTAACACTTTTATTCTCGATAAAATATTTACTAGACTATGTCTATTAGATTTGACGGACAAAATGGAGAAAAAGGAAACTAGCGGGAACCTCACATTTAGAGGTACAATTTTTGTAGTTTTTGCTATTTTAAATTTTTTTCTAGATTCTAGTGCAGTTTTTTGAAGTGTAATTTCTGTTATTTTTATATATTTTTTTATTGTCTAGTGTAGTTTTTTATGTTGCATATTTTAGAATTTGATCGGACTTTCTTGATGTTTATAGTTAAGTCTATTTTTCTCACTGTTTCTATCAAATCTAACGGATAGAGTTCGGTAAATATCTTACGGAGACTAAATGTGTTAACTTTTGACAAACTTAAAGCACCAAAACTGTTAAGTGCATTCTTAAGATACTATTTTGAACCTACCCTCAATAAGAGACCATTTTCTCACAAACAGATGATAACTTTGACAATAGATCAATTCACGCAAATCATGATAATATAACGGAGTAATTACATGTTCTGTACATTGAGTGCCTCCTCAAGTACTATGTCTCAAAATCATATAGGAACTTGATATATTAACTCAGAGCTCGATCAAATTTATTGCTAAGGTTATGGGTTCATATATACGACATCAAAGCTATGAACTTGATATATTAACTCAGAGCTCCATCAAATTTATTGCTAAGGTATAACTTTCCAGGAATTGTTCACATGGCAATAATTGATCAAATAAGGTTAAATTGCAGCAAATAAAAACTACCGAAAACTCACTGCATTCCATCTAAGTATGTTCTGGTTGTCCCGTTAAGTGCTCCAGACAATGATGTTATGCTTAAGACCCAATTCTCCGAAGTGTTCTCATAACCCTTGAATGCCTAATCACATTAAGCTTAAGGTTAACATCGAACAGATTATTTTAGGTGTCACAAGTTTTCAATTGAATGTGCACTAATTCACCTTATCAGCCAGTATTTGTTGTAAAACTCGAACCTGTGCTCCGGCTGAATGTCCCACAACATGAATAGGGTGATTGTTAAACAAAGCAATATACCCGTGATATACACCCAATATACAGAAATGTATATCACGGGCAAATGGAGCAAAGCAGCAAAGCAGTCTCGGATAAGGCCCATTACTGGCCCATCACGGACAGTAATCAGTGGCCCATCACGGGCTGGTTGATATGTATATATATGGTATATATTGTTGTAATATTGTAGTGTATTTGTTACCTAAATTAGGATTATACACTTACCAATCCTAATTTAGGTAACAAATACACTACAATATTACAACAATATTTACCATATATACACATATCAACCAGCCCGTGATGGGCCACTGATTACTGTCCGTGATGGGCCAGTAATGGGCCTTATCCGAGACTGCTTTGCTCCATTTGCCCGTGATATGCATTTCTGTATATTGGGTGTATATCACGGGTATATTGCTTTGTTTAACAGTGATGTTCATCCCACTCAGGGTAGTGCCCTGCTTCTTTTTTTGCCAAATACGCAAAATGGCTAGGTTAAGTGAGGTGTGACTTAGTTTGACTAGGCACGGAGTTTAAGAAAGAAAGAAAAAACTTTTGAAACATATGATATTAAGCATGTCATAACATTTGTGTAAGTAATATAGAAGAGCAGAAAAGATTTTGACCTTGTTCATAAACTCGTCCAAATTGGGAATGGCCACAAGCCTTACTGTGCTCCTCCCCATAATCAACCTGCCCTCCTTTCAAATAATAGAACAATTCACGAGCCCTGAAATCTACAATCCATCAATTGTTGCAAAAACACAATAGAACAGGAAGCACAGTATATCTACTCAAATATGTGACAATTTCATCTAAAAAGCTTAAACTGTTACAGAAAGCACGCTTTTGTTTATTTAATCATGTCTTCAAAACGACCCCTCACGTGTAGGTGTGAATAACGTGATTCTTTTTCATGAGTCAAACATGTGAAAATTCTTTTTGATAATGGACGACAGTTAGAGTCGAACTCAAGACCTATGTGTCTGCGATGATACCATCTTAAGAAATAGTCAATCACTCAACCAGTGTGTGACACTTAACAATGACAAAGAAGATAAGCATTTGATCCTTATCAAAATGCACCTGTCGTATATGCTTGTAAGCGAACCCAAATCTGGCACAAGAACCCTGTCATCCTTTTTCTCCGCACCAGCGAAATACGAAAGTCCTCCCAATCTCTACAAGAAAGATACATAATTACATTTCCAAGGCCACATGAGAATTAGAACAAATAAGTGTAACATTAGTATTGGAAGGCAAAAGGGTCAACATCGCAACATACTATTCGAAATTGAGCAACTTTACACTCTGCGGTTAGAAATGTTGAGTTGTGGAGCTTAATTCATCGCGACACTATGAAGACCTATGCGGAGTGTGGAACGCTGATCGACCTGGGTGGTAATTTAGTGGAGGGTATTTTGGAAATTTTAAGCTTGTATTATGTTCGCCCTAGTTTTCGTTACATATAGATTAGGGCGTTGTTTTCTTCCTTTGAGGTCGAGCAAGAGAGAAAGAGAGGATTGTAAACTCAAACTCCCTATTTGATTATAGTAAAATCTGCAGCGGCAAAGTGGACGTAGCTCTCGCATTGAATGGTGAACCACTATAAATCTGTGTGTGTTATTTATTTTTCGCTTATTTACTGTTTTTTTATTAGGTAGGATTTGAGACTCAAATTCTAACAAGAAAAAAGTCTGATTTTTACCTTAACCCCTGACGGAACTCCAACTTGAGTAATTTTAAGGGCTTTTACCAAAAATAATTACAGTCACTAGCCAATATACAAAAACTTTACATTAATAATATATAAAATAGGTATATTTTTATATATTACAATTGATATACAAAAATATATATTTTGCTAGCTATTATTTTGATGGGCATTGTACAGTGTAAAAATCTCTAATTTTGAACCATAATCAAATGTGGAAGCGTAAATTTTGACCCTTTTTCTCAAACACGTGAAGTTCACCCATTTCATGTTGGAGCTCTAGCTCTGTTAATGATAAAGACAAATGCAAGACGATTAATGACAAGGGCATAAAGACCAAAAGTATAGTGGATGACAAAATTGATCAATTTATTATAGTACAAGGACAAAAATAGAGGTAATTAAACTCTAAACCGAAAACCCTAAATAAGGAGAAATATGAAAATGTGTTAAAAGTGAGCAATACCCCTTTGCCAGAACCAAATATTCCATGAACCAACACAATGGGAGGCAAATCTTTTTCAAACTGTTAGTCTCTTTTTTCTCCTTTTCTTCCAAATTTTGCTTGAAAATCCAGTTATGCAGTATCTGTGAAACATCACCAGCTATAGCTGTGCTGAATATGTAAAGACCATAAGCCAAATGAACCAAAGAACTCACAAACAACTCTGTCCATTGAAGTGATGTTACACACCATCTCACTATCATTTTACAAATTCTTAGTAAAAAAAATTAAGTGTAAGTTGTAAATGCTTAATCTTTTTGAGAGAAAACAAAAAGACCCCTCAAGTTTTAAAGCAAAAAAAATGGAGGTTCTTTTTTGTTTTCTTCAAAAATGGCCTCTGTTATGGTGATTCTTGGAAGTGGGGATAATGGGAAAAAACTCGTTTGGGTATCTTATTTTGTTTTGGCTTTATAGAGTTTGTTTGAGGTAAGAAGATTCAAGAATTTGAAAAATTGTTTACATCACTTTCACGTTTCTAGAATTGATCAATCAAAAGCCTCGTATTATGTAGCATTAAGTTATTAATAACAACTTGTTTGGATGGTCGTTACGTGTGGTATTGAATATAATATTTGTTTGAATTATTATTATTATTATTAAATTTGTTGTTACGTACTAATAAAAAATGTCATTTATTTTCCAAATAAAAGGTGGAACTCCCACCCCAGGAGTCCCCACACCCCGGTCCGACAGGTCTGTGAAGGCGGTAAATCATGGTGACTCAATTGATTTCAAAGGTTAGACCGCACCACGCCTGCGCACGCGCAGGGGCCCTCCTTTATTTCAAGAAGTAACCCCCACACCGCCGCCGACGGGATTCGATCCTTGGCCATTTTCCAAATATCCCCTTGATAACCAATTGAGTCGCCCAAGCGGACTAAAACGTGGTAGGGTAAACTTTTTAAAGTGGTACCGGTCCCACCGCATTACGGCCCCATACCCCGAAAAACCCCACCTCCGCCCGGCCTACGGATTTGTATACACCGCTTGGCCTACGCGTATGGAGGGATTTTTTTTGGGGGAACACGGTTCCACTCTCGCTGATCAGAGGACTCGAACACGGAACCTCAGA
Source organism: Anisodus tanguticus (assembly GCA_034509755.1). Taxonomy (NCBI): domain Eukaryota; kingdom Viridiplantae; phylum Streptophyta; class Magnoliopsida; order Solanales; family Solanaceae; genus Anisodus; species Anisodus tanguticus. The sequence continues at coordinate 60,736,051 of CM067539.1, forward strand.
CAGCAATACCCTAATGTATTGGCCACTGGGCCAAACACTTTGGATAAAAAAAAAATGTCATTTATGCAACTATGTTGGTGTGATCGTGTCATTATTTCTTTTTCCTCAACTCACTTTTGTTTATTATTTAATTATTTTATTTACCTTTTATGTTACCATTTTTTATAATAACTTATTTGTACCGTTTTCTTTACTATTAGAGTTAATGGTCAAAAACACATCTGAAATATCATTTTTTGAGTGTTTTATACCCCAACTATCATTTGTTCATTTTCCTTACCAATTGAACTATCACCATCTATGTATTAAAACACACTTATAGTAATAATTCATGTAGAAAAAGAAAAACAACTGATAATTGACATATTTAACTTCGATGTATGTTTGGTGATTGTTCAAGCAGGAAAAGAGAACAACTAATATTTGGAGTGTGAACTTACAAAAAAATAATAGTTTAGATGTATTTTTTATCATTATCTCTTAATATTATATAAGTTTATTTTTCAAATCTTGTTGTGTATACTATATTATGATTATGAAATGATATAATTTATTCAAATTTTATATTCATCTATAAATACTACATTATATACAATAGGATATATTATGAAACGATATATAAATAAGTTGTAACTTGCCCCTCCACTCCCTCCCCCACCCCCCTCTGGTCCTTCTATTTACGTGTTTTGAACATAAAGAGAATCGGGAGTATAAGCGAATCTAAAATTTGAGTTTGATGAGTTCAATTTTTAAAGTTATTAGTATTGAATTTATTGTCTTAAAGTATCATAAGATACTAATCATTTCAATTTTCAACTTTTTTACCCTTTATGAACTGGCTGAGAAACAGTGTATCTACCTCTCGAAGATAGGGGTAAAGACTGTGTACATTTAATCTATCACAAACCTCACTTGTAAGATTACATTAGACACGTTGTTATTGTTGTAAATTTCTAAACTCCATCGAAAATTCTAGAGCATTGGATACGGGACCCACCTCTCATCAAAGGCTCTTGGTGCCACATGTTATAAATTAGGTCGCTGCCATAGAGTAATATGGGTCCCGCTACCTAAGGACACACGTTTTCAAAGAGCTTAGGGAGGCAATATACAATAACAAGAGCCAAATTATTAGTTATAGATTTGGAAAAAAACTCCAAAGATTATGGGTGTGTTTGATATGAAGTTTTCAATTTTTTTATGTTTGGTTGGTCAAAATGTTCTGAAACACATTTTTCTTATGAAAACAAATTCCTTGAAAATGAGGAAAATGACTTCTTGGAAGTTGGAAAAACAAGTTCATAAATGACATTTCAAGTTTATTATCTCTTCTCCATCCATCCAACGCCCTCAACCCCTTCACCATCTCACCCCCACCACCCCTGAACACCCACACCCCATCCATCCCACCCCCATAATATTTTGGTAGATTACATATAAATATTCTTAGGATAATATATTTTTGCTTACGTACCAAACACTAAAAAATAAATAAAAAATCACTTGTTTTCCAAAAAAACATTTTCCTCCGTTCCAAACACACCCTATGCCTAAAACCTAGTGTAAAGATATAGACATAAATACCTGCATAATCCAAAATGATCCTCAATATTTGGTGAATAGTTGGTGGAGGCTGATTCATGCTGGCATTCATAGTTTAAGTCGTTTGGTTGACCAGTTATACATCTATTAATAATATAAAAATGACAGTGCATGCAGAAATTAAAATGCAAAAATTAATAATGTAAAGATTATAATTAATGGAAAGATCTTTACTTTTGGATATCTAGTTTGATATATCTCAATTTAGTAGACAATGTATAACTTTAACAATATGTGTTTATCTATAAAAACAAAAAAATTATTTACTATTATGAGGATTAATTTTGTAATTTTAGTGTATTTAATCTATGTTTAGTTTTAACCAGTACCTACATTCTTAACTCACATTATATCCTACATTTCTCGCATAATTTATACATGACACTATCCATGGAATGTTCTATCATTAATGTATATATTATCACTCTTATTTGGTGGGCCGGGCGGGGCCCAAGAGACGATCGACCAAGGTTCTTTGGAACTAGGCCCCCGCACGGGTGCGGGCATGCGAGCAAGGCCCACCCTGCTGGTGGGCTGCACTGGTGGGCAGGGCGGGGCCCAAGAGGACAATCGACCAAGGCTGCTGAACCGTGCCCCTGCGGTCGGGTACGGGCATGCGAGCAAGGCCCACCCTCGCTGGTTGGGCCACCGCTGCTCGCGATTCTTGTTGTCCAGTCCACTGGTTGCGTTGGCCTTTTCCGCGGCCCTTGCCTTTGTTGTTGCGACCTCTGCCGCCACGACCTCCGCCACCGGCTCGCCTGTCTTCTGGGACATGTTGTGATGGCGGTTGCTTTGGCCGCGGTGTTGCCATCCCGTCAACGGCTAACGCCTTTTGATTATGTTCTTCTTGTTTAGCACGTCTAGTTTCTTCCAACAATAGTTGTGAACGTGCCTTGTTGAAACTTGGGAGAGGGTCGGCTTGTTGAATCATTGTTGCGAGTGTGTCATATTCACCTTTTGGTAAACCCGCAACAAGTTGAAGCACCATCTTGGTTTCTGAAACAGAAGTCCCGACGTTGGATAGTTGATCGGTTATGAGTTTCAGTTGCTTACACTATTCAGACATGTTGTTAAAATTCTCGAGGCGGGTATTATTGAATTGCTCTTCCAAATATACGGCACGAGTATTTTTATTGTCTGAAAGATTTCTTCTAGCTAGGACCCAAAGTTCACGTGCCGTAGCACATGTTTTCATGATAGTGCACAACATGTCTTTGGAGATGGTGTCGTAGATCCATTGTTTGACGATGGCGTCAAGATGACGCCAGATTGAGTCTGTAACATCGGTGGGACGAGGAATAGATTCGTCAATATGATCAAACACGTTGTATGCACATGCATGAATGTAGAATAGTTCCATCCACATGGAATATTGACAGTCTTCTTGATCAAGAATTATAGGGATAAAATTCTTTTGCCTTACAAAGGTTGATTCCTAATATAATTAGAATCCTAAGTTACCTTAAATATACATCTATCATAATTACAAAATATACAGAGAATATTCGGAAAATATTCGCTAATAATTCTTGCTCTTGTGTTCTTGTTCTTGTTCTTGGTGAGAATTGTTCAATTAGCAAATGTAGCATATTTGGGCACGATTCTCATAAAATGAGAAATTTCGATCAAAATAAAGTTTTTTTTTTCAAATCCACTAGGCAAGCTGGCAAGGTTCATCCTAAGAAGTTTACTATAAATATAATTGAGCCTATAATTCTATGTATAATGTCCAAAGATTATAAATTATAAATTTTAGATCGATGTTTTAAGAATAAAACATACGGAGTACTTATATATATCTTGAAGACGAAGAAATGATGAAAAAAATATTTTGGATATACTTGCCGGCTATATTTTTAGGGTTGGACGATTATTTATATTAATTTCTCGAACAACAATTTAAATGTAGGTGAACACCGAATATAAAATTAGTTAAGACCAGAAAATATTTGGTCTTCGAATACCATTGTCTTGCTTGTACTCTAAATAGATAAGTACTTATCTTTTGTGAACATGCAGGAGAATTCAACTTCAAGGATTTTGGAGTACCAATCTAAATTTATCTAGTTCAAGTTATCAGCTTGGCAAAATCAAGTCTACTCGAAGAATAATTCTTTTTTTTCTTGTTGAAAACTATATATTTTTAAAACCGAGCATATGTCTACCGCGGGAATAGAAGAACGAAAATTAACTTTTATGTTGAAGTCTTTCCCGTTGAAGGCTGAGGGCGTAAATTGGTTGACCTTAAAGAACAAGAAGGAAAAAAAGGTAAGAGGGTTTAGGGTGTGGTTAAGAGCTGCCCGAAACCATTGACACGTCTTATGCCTCATTTTACGTGACATACTTTTTTTAAAGTCTATTAGAAGAATAATTCTTTTTGAAAACTATATAATTTTAACAACCATTTCATCTTTATTTACATGATATGTTGGGGTCCTCAACCGTCGGTCCATCGCCATCACTCATTTAAAACAAAAAAACACGAGGAACTCTTGTTGTGGTTGGCATATATTTGACTTACATGTCAAGAGTTTTCTATTTATCCCTCTTTATGTAATATATTTATGTCTTAGCATATTCCAAGAAGAAGAATTGTTCTATATATATTTAAGAATTATTTAACTTTAAATCTTTTATCTGTCTTCATTGAAATTATTTATAAGCATATAAATCTTCATGATGTGCTTTAAACAATATGTTGCAAAAGCCTTTTTTAGACTTTGTGGCTAGCCAAACACGAAGGTCGTAACCGGTTCGAGAACCTTCTCTCATAGATTCCCTTCACCAAGTCATCGCCAGCAATCAGCTCTTATCCCTTGGTGTCAAAGGGCGAGTTCCTTTCTTGTCTTGCCCAAAAACTTTCTTGATTCTCATTGGAGAAAGACGTTTCGAATCCTCATAAGAGGAGAGAGAAAACCTCCATTTCCAAGTGTTCTCGAAGAGAAAATGCTGATGAAAAAAAAGAGGGTAGGGTTCGCTCCTATGACAAGTGCAGCTTGATCACCCTACCCACTAATGGACGTAGAGGGGGGGGAGGCGAACGGGAACCGACCGAAAACCCGAACCGCTTGACTATAACTTAACAACCAAAAAGCTCTGCGTCGAACTTCAGCCCCTTCAAGTTGGCCATGGGGTAATAGCCTCTGACGCCCCACACCATTGCGACAGGAGGGGGCTTGCCCATCAGCCTACTTTGCCAAGAGGTGGCAGGTATAGAGTGAATTCTATTCACTCTTAATGAAGTGGAGTGCACTCCTTATATCATAAATCAAAAAGTCAGTATGGTGCCCCGGTAGACGCGCAGACCTAGTGAGTTTTCGCCGATCCAGATGTGCCAAAGATTGAGGACTATGAGGGTACGATGCTATCCTTGTACTTTGTTTGTTGCACATATACACAAAATGAGTTGGAGGGGGTATTCAATACCTTAAGGAGTTGGTTCAAAACAAGATTATTCAAAAATTATAACTAGCAAATAATTCTGATTAAATAATAGATAAATTTAATCTCAAATTTTATTGCATAATCAAACAACTTGCCGAAAATGGACGAATCCAAGTCTAATTGGCTATCATTTTTGAAGTCATAAAGGCATATGTAACATGTGGTTTTGTAAAAGAAAATTATAAAATGATAACCGTACGCTATTTTTTCTTGGTGGCCTACATAAAATTATTTTTATTTATAGTAGTACTATTTAAGTCAATAATCTGCATTAACTATAGACTCGCATCGGAGTGAACGCTAAGCTGGAGGTTTGGAGACAGACTCTGGAGTCTAAAGGGTTCAGGCTGAGTATGACCAAGATAGAATACTTGGAGTGCAAGTTCAGTAACGGAGCGACTTTGAGACAAGTGTGGATGTGAAGCTTGGTACTCAGGTCATTCCAAAGAAAGGAAGCTTCTAGTACCTCGGGTCTATTATCCAAGGGAATTGAGAGATTGATGATGATGCCACACATCGTATTGGGGCAGGGTGGATGAAAATGAGGGCTCGCATCTGGAGTCTTGTGCGATAAAAAAGTGCCACCAAAACTTAAAGGCAAGTTCTATAGGGTGGTGGTTAGACCGACTATGTTGTATGAGGCGGAGTGTTGGCCGTCAAGACTTCGCATACCAAAAAGATGAAAGTTGCGGAGATAAGGATGCTAAGATGGATGTGTGGACATGCAAGGAGGGATAAAATTAGAAATGATGATATCCGGGACAGAGTGAGAGTGGAGGATAAGATGCGGGAAGCGAGATTGAGATGGTTCGGGCACGTGCAGAGGAGAGACACAAATGCCTAGTGCGGAAGTGTGAGAGGTTGGCTATGGACGGGTACATGAGGGGTAGAGGTAGGCCGAAGAAGTATTGGGGAGAGGTGATTAGACGGGATATGGCGCAGGTACAACTCACTGAGGACATGACCTTAGATAGAGGGTTATGGAGGACACAAATTAGGGTAGAATGGTAGTAGGTAGTTCAGTGTAGTCCTACCTACGCTTACCAACTGGTAGTTGTAGTGTTAGTATTGCAGGTCTGCTTAGCCTATCATACTAGTAGACACAATATTGCTTTATAATCTCCTGTCGTTTGATTTATGTTGCTATGTGTATTTTGTTTATCTTATTTACCTGCATTAGTTATTGCTTCTTTTTCATAATTCGCTATCAGGGCTTAGTCGCTTTGCTTGTCTTCCTTTGCTTGTGCTTGTGCTTGTGCTTTGTCTTGAGCCGAGGGTCTCTCGAAAACAACTACTTTACCTACCAAGGTAGAGGTAAGGTCTGCCTACACTCTACCCTCCCCAGACCCCACATTGTGGGATTTCATTGGGTATGTTGTTGTTGTAGCAATGAACATCATACTAATCCCTAGGTTTTCTGAGTACTGTTCAAGACTAATTAGATCACTAATTAATTGCTCAACAGTTCTGTGATTGTACAACCTTAGCTTTGATTTTTTACTAGAACATGTGTGAGTCAAAAGCTTCACCGCGGAATACATCGATAGCCCCTTAAACTCGTCAGTAAATTTCATTTAGACATTTGAACTACGAACTATTCTGATTGAGCACCTGAACACATGATAAATTATTTATATTTTCGGCTTAGTTTTTTTTTTTTTTTTAAATATATGTTCTCAAGCGGCCACTAAGTAGACATATTCTTATTGAGGCTAATGCGTGAAATGAAAGGAGATGACATATTTTGAGTGGTTAACTTATCTACATAACAGACGCTTGAGAATATTTCAAAATTTGAACCGGAAGTATCTAATAGGAACAATTTATCATTATTTAGTTGCTCAATTGAAACATGTCACAGTTCATATGTCTAAATGAAATTTACTATCAAATTTAAAGTGTTGTCGATATATTCAGCCTTATAATAATGTAAAATACTCTATATAATAAAATGAACTTGTGAAAATGCTAGAGGTTAGAAGTTTTGCATCTTATCTTCATTAAGAAAATGTCAGAAGTGACATTGAATAAGAGAAAACCAAAAAACAACTGCAATCGCGTGTATCTGAAGTTTTAAATATGGCAGGAATTGGGCTCAAATTCGTTGAGTTTGTTCTTGGACCTCTAGTTGGATCAGCTGAAGAGAACAACTCATCTCATCCACTCTCTTTAACCTTCTCTTCTTTGAGCCCAAAATTAGGTGGGCCAGTCCACTTCCCCTTTTTTATTCATTTTTTGTGCGGATTTCCCTCAAACGCACTGGTCTTTAATTTTACCCTTCATATTTGTGGTCTTTAATTTTCTTTCCTGCTATTTATTTTATGAAAATATTCAGGTCTACTTCGCAAGGCATAATATGTATAGTATTTTTTCTTCAAAAACTGGATTTTTTCCTCGTGCGACATAAGCTATGTAGGAATTAAGTTATGCGACATAGTTTTATATAGTAATTTTTTAAACTATGTTGAGTGTTGAAAATTATGTCTTATCCGGCATAGTTTGTGTGGATGTTATGATATATATGTTGGAATTAAATGCTAACTATTTCCGTCGAAATTTGAAATTATATATTTTTCATATTATGTTTAGTGTTGACAGTTACGCCTTATCTGGCATAATTTGTTGGTTGAGTATGATACATATGTCAAAGATAAATATTAATTATGCCACACTAAAAAAAAACTCAAATTTGAAGGACAAAAATTAAAGACCATCCCAAAATAGAGCATTTGTGCGAATGACACTTTTTTATTTGTCATTTTCCTTGCCTCCTTTTCTTTGGGCTTTTAATTTTTTTCCTTATGTTGCTTGATTATCTATTTTCTTTTCTGTTTCGTTCTTAACCTGGAAACATAAAGGAAAAATAATATCATAATGATTACTATTGATGAAAAGAACAACGGTTAGAAGCGGGGACAACGTTATTAATTACCAAGTAATACTTACTCCAAAAGGTGGAATCTCCCACTCAGGAGCCCTCACATCCCGATCCGACAGGTCTGTGAAGGAGGTAAATTATGGTGACTCAATTGATTTCAAAGGTTAGACCAGTACCACGCTGCGCACAAGGGACCCTCCTTTATTTCAAGAAGAAACCCCCACACTGCCGCTGACGGGATTCGATCCTTGGTCCTTACTCCAAATATCCCCCTTGAAACCAATTGAGTTGCCCAAACGGACAATTACCAAGTAATACTGATTAGGTATTTATGATGACTAAATTCTGCTTTTGGGGTAATTTTTTCCTTTGAGACTTCATATATCTACATATAAAAAATCTCCTTTAAAAATTATAGAATTATTTTCTTAATTTCTGAAAGTATACCGTGAAATACATGATATACACGGCATATACAATGCCTTGTGTATACCGTGTATATAACGGAAACACAAGACAAAACAGTCTGTGATATACATGCCAAGTATATCACGGATTGGAGTATATTTGGTAACATATTATTTGTATTTAATTAGCATTGTACACTTACCATAATTGTAGAATTTTTGTACAAATAGAATATGATTTTGGGAGTAGAATACGAATAGAATTTTCCATAATATGGAATTTGAAATTGTATATATATTCATTCATTAATGAAAATAATCAAGGGATTATTTCTTTCATGGTATCAGAAGTCTAGATCTAAACTTACTTCTCGATTTTTCCTCTCTTCCGTTGCCTCGAAATTCGCATCCCTTCTCGGATTCCGTGCCAATCTTACCTCATCTCTTCCCAGATTTCTTTCAAATCCCTTTGTTCTTTCATTATGTCGACGTCAAAGAACCTGTTTCATCATGACCTTATTGTTTCTAACATCAAGAACCACATCCCTATTGTTCTTGAGATGGAAAATGTCCATTATGCGACGTGGACAGAGTTATTCAAAATTCACGCAATCTCACATCAAGTCCTCCATCACATAATTCCTCCCACTGTCCCTACACCTGCGGAGGATCCTCAGTTATGGATCACTCTTGATGCTACCGTCCTTCAGTGGATTTACTCCACTATTTCTACCGACCTTTTACAGACGATCATTGAACCAGACACTACGGCTATGGCTACCTGAAATAGACTGTGTGATACATTCTAGGATAACCACCATTCCCGAGTTACCACATTTGAGCAATAATTTTTACAAGTTCGCATGGAAGATTTTCCGAATGTTTCGGCCTATTGTAAACGGCTCAAGGAATTGGCGGACCAACTCCGTAACGTTGGAGCACATGTTACCAATAATTGTCTTGTTCTAGAAGTGGTTGCAGCCTATCCGAGGTCTATAATGGTGTTGGGACTCTCATCCATCAAAGTAATCCGCTTCCCCCTTTTTATCAAGCCCGTTCGATGCTCACGTTAGAAGAAGTTGTCTTGGCAAAAAAGGAGGCTACCAGCGCCAATTCTGTGGCGATGATGACTTCATCCAATAACTCTCACGAATTTGTTGACAATTCGGGCCAAAACCGCAACCACGGTAGTGGCAAGAAGGGCCAAAACCGTAAACATAATGGCAATAATCGCGGCGGCAACAACAGCGGCGGCGGAAACAGTAACAACACCGAGGGTGGGCCTCGAGGTTCTGGGGCCCAGCCCGCCTAGTCCTAGCCTTGGGCCCCTTGGTAGTGGGCCTAGACCAGTGGCCCATTCCCGCCTACTACCTTTCTCCCCGGTCCAGCCCCATAACAGGCCCAATTACTCTATTCTTACCAACACCGTTTTAGGTCAGGTCAGCAATCCGGTGTGCTGGGGCCGAGGCCTTCAATGCTGGGGGCCCGAATTCGATGCCGACACCCACTGATATTGAGGTCGTCATGCATACACTAGGATTAAATCCTCCAGACGCAAATTGGTATATGGACACTGGCGCCACTTCTCACATGACGTCCGACCAAGGTACTCTCTCATCTTATTCCAATTTGAGCAATAATCGTGGCATTATTATTGGTAATGGCAATACAATTCCAATTCGTGGTTACGGTAATACAACTTTGTCTCCCCACATCCACCTTTTGTCTTGAAAATGCCCTTCATGCCCCTAACTTAATTAAAAATTTGGTGTCTGTCCGAAAATTCACCACTGATAATTGTGTTTCTGTTAATTTTGATCCTTTTGGGTTTTCTGTGAAAGATTTCAAAACGGAGATACCTCTCATAAGATGCAATAGTAGGGGAGATCTTTATACAATCACACTCGCCTCCAGTTTCTCGAGTCAAACCATGTCATCGACATTTGCAGCTTTAACTCCTTCCTTGTGGCATGCACGTTTGGGTCACCCTGGGTCGTCTATTGTTTCTTCCTTGCATAAAAATAATTTTATTTCTTGTAAGGGTACACGTAGTACTCCAATTTGTCATTCCTGTCCGTTAGGAAAACATGTTAGATTACCATTTGTAGCCTTTACTTCTCGTACTTTGATGCTGTTTGACATTATACATAGCGATTTATGGACTTCTCCCGTTCTATGTTCTGTGGGCCATCGTTATTATGTTCTATTTTTGTATGATTATTCTAATTTTTTATGGACCTTTCCATTAGCAAACAAACCTCATATTTTTCCACATTCTTAAAATTTAGAGCATTCATCCGTACCCAATTCAAACGGGAAATCAAAAATATTCAGTGTGATAATAGCAAAGAATATGATAATGGGTTGTTTCGGGAATTTTGTAATGCTAATGGCATAGTTTTTCATTTTTTCTTGTACTCATACGTCCTCACAAAATGGGAAAGCCGAACGAAAAATTCATATCATTAATAATATTGTCCGAACTTTATTGGTCCATGCTTCCGTACCCCCTTCCTTTTGGCATCATGCTCTACAAATTACTACTTATCTCCTTAACATACTTCCTATCAAAGGATTGACATATTCATCCCTTCTTCAAATCCTCTATAATAAGAATCTTTCGTATTCACATCTTAGGGTCTTTGGGTGTTTATGTTATCCATTATTTTCGTCAACTACACTTAACAAACTTCAAGCCCGTTCTACCACTTGTGTGTTTTTGGATTATCCATCTAATCATCGTGGTTACAAATGTTTTGATTTATCGTCTAATAAAATCATAATTAGTCGCCATGTTATTTTTTATGAAACCCAATTTCCATTTGCTAAAGTGAGTAGTCACATGCCTAGTTCGTATAATTTTTTAGATGACGAAGTTTCACCGTACATTATGCATCACTTATTGGGTCAATCCATTACCCCCCCCCCCCGGAACTCCAGCAGGCCCACTGCATACTGGCCCGCCAACACCCACAACCCATCCCGTCCCGTGGCCAAAGAATCGGGCCTCTCGTCTAGCCCACCCCGCCCCTTTGTTTCTATTCCAGCTCCAGGTCCAGATTCCAGTATTGGGCCAGCAGGCCCACTGCCTGCTGGCCAGTCCATCCCTCATTCGAATTTTCCCTAAAATCCACTCAATTCTCCCCCGAGTCACCGACCTGTTACTCGTAGTCAACGGGGTACTTTTAAACCAAAAAGACATTTTAATCTTAATTCTAATATTCTTAAATCCCCACTACCTCATAACCTAGTGTCTGCATTAAATGACCTGAATTGGAAATTGGCTATGCACGATGAATATAATGCTCTCATTGAAAATAAGGCGTGGGAGTTGGCACCCCGTCCTTCTGGCATTAATATTATTCGGTTTATGTGGAGTTTTACTCATAAAGATAATTCTGATGGTTCTTTTGCGAGGCATAAGGCATGTCTTGTAGGTGATGGTAAGACTCAACAGGTTGGCGTGGACTATGGTGAGACATTTAGTCCGGTGGTCAAACCGGCTACCATTCACACTGTTCTCAGTCTAGCTCTTTCAAAGGCATGGCACATTCATCAGCTAGATGTCAAGAATGCTTTCTTACATGTCGATCTTAAGGAGACAGTCTACATGCATTAGCCCTTATGTTTTCGACACCCCAAATATCCTAATCATGTATGTTTAATGAAGAAGTCTTTGTATGTGCTCAAACAGGCCCTCCAAGCTTGGTATAAGCGATTTACAGACTATGTATCTACTATTAGGTTTTCTCACAGCAGGTCTGATAATTCTCTGTTCATTTATCGGCGTGGTACTTTCTTGACATATATTATATTATATGTGGATGATATTATCTTGACTACTTCTTTTGATGATTTACACAAGTCTATCATGACACTACTCTGTTCTGAATTTGCTATGAAAGACTTGGGGTCCTTGAGTTACTTCTTGGGGATTGTTGTCACTCTTCATGCCGATGGGTTATTCTTATCCTAACGGAACTATGTCGGTGAGATAATTGAACGAGCTGGTTTGTCATCGTGTAAGTCTACTTCCACTCCAGTTGATACTAAACCCAAGCTGGGTGTTGCGGCTGACTCACCTTACGAGGATCCTACCCACTATCGAAGTCTTGCTGGGGCTCTTCGGTAACTTACTTTCACGAGACCAGATATTACGTATATTGTACAACAAGTGTGTTTATTTATACATGATCCTAGGGTTGAGCACATGAATGAACTCAAATGCATTATCTGATACATCCAATATTGTTGAGTTCTACGGCGGCGAACTCAACGGCGTCAGTTATAGTGATCCTACTATTGTGAAAAAATATGCTAGACGTGTTCAAGTGGGTGAAATTTTTGAATTAGACCGTGCTACTTTGAAATCCGATAGTGTTTTTCATAGCAGTCTAAGGGGTTGTGAAAATATGTAAATAGTGGTTGTATCTTTACTCCTTAAGTCTATTATTTCTCTTGGTTGTGTGTCTATCAAGACATTATTTGGACTTTCTTTCATTTTGGTTATGGAAAGTGAAAGTCGTTCGTTTAGTACGAGGTCTCTTCACACCTCGTGATGCTTACATCACTAGTTGATACCCAAACTATAGACATGCTAGCTCGCGTTGGGTAGGGCCCGCTCACTTATAGTTTTTGCTCTTATTCATCAAGTTTTGGTCTATGTTATTTTCTTCTATCTTTCGCTTTCTTCGCCTTCTTCGATCGCCTTTTCTTGCTGCCATGGGGTCGACCTATGAACAAGGTAAACTCTCTATGAATGGAAAGAGGGTGCTTCGGATCGGGAGTAACCATTAGACTATGGCTTGCATTTATATCATTCGACGACCTCTACACTTATTTCTTATACAGACGCTGATTGGGGTGGCTATCCACATACCAGACGCTCCACATCTGGTTATTGTATGTTTCTTGGTGATAACTTGGTCTCATGGTCTGTAAAGCTACAGTTTACATTATCACACTCCAGTGCAGAGGCTGAGTATCGAGGGGTAGCCAATGTGGTATCTGAATCGTGTTGGTTACGTAATCTTCTCTTAGAGCTTCATTGTTCCATTCAGAAAGTTACCTTAGTTTATTGTGATAATATTAGTGTTGTCCATCTTTCTGGTAATCTTGTTCAACATCAGCGCACTAAACATATCGAGATGGATATCCACTTCGTTCGAGAAAAGGTAGCTCGTGGATAAGTACGCGTCTTACATGTCCCTTCTAGATACCAAATTGCAAAAATCTTTACTAATGGTCTTCCCTCGGTTCTGTTTGAAGATTTAGAGATGGTCTCAGCGTACGACGACCGCCCACTATGACTACAGGGGTGTGAAATTATACCGTAATATACACGGCATATACAATGCCTTGTGTATACCGTGTATATCACGGAAACACAAGACAAACCAATCTGTGATATACATGCCAAGTATATCACGGTTTGGAGTATATTTGGTAACATATTATTTGTATTTAATTAGCATTGTATACTTACCATAATTGTAGAATTCTTGTACAAATAGAATAGGGTTTTGGGAGTAGAATAAGAATAGGATTTTCCATATTATGGAATTTATAAATTGTATATATACTCATTCATTAATAAAAATAATCAAATGATTATCTCTTTCAATTTCAAATTGTAAGTGGCTATTATATACCATTTCCTCTCTTTTAAAAAAAATTCCTACAGTGTTCATTGAGTGAATTTTGTTTCCTTTACATGCTATATGCAGGGTGGACAATTTTCTGTGTGGGCTATGCTCATGTTGCTAAATAGATGTCACTGGTTTGACGGTAAAATATTACATGCATAGGATGTTTACACAAAGCCAATGAATATAAGATATACGTCTTGCATATACACTTTTTAACACGTAGTCAAGATTAATTGATATATATTTGCACTTTGATTTGTTGATCCTCAAGGTTAATTGTTTAGCTAATTAAATATAAACACCCAAGTAAGGTTAATACCATCAAACACACACCAACATCATCCCAACAGATAATTTCCTTTGCTATCTTTCGCAATCCCTACTCTAATCAAATTACTAAAGGTCCTTATTAAAGATAGGTCGTCAAACTATGATCGAGAGTTTCACCTTTTTGAAGCGTCAATCGTGTAAGGCGACTGGGCCAGATCAAGTTAGAAAGACTTTGATAACTCTGTAAACGTGTACAAGTATAACACTACAATCCCTACCCATAATTAGAATAAGATTCTAAACTAGGATTCCTCTTATATTGGGAATGCGATTCTTCTTGTATTAGGATTGTATATTGTACACTATACATATTGATATTAATGAGAAAGACTCCCTAAGGAAGATTAATATCATCTTACATTGTATCAAGAGCCAAAACCCTACTATAAAAAAAAATTCCTCGCCCCCCCCCACCTCTCGGCCGACGGCAACAATAACTTTTTTTTCTTCCCAATTTCCATCCCAATGGAGAATTTGGCTACTCCCACTTCTTCCGATGCTTCCGCTTCTCACTCAGTCGTCATCCAACCCATCTCCTCACCGTCTTTTCATCCGGCTCTCACCGTTACCAACATCAAGAATTTTATCTCTATAATTCTTTATCAAGAAGACGGCCAATATTGGTCATGGGTGGAACTATTTCGCATCCATGCATGTGTATATCATTTGCTTGATCATATAGACGACTCTTTACCTCGTCCTCCCGATATGGACGACATCACATGGCATCGCCTCGATGCCGTGGTTAAACGGTGGATATATGTCATTATATCCAAGGACTTACTATACACAATTATGAAAACGGGTGCCTCTGCCCATGATCTATGGACACGTTTGGAAGAAATTTTTCAAGATAACAAGAACACTCACGTCGTGTACTTGGAAGAACAGTTCAACACCACCCGTCTCGAAAACTTCTCTAATATGTCTGAATATTGCAGGCAGTTGAAACTTGTGGCAGACCAAATGTCTAATGTTGGTACACATGTGTCTGAAACTAATATGGTGTTACAATTAGTTACGGGACTCCCTAAGGGTGAATATGACACCCTAGCCACGATGATACAACAAGCTGACCCTCTACCAAGTTTCAACAAAGCACGCTCACAAGTTATTGGAGGAAACCAAACGTGCAAAACAAGATGAGCATAACCAGAAGGCTTTAACAGTTGAACCGCCCGCACAACATCAGGCCACCGCCGGCCAACAGCCTCCGCCGAAAAATATCCAACCGCGGCAAACCCGCGGCGGCAAGGGTGGCAAGGGTCGCGGCAGTGGGCGAGGCGGCAAGGGCCGCGGGAAGGGACGAGGCTAACAAACACAGCAGTCCAGCAACACCATGGCATGGGCCGGGCCAGCGTCTGGTTACCCAAATCAGAATTGGGCCGCGGCTTCAGCATATCCTCCAGCCCAGTTCCTTTTTCAGCAACAAGGGCTACTGGGCCAGGCTCCAGGTCCACTCCCGCCCCTGCTTCAACACAAACAGACCCATGTCGTGCAGGCCCAGTTCCCACAACAGCCCTTCAATCAAATCCCCACCGACTTGGGTTAGACATTCGGTAGTATGAGTATGCAGCAGCCCAGCGAAAATTGGTATATGGACTCCGGAGCCTCCTCTCACCTCACCCGGTCCGCAGGTAATCTTTCCCAAGTGTATCATTTAAAGTCTCCACAATTTATTACAGCTGGCAATGGTCACCGCATTCCAATTCAGGACTATGGTCACACCCACACTCCGCCTCATCCCCCACCCTTCTCCCTAAATAACATCCTGCTTGCCTCACACATCATCAAAAATTTAATATCCATTAGGAAATTTACTCGTAATAATTTTGTGTCTGTTGATTTTGATCCCTTTGGTTTTACTATGAAGGATATACGTACGGGGACACCCCTTACGAGATGCAATAGCACAGGGGATCTCTATCCATTCACATCCTCGTCCGCTGATGGCTCCCGATCACACATTACCCTAGCTGCTCTATCTTCATCAATTTGGCACAATAGGCTCGGACGCCCAGGAGCTCCCGTCTTTAATTTTCTTAGAAGTAATAGTTTTATTCAATGTAATGGGAAACTTGCCCAGACCTGTATTTCCTGTTAATTAGGCGAACACGTTCGTCTTCCATTTAATTGCTCAGTTAGCGTTACGTTTGCTCCTTTTGATATTGTTCATGCTAATCTGTGGACTTCCCTATTACTAGTTCCCTAGGTCATAAATATTATCTCGTGTTATTGGATGACTACTCTCACTTTCTTTGGATCTACCCATTAAAATTTAAATCGAAGTTTTTGCCAAATTTCTTGAATTTTGCACATTTATCAAAACACAATTCGAACGCGCCATTAAATCTTTCCAATGTGACAATGGCCATGAGTTAACAACTCCGCATTTCAAAAATTCCTCCACAATAATGGCATGGTCTTCCGATTTTCGTGTCCTCACACGTCCCCTCAAAATGGCAAAGCCGAGCATCTCATCCGTACTATAAATAACATGGTCCGCACTTTTTTGTTTCATGCCTCCCTCCCTCCATCCTTTTGGGTTTATGCGGTCAAAATGGTAGAATACGTCCTTAATAGTTTACCCACTAGTACCCTCCATAACATGACTCAAACCGAAATCTTACACCGTAGGGTTCCCTCCTATGATCACCTACGAATATTCGGTTGTCTATGTTTCCCTAATCTCTCTTCCATAGCCTCTCACAAATTAGCTCCCGCACCACTCCGTGTGTCTTCTTAGGTTTCCCGTTAAACCATAGGGGCTATCTGTGCTATGACTTATCCGCTCATCAAATTCACGTCTCGCGTCACGTCACTTTTGACGATACGCAATTCCCCTTTTCCAACATCCAAAAATTTCAACAACCGGATTATGAATTTTTAGATGAATCAACTCTCTCTCCTGTTCACCTTCAGGAACTGTGCCCGTCACTTTCGGGAACTGTACCTCTACAGCCACCGTACATCGCTCACCGTCAGCATCCCTGCCACCAGTGAGCTCCCCGTCACCGCCTCTAGCCACCCCTAGCACTACTCTGTCTCCAGGTTCCACCAACTTACGGGTCACCGTCCCATTCACTATGCCGTCCCAACTGTCTCACCACCGTGCCGACCCCAGTACGACCCTCAACCACCATCCAACAAACCCAGCCACCGGTCCTACTACGTCACCGATATCATACCCGACACTACAACCCTTCTCCATTTTTGGCATACCGAGAACCCCCATAAATCGTTACCACAATTCACCGACACCCACCGACCCAACCCACTCGACTTCAAACCCAAACACCGCCACTGTTCCACACCATCCGATAGCCACACTCGACCAAACCCCAGTCCCGACAGCACAAAACATACCACACCCAAATCTGCCAACACATAGTCCACCCAACCAGTAGACCGATACCCTTACCCAACCAGCGCCCACATACCGGATGGAAACTCGTGCCAACACGGGATTTTTAAACCCAAAGTCCAATTTAACATGTCCACCTAAATAATTTCACATATTTCAAAAAGCCCTAAATTAGCCAAACTGGACCCAAATTGGAATGCGGACATGTGTGAGGAGTTTAATGCATTAATGAAACAACATACTTGGGACTTGGTTCCTCGACCGGAGGGGGTGAATGTGATCCGTTGCATGTGGCTTTTTCGACACAAGTTCAGAGATAGTGATGACATAGAAAGATACAAGGCAAGACTAGTGGCAAATGGTACTAACCATCAGGAGGGCATTGATTGCGGCGAGACTTTCAGTCCGGTTGTCAAACCGGCCATCATTCGCACAGTTCTGCGCATTGCTATGGGTAAGAATTGATCGATTCATCAACTAGATGTGAAGAATGCATTTCTTCATGGGGATTTATGAGAAATTGTATACATGCACCAGCCGCCTGGCTTTGTCCACCCAGCAGCCCCACAGTATGTGTGTCGTCTCCGTAAGTCACTCTATGGCTTAAAATAGGCCCCCAGAGCATGGTATGATCGGTTTGCACAGTTTATTAAACGCCTTGGGTTTACATGCAGCAGATGTGATACCTCTCTCTTTACTTTACATCGAGGTCGTGATACTGCATATTTACTGTTATATGTGGATGGCATTGTTCTTACTGCCTCTACTGTTGTGTTGAAAGATGAGATCATTGCACGGCTCAAGTCTGAATTTGCCATAACTGATTTGGAAAAGTTGAGCTATTTTTTGGGGATGTCAGTCACTAGATCTGCAGATTGTATGTTTCTTTGCCAGCGTAAGTATGTAGAGGAGATCGTGCACAGGGCTAAGATGGACAATTGCAAAATCATGGTCACTCCAGTTGATTCTAAATCCAAAGTTAGCGCACTGGTCGGTACTCCAGTGACTGATCCTACTATGTATAGGAGTCTTGCAGGCGCACTTCAGTATCTCACCTTCACCAGGCCTGACATTGTCTATGATGTCCAACAGGTATGCTTGTTTATGCATGCCCCCGGGAACCTCGTTTTTCTGCCCTCAAACGTATCATTCGATATGTTAAAGGCACACTAGACTATGGACTACACTTATACCCCTCCGCACCGAATCGCAATTATCCTACACAAATGCAGATTGGGCAGGCTGTCCAGACACCCGCCGCTCTACTTCCGGCTACTGTGTGTTTTTTGGTGATAATCTCATCTCTTGGTCTGCCAAACGGCAAGCCACATTATCCCGTTCGAGTGCAGAAGTTGAGTATAGAGGAGTTGCTAATGTTGTTGCTGAGATCTGTTGGCTTCGAAACCTTTTCTTAGAGCTTCAGTGTCCTTTAAGAAAAATGTCTCTGGTCTACAGTGATAACATATCCGCCATATACCTATCTCACAATCCGGTTCAGCATCAGCGAACCAAGCATGTTGAGATAGACATCCACTTTGTTCGTGAGAATGTTTCTCTCGGGCATATTAAGGTATTGCACGTGCCTTCCTTATATCAATACGTGGATATTTTCACGAAGGGCCTCCCAAGACAGCTGTTTCTTGACTTCAGATCCAGTCTTAGCGTTAGGCCTCCTCCCGCTCCGACTGAGGGGGTGTGTAAACGTGTACAAGTATAACACTACAATCCCTACCCATAATTAGAATAGGATTCTAAACTAGGATTTCTTAAATTGGGAATGGGATTTCTCTTGTATTAGGATTGTACATTATACACTATATATATTATATTAATGAGAAAGACTCCCTAAGGGAGATTAATATCATCTTAGAAACTCAATTCCCTCGACCCGATCATCCAATTCGCACTAATAGACAGACATGATTCTACAGTCGAAGTTAGCAACTCTGACAGTCCCATTTGCCCTAGTAATTGCAAATTTTTCATGTACTTTGACAGCTAAATTAATTGATTATATGATATAAAAATTTATTTTTCATAGAAAATTTGTTTTGTTAAGAATACTGTATCAACGTGTAAATTAAGTTGATAAAAGAAACTTCTACTATCAACAAAAAACTTGACTTTCTGCAACACGCATGCCGTGTAATTGCATGAATATGCAATTCCTTGGACCAGCAGCGTAATATATACTTAAAAAAAGAGCATATTTATCCAAAGTCATAAAGTGGAAGACTTTGAAAATATTACTCTCTAGTCCCAACAAAATGGTTGACTTGAGAATTGTATTAGGGTGTGTCCATTTTTTTTTTTTTTTTACATATTTTGATCGTTCAAAATATTTTTTTTAGAAAAATAAATTCTTTAATTTAAAATCAATAAAATGACTTTTCTAATTAGTAGAAAAATCAAGTTCTATAAAGGTGTGTTCGGTATGGGGGAAAATATTTTCCTAAAAATGTTTTTCAATTTTTTCACGTTCGTTTGGTCAAATTTTTTGAAAAATATTTTCTTTAGGAAACAAGCTTCCTTAAAAATAGAAAAAATGAGTTTCCTAATTAAAATAGGAAAAACAAGTCAACAAGTGACATTTCACAAGCCACCCTACCACCAACCAACCCACCACCAACCATCAAACCCCAACCTCTCCCAAAACCCCATGCACCCACCCCGCCCCCTCCAAAAAAACTAATTTTTTTTTATAAAAAAAGCTTTTTTTTTTATAAAAAAAAGCTTTTTTTTTTTTTTTCTATGACACCCCCATCCCAACCCCCCGCCTCCAAATTATTTTTATAAACAAAGTTTTGAAAATGGGTGGGTTGGGTGGTGGGTGGGGTGGGGTGGTTGTGGGGTTGGTGTGGTATGGGTGGGGTTGGTGGGGCTTGTGTGGTATTTTCCCAAAAATATTTTCTACCAACTAATCGAATATGAGAAAATAAGTAAGAAATTCACTTATTTTTCACTACCCAAATAAACATAAAAAAATAAATTGAAATATACTTATTTTTTAAGAATACATTTTCATAAAAAATATTTTCCTCCGTACCGAACACACCCTAAGTCACGTTACACACAGTCTCCCCCCGTACCCCCAATGCCCCAACTTGGTTCGCACCAGTCTCTACGGGCTCAGCAATAGCTTCTTGGGCTGGGCCCCCATCTTGAGGATATTCATGATGCTGGACTTCTGTAATGCTAGTCACTGCTTCTTTGGTTCGGAAATTTGCTTGTGTATCGCTTGCGGCTTGGGCAGCTCGATTCGGCCGACCCTTACCTTCATAGTGTTTTCCTAGTTTACATATAAATATCTTTGGGGTACCATTTTTTTGCTTACTCACCAAGTTAAGAAAAATAAATAAATAAAATCACTTATTTTTTAAGAAAATAATTTTAAAAATATATTTTTCATAAAAAAGCATTTTCTTTCGTACCAAACACGCTCTTAAGTATTTTAGTCACGCTTGAAAAGTATTGATATATTTGTGAGAATGCTTTTTTAGGGGTGGCTTTTGTTGAGAAGTTTTGGTTATAGTATTTACTATTTAGGCAACGCTTATAAAGCATTTCTCTAATAACAAAGATTACGCTATTTAAGTGTTTGCTAAATTATAAAATGTTTGGCAACACTATGCACATGAAATGGAATCCTTTACCTCATGCAAGGGTAAAACTTATCCGTATTCAATATTTATACTAAATTAATGTATTATACTGTCGTCAAGGAATAAACGAGGTCTAAATGCACATTAATTGATTATAGTTAGGTGATAAAAAGTATGTGGAATATAAATGTCATATTATTATCGATTTAGTATAAATATCAAACACGAATAAATTTTTATCCCATATATATATATATCTCCAAAAAGACCTTAAACTGTACAGCAGATTTTCAATGCAAACTATCAACAACTCCATAAAACAACTTATCTATCAAATGCTTATCTTAATTTTCCTTTCCTGTCATCTTTCTGTGAAGTCTAATAAACAATAATATCACATTAAATAATTTTCTTATTGTTTAATAAGGATGCATCTATTCTTAAAAAGGTGTGATGGTTATTTCTTTTCACTCCTTATAAATATTAAATTATATTTTTTTAAAATATATATAATTCGTTTCCCTCAAGTATTCTGCTCTTGTTTCACAACATCAAAGACATACTTTTGTTCCAAGGAGAGTTCCAGTGAAGTGATATACTTTTTCTTACTCATTACAAGAATTTATTTTCTTCATTCATTTCAAATTCTATCAAAGGAATTGAGAGATTCACGAGATCTCTAGAACTTCTATTTGAATACACATTACGAGAGTGTTAAGTATTTAAATATAATTTTAGAATAAGATCTCATAAGCATATTGCACTAACATATGATATGCCTTCAAATCGTGCATCAAATCAGTTGTTTCACTTCTTAAATGTTGGAGTTATACACCTATTGTCATTACTCTCTTATTCCAAAAAACGCAAAGCCAAAGAATCTTTGTGGGTCACTTTTCATTTTCTCATTCTTGAATCTTGTGAAATGCACTTTGTACCACATTGGTGGTAGAAAGTCTTTTCTTCCTCCTTATATTGAAATGTGCATTATTAAGCTTGTAGGGAGTTGTAAAAAGGGAGTGGCCTTGTGCACATGAGAAATGGGCCGGCAAGGCAAATGGGTTGATTTTGCCCCCCACCCTATTTTTACAAAATATTATTTTTAATATTTTTGAGCTTACCCGAAATTGTTCAAATACATTCTTACCGGATTAATGTCCAAGTTCATTCCCTAGAATTGAAATCCAGACTTAGATCTCATACCTACGGAATTAGTTGTTACAAGGCAGTGGCTTGCCGCGACGCAACTGTGATTCGATAAGTTGTTTATTATTTTTTTTCTTGTTCTTGATCGATATTGTTTCCAATTTTACTAACACTAACTTCCTCTTTTTTCTTATAAATTATCGAATTCTATGTGTTGTTAAATGTTCTCTATGTGGTACCATCTTCGGTGTTTATCCAACATAATATTATTGTGTAGGAAAGTCAAGTAAATGTCTGACAACATTTGCAGATGGAAATATTTAATTATCACTGTTTGATTATAAATTATTTTTTTATATTTAAATTGTGAAGTAAATATTAGTACTTTCTTTTAAAAGTAATTGACAAGTAACATAGATTATCATATTAGTGTAATTTAGTTGGTTAAAAATTCGTTTGAACCTCCTCGTACTATTTAAAATAATAGTAATAGTTACTTGACAACATAAATTTTTCTTCATAAAACATAGTTATAAAAATATATGGTCTTATCAGTAAGTGTGTGATATTTTTCAATCCATGAGAAGTCATAAAGTAATTATATACTTTATATATAAATTAAGAATAGATATAAAATTTTGTTAATATAACTATATATAATGAGAAACTTTAGATTTATCAATCCATATTGATATATTTTGATAGAATATTATTAGAGATCTTGTAATTATGGTAGTAGTCTTGTATTAGAAAAATATAATTATGATATTATTCTTGTATTAGGTCAATGTATATTTGATTTCCATAATTATAGGTTAGGTTTACTATTGTATATCATGTATATAAACCTTTTACATTAATAAAAATAATCAAGAGATTATTCTCTTTCATGGTATCAAAAGTCTAGGGCAAATTTTTCCTTCTCCAAACCTACCGGGCAGACATGATGTCTTGCAAATCGTCCCACACACCAGTGGACACTAATTCCAAACTCAATGCCTCTTCGAGTTCTCTGTATGCCGACCCGACTGACTATCACAGTTTAGCAGGAGCATTGTAGTATCTCACTTTCACGAGACCCAATATATCCTATGCCGTGCAACAAATATGCTTATATATGCACAACCGACGGATGAACATATGAATGCACTCAAACATATTTTGTGATATGCCCAATGTACTCTTCACTTCGGCTTACACATGTACAAGTCCTCACTCTCTTTTCTCACCTCTTATTATGATGCTGACTGGGGTAGATGTCCGGACACTCGTCGATCTACGTCAGGTTACTGTGTATTCCTCGGAGATAACTTGCTTTCTTGATCTTATAAAAGACAATCTACTCTGTCTCGATCCAGTGCCGAAGCTGAGTACAGAGGAGTAGCGAATGTGGTTTTTAAGTCTTGTTGGATACACAACCTTCTGTTGAAACTTCACAACCCAATCTGCAAGGCTACATTGGTCTACTGCGATAATGTAAGTGCGATATATCTTTCCGGCAATTTCGTTCAACATCAGCGCACTAAACACATTGAAATGGATATTCATTTCGTACGTGAAAAAGTTGCTCGTGGACAAGTTCGTGTCCTTCATGTTCCTTCCTGGTATCTGATTGCTGACATATTTACTAAAGGACTTCCGCGCATACTCTTTGATGATTTTCGAGTCAGTCTCAGCGTACGAGAACCTCCCACTTCAACTACGAGGGTGTGATAGAATATTACAAGAATATTTCCGTATCATTATATATCTTTTATATTTGGTTAATTTATATTCCGATTGTAATTAGAAAGATTAGTTACCTAGTTTGTAGTTATGTAAATAATCATGTAACACTGTATATTCTACACAATAATTCAATGAAAAAGTATGGAACATATTCCTTTAATTTTCTCTTTGCCTCATCACTCTGCTTCTACAACTTTGACAGTTTATGATCAATTTGCCCCGACGGTCTCTCTTTACAACTCAAAATTTGGTGAATTCGAGCGTATAGAGGAATTTGTGAGTGTTTCTTTTTCTTTTCTTCTTATTTTGCCTTCATTGGAATGCAATTATGTCTTAGTTTCAACGGGGGTAGGGCGGGTCCAGGCGGGACGGGACTCGATGAGACTAGGGGGAGGGCAGGACCGGTCCTCTAGCAAGACTGGCGGGATCCACTGATGTCCCGTCCTGTTCCTGGTCCCGTCGGAAAAAGGGACCGGTCTTATCGGGCCGGGGCGGGATCAGGTTTTCCAATTTTATTTTTTGCACATAATTTTAAAAAATAACATACATAAACACCTCAATAATTGAACAAGACATCGTAATAAAAACATCACAAGGCTGTTTTTGTGCCTCTTATATTATTTAATAGAAATATAATTTTTTTGTAATACAATTTCAAAATTACAACTTTGTAATGTTGAAAGTTGCAAATAACATAGTAAAATTGTAATTATTAAAATCACATATTTATAAACACATTTTCTAGTTTCTTCACAATGTCTTGTGATTCTTCGGTTGGAATTGAAATTTGTTGGTCAAATTGCTCGACGTCGCTTCCACCTCCGTCGGATAAGATTTCGTTGTAGTTTTCATCGTCTTCTTCGTTGATCTCCGGTTGACCGCACCTTCTACGCTCTGCTCGTATCCAATCTTTGAATAAAACTGCAATCTCCAAGTTATCTCCCACTAATGAGTGTCTGTGCTCTCCTATTTGAAATCTTCCGGCAGAAAAAGCATTTTCAGACGCTGTTAATGACGCTTAAATGTTCAACACATCTCGGGCCATCTTTGATAGTGTCGAAAATGTCTTCTCATTCTCCCTTCAGTATTTCAGCAAGTCTTCACGTCCTTCTTTATTGAGAACTGCTTGGTACGGTACAACACCCTTCAAAATAAAAACATCAAACTCGCTAACTTGATTAGTAGTGGTACCACTAAACATTCTATGTCTAAGGTTTTCAATACTAGCCGCAGAAACAACATGTCTTTTTTGAGGAGGAGGAGGAGGAGGAGGAGGAAGGAGGAGGAGGAGGAGAAGAAGGAGGAGGAGGAGGAGAAGGAGCAGGAGGAGAAGGAGGAGGAGAAGGAGGAGGAGGAGGAGGAGGAGAAGGAGAAGGAGGAGAAGGAGAAGGAGGAGAAGAAGGAGGAGAAGAAGGAGAATGAGAAGGAGAAGAAGTAGAAGAAGAAGGAGAAGCAGAAGGAGAAGAAGGAGAAGCAGGAGAAGAAGGAGAAGAAGGAGAAGCAGGAGAAGAAGGAGAAGCAGGAGAAGAAGGAGAAGAAGGAGAAGCAGGAGAAGAAGGAGAAGCAGGAGAAGGAGGAGAAGAAGAGGAGGAGAAGAGGAGAAGGAGGAGAAGGAGGAGAAGGAGGAGGAGAAGGAGGAGGAGGAGGAGGAGGAGGAGGAGGAGGAGGAGGAGGAGGAGGAGGAGGAGGAGGAGAAGGAGGAGGAGGAGGAGGAGAAGAGAATGAGGAGGAGGAGGAGGAGGAGAAGGAGGAGAAGGAGAAGGAGGAGGAGGAGGAGAAGGAGGAGGAGAAGAAGAGGAGGAGGAGAAGGAGGAGGGGGAGGAGGAGGAGGAGGAGAAGGAGAAGGAGGAGGAGAAGGAGAAGGAGAAGGAGAAGAAGAAGGAGAAGAAGAAGAAGAAGAAGAAGAAGAAGAAAAAGAAGCCGGTTGGTTGCTAGCACTTTCTTGTTGATAATGCGTATATACTTTTTTGCATTCATCGTGTATGCTAGACAAAACTTCTTCTTTAGTTGGTTCCTTAGGTGGTTGTTCATTTGGATTTTTTGGATTTGGAGGTGAAAGTACTGCTATACAATCCTAAATAGTTTCAATAAGTGTTTTACAACCGTCAATTTTAATAGTCGGATTTAATACAACACTAATAATATAAATAGTAGGAATAGGAAAAAAATATTTTTTAATTTAATAAACATTTTTTCATAGGTGCCTTATAAGATGGTTTTTCCATATATTCACTAAGTAACAAAAATATTAGAGTTATATAAAATAACATAGTTAAAATAGTATGATAATATATACCAGAAAATTCTTTAGTTGCTTGAAAAATTTTTCTAAAAATACAATAAGTTCTGAATTTTTTTCCCAATCGTTATCTACAACCATATCAGTTGAATTTCTATTATGGGCGTTAAAAACTAAAGTTGTAGGTCTTCTATAATCATAAGCAACAAGTAGTTATTCATATAAAGAATTTCACCTAGTCACTACTTCTTCGGAAATTTTTCTATAAAGTAGTCCACAATTGTGACAAGTTTTTTTATATTATTTTTTTCTTTGTATTCTATTACTTCTAAAAATAAAATTTATAGCAAATTGTACTTTATTAAGAATGTCTTCAAAAAGTGATAGACCATCCTTTATAACTAAGTTATAAATATGGCACACACATTTTATATGAAAACGATTAGGAGAAGATGGAGCTAAAAGATCTTTTAAAAGTCTAATAACATAATTATTAGAAGAAGCATTATCTAACGTAATAATCATTATTTTGTCAGTTATACCATAATAATCGCAAACTTGATGAATATTTTCTGCAATAAAATTTCCGGTGTGCCTATCATCAATTTATCTATATGCTAAAATACATTTTTGCATAGACCATTTATAATCTATCTAATGACATGTTACAGTGAAATAATCATGGCCGTTAGTACTACGACCTATATCAGACGTGATAGATACTTTTCCAGAAAAATGATATAATGAATAACATAAATATTGTTGATATTCATGCGCAAATTTAAAAACATCTCTCCTAACAGTTGATCTAGGAAAACCGTTAAAAGCAGGATTATACATATCTCTAATGTAATGAATAAAATCAGGAGAGGAAGAAAATGAAAAAGGCAAACCCTCCACTACAATTAATTTTGCTATTGCTTCCCTATCTCAATATTTATCGTATTTAGGGCCTACAATTCCCCCAGTCATCGGGTTAACTTGACCCTGTACTTGGTCCGTGACACTATGTGAACCTTGTCCCGACTGAGAGCGCATTGGCGCACCCGACTTTGTAGCTTCGTATTCATCTCACCTAGTTTTGTGAAAGTTTTGTACGTGTCTCAATAAACCTCTCGTCCCACCCTGACCTTTTCCCATTTTAAATTTATAAACATTTTTACAAATTCTGCATCTAACTACTTGATTCTCTTGGTCCCTATAAAAAAATCTCATGCAACAGATTATAATTTTCGTTGTGTGGGGCCTCATCTCATGCTAGAGGGAATAGGAGGTGTTCCAGTTTAAGTTTAAGGTGCACTAGTTGGTGTGTTATCTAGATTATCTTCTAAATTAAAGTCTGGTTGAGTTGCATAATATATATCATCGTTTAATGGTGTATCATTAAAAAATTCAGTTTTATCTATATGCGTATAATCAATCAAATCATCATGTCTAGGAATATGATGACTAGAAGAAGTACCCATACCCATGTTACAACTACGAGAAGAAGCACCCTTACCATTACCCTTAAGCATACCTCTTAATCCTTCCATTTTAATAATGCAAATATATAATTAAAGATAATGAAGTTAAGTGTGATAATTAAAATAAAGTAACAATAATAATTTAAAGAATGAACGAAGGTACCAAACGCCGACGTGTAATTGAGGTTGAAAATTGAAACTTTGCTCGATGGATGATCCTCAAGCTAGTTGTCAACTTCACTCCCAATTTTTGAACTTTGATACAGTTATACAAATAAACAAATAAAATAAAATAATATTTAGTAGGCAATGTAAACTTGTAGAGAGATAGATTGAGAGATTGTAGGAAGATTTGTGAGAAAGATGAAGAGAAAATGAGTTATTTATAGTTGAAAAATTGGGTTAAAGTATAAATATATTAACTTAGGGGTTAAAAATAAATATTAAGGGGTAGGGGGGTTGGGGGGAGGCCAAAAATGGTCGTTGCATAACGACCAAAATATAAAATGGCCGTTGTGCAACGACCATTTTTTGCAAAGGGAAGGGGGCTGGCGGGATCGGGGCGGGGCGGGCCGGATCGGGCTTGGGGCGGGACGGGCCCGAGCAGGATGAGCCCAGGTCCGGTTAGTCCCGTGCCCATTTTTATTTTTAGGGGGGGATCGGGTAGGGACCGGGCCGACCCAGCCCACTGGCCAGCCCTAGTTTCAACTCAGAGCAATTATCCAATCTGTTTTTCTTGTTTTTTTTTTCCGTTTATATAGCCGACATCATTGCTATTGTTCTTTTTTTATTCCTTACTCAGAATTCTGGTAAGGAGTATCTGAAAAAAAGAGATAACCATCATCAACAGTTGTGGTGGGATGGGATCACGCGGAGTCTTCATATTTAATTATAGGTCTCGGGTTCGAACCTTGAAAATAAAGTCTCTAGTGAGATATTTACTTTCAAAGTGGAACTCCCTAATACGAATCCGAATTAATTTGGACCCCAAAGCTGATGCACAACTCCAAATTGAAGAAAAAGAAAAAACTAAAGAGAAAGCTCTGCTGTGTTACAAACTATCTCTAAGTTCACTGGTCTTGAAGTTTTTGTATAAAACCTGCAAAAAAGAAGATTAACTATGATACGGTTGACTTGAAAGAAAGAGGACCAATTTTCCCTCCATTTTTTTTTGTTGTTGTTGTTGGGAGTTTTTGCTCTATGGTACTTTATAAAGCAGTACGGGAAGTATATAACTATTACAAGTATTCAAAAGGATAAACATAGATTCACTAATTCAACATGAAATCTGAAAATTACAATTGTTACACAAGAAAAACTGAAAAATTCCAGTTTTGTAGAAGACGGAAAAATAGAAACTGTTTTTGCTGAGTCGAGTGTGGCACTCTGTCCTTAAGACAATATTGCCCCGTATGTATCCTTTATACGTCCTGGACAATTTGTCTCCCAAGATAAAACAGCAATGGAACCCTTGAGCAAAGGAAACTCAAGAGCTACCGTGAAGAATATTGAATAACGAAATGATGCTTGGAAGTTGTAGGAAGAAGATTTTTTTCTCTGGTTGTGTATTTTCGTGCATATCAAGTGTGCTCAACAATGGTGTAAGGGGGTGTTTATATAGGTGAGGAATGGACTGATTTACTGCCTCAAAAGCGCCTCCATAATAGCCAAATAATGGCCATTATGGAGGTTGTAAAAAGTCACCAACATAAATGGGAGAAAGACCAACGGATTTGGCCATTATAGGAGGAGTAATTCAGCCAAAATAAATGGCTGAATTGAGTGCTTGGCTTTTCTGTCTTGACCGTCGAAATTCTGAACTTCAGGGACCAAACTGTACATCTTGAAACTTCGACCAAACACTGTACATCTGAAATAATTCTGGTCCAAACCGTATATCCGAAACTTCGGGATCAAACGTACTTCGGCAAAGTTTTCTCGCCCAAAAAGATAATATCAGAAGACCCACAGCCCGTGACCCGTGAACCCGTGAACCCGAGAACCCGAGAACTCGGAACACGGAACGGGACGGGCAGGCGGCGGTGGCGCGCGTGTGGTCTTTCCTCGAACCGAAGCACATCTAGGTCCTCCCTCCTTTAAACACATGGGATACCCCTTGGGGTCCCAAACCCCAAACCAATTTCGAATCTTATATACACAACAATTCTTTCTTCCTCTACCGATGAGGGAGAATTACACACAATACCACACTTTCCATGCTTCAAACACCTTACTTCGTGAACCAATATCTCTTTCATTTCTCAATGAAATTTGACGATTCTTGGCCCTACGGTTATCTACGTACTTAGTAGATCATGCATGTGTGAAGAACCGGATTCTCCAACATACGTTACACTAGTGTTTAAGCCGATTAAAGTTGGTCGGTCGCAACTCCCGCCAAAGGCAATTTTCCAACAGTTGTTGGTTAGGGTGTTCGGGAGAGCATAAGAATAGTACTGAATATGGTGTCAAATGGATTGTTTGAGCTGAAGTTGGACGGGTCAAAATAGTTGAACAAGTAAATGGACAGTCCTGCCCAAAGTTCATTTGATTTAAGATGGGCTAAATAATGAATTGTAACCTAATCCGTCCAATTCGACCCAAGTTTTAAACAAACAAAATCTAATATTTTTTAAATATATTAAACATATTTTTTTTTCAGTTTTCTATATTCAGGATTTTTTTTGAAAGGAACATCAATTTCTTTTTAACTTTTTTCCTTTTCCAACTTCCACCAACTACAACCGATTTGTTGTAAACTTCAAGTATTTTTCAGTAATGTTGGGATACAAAATGATGAGATTAGTTATGTTGTTATTAGTTTTTATTAATTGTTTGATTTGTTATATTAAATGAACAGAGTGTATTAAAATAAAAATAGTATTGAATAAGTTGTACTTTAGAATAGGAATAATGCTGGTATTAATAATGACATGATTTATTATGTATAAGAATAATAGTTAATATGTATATAACTAATACATATATTAATTATACATAGATTGAAAGTACTACCAAAACTAATACAATATTATTTTATTATTTCTACAATATCAACTAGCTATCAAGTTCTAAGTTGTGTGGCGATAAATCTAAGATTTGAGTTTTACGTTTTTGAGATGCCATTTCATTTATTGACCACTTGTGTAACTGAACTCGAAATTTAATATTTATATATATTTTGTAGATTTTTGTCAAAAATATTGAACTTGATTGAATCCGTAATTAATACTATTCATCCGCCCTTGATGAGATGGTCGAGTTTAATTTTTATGCACTCACGATATAAAAAATATTTTCGATACTTATTGATATGGGATAGACGCTCAAAGCTTTCACGGACTATAGTCAAGACCTTTAATATATGATCACACCAAAAAATATTTTAATATGACGTCTATCGTTTTAAAAAATTTATACTCATTTAGATGGGACACGCGTACAAGGCAAGTGTCTAATCTCGCGGAATTCAATTTTCAACAATCAAGTCGAATAGACTCCTTATTCATCAATTTGGTTCTTTTTTAATTTTTTGAGATTTCATGTTATTCATCGAACATATTTTTAATATATATTTTTTCCTATTTTTAAAAATTCATACTAATGAAGATGGGATACATGTGCATGCACGTGTTCAAAAACTAGTATGATAAGAAAATATGGAATACACGTGCAACACACGTATCTAAAAACTAGTATGATAAGAAATACATCTTAAAATATTAGTTAAAATTTATATAGTTTGACTTTTAAAGCGAACGAATGGAGTAAATGTTGACACGTATTATAAAAAGAGATTTATCTATGCTTGAACCACGGGAAAAATATTTACTTACACGTGAAAAGGCGTGTTAGAGACATACTTATTAATAGTAGAATATCCATATTGATATATTGAACGTATAGATAAAACGGATGGAGATTTATGTAATAGTCGATTTTTCTACAAGAATACTTTCTTTGTCGAAGAAATCCTTTTTAACTAGTAAGGATGCATGAGAAACTTCTTTAGTTACACAAATATTATGTCATGTTTAAAATCACAGATTTCAAAAAGTATTAATTTTTTTCTTAAATTATGTGTCGAGTCAAACTGTGTCACTTAATTAAAATGAAGTGAGTATCTTTTTCTTTTCTCTTTATTTTTGCTTTGTGTAGTAAGTAATAAAAGTAGAATAAGATTTCTTATTTCAACCAAAAAACTTTTCAGTGAGTACTATTCCGCCTATTTATTAAGTCAATTCATTTTAAACCCGTTCAAATTCAACTCAATCCGTCCATTTAACATCCTTTCAAAGTCTTTCATAGCTGCTGGTACTGTTTTTTAAGTCTTTCTTTTGAAAATTTTACACAACAAATCCTTCTTTCCTTTTGTTGACTTCTCTTTCACAAATTTATTTATATAATCAGTCTTATTATTTCCATTTTGATTCATTCATCCAAAACTTTTACTTCTTTTTTATTTCTTCATTTTCTCCCCTTTCTCTCTCCCTCATCATCACTCTGTTTCTACAACTTTGACAGCATCTGATCATTTTGCACCAGCGACTCGAAATCCGGCAAATTCTGAGCACAGAGTGCTCAGAATGATCTAACTTTGTGAGTGTTCCTTTTCTTTTTCTTATGTTTTCACTGAGATGCATTTATGTCTTAGTTTCAGCGCACAACAGTTATCAAATTTGTTTTTGTTTTTCTTTTAATTTTAATCAGAAGTCTTACGTTCGAGTCTTAAAAATAAAATTTCTTTTATAACCTAGACGGAGTCATAGTGCTAATTACGGATTTATCAGAACCCAGTACTGATTCAAAATCCTGTATTTGTATTAAAAAGTCCATTTAACGTGTAGAAATAATCTATCCATTATCATTAAGCAAAAAAACAATTTGTGTTCCCGGTTTTATAAACTAAAAATCTTGGTTCCGCCTCTATTTAATAGTGAGCTCTTTACTCCCACAGTCGGACTCCCCTGCACCAATCAGAATTAATCTTGGCGTAGAAAAAGTCTAGAAAAAAAAAAAAAAAACTTGCTGTGTGAAAAAGGATCGCTAAGTTCACTGGTGTTGAAGGTTAGGGGTCGTTTGATAGAGCATAGAAGAACAGTACTCCCTTTGGTTCAGAATAAGTGTCCATTTTATTTTTAGCTCACACTTAAGAAAATACTAACTTCTAGAAAGATAAGTATTTGATTAAATTATTTTTAATTCAATTTTGCATACTACTATTAACTTACATATTGAGATTTGGTCACTTAGCACTTAATTTAGGGAAATCTAAAAAAATAAAATTAATTCTTTCTTGGTTATATAAGTGGACAATTATTTTGAATCAAAATAAAAAGGCTAAGTGGACACTTACTATGAATTGAAGGAGTACTAAATAGGGTGTATCATTACTAGTAATGTTGTGATTAATACTGATGAGATTAGTTGTGCTGACATTATTTTTTATCGACTGTTTGATTTGTTGTATTAAGTGATAGAGTGTATTAGAATAGCAATAGTTCTGAATAAGGTGTATTAGAATAGGAATAATATTGATATTGTTAATGACATGATTTACTATGTATAAGAATAATACTTAATAGGATATATAACTAATACATATATTAGTTATACATAGTTTGAAAACACTATCAAATAAGGAGTTAAATAATACCAAAACTAATATGAGTATTATTTTCTCTAGTACCTCCTACCAAACAACCCCTTAGTGTCTTCCGTCTAGTGGATCATTCGCCTATTATTTCTACAATATCTACTAGCCATCAAGTTCTAAGATATGTGGTGACAAATTAAAGAATTGAATTTTATGAATTCGTGATACCATTGAATTAATTGACCATTTGAATTACTGGATTCGAAATTTAGCATTTTTAAGATCTGAGCCAAAAACATTGGATTCAGCTGAATCCGTAGTTAATAGTATTAGATATCCGCCACTAGTGGGTTGGTTGAGTTTTAATTTCTACACGCTCACGATATAAAAAGTATTTACACATTCAAGTGATTTATTAGGTAATTATAAATAAATCTCTTATTATACAGTAATTTGTAATATGGTAAACATAGGAACTAAGTTCTTATTACTCTGATTTATCCAAGTTTAGGGGGTCTCGACTCTTGAGGTATTATGCCATTCGATTAAGGTGGCATTAATAGACCAGATAAAGAAATTGAAAAGCGATAAGGTCTTTTTGAAGTTGAATATATATATGAGTACTAAAATGTTTTAATATCTGAATACTAAAGAAAGAAAAGGGCAAAAAATAGCCCTCAACTATGAAAAATAGAACAACTTTGCCCTCCATTTTAATTTGGTCACAAATATACCCTTATCGTTGAAGAACACCTCTAACCTTATGAATTGTTTTTGCAGCTTGTTTTTCTTCTTTTGGAATTTTAGTCATTTGATCTTTCTTATTTTTGTCATTTTAATAGTAATTCAATTAGTCCTCACACATTGTTTTCTATGTTGTACAGCTCATTTGGCAAAATGGAAACAACATCCCCTTCAATATTTTGTAGTCTCTTTTTTCTTGTGTTGATCCTACTTCTACCAGATATATCAGTATGTGAACCAAGATCTCAGGAAGTTCAGACCATATGTGGAAATCAATTCGAGCATAACACGACGGCTTTCGTCCCAAATTTTGTTGCTACAATGGAAACTATAAGCCAACAAATGAGAACTAGAGGATATGGAATTGCAAAAATTGGCACTGGACCAGACACTAACTATGGACTTGCCCAATGCTATGGTGATCTTTCATTACTCGACTGTGTCTTATGCTACGCTGAAGCACGAACCATTCTGCCCCGGTGCTTCCCTTATAACGGAGGGCGAATCTATCTTGATGGCTGCTTTATGCGAGCCGAGAATTACACGTTCGATGAACAGTATTTAGGTCCAGAGGACAGGCATGTATGCGGAAACAGGACAACAAAGGGTCCGTTGTTCCAACAGAATGCTAGGCGAGCCGTTCAGCAGGCGGTTGCAAATGCACCACGTAATAATGGCTATGCACATGCTCAAGTGTCAGTTCCCGGCCCATCCAACGAGACAGCTTACGTTCTCGCTGATTGTTGGAAGACGCTGAGCGCAAACTCCTGCGCAGTGTGTTTAAGAAATGCATCTGCTTCCGTGTTGGGATGCTTGCCATCGTCAGAAGGTAGAGCGTTGTTCACCGGATGCTTCATGAGGTATTCCGATACAAATTTTCTCAATGCTAATTCTACCGGTGGAGGCTCATCATCAAGAGGTAATCTTTACTCTTTTTTCGTCGGGGTTTGCTACTACTAAAACAACAAGAATTAGCGACGGACAAAATTTGTAGCTAAACAACAAATTCCATCGTTAATCCTATTTAGTGAGGAATTATCAAAAATTTCTACTTGCTAGAACAATTTAGCGATGGAGTAGCGACGAAGTTTATAGCTAATTCCATTTCTTTTGTAGTGTGCCTGTTATTTATCTACTGGAAAAGTAATTTTGCTGATGAATGGTCTTTTGTTTTTTTACTTTCAAATGACGATATTGCAGGAAAAGTTGTAGTCATTGTCATTGTTGTTGTTAGTTCCGTTGTCGTTTTGGGAGTAGGTTCTGTCATTGGTATTTATGTCTGGAAGAACAAACAAGTCCAGAAGAAGAGAAAAGGTAAATCCTTTTGTGCCAAAATTAAGTCATTAGGATATCAATGATGAACATATTTGTATCTTTATGTGGTTCAGCAAAAGCAGAACATAGCAACAAAAAAAATTGACCATATAGCATTCTCCTCTGCACATAACTTGAAGCATTATGATCACTTGTGATTTTCGTGGAAATTTGAACTTGTCAGGTGCAAATGATGCCGGGAAATTAGTGAAGATCCTTCACGACAACAGCTTGAATTTCAAGTATTCCACACTTGACAAAGCCACAGGGTCATTTGATGAGGCCAACAAGCTCGGGCAAGGTGGATTTGGCACGGTTTATAAGGTACGTGATGGCTGAATATAGTGCAATCAATATGGTGAAAGTTGTAATGCAATACTAGAAATATTCACATTAAACTGAGTCTGAGGCGCGATTTTGTTGCAGGGTGTTTTGGCAGATGGCAGAGAGATCGCTGTCAAAAGGCTGTTCTTCAACAACAAACACAGAGCTGCAGACTTTTATAACGAGGTTAACATAATCAGTAGCGTCGAGCACAAAAATTTGGTACGGTTATTGGGATGCAGCTGCTCAGGACCGGAAAGCCTTCTTGTATACGAGTTCCTCCCTAACCTGAGTCTTGATCGCTTCATCTTTGGTAAGTAACCGACTTTGCATTATACAAATACTCTATTTGGCCAAGCTTTTGAAAAGCCAAAAGTGTGTTTTAAATTCATTAGTCAAACACAAATTGTTACTCTTCAAAAGTACGTTTCAAAATAATTTTGATTTTATAAGCTTCGCCAAACATGCTATAAATGGTGTAACCATAATGACTTCATCACATAGCTTGACTCTAAACTTAAAATTGGCAGATCCTGTCATAGGCAAAACTCTTAACTGGGAGAAAAGATTTGAGATAATCATAGGGACTGTGGAAGGTTTGGTATACCTCCACGAGAACACAAAGACTCGAATAATCCACAGAGACATAAAAGCAAGCAATATCCTGTTGGACTCGAGGCTCCGCGCAAAGATTGCTGATTTTGGGTTGGCGAGATCATTCCAAGAAGACAAGAGTCACATAAGCACAGTCATTGCTGGCACATTGTTAGTATTTCCTCGACTCATCTTCTAATTTATCGCGTAAAAGTAGAGCTCATTACTCAAATGGTCACTCAACTGTCGGAAATTATTTAATAAATTAAAGTCATGTTTCTTTTGTTTGTAACAAAAAAGTTACCAACTATGCATATATCACTCAGAAGATCACCCAACTAGCTAAATAATATAAGAAATCATAATATTTAAAAAGCGAAAAAGGGTCAAAATTACCCTCGAGCTATCCGAAATAGACCACATATACCCTCCTTTTGTTTTTGGTACCAAAAGAGCCCTCGCCGTTACTCCAAGGGATCACAAATGCCCCTCTCGTTAACAGACTGCCAAAATACTGACTGGGCAGTCCACGTGGCTAAAACCCTCCTCCCCTTTAAATCAATGCTTTCTTCTCCAAATTAGAACCTTAATTTCGTATAAAAAGCTTTCTTCCCCACTGAATTCAATTGAAAATGTAGAACAATGTTATAGAAATTTTTACAAATTTTATCTCGAACAACTACAAGGAAATGGATTGGAAATCTCAATAATAATACTTCTCAAAATAGTAAGAAGCAGCAACAAACAATATTATTATAAGTGAGTTTTCAATCTACAATTTTCAAATTTGTTATTTAAGAATTTTTCATCGTTTCTATGAATCTGGATTTTCGAAGGAGTGGATGAAAATTTTGGGGAAGAAGATGATGATGCTCATACCATCAACAAAACCACATGTATTACATCAAATTTTTTAAAATTGTTTTATCTTTTTCAAATTTACTCAAAATGCCTTTTTTAGTTTTTTTATTTCATTCATTTCATTTTTCTTGTAACAAAAAAAAATCTTTTTCCTTTTTAAGTGAAGAAAGATGATATATAAAATGAAGTGTGCGCCATTGTAGGATCGTTCATGTGAGTATTATCAATATTCTCATTTTCAAGTTTTAGTCACATTATTACACCTAATTGAAAATTTAGTTGGGCTGGGGAAGAAAACATTTTTCTAAAATTAGGATTCTAATTTGGAGGAGAAAGCATTGATTTAAAGGGGATGAGGGTTTTAGCCAAGTGGACTGTCTAAATGGACAACCACATCAACATTTTTTTCACGTCGGACTGCCCAATCGGCATTTGAGGTAGTCCATTAACGAGAGGGGTATTTATGGTCTCTTGGAGTAACGGCGAGGGCTCTTTTGGTACCAAAAACAAACTGAGGGTACATATAGTTTATTTCGAATAGTTCGAGGGTATATGTGGTCTATTTCAAATAGATCGAGGGTAAAAAGTGTAAAAAATGATAAAGGATGGTAATTTAGAGG
Organism: Anisodus tanguticus; assembly: GCA_034509755.1. Classification (NCBI taxonomy): domain Eukaryota; kingdom Viridiplantae; phylum Streptophyta; class Magnoliopsida; order Solanales; family Solanaceae; genus Anisodus; species Anisodus tanguticus. Next base: position 60,773,958 of record CM067539.1, read on the forward strand.
GTAAAATAAGTATTTGGCTGGTTGAGTGACCTTTTTCAGTGATATGGATATAGTTAAGTGTTTTTCTGTTAGAAACATGACTTTACTAGGTAATTTCGGATAGTTGAGTGGCCATTTGAGTAATGGACTCCGTAAAAGTACACAAAAACACGAACACTAATATGTTCCAATAATGGATGATTTACCCTTTTAATATACAGAGGATATATGGCTCCAGAATACTTAGCACATGGCCAATTAACAGAAAAAGCAGATGTTTACAGCTTTGGAGTTCTTGTACTGGAAATTGTTACTGGAAGGCAAAATAACAGGAGCAAGAACGCCGAATACACAGACAGCTTAGTTTCAATTGTAATCTCTGATAAATCACTTTTCTCTTGAACAAAATTTTCAATCTTGAAAAACTTCTTGGTCATTGGTCTTAAAATTAACAGGCGTGGGAGCACTTTCAACGCGGGATAGTGGAGGAACTGTTCGATCTGAATCTCATGTTGCACAACTACCATACAATCAATGTGAAAAATGAGGTCGCGAGAGTGTTACATGTGGGACTTTTGTGCACTCAAGAGATCCCGACATTAAGGCCATCCATGTCTAGGGCATTACAGATGTTCGTCAAGAAAGACGAAGAGTTGCCTCCTCCAACTAATCCGCCATTTGTAGATGAGAAAACCATGGAACTTCATGACCCTTGGGAGAAGTACTCTCTTAAAGAAGGCGATTCTGCTTCGATTGCCAACTTATCTCACAGTTCATTTTACCCCAGATGATGATATCTCAGTGCCCTGAACTAAGCATCTCGAGTTCTTTAAGTAGACTTCATCATGATTGAGCAGTTAATTAGTTACAACAACTATGTTTAAGTTTCAAACAAGTTGGGGTCGGCTATATGAATTTTCACTATTCCCTTTAAGCTCAACTCATGATCGAGCAGTTAGTTGCAAAGCTAGTAGAAAATATTGGATGCTAGTTCACACACATGGTTATTTTTGTAGAATTTAAATCTGCAATTTCGGCATTTTTTTTCTTTTTGGCCTATAAATTGTTAAAACAACTCAAACTGAATTTCTCATGTAACTTAAGATAAATCAATCTCTATAGGTTGATGCATAAACCTGATTATAATTTGACAGAGTACAAGTTTAAAATTATACGCTAGCGACTCATCAGAGAGGCAGACGCCATGCATGGCACTAGTTTATGGGCTAGAATGATGCAAAAACAAAGGACCGGGTAGTATTGCTGTGGAGATGATGAACTCTCAAATTGTTGTAAATTGTGTATGAGGGATGACCCTGCTGTATTCCGAGTTATAGGGCTATCACTATCTGAATCCTCTAATCGCACTCCCACTTAGTTAACTGATGCGTTCCCTCAGGTCAACCTCTCTCATTCGTCCTCACATTAGTCAAGCCGCTTGTGGGTAAATGATTCTATTGTCAACATAGCTTTGTAGTATCCCAAACATGAACACTTTATGGACAATGTCGTCAAATCTGAAGTGCGTGTATCATCGCAGTTAACTCCTATTCATGGTCGGAAAAGAATCTTTTTTTTCATACTTTTTCACTACTCGTAATTATAAACAACTTCATTTGTTTACTTCTTTTGACACTTGCTCACTCATTTTCTTACTTGTTGTACTCTTTTTAATTATAAAACATTCTGTGTACATGCGTCATCTCAAACCTTGCTCCTGATTCCAATCATTGACGTTACTACCCTTAAAGGATGAGTTGTTAACTTATTCCATTATTCTATAAGTGGAAGATTCTGGAGAATTTGCATTACATGACGTTGGCCTACTATATCCAAGCCTGGTCACTATACTCAGATTCGAATTCTTTCACTCGCCTCATTGCTAAGACTTTTTGTCAATGGCGCTTTGGGAGAAGATTTCCTCGATCTATTTAAGCTGTAAACCAATTACTTTATCTATCTCGTAGGACTTTTGATCAGTTTAAAAATGCTCATAGACACTTATATTTTTCTGATATTTCATCTTCATTATAATGTCATTGCCTCTTGACATATATCTTTAATGTCTACCTTGTATCCATAGGCGTCATTATCCCATTTTCCACCTGTTTAGGTGCTAATCTCAAGCTTTACTCACTGTTACTCCCGTTTACATACTGTCTGAGAGGTATGACTGCATATGTTGTGGAACCGATGCTTCGTACGTTTAGATCCAATTCACGGTGTTACATGATCCAATGACTTGTCAAGCTTTCTTGTTATCATTATTAGATTTCCTATCGACCAAGTGCTCATTCGTCTTACCTTTATATTTCCATTTCAAGTTACCTTGGGGGGTCTATTACCTCAAAGTATTTCTCATATTATCTTCCTGAACATCAGAGGTTCGTCACCTTTGGCTGAAGAGTTCTTATTGTCCCTCATCTACTGTTGTTCCTTACGCTGTTCTGGAGTAATCATGCCCTTGTGAAACCTACATAACTATAATTTTATTCACCTTTATCCTTCTTGTCGTAATCATCCCTTCTACTTGTCATTAAACGAAAAACATTTATGCCTCGCTACTTGATCATACCATTCTATTCATACTTATTAATTGTTTCCATATTTCTTACAACCCTTCTTCGATGGTTCCATAGTTTCTGTCCTCAATTGCCATTAACAAGATATTGTTATTCAGAGGTTATTTAGAATTGTAACATGTTGCACAATGAAGCTGAAGATCTTACCAGTCCAATGCCTATAACACACCTTAGCCAACTATCATTGATACATGTAATTCTCAATAATACACAGTATTACCCTTTATGCAAGGACGAGAGACTTATGTCCCTTCCACTACCGTGGATAATTCAATCATTATATATGACTTGGGCTCACTATTCTGGGTACGTCACTTTACGTGATCTTTTTCAATTTACTGATGGTCACTCTTCACACGATTCGGTTGGGGCAATCCATTATCGTTAATAATATCCTTGGACAATTCCCAATTTATTCTAGGTAAGACATCACAGTTTAGGTCGCACGTACATAACGTATTCCCTCATTCTAATCAGCAAGAGTCACTGTAAAACGTGTAGATTTTCATAACCCACTAAACCTTCCAATGATGTTTTTCTACTTTTCATTTGTACAACTCATAATCATCTTATCCTTACCTTTGCGCATCAACTTGGGACACTTCGGAAAGTTGTGTCCATGGCTGCCACACTAAATCAACCCCTTGTACCTTTGTGGCATAATCCAGCATGCGCTCGACCACACTGACTACAAGATGGTCGGGGCGGTCTCACTCGACCTTTACAATTGTGACCCTGAGATATTGACATCTTTGAACCCTTTAAATATCGGTGATCCCTGACTAATAAATTCCCTAGGTTATAAGCTCCCTGACCATTTAAGGGGCCTATCTCTATCAGATGCTCTATGATGAAGTCGTGCTTGGAAAAGCAACTCACTCATATCCTCTGATGGATCTGTCTCAATAGAGAGCATACTACTCGCATTTACACTCAATAAACTTCAATCTCCCTGCTAATCAAATCCCTACTGGAAGAAGGCATTATTGTAATCATAAACACGATAGGATTTATAAAGAGAATTCTTACAATTCAACTCTATAGCACGATTCTAGATCAAGAAGGAAGGTAACTATCATCTTAAATGTCATGTAGCCTCCTGTCTATAAGTGTGGTGCACAACACACCCATAAATAAGACTCTACTAGACACGGCTTGTAGACTTCCTAGGACATGTTTGCTCTGATACCAAGTTTGTCACGACCCAAACCGGAGGATCATGACGGGCACCCGGACCTTACTTGCCGAGTACCACTAATCATACATTTAGCATATATCCGTAATTTCGCATGGCCCATGAGGCCGCCTCGAGATACCCTGCTAACATATGAAAATAGTAAACTGAAAATGAGCTATGTAAAATCCTACAACCAGAAGGACCCAACCTATATACATATACATACCAAGGCCAACCAGGCCATACATGATTACTATACACATGACATCTGTCTACAAGCTTCTAAAGAGTATGTGACATCATAAGGCCGGGACAGGGCCCCGCCATACCCCTATGCATATAAAAAATATCGTACCACGACTAGACTGCAACTCTGGAACAAATAAAGTGCTCTAATATCAGCTGAACCAACAACCTACTAGCGCGAACCGTCACCCTCTTTACCTAAGCCTGCGGGCATGAAATGCAGCGTCCCCCTACAAAAGGGACGCCAGTACGACTGATGTACCGAGTATGTCAGGCATGAATAATAGCATAATAGAAACCTGAAAGTAACATGAGATAAGAAACAACCAACCGGTAGAGAAAGCCTCTGAGGGCCATAATATGCCCAAGTACCATGTCTGTGCAGAATGCCTCTGAGGGCCATAATATGCATAAGTATCATGTTTGTGTAGAATGCCTAAATGTCATGCACAATGCGGTCATGCACATATGTGTATATAACACCATCAAGCCTTTGTGGGCATCCCATCATATCATATTGGCCTCTGTGGGTATAATCATTATCGTGTATATCTGTACCAGCTGCAGGTGGTGTGCGTATATAATGTCGTATCCCGTTTCCCATATCCCATACATATATATAATGCATATATATAATAGAGTATATAACTCTTTGGAGGTCAAGGTATGTACATGGATATAATGCATGAATGATATGATAATATGACACTATAAGTTTGTCGGAGTGATGTAATGTTGCTTCACCTCCAATTAACATTATGAATACTAACATCTTTTCCATATACCTCAATAAGGATTTAGGAACATATTTAGACATGTTTTGACAATATGAATGAATAACATGAACATCCTTAGCTACTAAGAGTAGAATCATTTATGGAACGATATTACGTGTACGTTTCGTTACATGGAACATACCAAAAGAAAGAAGGATTTGTCTTAACATACCTTTTATGTCTAACCTCTACTCACAGTGTCGGAACTAGCCTCATTTTACATGTTAATCTTAAATGCTGATATGAGCTAGTAAACGACAAATCGAACTTGAGTCGCCTTCATAAAAGCTTCTCATTATCTTACTTCACTAGAAAGTAGTCTCTGATTTACTTTTCAAGAACTTGCGGTAAATTTCATAAAAATGAAACCTTGCATTTATGTTGTTGCTCCCCTTAGTAGATTATATTTGTTTTGAAACCAAAAGAACCATTCGGTTGATGCATAAATATAGGTCTACAAGTGATATTTTGCTAAAGCTCAAATGGAAAGGAACAAAATTAATACGTACTATGGCCCACTAATCCCAACATTCGGTGGAGTTAGATATGTTTATATATTGACTTGTTCTTTCCATTCAACCGTTTTAACTCTATAATGCTCCTAATGCATTGATGTACTATATTAGATGATAAGTTTGTCACAATTTCCAATGCATATTTTTGTCCAAGCTTGTCAAATTGGTGGCAACAATTAACTTTTAGGTGCAACACGTGTATTGTACAATCAATAATAAGGATCATATGATATGCTACTCATTCGTAGCCACCTTTTGCACACACAATTATTATTTCGGGATTTTTATTATTTTATATACTAAGCTTTTGATGTGCACACCTCAATAGAATAAAATTTCTTCGGCCTCAGATCTACTTGCATTAGTCTATTTGTTCAAATCATCGTCCGAAAGTACGGGTGTTACGTAATGATGGAATGTCAATCAACCAATCCAAAAATAATGCAAGATGACGAGATTTAAAAAATGATACTAGAGTTGAATGAAAAAGTTTATAATATCATACATTCTAACCATTTTTCAATATTGTGCTTGATGAATGATATGTAAATTGGACTACTCGAGCCTACAAAGGAATTTGGTGATGAAGAAAAATGTTCTTTTGTTTTGAAGTATGCTATGCCAAGACGACAAAATGACATCCCTCACTTAAAAGGCCAAAATATGCATCATAATCTTAATTCAAAGATGGCAGAAAGTTCATAAAAGTGGTAAATCTAATTCAGATGGCTTGCTTTACTTTTGGGCCCAGGTAAGTGATATGTATTGTAATGCCTACACACACCTCAAAACTCTCAGTTTGTTTCCAACAATCAGGTAAGCTTCTATACTTCTCTCTCCTTCTCTCTATCCCGTCAATATTCTGTTATTGGCAGATTTTTCTTTTCTTTTCTTTCACTGCTTCGTTTGATGTGGAGTTTGGGCACAATTTGTGCAATTTTGATGTTGTTGGCTGATGGGGATGTAACCATGATTCATTGAACTATAATTCCCATTAAATTGGGAGGGTATTTCAATTACTTAAATGTGAGAAAAAGCTTGGTCAAAGTGATGCACACAACCTGTTCGACAAAGTGTTTTATAGGGAAATTAATTCGCTGGTGAAGTCTGAGTAACCGAGTGACATTGGGAGATGCGTAGAAGTAAGTTTTGGTGTGTGGTTCGAGTATGAGAGGGTGTTTTGTTGTGTTTGGTCAAGAATTGATGATGTGCAAATTGTCCAAGTTCGAGAGGAAGTGACCTGACTGTGATTTGAACCAAAAAAGGAAAAATATTTTCCATGATTTGGATGTGAATGGCTTGCATTTTCTGCTATACCTGCTCTGAATGAAATCATATATTTCCATTTCACAGACAATGAATATAGAGTGAAATCATCAAATGGTTGAATCTCATGTGTTGTACTCTACGTTTCAGTCTATTCCAATTCTTTTTATAACTGGTTTTATTTGATAGACGGATGAAAGTTTGTGGATATTTCTCTGTGAGTTCAAAGCTTAGGGTCATTGTGCTAATTCATTTGATCACCCTCAATTGGTATTTAGAAGACAAGGGAACCCCAACATCTCTTTCGTCTTTCTTATTCAGTTGCAAGTTCTCAGGTATGAGATTCACTCTTCTTTTTGTTGTTACATTATACTTGTTTCTCTAAAGGGATTCATGTACATAGTACTTGCTTCTTGTTAATACACATTTGAATACTAAGTCCCAGAGTGACTGATTCTTTCTAGAGATCGTGTTTTTTTTTACTGTTTGGACCGTGTGAGGCAAAATTGAATCTAGCGATGAGACCCCGAAATGGGTGTTATAGTTGCATTAGGGACAATGCAACATTTTAAGGTGGGGGAGACTTTATTTTGATGGATATTTTGTGATGGGGTGTGATAAATCATGATGGATGATAATTTGGTAGACTGACTTTATTTTGATTTTTTTCTATTACATCTTTATATTAGTATATTTTTTTCTATTACTAGCTTCTTTAGTTTTTGTTAGGATTAAAAGTGGTGTGGGATGTGATTTTTGCTCCTTGATCAATTTGTGCTTGCTTGGTACCAACACATTTAAACCTTGGCATATGAATTCTTGATTTTTGAAAAATTGAAAGATTGAAGTAAGGATTCCTGTTGTGACTTTTAGACTCAACATTTGACTCTTTTATTCACTAATTAGTCTATTTAGATTAAAAGTGACTTTTTGAGTTCATTTGTTTCAATTGGACTTTGGAAACATCTTCTACTTAAGTTCCATGTGCCCCGTGTGGTGAGATTTTTTTTGAGTTCTTTTGCATTATTTGTGGTCTAGAACTTGCCCGGAATGTGTTTCAAGGCGAAATCCTAGACTACACTTGATTTGAAAAATGATGTTAAGCCTTCTTGGATCGTCTTTCCCTTAAATTGCCTACCCTTGCATACTTTCCCTAGTCAACCCCTTTGAGCCTTTAACCTTTTCTTTGGCAACCATGTCAAACTTTAACTTTTTGTTCTTTATTGATCTATCTTTGGCACCCTACCTTCCTAAGTGCTTGAAAGTGCAAACATAGGCTAAAAGCCTAAGTTTGGGGGTGGTGGTTGGAAAAAGTTGTGATGTGGGAGCTACTTTAAAGGTGGGGAAAAGAAAAAAAGAAAAAAGAAGAAAGAAAAGAAAAGAAAAGTGGAACCTTCCTTGTTGGCTTGAAAGTGAACAAAAATAATAATGGAAGGAGAATAAAAGTTGTGAACAAAGGAAAGACTAGGTGGTGGAATGAAAATGAAAGAAAAGGGTGTATTTTTTTTTAAAGAATGTGTGCTTTGGATGTTACAAATTGTAGTGTTTAGGGAGGTTTGAGTCACCATTTCCAAATTATGCCCCTACCTAAACTAAAAGCCTACATTACAATCCTTCAAGTCCTAATTGATTTTGAATAAAGTGTGTCTACATTAGTGGAGAAATACATGAAGGAAAAGCTTATGGTACTACTTGTGTGCATTTGAACATCTTTGTGAGAGACAAAGTTAATTCTTTCCATTTGATATCCCATTTGTGTTTTGAATTGCATTTTATGAATGTGGGATTCTCTCTTGATTGTGAGGGCACATGAAAATTTGAGTTATTAATTTATTTCATTTTCCAATTGTAAAGAATGAACAAAAGAAAGTTGTTTTATGATATTGAGGTAAATTTTGAAGCTTTCGTGTCATGACTTGATTCCTACTTTGATTCACTTGGTGTTTAAGCACTTGAAATGAAATGAAATTTTTGAGAACTTGTTGGTGATTCATATATCTTGGATTAGTTGTTGGTCATGTGTTTGTGCTTAAAGTAGACTTTTTGATTTGGTATGATGTTGATGCACTATTGAGTTGATTCTTGAAAAGAGTTTGTATGTTTTGATTTGCTTGAGTACAAGCAATAGTTTAAGTTTGGGGGTTTGATAAGTTGGTAAAATATCAACTTATCTCTTCTTTAATCTTAGATTTTTTGCTATGTTTGATTGAGAAAATAGTGCATTAAATGTCATTTAATTCCATTTTACAGGTTTGATGTGATTAAGAAGTGACCGCGATGAAAACCAAGTGAAAACGAGGCAAAAAGGAGCCAAATTGAAGAAAATAAAAAAGTGGTTAAAATTGCAAAAAAACGACCAAATCCATAAATCTGTTAATTAGGGTTTGTTTTGCTCATGTTTTGATGTGGGAAATTGGGGATTTATAAGAGCATGACTTAGGAGAAATTACTTCATCTTTGGCAAAATACAAATCTTGGAGAAGCTAGGTTCTTACACCCATACTTGGGGATTGAAGATTTGAAGACTTTGATGAGAAATGTCTTACTCTTTTACTCATTACTTCAATTCTTTGTTTTGTATTGAATATTTAAGTGTGTATATTTTATTCCAATGCTTGAAACTTGTTTGTGGAAGTATACATTGTTCAAGTTTGGATCTAATGAAGTGAGTTTTTGTTTCTTTAATTAATCTTGTTCTTTAATGTTTCTTAAGAGATTAGCTAACCCTAGGATTCGCCCATTTACTTCGATTTGAGCTCAGAAGAGGAAAATTGAGGTTGAGAAAGATTAATTAACAAGAATTTGGGGATTTAAACCCACCATCTAATAACTTGAGCTAGTAATAGAATAATTAACTTGAGATTTAATTGGCTGTGCTTAATATCACACTCTAAGGCTTGAAAAATTTAGAGTAAAATTCATTGATTTGGTTGGAAGACTTTCAATGAGATTTAGAAATCATTATCTATTAACATAAACTCGTTCTTAGTTGTAAATCATAAAATACATTGGATCGTTACTTAATGTATATTCCCTTGTATCCGTTCTTGTGGCCATTGATCATTTTACTTGCTTTCTAGGTTAGTTTACGTTTTCGCATTAGTTGTAATTTTCTCAAAACCAAAATATATCAAGTGAAAGTGAAAATTCCTTACTTATTTGATCGCCTTTATATTGTTCCCTGTGAATTCGACCCCAACTCATAGTTGGGTTAATTATATTGTGATGACTGTGTACACTTTCTCACTTGAGAAGTGGATTTGGACATTATCATCCGCTAAGAATATAATTCTTGCACAAAAAAATCGAGTCCTTCCATGCCTCGGTTACAATAAAGCGTTCATTGTCCGGAGTTTCATCAGGCAGAACCGGAGCATCTTTATTAATGAATTTCTGCAGACTAAGACTAAGAGTAGTCAAGTAAAAGAACATTTTATGTTGCCAATGCTTGAGATCAATACCCGTGAATTTTTCGGGATTTTCCGTTGCCGGTGCTGGTGCAGAACGACTAGAAGAAGCAACATTGCTTGTAGAGCCAATGACAGGGGTTGTTATGCCAGTACCAATAGCAGTCATGTTTGCAGTTTGGTCTCTCGTTTCTGTTTGTAAAAACACAAAAGATTAATAAATCGGTGAAATTTTTAAATTTTCAAACTGAAAGCACAAAATTATATACTCAGTGAAGTTTTTATATCTTCAAACCGAACGCACAAAGTTATATATACTCGATGAAATTTTTATATCTTCAAACCGAGTAACCAAATGAGTAGAATGTTACGAAACGTTTAATCTCAAAACTGGAGTAGAAAATATGAAGATTTTAGTCTCCAAAACGAAATAACTTTTTGATTCAGAAAAAATACTTTTTTTGTATAACTTTTGAAAATAGTATAAGTACCATAATTTGACTAGACACGGTGTTTAAGAAATAAAGGAAGACTTTTGAACCTCGTGGTCTTAAATTAAAGATCTATAGGGTCCTTTAAATCTGGTGGTCTTAAACTTGCCAAAACTTACTAAATATAGAAAGAGACTCTTTTTTGGACAAATCAAAAAGGAAAGTAAGACACTTAAATTGAGACAGAGGAAGTACTTTTTATTTATGAAAAAATATTTTTTACTTTTGAAAAAAAATACTTTTTACTTCTAAAAAAGAATACCTTTTACTTCTTGAAAAAGTATTTGATTCTTCTGGAAAAAGTAGTTTTTACTTCTAAAAAAATACGTTTTATTTCAGAAAGAGTACTTTTTATCTCCTTTTAAATCCGAACACAAAAGTTTAAACAGTAAACACATTAGAGTTTTTAATCTTGTTATCTCTAGTGTTCAAATCAATATTTTAGTAAAATCAATTTCTGTTTTAAACCAAAGAAAAACAGAATTAAAAAAATGTTAAGGACAAAAATAGATGAAATAGAAAATTTTCAGCCCACAAGTTTCTTGTGTGTTCTTAAGAAATTTAATCGTCTCACAGTTGTCAATGTTAATGGATTAATTTCTCCCAGAATAGAATGAAAAACTATTCTGCAATAGCAACAATGTAAATTGTAGAACTTCAGCGAACTCAAATGGCAGCAACAAATCACACTGGACACTTACGTTTTTTTTAAAGAGATGAAGAATGCAAGAGTGAGAGGAGATATAAAATTTAAAAAATTTCAGTAGCTTTTTTGCTTCATTGAATGAGAAAAATCTGAAATAGAATTTCGACTTATATAACCAACGAATATGTGTGAATTTACAAAAAATCACATCATTTGCTGATGCTTTTTCGGGAATATCGCTTAAATTTCCCATTCACACCACACAAATCCAACAATACCGATATTTGAGGTGTGTTTTAATATAAAAATGTTGGGAGATTTGCTCTATGGTACTTTATAAAGCAGTACGGGAAGTATTTAACTATTACAAGTATTCGAAAGGATAAACAAAGATTCAATAATTCAACATGGAATCTGAAAATTACAATAGTTACACAAGTAAAAACTGGAAATTCCAGTTTTATAGAAGACGGAAAAATATAAATTGGTTTTTGCTGAGTCGAGTGTAGCACTCTGTCCTTAAGACAATATTGCCCCGTATGTATCCTTTATACGTCTGGACAATTTGTCTCCCAAGATAAAACAAACGAAATGGAACCCTTGAGCAAAGGAAACTCAAGAGCTACCGTGAAGAATATTGAGTAACGAAATGATGCTTGGAAGTTGTAGGAAGAAGATTTTTTCTGGTTGTGTATTTTCGTGCATATCAAGTGTGCTCAACAATGGTGTAAGGGGGTGTTTATATAGGTGAGGAATGGACCGATTTATCGCCTCAAAACCGCCTCCATAATAGCCAAATAATGGTCATTAGGAGGTAGTAAAGTCACCAACATAAATGGGAGAAAGACCAACGGATTTGGCCATTATAGGAGGAGTAATTCAGCCAAAATAAATGGCCGAATTGAGTGCTTGGCTTTTCTGTCTTGACGACCGTCGAAATTCGAACTTCGGGGACCAAACCGTACATCTTGAAACTTCGGGGACCATTTGTACATCCGAAATAATTCTCGTCCAAATCGTATATCTGAAACTTCGGGATCAAACTGTACTTCTGACAAAGTTTTCTGGCCCAAAAAGATAATATCCACAGACCCGGAACCCGGAACTCGGAACCGGACGGGCGGCGCGCGTGTGGTCTTTCCTCGAACCGAAGCACATCTAGGTCCTCCCTCCTTTAAACACATGGGATACCCCTTGGGGTCCCAAACCCCAAACCAATTTCGAATCTTATATACACAACAATTCTTTCTTCCTCTACCGATGAGGGAGAATTACACACAATACCACACTTTCCATGCTTCAAACACCTTACTTCGTGAACCAATATCTCTTTCATTTCTCAATGAAATTTGACGATTCTTGGCCCTACGGTTATCTACGTACTTAGTAGATCATGCATGTGTGAAGAACCGGATTCTCCAACATACGTTACACTAGTGTTTAAGCCGTTAAAGTTGGTCGGTCGCAACTTCCGCCAAAGGCAAATTTCCAACAAAAAATAGTGATAGTTCGGATAGAAAAATGAAACAATATAATTAAGATGTGAAACTTGATAACAAGTGATAGTTCAAATGTGTTTTAAATTATTATTACTTATTTTTTATGAACTCTAAAGCAAGCACAGGGATAATACAAGTTGAAGCTCATTGGATTAACAAAAGTAAAATTTCTTGAGAAAGCAAAATGTTGTAAGAGTATGTTATGAATATATCGAATTATAAATGTCTATTTTAGTAGTACTTCTACGGCTTTTTGAATAAAGAAACTTGCAATCAGATAAGTAGCTAGCAAAAAAATTTATGCGCGACCAGTTTCTTGAAAAGTCTTATAATTCTTTTCTCATTTAATACGATACTCTTTTTTTTTTAATTTATTTAAAAAAGAATGATATCTTTCTATATTTAAAAATAATTTAACTTTATGAAATAATTTACAACCACAAAATATCTAAAATTTGTTTTGGACCATAAATTTCAAAAGTCTTTCTTTCTTTATTAAATTATATGCTCACTCAAATACCCTCATATAAAATGGAACGGAGGGAGTAATAATTTTCAAAAAAGGATTGCAATTAAGCAAATAGCTTGTAAGTAACTCATGTAGACAGCTTGTTGGAAAACCTTGTAATAGCTTTCTAAAGAGACTTGCAATCAAGCAAGTAACTCATACAATCATCTTTCTAAGAAGCCTCACATCAACTTTCTAAAACGTATACAAAATAACACTTTCATCTTATTATAGCTAAAGAATCACCACACGAGAAAAGTCCTTTTACACAGTTTCTCTTCTTCTATAAATTGGAACTAAATCAATACATTTTATATATAAATTTGAAGAGAAACTATATTATATATATAAGGCTATACTAATTTTAAACATATCATAAAATCATAAATTTACACCCAAATACCCAATAATTTTAAAAATGAGTGGTCTTAAACTTTTGACCCCCGCTTACTGAAATTTTTTTAAGGTCAAAAGTCAAAACTCAGAACTTAGAAGTTGAGTTTCACACCCTTCATAAAATCAATTTCACAAATAACTACAACATTCATAATATGAAGGCGATACAAAAAAGAAGAAGTTAAAACTAAAGCATATGTACTTACTTTAGAGGGAAAAGGGTAAAAAAAAGTACCCCTCTATTTTAGTTTATTAATCAATATTACTTTTCATTAGCGGAAGTAGTCAAATATACCCATCGTGTTATAAGTTTGGGCAAATATACCCTACCATTAGCAAAATATTCAAAAATACCCTTTTTAAAAAAATATTCTGAAAATTAGTTAAAGTATTTTTTTTTAAAAATAAAGTTCCCTAAAAATATTTTAAAAAATCTGGATTAACTTCAAAAAGAAATCTGAAAAAACTGATTTAAGAAAAATATTTTCCAGATTTTTAAATAAAAAATCCTACTTTCCAGAATATTTTTTTAAAAAAGAAAAGTTTTATAAAATCAAGAAAATTTCATATTTTTAATAAAAGCCATTTTTCAAGATTTGTTTTAATTAGAAAAATCAAATTTTCACATTATTTTTAAAAAAATTGTCACATAGACACCACATAAAATAAATTAAATGCTACATGTCACCCAAATTATACACATATTATATAGGAAAGTACACACTAATACGCCTCATTTTTAACATATTATATAGGTATTTAACTTATTCTATATAACATTTAACTTATTCTTGTGGTGCCTGCGTGGAAATTCTTTTTTAAAAACAATCTGGAAAATTGATTTTTTCGAATTAAAACAAATCTGGAAAAATGGCTTTTATTAAAAATATAAAATTTTCTTGTTTTTATAAAACTCATTTTTAAAAAAAAAATATTCTAGAAATTTGGATTTTTTATTAAAAATCTGGATTTTTAAAAAATCAGTTTTTTCAGATTTATTTTAAAAATTAATCCAGATTTTAAAAAAAGGTTTTTTTGGACACTTATCTTTTTTTAAAATACTTTACAGTTTTCTAGATTATAAAAAATTATTTTCCAGATTTGTTAATTAAAAAATGCAAATTTTCAGAATAGTTTTTTTAAAAGGATATTTTTGAATACTTTACTAACGATAAAGGTATATTTGACTATTTTCGTTAACGGATGATAAAATTAAATAATAAACTAAAGGAGACATTTGATCATTATAACAAAATTTAATAGTATAATAGTTAGATATTTTTCTAAGTCATCAAGGTGCCATAGTCATTACTTCCCACGCGACTTGATTATAGATGCGTCCTCCTCCGCAATCCCCCTTTATTTTTATTTGTGAATAGATATATGGAGGTTCTCAAATGAAATATCTTTTTTTCTTTAATTTATGTGATAGTATTTTTTATAAATTTAAAAAATGAATATATTTTTATATTTAGAAAAAATTATATTAAACTTTACATCTTAGTTTTAATGAAAACTTTTATAGCTAAATAATTGTTATAGGTTGAGCCTTCCTTTTCAATCAACCTCTAATCGCTCAATCCCATAAAAAATGGTCACGGGTCATGTTTAAAGACACAAGTTTAAAATCTCTATCACCACATAAAAATTATAACATATTTAAAATCATAATTTTAAAAATATTTATTTTATCTTTAAATTTAATAAGTTGAGCCTGTCGAAGAAAACAAATATGACTCGACTTGTCAAGATATGGAATAGGAAGGAAGAGTATCTCTCTACTCTTCTCTTTTGTCTCTGTGTATATAGTGTGTCTCTCGTAGTGTATATCTTGTGTATATGTGTGGGTTTGCTCACCGATTTTCGTCACGCTTTTCTTTCCGCCCGATTTTCGTCACGCTTTTCTCGCCTATTTTTCGTTCGTTTTCGGTCATTTCTTGCTTCTGTTTTACAGCCCAAATGAAGCTCAATATATAGCATGGAGGAGGGGCTGATCAACTCGCCCAAACATGGCTGTTAAAGGCCATTAGGAGGGCTGTAAATGGCATGTTAAATGCCATTAGTGAGGCCGATTTAAGGTCTTGAAGGAGGTCGCTCAATTGCCCAACTAATGGGCTGTTAATGGAGAATTAATCAGCCAAGTAATGGCTGATTAATGCTCCAAAAATGCAGTCCAACGGCCTTCCGTCACCTTCCCGAAACTATGAGGACCAAAGGCTAATTTCCAACAAATTTAATATCAAATCAAATTATATGATGCAAATTAAAATGGAGTAGTTTTTTTCTTCTCCTTTCTATATTTTGATTGGGACAGTAAGTAAAGTAGGTAATTCAAACCTAGACGTCAAAAACGGCCCCACCAGAGGAGACTGTTTTAAGTCTTTCTTTTGAAAAATCCACACAAATAATCCTTCCAACAATTCTTCCTCATGTTGACTTCTTTATTCTTTCCCACACCTAAAAAAAAAAAAAACGATAGAGTGATAAGTATTTCGTCATTTTTAATCATAAATTTTAGATTCGAGTTTTATTGGTTTTTATTAGAAAGCACTTTATCTTCCATGTGGAGCTTTATGACATTTTATCGGAATTAATCGGACGTTAATACGAATACGGAATATCGAATAAAAATAAAAAGAAAAAAACTTTTTCACAAAACGACCCATTAATAAAACCACTCTTAACATTTCTAGTTTGATTCATTCATCAATAAAAAGAATTCCCTTCTTTTTTATTCCTATATTTTCTCCCCTTTCTCTCACCAAAAAAAAAAATCCATAAAATCCGGCAAGTTCAAACCGTTCAGTGCTTAGGAGGACTTTGTGAGTGTTCTTTTCTTCTTACTTCTTATTTTGTTTACACTGAGATGCAATAAGTATGTATTAGATTCAGCATAGAATAACTATCCAATTTGATTATTTTTTTCTGTTTTAGTTTACTTGGAACTTTGGTAAGAGTATATGAACAAAAGAGAAAATGTTCAATGGTTGTGGTGGGTGGTAAATACTACTTTCATCCTTAACGAGAGGTCTCAGGTTCCAACCTTAAAAATAAAGTAAAGTTTGATAGTCGAGCTCTTTACGCATATATAGTAGATGTTGAGTTCCATTTTCTTCTTTATATGTTTACTTCTCCGAATTTTGTAACCCTTAGTGAAAATTCTGACTCTGCCACTGATCATGTGAGTTGATTGCGTTACTGGATTCTTTTCTTTGAGTTATTGGATTCGAAATTTAATATTTATACATATATAGTAGAATTTTTAATAAATATACATGATTTGAGCCAAAACTATTAGCTTCATCTTAACTCGTAGCTCATACTATTCATCAGCCCTAGGTGGGCGGGTTGAATTTAATCTCTATGCACTTACGCTGTAAAAAGAATTTACATAATCATGTAAACTTATTACGTAATTACATGTAAATCTATTGATAAACACTAATTTGTAATCTGGTAAAAAAATCTAGGTTGATACTGTATTACATTAGTCAAACAAAAAGATTAGCTTAAATATTGGAGTTCCAAACATATTTTTGTATAATTTAGCCCGAAATAGTGATCCAAAAAATTTAATGATTTTAAAAAGGTAAAATAATCATATTAAAAATGTCACGTGGACAAAAAATATCCACATGGCAGAGAGTGCATTACACCGCGTTGGATTAAGGTCATTTAGGGGGTCAAGGCTAACGAATAGCCAAGTATAGGGGGATAATTAGGATCAAAAATAGTTTAAGTGTGCACTAAATAAACAGTATCACGTTTAAGGGGTCCCGAGGTATTATGTCATTCAATTAAGTTGGCTAAGGCCCTATTTTTTTTATTAAGATTTAGATTAAAACATCTGAATCTGAATATTAAGATATTATATTAAGATCTGAATCTGAATATTAAGATCTGAATACTAAATATTTATGACTGTTTGTTTACTCAACAACTGAATGTAAATAACATGTCTATATTTAAAATTAATAGACATAAAGTTTTAAATAAAACACTAATTAATCTAATACTATTTAAAAAAATTATATGATGGTTGGTGATGGTGATGGCTCACGTTGGTAGTTGAGGGTGCCAATTGAGGCGGGGGTGATGGTGGTGGTGTTGGGGGTAGTAGCTAGTGATGGTGGTGCCTAACAAAGTGGTGAACAATGGTGGTTGGTGGTGGCTACTGTTAATTATGGTAGATGGTAATGCTGGCTAATGGGGGTGACTGATAGCAGTGACTGGCGATATATAGCGGTGGTTGTCGGTGGTGATTGATGGTTATTGTGGTAATGATAGTTGGTGGTGATAATTGTAAATGATGGTTAATGCTGGATGACGGCTGATTGTGGTGATTGAGGGGGATGTGGCCCAGGATGGTGATTGTGGGTGGTAATAATTGATAATGGTAGACAACAACGATGATAATGATTAGTGGTTAAAGTGGATGGAATAGTGGAGAAATGTCATCTTTTCAGAAACTCTTGAATGATAACATTCAAGTGATATTAAAGCGTTGTTATAGGTTTTAATCATTCATATTGTTTTAGATCAATTAAGCGGTGGTACAATAAAAAATAAAGCACTAAATAATTGTGATCTAAATGATTAAGATTTAAACCTAAAAACATCCACTTAATGTCTGAAATCTGAATAATTAAGCTTTAAACCTTCGTGAAGTGCAAGCAAATGAGATATGAACCTCTTCCGTTTTTGCTACTCTATTTAGCTGCCTTCATTCAAACACCTCTAACCTTATGAATTGTCTTTGCTGCTTGTTTCTATTCTTGTAAAAAAAATAATTGGAAAGTTGTATTCATATTCTCAAATTAATATCTTTCTGAATTCTTATTTTTCTCATTCTAATAGTACTTCAATTAGTCCTTTCACATTGTTTTCCATGTTGTACAGCTCATCTGGAAAAATGGAGAGAGCAACCTCTTCAATTTTATGTAGTCCCTTTGTTATTGTGTTGGTCCTACTTCTACTAGATACATCAGTGGCTGAACCAAGATCTCAGATAGTCCAGATTATATGTGGAAACGAAGCGACAGTTTCCGTCACAAATTTTGTTGCTACAATGGAAATTATAAGTCAACAAATGAGTACTAAAGGGTATGGTGTAGCATTTACTGGCACTGGACCAGATACTAACTATGGACTTGGCCAATGCTATGGTGATCTTTCTTTATTCGAATGCGTCTTATGCTACGCTGAAGCGCGAGCTCATCTGCCCCAGTGCTTCCCCTCTATCGGAGGGCGAATTTATCTTGATGGCTGTTTTATGCGAGTGGAGAATTACACGTTCGATGACCAGTATTTAGGTCCAGAGGACAGGCATGTATGTGGAAACAGGACGACAAAGGGTACATTGTTCCAACAGAATGCTAGGCGAGCCGTTCAGCAAGCAGTTGCAAACGCACCGAGTTATAATGGCTATGCGCGTGCTCAAGTGTCAGCGCCTGGGCCTTCCAACGAGACAGCTTATGTTCTTGCTGATTGTTGGAGGACGCTGAGTGCAAAAACCTGTGCAGCGTGTTTGCAAAATGCATCTGCCTCCATGTTGGGATGCTTGCCTTGGTCAGAAGGTAGAGCTTTGTACACTGGATGCTTCATGAGGTATTCTGATACAAATTTTCTCAATGCTATTTCTGCCAGTAGAAGCTCGTTATCAAGAGGTAATCTTTACTCTTTTTTCGTCCTGGTTTGCCTGTTATTTATCGACTTAACGAGTAATTTTGCTAATAAATGATTTTTTGTTTTACTTTCAAATCACCATATTGTAGGAAACGTTGTCGTTATTGTCATTGTTGTTGTTAGTTCCGTTGTCGTTTTGGGAGTAGGTGCTTTTGTTGGTATTAATGTCTGGAAGAACAAACAAATCCAGAGGAAGAGAAAAGGTAAATCCTTTTGTGCCAAAGTTCAATTATAAAAGTCATTAGCATATCAATGATGAACATATATTGTATCTTTATACTAAAATTGCTTCAGTAAAAGAAGAAAATAGCAAAAACGTTTACCAGAGGCACATATCGTGTGATATGCACACAACTGTACTGAAGACGGTTTTCAAGAATTAACTTGAGGATTTATGATCTACTCGTACTTTTCTCTGGAAATTTGAACTTTTTAGGTGCAAATGATGCTGAGAAATTAGTGAAGATCCTTCATGACAACAGCTTGAACTTCAAGTACTCGACACTTGACAAAGCCACTGGGTCATTTGATGAGGCAAACAAGCTCGGGCAAGGTGGATTTGGCACAGTTTATAAGGTATGTAATGGCTGAATGTAGTGAAATTCATATGTTTCAATTCGTCGATTGTCCATAACAACAATGCAATACTAGAACTGTTGGCTATTGAACCGAGTCTGAGGCACGATTTGTTACAGGGTGTTTTGGCAGATGGGAGAGAAATCGCCGTCAAAAGGCTGTTCTTCAATAACAAACACAGAGCTGCAGATTTTTATAACGAGGTGAACATAATCAGTAGCGTTGAGCACAAGAATTTAGTACGGTTATTGGGATGCAGCTGCTCAGGACCAGAAAGCCTTCTTGTATACGAATTCCTCCCTAACCAGAGTCTTGATTGCTTCATATTTGGTAAGTAACCGGACTTTTCAACAACAACAGATATTCCTTAATCTCAAACAAGGTAAGGGTCGGCTATATGAATGCCCACTTTTCCATTTAAGTTGAACTCATGTCATCATCACACCAACTAAAAATAAGTTAAAGTCAAACCTCTCTATAACGGCGTCGTTTGTTTGAATATCTTTTGGTTGTTATAGCAAAATGTTGTTATTGAAAACATATAATATAATATAACATGAAAAATTGGTTTCAAATGAAACTTGACCGTTATATTGAAATGTTGTTATAAAGGATAATTGTTATAGAGAGGTCTGACTGTATAAGTAATGGACTTTGCATTAAGACTAAATGGTGTTTTCACATAATCACCAAAAATGACTTTGTCATGCGTCTTGATTCTAATCTTGAAATTTGACAGATCCTACCAAAGGTAAAGCTCTAAACTGGGGGAAAAGATTTGAGATAATTATAGGGACTGCACAAGGTCTGGTATACCTCCACGAGAACACAAAGACTCGAATAATTCACAGAGACATAAAAGCAAGCAATATCCTATTGGACTTGAGGCTCCGTGCAAAGATTGCTGATTTTGGGTTGGCAAGGTCATTCCAAGAAGACAAGAGTCACATAAGCACTGCCATTGCTGGCACATTGTTAGTATTTCCTCATCTCATCTTCTAATTTGTCGCGTAAAAGTACACAAAAGGCAAAGACTAATATAGTCCAATAATGGATGATTTACCCTTTTATGCAGAGGATATATGGCTCCAGAATACTTAGCACATGGCCAATTAACAGAAAAAGCAGACGTTTACAGCTTTGGAGTTCTTCTACTAGAGATTGTTACTGGACGACAAAATAACAGGAGCAAAAATGCCGAATATACAGTCAGCTTAGTTTCCATTGTAATTTGTGATCAATCACTTTTATCTTGAACAAAATTTTCAATCTTGAAAAACGGTTTGCTCGTTGATCTTAAATATTTTCGATGAAATTAACAGGTGTGGGAGCACTTTCAACGCGGGATGGTGGAGGAACTGTTCGATCCGAATCTCATGTTGCATAACTACCACACCATCAATGTGAATAATGAGGTCGCGAGAGTTTTACATGTCGGACTTTTGTGCACTCAAGAGATTGCGACATTAAGGCCATCCATGTCTGAGGCATTACAGATGTTTATCAAGAAAGAAGAAGAGTTGCCTCCACCTACTAATCCGCCATTTGTCGATGAGAAAACCATGGAACTTCATGACCCTTGGGAGAAGTACTCACTTAGAGAAGGCGATTCTGCTTCGATTGCCAACTTATCTCACAGCTCTTTTTACCCCAGATGATGATATCCCAGTGCCCTGAAACTGATGTAAGAATTATAAGCATCATTTCGCCTCGTGTTCTTGAAGTAGACTTGATCATCATGATCGAGCAGTTAGCTACAACAATTGTTCCTCCGTCAAACAAGTTGAGGTCTGCTACATGAATTATAATTATTCCATTTAAGCTCAACTTATGATCCAGCAGTTAGTTGCTTGGCATGACCAAAAAGAGATGTACAATATTACGGGAGTGCACAATGTTTTTCCAAGGCTAGTAGAAAATATCGGAAACTAGTTCAAAAACATGGTGGTGATTTTTGTAGAATTTAACGGTATAATTTTGATATGTGTAAATACTTGTATTCTGCTAGACGGTGGTTCCTAAGAACTTTTGTACATTGATAATTCCACTAAGCATTTTTTCCTTTCTGGCCTTTAAATTGTTAAAACAACTCCTTTTGAATCTCTCAAACAGTAATTAGAACAAAAATGCAAACTCTATAAGATGATGCATAACCTTGATTATAATTTGACAGAGTACGAGTTTAAAATTCTACGCTAGTGACTCGGCAATGAGGCCGAAGCCATGTCACTAGTTTATGGGCTACAATGGTGCAATTTTCCTTTCCCGTCATCTTCCTCACGAATCTAATAAATAATATCACATTAATTATTTTTATTAGTTTAATAATAAAGTGTAAATAGATATTGAGAGAGAATAGGAAGATGAATTTCCTATTATATGTTGTCACATGGGAAATTAAGTTCGCATTGACTATGTCAAAATCATAATTTTATGTAAATAAAAGTGGTACCTTCTTAAAGTTAAAATTTAAATGAATGATATACACTACTATGGTATTAAAGCAGATATTAGCCTTGAGGCTGTGTTACAAAAAGAGATTTATCTATGCTTGAACCACAGGAAAAAACATTTTCTCACATGTGAAAAGGTGTGTTAGAGACGTAATTAATATTAAAATATCCATACTAATATATTGAACGTTTAGATAAGAGGATTCACAATTTCAACAAATTATATTGGGAAAATGTACAAGTATCGCCTGAAATTCTATCGAAATTGTAATTACATACATTTACTTTCCCGATTACCCTATATTTGCAAGAAAGCTACTTTTTTTTCTATCGTATTAGTTTCTTGACACGTACGTTGTCAAATCCTGCCGTGGACAGTATAATCTGACGTCGTTGCATTAAGAAACATATTATCCAATAGTACACTAATCTGCAACAATTTTATACGTAGTGACCATGAAGGATTTTAAAGCAACTGTGAACCCAACTTCATTTTAACCAATAAATTCCTTGACATGTACTAATACAATTGTAATATCAGACTCAACCATGTCACCCAACACCAAGAAATAGGTTGATATTATCTAGAGGGATCAGCTTGCTGGCAGGGAGTCAACTTTGCGGTCTTAGGGTCGCAAGTTCGATTCTCCCCTCCGGATATCGTCCTCTGGGGCACATACATGTGGTAAAGCCTGGGCGCTAAAAGCCGCGCGAGCATGTTGCAGTGTGGGTTCGGTCTCCGCCAAGCTTTGTGGATGGGGCCTGTGGGGGGGGTCAACCTTGTAGCATTGATCCGTTGGACGCAAGCAGACACTGACCATGTGTGCACATCCCGCGATTTACCTGGTGGTGGGGTGCTGAAGGACCGGTCCCATCATCTCCAGGACGTCTATCTAATACCAAGTAAGTCGAGTTGCAAAGGCAAGTTTAAACCCTGATTATCAAAAAAAAGAAAAAAAAATAAATAGGTTGATATTTGTTAGGAGAAACTCTCCATGTTTTGAAAGAATGTTAATGTCTCCTTGACTTTTTGGGCTGAACATAGTATACATAAAAGTTTCTCGATTAATCTTTTAATAGGACCACACTGAAATCTTGACATGTCCAATCCCCGCTGATTCATTTCATCTCCGCAAAATGTGTTTATAGGCTAGAATGGTGCAGCACAACTGGGACTTCCTCGATCATTATCATTGTGAATTATAAGGTTTCACCAAGCAATCATTACCTTTTTAATAAAACTTTTAGTTCATGTTGCATTTATAGTGCAGTAACATAGTTTGTTTGGTGGTTGATTAGAAGTTTTTTATATACTACTTTTAGTATTATACTAGTAAATTTATTCGTGTTTCGCGCAGTCACAAATAACGTCATTGAACTCATACTTATTACATATGAATTTTCTCATATTATCTAAATAAATTTAAATAAAATGTATGCATATCGAAAAACAAAAATTATTTAGTAGCGTTTATATTTTAAAAGCTCTTACATATTTCTGAAATATTTATTTTTATGCATGTGTAGAACAGTACCTATAGAATCACATAATACACCTATAATATTTGTTTTGTTTATATCAATGTGTTATTTTCGTAATAATATTTGTATTAGATACACATCTATAATAAATTACTCTTTTAAGAAGAAAGTGTTCAATTTGCATTCTCACCATTTCATGGTGAGGACTAAGGAACTATGATGCACCATCGCTAAGTATATCACTATAATAGTAATAATAAATTGTAAGGCAGAAAAATTAATTCAAGATACTACAAAAATATTTTGCAAGTTGATTTTGTTGGTTATGTAAAGCAGTACGGGAAGTAAATAAATATTACAAGTGTTCGAATCGAAAGGATAAACGAATAGCCAATATTCAGAACTATCGCAAAGTTGTTGAATCTTGAATCTTGAATCTTGATAACCTGAAATCAAGAAACACTAAATCTGGATGGTTACAACTGTGTGCTGAGTCGAGTGATGTCACGCTGTCTTTAAGACAAGATTTCTCCGTATATATGCTTTTACGTTAACGGGCAATAGTCTCTCAAGATAAAACAACACCTAATATCAACACTACAAAGCAAATAGGTTGATCATGACGAAGAAAACAAATATGAAACGACTTGCTAAAGAACGGAAAAAGAAAGAAGAGAATTGAGTTTTCTGTTCACTGTTTGTGGACAGAATTTCAGTTGTTCTCTTCTGTTTGTCTGTGTATTTTATTGTAATCTCGTTTTTGCTGTCTTTTTGGGTATTTGTGTGTTTTTTCATGTTTCACAATTGAGCCAAAAGGCATCAAGACATCAATATATGGAGGAGTTAATCAACCCAAAAATCAACTCCAACGATAGGCAGAAACTTTCTGCCTTCCGTCGTTCCCAAATTCAACTTTCCAGAAACTCTAGGGACCAAACTGTAAATATTAAGCAATTTGGGGGTCCAAAGAGATAATATCAGAAAGTCCCGCGTCCTGCGACCGGACGGGACGGGCGGGCGGCGGCGGCGGCGCGTATGGGCTTAGCCTTGAACCCAAGCACATCTAGGTCCTCCCTCCTTTAAACACATGGGTTACCCCTTGGGGTCCCAAACCCTTAGCCAATTAAGAGACTTATAAAGAGAGCAATTCTTCCTTTTCCCACCGATGTGGTAGATTTGTCCCACACCATATTTTCATGCCTCAAACACCTTACTTCGTGGACCAATATCTCTTTCATTTCTCAACGAAATTTGACGATTCTTGGCCCTACAGTCATCTACTCACTTAGTAGATTATGCATGTGCGAAGAGACAAAGACTCCAACATGCGGAACACTAGTATTTAATTCATTAAATATGGGTGGACACACCTCCCCACCAAAGACAAATTTCCAACAGATTTCCCCCCAATAAATTTATTCAACTAATTAAATAACATAAAACACCTAATAAGTTTCCAACTCTAAATTCATAGAAAATGATAAAATATAACTCAAGAGAAAAAACATTATAATTTTAGTGAACTATACATATGAAATATAGCCATACACATATATATATATAACAAATATGTATTATGAAAATGTTTCCCTCAGAAGTGTTTGCCATTTTATCTGCTGACGAAATCGGATGATAAATTGATTTCTTAACTAAGAGATTTGGGCCGGAAGCGGAATTCTAACTTCGAGCAATGAGTTCCCCAACTACTCCAGAAAGCGTTAGAATGGTTATTGAGTAAACTAAGTGGTAAGAAACATAAATACAGTTAGAGTGCAATAAAAGCGATAAATATAGAATGAATATATGAAAAAATTCATATTTTTGATTGATTTTGTTGTCTTTTTCTGTACAAATGATTCATATATTTATATTACAAGAAAAATAAACGTGACCCTATGTTATCCACCGAACTACCCACTAAATCCACTAGCCAACTATGAGGAGGTGGTGCCGATATTTTCGCCTGGACCTCTAGCACGATCGACGGCACTCCTTTTTGGATGTTGCTACCTTTTCTAGAAGGTCCTTTGACTTAGTCTTCGAGGCGTCCGAGTGTGTGGGTTTCAGCCGTTCCTCGAAATTATGACTCGGCCAGACTACTGTAATAGCCGATGATGTTTTTCTAACCGAAGGTAAGGACTAACGGATTCGGCTATGATTCCGCTCAATTACCGACTTAGAATCATTTTCCACCTTCGGTTGTCACTTGATTCGGCTAAACACTTTGAGTGTTAACAGAAAAATAACAAGTACTTTATGCCAAATTCCAATCAATCAAAAGTATTGGTCACTCCCGAATAATGAGCCATATATATGTTTCAAGCCGCGTCCATAGCTTACAAATTGTAATTTTGTTCACAATATCATTCCTTCCCAAATTCAAGTTGAGCTGAAAGAGAATATGTCTTTAAGATGTAAGTAGATTTGTAATACTCATTTATAGATTTCTAATACTCACTTCACCTTCGTATAGTTGCATTACAAATAGCCTCATACAACTTGAGAAATAAAAAATATTAACATCATATTCAAGCTATTCAGAATATTCTAAAATTGAATCTCAATTGCAAGAAAAGATAGAAATGACAATAATTCTCATAATATATCCACTTTTCACAATAATTCTCATAATATATCCACATTTCTTCAAGCACATACAACAATAAGATACAAAGGTATTCCAAAATGTTGTAAATGACATACTTACATATAGTTTAATCTAAAAAGAATAATATTCAAAAGCATAGTAATTCATGTGTAACGTTATACATAACTCACAAAAGTAGGATAACCTCTATTTTTCAAATCTGATTCCGCATGCTGGCTACGGATATCTGGACATCCATAACTGCAACCATATAATAATATGTATAACCCAAAAATGATATGTTAATAATATACTATCTAATAAATAAGCAATTATGGGGATGGGAAAAAGTTTGAAAAGTTAGAAAAAGAATACATAAATAGGTATTAAAGTTTATAGTAAATAAACAATTATGGGAAGGCAAAAAGTTGGTTAATCAAGAGAGTTAAATGTAGCATATTTAACATAATTAAGAGTGTTAAAGGAGTAACATTTTAGTTTTTAACATAGCACATAAATTACAAAAAAAAGAAGAGAAAATTGTAAAAAAATTGACAAAAAAGATAAATACAAATAGAGGTGCCACATCACCTTCTCAACACCTAGCTTTATATTATTTTCCAAAAAAAGGTGGAACTCCCACTCCAGGAGCCCCCACACCCCGGTCCGACAGGTCTGTGAAGGAGGTAAATCATGGTGACTCAATTGATTTCAAAGGTTAGACCAGTATCACGTTGCGCACAAGGGGCCCTCCTTTATTTCAAGAAGTAACCGCCACACTGCCGCTGAACCTAGCTTTATATTATATATAGATTTAATTGTGCTTCGCAGCGTGATTTTTTAAATTGGATTCATGAAATTGTTTTTTATGATATTAAACCTTTTTAAGATTCTTTTTCGATCTTCAAATCCAAATAAATTAGGTTCTAAATTCTAACTCATTTTAACACATAAAATGGTATTTTAACTTGGTTCCTGGGATATTAGATTTATCCAAAAGGAAAAAGATTCCTTTAATTAGCACCATCTAATACCTATTCTTTATGCTACAGTAGTAATAATTGAAAATTAATATTTTTTATCCATTTACATGTGTTGGTAATATGTATAAAAATCATAGAGTTACCAGAAAAAGGAAAAAAGGAAAAAGGAAGGAATACATTTTATAGTAAATCAAATAAAATAAATATTTATGACATGTCATTTTCTGATGTGAATGAATAAAATGTAGAAGTAACATGCAAATTGGCACAAAAATAGTATATTTTGCTGAAGGAAAAAATACGAAAAAAAGAAAAAATAAAAACACACGTAAAGCAGCTGTCTACAATAAAAATAAAACGATCAAAATCCTAAATTTATGAAAACTACCTCCACCTTTACCGCAAAATGGGTCAATGTTTTCCAATCATATCATGACAAGAAGTCATCAACTGCAATTAATCAACAATACAAACATGCAACAAATAAATTAAACTGCAAGCTCTTATCATTGTAAATAATATATGTAAGGATGAGAGAAAGGGAAAGAAATTTGGGATATTAACTTTGGGATATTAACTCATTTTGTTCATTGAGGGTCACCGTGGCAAAAGGCAACAGCCGGAGGACACGTTCAAAATTAATAGCAATACAATAATAAAAGTGACAACTCCATAGTCATTCTCCGGTTACAACTAAAAAGCAGCTCGGTTCACAAAATATCATGCGTTAGCAGAATTTGGGTGAAGAACCGCACCCCAAGGGATATTCTATCATAATGCAAATATTATTTACTGCTTCCACGACTTATAACATATAGATCTCACGGGGACAACTGTATTGTTGCTTCAAGGCTCCTCTTCATTCTCTTGTTACAACTACGATTAGATAAAAATTGGAGTGAATTTCTTCAAGAACGCAATTTTCAAATTTCTTCTAAAGGACTATTGGATGAATTACAAAAATTCAATGATGTTAAGTTTCACTACTATATTAAAACATCTTTAATTTGAAACCGCATCATTGAACAAAGAAAAAGGTAAAAATATGAAGAAAAATTATATACTACTAAGCAATACATTTGTTGTTGCCTTCCTCCTAAGTTTATCGCCTATAGATCATTACCGTGTACTTCTCTTCCCAGGTTGCAGACCAAATGACAACATTTGATTCTGCTGCCTTTGCGTGCTTGATTTATCATTCATGAACATAATAATTAAATGTTTTTGTAAAGTGGGTCAATGTTTTCCAAAAATACCACCTTCCGCCACCCTTCTCCTATCAGTGGCCATCGGCCGCCCTACTCCTTCCCTTCAAAATGTTTTTTCCATTCCCTAATTCTCCTCTTGTTCTATCATCATGTCTACCACAAAGAACACCTTCATCCTACCCTTGCAGTCTCAATATCAAAAATAACATACCTATCGTTCTTGAGATGAAAAACGTCAAATACGCGACGTGTGCAGAACTATTTAAAATTCACGCAAGGTCTAATAGAGTCCTCCATCACATCGTCAAACCGGAAAAAGGCAAGGAGAAGGTGCCTACCACCGATGATGAAATAGAGTTGTGGACAACTCTTGATGCTACGGTACTCCAATGAATTTATTCCACCATCTTTACGGACCTCTTAAAGACTATTATCGAACCCGACGCCACGACAATAGAAGTTTGGATTAGGTTGCGTGATATATTCCAAGATAACAAAAATTCCTATGTCGTGACCCTTGAGCAGGAATTCTCCCACATAAATATGGAGGATTTTCCGAAAGCCTCCACCTATTGTCAACGGCTCAAGGAGTTGTTGGATCAACTCAAGAACGTTGGCGCCCCCGTCACTAATGATCGTCTCATTCTTCAAATGGTTGCAGGCCTCTCCAAGGCGTATAGAGGAGTTGAAACTCTTCTTCGTCAAAGAAATCCTCTCCGCCATTCTACCAGGCACGTTCCATGCGCACCTTAGAAGAAGCACGATTGGCTAAAATGGTAGCTACCCGAGCCAATTCCGTCATGATAGTGGACACGTCCCGTGAAACTGATGACTCTCAATCATTCTCCAAAAATCATGGTCAAAACCGTAATAACGGGGGTGGCAAAAAGGGTCAAAACCGTGGGAAAAATTGCGGTGGCGGACGTGGCAGTGGCAAGGGTGGTGGCCGCAGCGGTCAGCAGGGGACCGGGCCACTGAACCCTTGGCAACAGGCTTGGGCCACTGGGTAGTGGCCTCGGGCAATGCCTTAGGCCAACGGGCAGTGACCCATGTCGCCCTTTCCCTTTCACTCTTCTAACTGGGCCAGCCCACTGGACAAAATAGGCAGCAATAGCCTGGATCGAGAAATAATTCACCTGGCAGCAGGCTGGCTTTCTTGGGCCTCGGCCTTAGCAGGACTTCGTTGCTGCGGGCCCAACAGCGGTACCGACGCATACGAACATCGAGGCATCGATGCATACACTTAGATTAAATCGTCAAGATGAAAATTGGTACTTGGACACCGGTGCTACTTCTCACATGACGTATGCACAAGGTAATCTCTCGTCTTATTCTAATTTGAGCAAAAATCGTGGCATAATTGTTGTAACGGTACTATAATTCCAATTCATGGTTATGGTCATACTAATTTGTCTCCCCCGAACCCACCTTTAGCCTTGAAAATTGTCCTTCATGCTCCTCACTTAATTAAAAATTTGGTTTCTGTATGGAAAAATTTAGAACTGATAATTGAGTTTCTGTTGACTTTGATCCTTTTGGATTTTCTATGAAGGATTTCTCGATGGGGATATCTCTAATGAGATTTGATAGTCGGGGCGAGCTCTCTCCCATCACCACATCCACCACTAATCAAGCCACACCGTCAATGTTTGTCGATTTAGCACCTTCCTTATAGCATGCGCGTTTGGGTCATCCGGAAGCGTCTGTTCTTTCTTCCCTTAAAAACAATAAATTTATTCAGTGTAATGGTATTAGTAGTACTAATATTTGTCCTTCTTGTCAGCTTAGGAAACATGTTAAATTAAAGTTTGTTGCCTCCAATTGTAGTACTTTGTTGCCATTTGACATTATTCATAGTGATTTATGGACATCTCCCGTTTTGAGCTCTTTGGACCACCGTTAATATATGTTATTTTTGGATGATTATTCTAATTTTTTGTGGATATTTCCTTTATCTAAAAAAATCTCAAGTTTATTCCACATTCCTATCATTTACAACATTCATCCGTACTCAATTTGAACGGAAAATTAAAAACATTCAATGCGATAATGGAAGGAAATTTGATAATTAACCATTTAGAGAATTTTGTAACGTTAATAGTATATCTTTCCGGGTTTCTTGTCCACATACACCCTTACAAAATGGGAAAATCTGAAGAAAATACTGCACATTAATAATATTGTTCGGACATTACTAGACCATGCTTCTTTACCACTTTCATTTTGGAATCATGTATTACAAATGACGACTTACATTCTTAACATACTCCCTAGCAAAGGATTAACATTCCACTCTCACTCCAAATTATTTATCATAAAGACCCTTCGTATTCTCACCTTAGGGTGTTTGGATGTTTATGCTATCCTCTTTTCCCATCCACTACAATAAAAAACTTCAAGCCCGTTCTACTACTTGTGTGTTTTTGGGTTATCCGTCGAATTATCGTGGTTACAAATGTTATGATTTATCCTCTAATAAAATCATAATTAGTCGCCATGTAATTTTTTAGAAAACCTAATTTCCGTTTGCTAAGTTGCATAATACCGTGTCTAATTCTTATACATTTTTGGATGACGGACTCTCACCGTATGTGGTCCACCATTTGGTCCGGCCCACCTCTCGGGATTTAAACCAACAGACAACGGCAGCCCGATGCCTATTGGCCCAAACCCTTCCCGTAACCAAATTCAGCCAGCAGGCCTACTGCCTGGTGGCCAATCTTCTTCCGGTGCGTCCCTGCCCGCAGGCCCACTGCCTGCTGGCCCAACTCGTGACCACCCTCTCGTGACCACCCTCTAGTTCGGTTCCACGTCCCTATACCGACCTAGGTCAAACCCACTTTTGTTCCGATTCAAGGGCTCGTTACTCGTAGCCAACGAGGTATACTTAGACTAAAATGACATTTTAGTCTCAACTCTAATGTCACTAAATGACCCTTACCACGTAACCCAGTGTCTGCCCTTAGTGACCTGAATTGGGAAAATGGCTATGAATGATGAATATAATGCTCTTATTGAAAATAAGACGTGGGAGTTGGTGCCCCGTCCATCTGGTGTCAATGTGATTCATTCTATGTGGATTTTTACTCATAAGGAAAAATCTTATGGTTGTTTTGAGAGGCATAATACCCGTCTTGTAGGTGATGGCAAAATTCAATAGGTTGGCGTGTAATGTGGAGAGACATTTAGTCTGGTAGTCAAACCGGCAACTATTCGCACTGTTCTCTATCTCTCTCGCTCCCTTCATCAAAGCAAAATGGCCCATTCATCATCCCTTGGATGTGAAACCACTATTGCAGTTTTGTAAAGGCTCTTCAGTATCTTACATTCACGAGGCCCAATATTACTTATGTAGTGCAGCAAGTGTGTTTATTTATGCATGATCCGAGGGGATTATTATATTTCATGGTATCAGAGCCAGACCCATTCCAATTCTTTGTTCACCGATGTTGGACCCCAATTATATTATCGACGCTCCAGTTAACAAGGTCTGGGCGTGCGGGGAGTGTTAAGAGTATCACATCGGATATGAAATGGGAATAGGACTCCTTATATGGACTTAGACAATCCTCAACCTACAAGTTAGCTTTTGGGGTTGAGTTAGACCCAAGATCCATTCTTTACTGAAAATATGGAAGTAGTAAGGGATAAAGTTTATTCATGAATCATATTACGATTCATTAGCTATTGTTTCACCAAATAGGAAGAGTACTATATGATGCTAAATTTTCAACGCCAAAAAAAAAAGAAGAAGAAAGATGCTACGAAGTTTCAACAGGGAAAAAAGTATGAAGGTTTCTATGAGTAAAATTCTAAACAGTTAAACAAATATCCTCAACTTTGGTGGGATAAGGCACGATCTAAGAAGTTAAAAGCTGATGGTGGCTTTTCAATTCTCCATTTATATATACAATAATTAATAATTAATAATTAATATAGTAACTTACACAAAATGAATGAATACGATTGTTACAGAATTTAATGAAACTATTAAGATTGGCCATAACATGAATGATTCTTTAATTAAAAAAATAAGAAAAATTAGAGAAAAATGTCAAAAAATTGAGAAAAAAGATAAATGTCACTCTTGACTTTAGAGGCATGCCACGTCACTTCTCCCATTATATATATATATTGATTGATGGATGATATAAATACTAATAACTTTTAAGGGGTATAAAGTGCTAGGGAGATCAGAGAGGTAAGAGGAAGAATAAACCTAGCATTAATTGCTTGATATTAATTAATATTAAACCAATGAATTCAGTTTGAAACATCAAAAGCCACAAATTAATTGCAAAGAATGATAGTTTGACTTCTTGAAACGTTCTGCAATGCAAAGAGCTGTTAGAAGTTGAAAAGAATGACTTTAAGGTTTCTAAAATAAATAATCCAATCGAATTATCATGTATTCAGGTTTAGTGTAATTAATAATAAATTAATAGATGGGGATTTTTATTTTTCTAATTTGGTGAAGGATA
Organism: Anisodus tanguticus; assembly: GCA_034509755.1. Lineage (NCBI taxonomy): Eukaryota > Viridiplantae > Streptophyta > Magnoliopsida > Solanales > Solanaceae > Anisodus > Anisodus tanguticus. The sequence goes on from CM067539.1 coordinate 60,806,901, forward strand.
AAATGATCAATCATTTTTAATGGGTGTTTTCGTAATTCAACTTTTGACTTACCGCTTTTAGTATTACTAGTTCTCGATACGTGTGCCCCTAATTATTTAGTAAATAACAACATACAATTATTGAAATATGTTGACTAACAAAAGATAAAATGAAGAATATAAAGAACATGTTACAAATAACTATTTATACTGAGTATACTATTACTGTTAATTCAGCAGCATACAATAATTAGGATTAGCAAGATTAAACTACGTTAGATATATCATGCATATAAGTAGAAATATTATTCAATCATTTTTATTTTCAGAAATATAAAAACACTATCCGAATAGAGTGCAATCTCAATTATGTACTTATATTTAAGTAAAAGAAACAGGGAGTAACCACTATTCAATTATTTTCATTTTTTTTGTTTCAATGAAATTTTCCCATTTTATATTACAAAAGTAAAATATATTTTCTCTTCCCTAACCCAATATAGCAATATGGAAATGACAAAATGAGCATGAAATAAAAAATTGACAATATGGAGATTTTCACAAAATATGCAAGTCACACACACTATAACAAGATTAAAAATCTCATAACTAATTAATCAAAACCTGCAAGGCATCGCTCCAAGGCAGATAAAAACACACACGTAAATTCTTTCATTATACAATAAGTTCTCGATATTCGACAACGTCTCCACATATTATGTTCTGTAAAACAAAATACTTATATGAGGAGTAATAAACTTATAAAAAAGACAAAAATCACAACTTCTTCACCGGAACACAAAAATACAACATAATCCGTAACTTTTTAATAATAAATTTTATCATTTTGACTCCTCCCGCCCTCCTCGTTCATCCACCCCCGAAATACCAAAAGCATCATTTTCGCCCTCATCCATCACAAACATCAAGAAATGCCTCCCCATAATTCTTGATCAATAAAACGGTTAGTACACCCCATGGGTTGAACTGTTTCGCATTCATGCATGTGTCTATAACGTGCTTGACCATATCGACGACTCATTTCCTCGCCCACCTGAGGTTGATGACTCCACATGGCTTCATCTAGAAGTCATTGTCAAACAATGGATATATGACACTATCTCCCAGACTTGCTCCTTATCATAATGAAATTCGGCACCTCGGCCCGTGATTTATGGCTTCGGTTAGAGGAAATATTTCAAGATAGCAAGCACACTCGTGTTGTGTACTTGGAGGAACAATTTAATAATACACGCCTTGAAATTTTTTCTAACATGTCCGATTATTGCAACCAATTGAAACTTGTGGAGGATCAATTATCCAACGTTGGCACGCCTGTTTTTGAAATAAATATGGCCCTACAATTAATTGCAGGCCTCTCTAAAAGTGAGTACGACACTTTAGCCATCATGATACAACAGGCTGATCCGTTACCCAGTTTCAATAAAGCCCGCTCGCAATTATTGCTAGAAGAAACCCGTCGTGAAAGCAGGACGAGCACAATCAAAAGGCATTAGCAGTCGAAATGTCTCCCCAAAATAACATCACCGCCGGCTCGCCTTCTCCGAAAATAATCAGCCATGGCAGAATCGCGGCGGCAAGGGCCATAAAGGCCGTGGCGGTGGCAGAGGTGGAAAAGGACATGGGAAAGGAGGCCATGGCTAGTAGCACAATACACATCAGCAGCCGCAACCCATTCCCTCAGCGCACTAGACCGGCCCAGTTGCCCCATATCATCACGGGATATGGGCCTCTTCTCCTGCCCAAGTGTCGGCCCACTTCCCTTACCCACAATAAGGACTATTGGGCCCCGCTCCAACATCTCATGGAGCCCAATTTCAGCCACACCAGCCGACTTCATGCATGCCCAGTACCCGCAACCTTCCTCTGGTCTGGCCCAGACTGATTTGGGCTTGGCTTTTAGCAGTCTGAACTTGCAACAGCTTGATGAAAATTGATATATGGTCTCGGGAGCCACATCTCACCTCACCCGCTCTACAAGTAATATTCTCAAACTATTTCGATTAAAGTATCCTTAATACATTACAATTGGCAAATGGCCATCGCATTCCAATATAGGGCTATGTTACCTCATACATACAACCACCTCATCCACTTTTTCCCCTTAACAATGTCCTATATTTCCCAAACATCACTAAGAACCTAATTTATGTCCGCAAATTCACTCGTAATAATACTATCTCTGTTGAATTTGACCATTTTGTTTTACTGTTAAGGATCTTTGTACGGGGACACCTTTACGAGATGCAATAGCACGGGGGATCTCTATCCATTTCCATCCACCTCCATTGGCGGATCATGCTCTCCCGTCTCTCTCGCTGCTATCTCTCCGTCCACTTGGCATAATCGGCTTGGCCACCCAGAGCCCCCATTTTAAATTTTCTTAGAGGTAATAATTTTATCAAATGTAATAATGAGAAACTTGTCCAACAATGTGTTTCTTGTTCTTTAGGCAAACATGTTTGTCTTCTTTTTAAATCATCTTCCAGTGTTACGTTTTCTCCTTTTGATATTATTCATGCTAGTTTGTGGATGTCCCCTATCTCTAGTTCACTTGGTCATAAATATTATCTTGTATTGTTAGATGATTTTTCTCATTATTTTTGGATCTACCCAATCAAAAATAAATCAAAAGTGTTTGCCAAATTTCTTGAGTTTCGTACTTTTGTCAAAACACAGTTTAAAAATGTATAAAATCATTTCAGTGTGATTAAGGTCGTGAATTCAATAATTCCATGTTTCACCGATTCTGTAAAAATAATGGTATGGTTTTCCGATTCTCATGCCCCCACATATTGCCTCAAAATGGTAAAGCAGAATGAATTACCCGCACCATTAATAACATGGTTTGTACTCTCCTGTTTCATGCCTCCCTTCCTCCATCCTTCTGGGTCTATGCAGCCAAATTGGTATAATACGTCCTAAATATTTTACCTACTAGTACCCTCCACAATATGACTCTAACCGAAATTCTATACCGAAGGATCCCCTCTTACTACCACCTTAAGATATTCGATTGCCTATGTTATCCCAATCTTGCATCCACTGCCCCTCATAAATTAGCACCTCGAACTACTCCGTGTGTCTTCATAGGTTTTCCGTCTAATCATAGGGGCTATCTTTTCTATGACATGTCCACTCATCAAATCCACGTCTCACGTTACATCACGTTTAACGAGACCACATTCCCTTTTTCAAATCTCCATAAATTTCGAAAAATGGACTATACCTTTCTTGACGAACCCGACATCTCCTCCGTTATTCTCAGCCAACTGCATCAGTCAGCCACCGTTAACCCGCCTCAGCCACCCACTGCCACCGTTAGCTCCGCAGTAGTGTCCCCGCCTCTCTCAGTCACACTCATCGTCGGTTGCCACCGCCACTGGCAACCGGTCAAGCTCCATGTCTCACCACTGTTCCAACAACCCAGCGCCACCCAAAACTTTCACCCGCCACCAGTGGCTCTGCAACCTCCACCGACAATCAATTCCGACAGACTAGCTACCGACAACTTACCCGTCGACCAGCCTATTACCGGTAATACTACCACCACACCAAACCACCAATCAATCTCACCTCCGTCGCCTTACACGACGATACCAGCCCCACCACCGTCATCTCCGACCATAACCCCACCGTCGTCAACCTCACTAGATCTACCATCCCACCACCCCGCACCTCACCCCACTGCCTTGTTCCACCACTCCACAACCCAACCACCCACAACAGATTTGTGACTCGCAACCAACACAATAACCGACCACCACCCACCCACTGCCCCTACGCACCGGATGGAAACCCGAGCCCAACACGGGATTTTCAAGCCCAAATCCCACTTTAACCTATCCACATAAACAATTTCCCCAATTCCCTAAAACCCCAAAACCCCAAATTAGCCAAACTAGACCCTAATTGGAATGCGACTATGTGTGATGAATTTAATGTTTTAACGAAATATCACATATGGGATTATGTTCCTAGACCGGAAGGGGTGAATGTAATCGTTGCATGTGGCTCTTTCATCACAAATACAAAGACAATGGTGATCTTGCTAGAGGTATAAAACACGACTTATGGCTAATGGCACAAATCAACATGAGGAGATTGATTGTGGTGAGACGTTCAATCCGGTTGTCAAACCGACTACCATTCGCACAGTTTTGAGTATAGCCATGGGCAAGCATTGGTCGATACATCAGCTTGATGTGAAAAATGTGTTTCTACATGGGGACTTGAAATAAACGATCTACATGCACCAACCACCTAGCTTTGTCCATCCAGCAGCCCCTCAATATTTATGTCATCTCCGCAAGTCACTCTATGGTTTGAAATAGGTCGCAGAGCGTGGTATGACCATTTGCCAAGTATAATATGCGGATTGGATTTGTATGCAACATGTGTGATAATTCTCTTTTTATTTTTCATCGAGGTAGTAGCACTGCTTACTTACTGCTATAGATGGATAATATTGTTCTCACTGCCTCATCTGATGGGTTGAAAAATGATATTATTGCTTTATAAAAATCGAATTTGCTATGACTGACTTGAGCAAGTTGAGTTACTTCTTGGGGATTTAAGTGACCAAATCTGCCAATACTATGTTTTTGAGTCAGCGTAAGTATGTAGAGGAGATCTTGTACATGGCTAAGATGACAAATTATAAGATCATTCTTACTCCGATCGATTCTAAATCAAAGCTTAGTGCTATTGATGGTGCTCCAGTCTCCGATCCTACTCTCTATAGGAGCCTTGTAGGTGCACTTTAGTATCTTACCTTCATCAGGCCTAATATTGCGTATGCTGTTCCGCATGTATGTCTGTTTACGCATGCCCCATGGAGTCTCACTTCACTGCTCTTAAGCGTATCATCAGATATATTAAGGGCACACTTGATTATGGGTTGCATCTATACCCCTCTGCACCAACCAGGTTACTATCATATACGGATGCAGATTGGGCAGGGTGTCGGACACGCGATGCTCCACATCCGGCTATTGTGTATTCTTAGGGGATAATCTCATTTCATGGTCTGCCAAGAGACAAGCCACACTATCATGTTCGAATGCCGAAGCAGAGTACAGAGGCGTTGCAAATGTTGTCGCTGAGATCTGTTAGCTCTGAAATCTACTTTTGGAGCTCCAGTGTCCCTTATGTAAGGCGTCCATCGTCTACTGTGATAATATATCTGCCATATATCTATCTCACAACCCGATTCAACATCAGAGAACCAAACACATTGAGATGGATATCCACTTTGTTCGTGAGAAGGTTGCTATCGGTCATATCAAAGTGTTGCATGTGCCTTCGTTATATCAGTATGCAGATATCTTCACAAAGGGGCTTTCCAAACAGTTATTCCTCGACTTCAGATCCAGTCTTAGCTTCCGGCCTCCTCCCTCTCCGACTGAGGGGGTGTATTAGCGAATATTCTCCACATATTCGTCATATATTGTGTAATTATGAATATTATATATTTATGGTTTATTAGGATCCTTACCATATTAGGATTCCTCTATTGTACATACTATATATATTTTGTAATAATGAGAAGACTCCCAAGGAGATTATTATTATCTTACACTAAGAATAGGAAAAAATATGAAGAAAGAAGAAAATGATTACTTAAACATACATGATATGATTATAGAAGTAGTATTGTGTCTTCTTTTAAATAAATCTATTTATATATATATTGATAATTTTCTTATCTGATGAAAAGGTAAACCAAAGGCCTAACATGTGAAAAGACTTGCATTGAAATGATATTAAAAGTTCTTTCAAATAACAGTTGAAAATTGAAAGGAAGAACATTCAATAAGCAATAAAAGATAAAAATATTCAAATGAATGGAAAAGACTACGGTAAATGAAATCCAACCGGCTTCCTTTCCACTTACTATGGCCATACAACTCCCACGTTCTTATTTTACTTTTTAAAAAATGATTTGTATTAAACTTTTCATTTATTAAGTTTACGGATTCTATAATTACATCTTTGCACTCAAAGTATTCTTGAAATAATGTTTGATTTAACGGCAATATAGTGGATGAGTAATTCAGCTGGTCACATTTTTTTTTTTGGAACCCGCAGCTGGTCACATTTATGGAGATGTGTGATTAATTTATGCGGGGGATCATAAAAACTAGGACATTTATGAGAATGAACTAAAAATAGGACTGATGAACTTCATCATCACCATTTATACAATTTAATTATCACTATTTAATTAGACATTTGATTAGGTTGTGATTTCAATGCAGGGTGAAAAATTTTTGGTGAACGTGTAAATAAACTTTTAGCTAATTAAAATATTATTATTTAATATTTAATTAGTTATTTTATTATAGTTTAATTTACTGCAGGGAAAATCATAATTTAACTTTTAATAAGTGACTTCCCACTTTTAGAATATATTACCACATTTTTTTCAATAAAACTTTTAAATACTCCTTGTTATCAAATGTTTGCCCAAAGAAAAAGCCAGTTCCATCAATGAAGTTGTGGCTGCTTTGTGTACCACTTGGCTGCTCATCACCTCCATCACACTCTTCGTCCTCACTATCATCATCCGTATCCATTGAATGATCACCCATACCCTCAAGTTGTATTAAATTGTCATCTGCTGGCTCCTGTGGTGGGGATGGGGTGGTGCTGCTGAAGTAGAAGCTTCTTCAGACCTCTCAACAAGATTTACTCTTAAAATAGGCCTAGAACCATCGGCAACAACATCAAGCATGTACAATCCCATCTGCCTATCATTCGTTATGAAAGAAGGATGCATTTTTTCTTATTGGGCAGGGCATTAATTATATAACTAATGCGTAAGTCGCTGGGCTCACAACTTAACTCCTCGCATTCCATTACGCTTGTAACCAAGTCGTTATACGCACATCAATCGACACTGTCACCTTGCTCGCAGAAATCCATTTCCATAATTTTAGGGTCTCATCCATTCGCCCATCACCGCCTACTTTAATATATTCTGCAATTGACGTCATAATAGACTATGCCTATGGACGGTCGATGACTCGACGATCACTGGCCGACGAATAGTACCAGATTGAGAACCAAAAGGAGCAGGATAAAGCATTTACGGGTTACAAATGAGGTGTTTGAATTGAGAATTGACTCCACAAGAGAATTTGAATTCCCAAAATGAACTCCATGTTGGATTGACGCATTTTACCGGAAAACTGAGCTTTTGAAACAATGGAGAAAGCTCTGTTGCAATGATTTCAATGAACTTTTAGCTAAAATGGTGGCAATAGGAAGCTTTCATTCGTTGAGGACTGATTTTTCGATTAATAGCCGGAATAGTCGCCGTAAAGGGGATCTGAAAAATAAAAAAAAAAGCTTTTGGAGGGATATTGGAGGGAAATATTTAATTTTCTATTTCTTTTTGGGTAATTAAAATGGTGGGAATTGGGGCCAAAATATATTTTTTGAAACTCTAGAGTTAGGTTTGGACGCAAAAAACGATGACAGTGCTGATGTAATAATAGGTGACTATTTTACCAATACTTTGATACTTATAGCCTTTTCATAAAATAAGTCTTCAAAGTGATCTTTTAACTAACAGTCCCTTATAACTCCTTTATTTATATCTTTATTGTGTATAAAAGTGCTTTTTTTTTTTCTCCCGTTTATAACAATCAATTTTGCTTCTAATGACGGATGTATAGCGTTATTAGGTACAAAGATGTGATACGATAATATCTCACTTAATACTTATTAATAGATTATACTATTGGTGTATGTTCCATTCTAACGTTTGATATCTTTGTCATGACGTACCCACAGTACTCTACTTACAATCTTTTTCTACAATTTTTATTTTATAACTTATTTCAAATAACTTAATCAGTATGTAGTAATTTTTATGTTATTTTTAATTAGTACTGTAGTATTTATGTGACCAGAGATAGTTAAGCTTTCATATTTCAGTTGTTGATAAACACATACTACAAAAGTACCACTATATAATGACGTCTTCAAAATGCAATTCCATGCCTTATTCCCGGTACTCCTAGAATAAATGTACAACAATAAAACCCATCTAACACATATACATATTATTATGTGTGCATGTAATATTTACATGTATTCATATATATATATATATATATTACAAATTTTAAAAAATATGAGATAATGATAAAAAACACACAAGTACTATCACTTTTTTTTTTTTAAGTTTTCTACCTGAACTATCAGTGTCAGTTTTTCTACTTACTTTTACCCTATTCTTTGTACTTAAAATGTAAGTGAAATAAAGTTCCAAACAGTTGTCTTTTTAGCTATCCTTTTTATTATAATTGAAATGCAAGTTTAGTTCTTGTTGGTAATTTGAATAGTGTTCTCATTAGCATGCATATAACAGAGCAACCAACCCCTTCAACATCTCTATGAAGTGTCAAAACTAGATTCATTTGTAATGACTAAAAAATATCAGTCATTATCTGAATGACTAAACAAATACCAGCTAACGAACCGAACCCCAACAAGTGGTAAAATGGCCATTAGCAACGCGAAGAAGGCATCTAAAAAAACCTTGAAGATCGTATATGTACCAGAAGAATTATAAAGATGTACTATCGTACCATACAGGAAAAGTACTCTTAAATAATGGTGAGGAAAAACTCTTCTAAAATGTGACAACATCCAATACTTACCTCAATTTAATTAGATGTAGGTGTCAACATAGAAGTATTGTAGGTGTCAACATAGAAGGTGAGATACACATTAACTAGATGTAGGTGTCAACATCCAATACTTATCTCAATTTAATCATACACATTTATAAAGGATTCTAACTTAAATTAGAGGTCATGGGGATACACACCGTGGATTAGATTTATGTTCACAATCCTTTGTCCTTTCAATACTTCTTTATAAAGGTGTCAACATAGAAGTTAGGATCCAATACTTCTTTATAAAGGTGTCAACATAGAAGTGACATCTTTATAAGTTAAACTACATCTAATTAGCAATTAATTATCTCAGTCAACTGTTTAATCATACACATTTATAAAGTTTTAAGTATTTGATGTTGACACCTACATCTAATTGAGATAAGCAATTACTTATCTCAACTTCTATGTTGACATCGTTTGTTGTTACATCATTATGAGCCCTTCACTACAAATAATCTATCTGATACATCAAACTTTACAATCTCAAACTCATGCTATAATGCTATGTTGATATTTTCATTTTCTTTAAGACTAATCCGCGAAATGGATACAAAAAATAAACACAGATTTCTTACCACTCTTTGATGACTCCAATCAACTCAACATGCTATTAGTTGTCAGAACATCCATTCTATAGGAATATGAGATCTAAAAACTTTTATATTGTAAAAATATATTGAACTGCGTCTGCATAATGCCGTACAACCATATTGCATGAAGAATGAAACAACCGTGTAGGAAATATATAGACAGATCTCAATTAGCATGCACATGATAACATTGAAGAAAGAGAGATACAACTACTTACCCCATTTGCCAATTGCTTGGAACAACGAACATAAAAATTATAGCAATCCAATGCATCCATTTCATTTTATTAATATTTACACTTCTGGCTCTTCGTACTTTTTCTATTCACCATAAATGATGATAAAGGCTATTCAATTACTAAAAATTGTACATAATTACATGAACTAATTAGGCTATTCAACTACTTACCGCCTTATACCCGCCACCCGTGGCGGATACAATTTTCAACATTCATACCCGCCTAGGCGGGTATATTCCTAAATCCACACCCGCTCCACCACCCAAGTGGATATCCGTCACCCGCCAATACTCGCCTGCATATTTTGTAATCAATTCATTTGTGATCAACATGATCCCAAAAATTTAAATTCCAAAAATTATCCCAAAATTTTGAGTCAAGAATCAATATTGTCACGATTTCATTTTCTTTGGAAGAGAGGGAGGAGAATTCCGGATTTTTCACCATCAGAATTCCCCATTTTTTTCACTTCTTCCCCCTTGCACAGCAAAGAATCAAGAAAACAAAATTCCAAGAAAACCCAAAAATTATCCACTCAAATAGCTAATATTACAAATGTAGACAAAACCCAGATATTATTTCAGTTATATAAGCTAAAGTTTTTCAACTTTTTCAATTGAACTCCACAAACCCAATAGGTAAAACTTAACAAATGCACAAAAATTGACCTCACCAAGACAACCCCAAAGCACAAAGCAAAGACATAAATATTTTCCAATATTTCCCGATCAGCATCTCCTTTAAAGAAAAAGGCAGAGACATCAAGGTGGTTCGTGAAAAAAGTTTGTGATTTTTCCTTTAAAGAAAAAGGCAGAGACGTCGAGAATGAGAGAGGGGAGAGAGACGGCATGAAAGGGAACGAGAGAGAGGGAGGCGTGAAGGACTGAAGAGACGTAGGGTTTTGAGTTTTGTTGGAGAATTAGAAATTGTCGTGACTTATGGGCTGCTAATATTTTGGGCTTAGGGCGGGTATAAGGCGGGCCGGGTATAAGGCGGGCGGGTAGGCGGGTAGGCGGGTGGGTAGGCAGGGGTAGGCGGGTATGACTGCAAATCCACCACCTACCCCCTACCCGTGATGGGTACATTTTCAACACACATACCTGCCCCAACTGGGGCGGGTGCGGTGCGAAATCCGCAAAATTATACCCACCTGCCATCTCTAAATCTGATCATAAAAACAACCATAATAATGGATCCAAAAAACACATGCAACTGTTAAAATGGCAGTCCGGTACATTAAGACCCCGCGAATGCGCGAGGTCTAGAAAAGGACCGAACCGCAAGGATATATTGTACTCAGCCTTACCTTGCCAATAAGAAACACATGCAACTGTTAATGAAACACAAATTCAGGATATAAGAAAAACACAAATGGAAATTATTGGGAACAGATTAAGTCTAAAGTGGAAGTTGGAGAATTCCATTGCCACCAACTTCAACTTCGGCAATGCTACTTGTTTTTTCTTGGGAACTCCAAACATGATTATGAATTTAATCATACACATTTATAAAGGATGGATCCTAACTCAAATTAGAGGTCATGGGGATACACACCGTGGCTTAGATTATGTTCACAAGACCCTTGACCTTTCAAATTCCTTCAGAAATGCAACTGTTAATTACTGAAAGAAATAATCTTTTAATTATTTTTATTAATTGAAAGACTATATATATAAGTTACATAATAGGAGAATCTTATTTCTATTGTATTCCTACAACCTTATTCTATACATTTATGGTAATACACTAATTATGGTAATACAATACTAATTATATTACACCATTACCTAAACTAGGATACTAAATATTTACCATAAATTACACATAATAATCAACCCATCCGAGGGCCAATCCGTGAGCATAGCTGAGACCTAATATACACAATATACACATGTATATTGTGTATATTTAACACACTCCCGCAGTCATAGCGGGCGGTCTTCGAACGCTGAGACTGTCCCTAAAATCTTCAAAAAGGACCGAGGGAAGACCCTTTGTAAAGATGTCGGCAATTTGATATCTCGACAGGACATGGCATACACGAACTTGACCACGGGCAACCTTTTCACGGACAAAGTGAATGTCCATCTCGATATGTTTAGTGCGTTGGTGCTGAACCGGATTACCAGAAAGGTAGATGACACTAATATTATGATAATATATCAAGGTTGCCTTCTGAATGGGACAATGAAGCTCCAAAAGTAAATTACGCAACCAACATGATTCTGAGACCATATTGGCTACCCCTCTATATTCAGCCTCGGCATTTGAGCGGGATAGAGTCGCCTGACGCTTCGCAGACCAGGAGACCAAGTTGTTGCCAAGGAACATACAGTAGCCAGGCGTAGACCGTCTGGTGTCTAGACACCCACCCCAATCGGCATCTGTGTATGAGATAAGTGTGGATGTCGATGAAGGATACAAATGCAACCCATAGTCTAGTGTACCCTGAATATACCGGATGATGCGTTTGAGTGCATTCGTGTGCTCAATTCGGGGATCATGCATGAATAAACACACCTGCTAGACATTAAACGTAATATTCGGTCTGGTAAAGGTAAGATATTGAAGGGCCCCTACAAGACTGCGATAGCGGGTCGGATCCTCGTAAGGGACTCCGGCCGCGACACCAAGCTTGGGCTTAGTATCAACTGGAGTGGAAGTGGACTTACAGGATGACATCCCAGCCCTCTCGATGATCTCGACTGCATATTTCCGTTGTGACAAGAACAACCCATCAGAATGACGAGTGATAGCAATCCCCAAAAAATAACTTAAGGGCCCCAAGTCTTTCATAGCAAACTCGGAGCTGAGCATGGTCATGATGGACTGGCGCAAGGCATCGGAAGAGGCAGTCAAGATAATATCGTCCACATATAACAGAATGTAGGCTACAGACGAACCACGACGGTAGATGAACAAGGAATTATCCGACCTGCTGTGAGTGAACCCAATAGTTGAAACATAGTCAGCAAACCTTGTATACCATGCCCGTGGAGATTGCTTAAGCCCATATAAGGACTTCTTCAACAGACATACATGATGAGGATGGTTAGGATCCCTAAATCCCATCGGCTGATGCATATAGACAGTTTCCTTGATATCACCATGTAGGAAAGTATTTTTGACATCCAACTGATGAATAGGCCATGCCTTCGAAAGAGCCAAGATAAGCACAGTGCGAATGGTAGTCGGCTTGACCACCGGACTAAACGTCTCCCCACAATCTATACCAACCTGCTGAGTCTTACCATCACCCACAAGCCGCGCCTTATGTCGAGCAAATGAACCATCTGAATTCTTCTTATGAGCAAAAATCCACATAGACCTGATAACATTAATACCATATAGACGGGGCACCAACTCCCACGTCTTATTATCAATAAGAGCATTATATTCATCAGTCATAGCAATTTTCCAATTCGGGTCGTTTAAGGCAGACACATGATTATGGGGCAAGGGGGATTTAGAGACATTAAAATATAAATTAAAATGTCTTTTAGGTGTAACAATACCCCGCTGACTATGAGTGACCGGTCTATGACTCGAGGAAGAATTGAGTGGATGTCGGGATTTGCTGGGCTCGGGACGGACTGGCGAGCAGGCAGTGGGCCTGCTGGCCCAACTCGGGAAGCGATGCCGGTGGCGAAACGAAACTAGACCGGTTCCGGTATTGGGTGGACAGCCCACCGTTGCGAAACCGGCCCAAGTGACAAAATCGCGGCGAGAGGGACGCGTGACGGGCCGGTGGGACCAATGGCGGTGGGCCGGCGGAGAATTTTGGGTGCGAGATATGTCCAAAAAATGTTGAATAATATACGGGGATATTTGTTCATCCAAAAAATTATACGAACTAGGCACGGGATAATGACTTTTAGCAAATGGAAATTGGGATTCATAAAAATTTACATGGTGATTAATGATGATTTTATTGGAGGATAAATCAAAGCATTTGTAGTCACGATGATTAGAAGGAAAACTCAAAAACACACATGGAGTAGACCGGGCCTGAAGTTTGTTAATTGTGGTGGATGGAAATAACGGATAACATAAACACCCAAAAACCCGAAGATGAGAATAAGAAGGAGATTTATTATATAAAATCAGAAGAGGGGAAGAATATGTCAAACATTTGGAAGGAGTTATGTTAAGTAGATATGTAGCCATTTGAAGAGCGTGATGCCAAAAATATTGGGGTATGAAAGCATGAATTAATAGAGTGCGAATAATGTTATTTATGGAACGAATTTTACGTTCGGCTTTCCCATTTTGTGAAGATGTATGGGGACAAGAAAAATGAAAATTTATCCCATTAGTAGCACATAATTCCCGAAAACACCCCATTGTCATACTCTTTTCCATTATCACACTGAATATTTTTTATTTCACGGTCGAATTGGGTTCTGATGAATGCTCTAAATTTTAGGAAGATGGAAAAACTTGAGATTTCTTCGTTATTGGAAATGTCCATAAAAATTTAGAATAATCATCCAAAAAAAAAACATAATACCGATGACCCATAGACCAGGAACAGGAGACGTCCGTAAGTCGCTATGAATAATATCAAATGGCATTAAAGTATGAGATTTTGAGTCTACAAATGGCAACTTAACATTTTTTCCTAAATAACAAGATTGACAAATTGGAGTACGACTCGTACCCTTACATGAAATAAAATTATTTTTATCTAAAGCTGACAAAATAGAGGACCCTGAATGACTAAGACGAGCATGCCACAAGGAAGGAGAGATGGCTGCAAAAACTGATGGCAGTGTTTGACTCGATGGATCGGGACTGGGTGTGATAGGATAAAGATCTCCTTTATGAGAGGACTCCCCGTTTTGAAATCATTTACAGAGAAACCAAATGGATCAAATTCAATAGAAACGGAATTGTCAATAGTGAATTTACGGACATAGACTAAGTTTTTAATCAATTTGGGGGCGTGTAGGGTATTTTTCAAGATAAGAGGGAGATGAGGGGGAGACAATGTTTTATGACCAAAACCACGAATTGGAACAGAATTGCCATTACCAACAATTATACCGCGAGGGTTGCTCAAATTGGAATAAGATGAGAGAGTACCTGAATCGGATGTCATGTGGGTAGTGGCACCGGTGTCCATATACCAATTCGGGTCCGGTTGAGTCAAACCCAGTGTGTGCATCGCGGCCTCGATATCTGTCTGAGTAGGGCCTGCTGCGTGATGGGCTTGCGGGGGCCGAGGCCCAAACACCACTGCTTGCGGTCTCGGCCCAGACTGATGCTGGTCGTAACTGGACCAGGCCGAATTGGGCTTGGACTGCTGCTGGGAGGTAAACTGGCTAGGCCCAAACTACCGCTGCGTGGGGGCCTACGCCGCACGCATAGGGCCCACTGTGGGCCCCAGAAATGTTGTTGTTGCTGCTGACCACCGCGAGGACCCCCATTGCCACCACCATTCTTCCGGTTGCCGCCGTTGTTGCCACCACAATTTTTGCCATTTTTCTTATTTCCACCCTTTTTGCCGCCACCGTTGTTGCGATTTTGGCTCGAGTTGTTAGAACCGATAGGATATACCGTGGACTTGGTCATCATGACTACGGGACTAGTACCGGTAGCCGCTCGTTTCACTATGCCTGCTTCTTCTAGTGTAAGCATAGAACGCGCCTGATAAAATTGCGAAAGCGGATTGCTTTGCCGAAGAAGCGTTCCCACACCACTATAGGCCTCGGAGAGGCTGGAAACCATTTGGAGGACCAAACGATCATTCGAAACCGGCGCGCCAACGTTGCAAAGTTGATCCGCCAATTCCTTTAATCTTTTGCAATAAGCCGAAACATTAGGGAAATCTTCCATATTGACGTGGGAGAAATTCTGCTCAAGGGTAACGACTCTAGAATTTTGATTATCTTGGAATATATCACGCAGTCTATCCCAAGTCGCATGTGCCGTAGCGTCAGGCTCAATAATTGTTTGCAAAAGGTCGGTAGATATTGTGGAATATATCCACTAAAGGACGGTAGCATCAATAGTCGTCCAGAACTTAGGATCATCCTCGCGTTTTGGCACCTCCGTATCCTCAGGAGCCTCGGGGATTATGTGATGGATGACTTGATGCGATCGTGCGTGAATTTTGAACAGTTCGGCCCTTGTCGCATATTGGACGTTTTCTATTTCAAGAACGAGAGGGATGTTATTCTTGATGTTAGAAACTGTAAGGGCCGGATGAAATATGTTTCAAGATGTAGACATATTGATAGAACAATATGTGATTGAGGGATTAGGAAGAAAATTTTGGGAAGAAAAGAGGTCCCGTCGGCACACAAACCGAGAGCAAAACGTCTCGGAAGTGGAGGGAAGTCGACGGAAAATTTAGGAGAGTAGAGAGAGGATTTTAAGACCTAGACTCTTGATACCATGAAAGAAATAATCTCTTGATTATTTTTATTAATTGAAAGGCTATATATACAAGTTACATAATAGGAGAATCCTATTCCTATTCTATTCCTAAAACCTTATTCTATACATTTATGCTAATACAATACTAATTATATTACAACATTATCTAAACTAGGATACTAAATATTTACCATAAATTACACATAATAATCAACCCATCCGAGGGCCAATCCGTGAGCATATCTGAGACCTAATATACACATGTACATATATTGTGTATATTTAACAATTACTAATTACAATTTTTTTAAAAAATTATTCACTTGCATATCAGTTTTAGTTGATTTAAATTGTATTTAAAGGGTTAAAAAGTGATTCAACTTTTGATGGAAATTATTTGTCTTGTTGGCTTTCTTTGACAGATGAATTAATTAATGTTATGATGAGTAACATTTTCTTCATTATAATAATTTCTATATTCATTACACTTTCAAAAGTCACAATCTTGAATGTAAAAGAATAAATGCTCAATAGTGTATAACCACCTTCGTAGAAACCAAAAGGCCAATCTGAATGGATCAACACTTGAATATTTCTAGTTTAACTTAGGTAAACAGCTAATCTAGACATTTTTGTAGAATAAATGTAAAAGAAAACTAACGCCCTCACCCCCCCCCCCCTTTTTTTTTAACGAAGGAACCCGCAGCCGCTACTCTCTCGAAGTTTGCACAGGATAAACCCCGGACTAACGCAATAGCCTGCAAACCACGTTAGCCGATTAACCACACTTGGCAAGCCATGTGTGATAGACTCAACCAAGAAGGTTTATGCAAGGGATCGAACTCGTGACCTTGCGGTCCAGCGCTCTACTGCTACACCAACTTGGCTACCCTTGCGGGTAACACCCTCACCCCCTTTGAATTTATTGTTATGCGTTTATGAAGCATTAAAGTACTATTATTTTCAATTATATTTTCAACTAAATTCTTGTCTTCAAACAAAAATAATAATATGAAGTTACATTTTGTATATTAACATAGAATAGTTAATTTGGTTTTTGAAAGGATAAATTAGTCGTTTAACTTTTGATGAACATTTTAGTAATTCAACTTTGTGTTTAGAATCTTCTCACATTTAGTATAATAATGATATATGATCATCAATGAGGATGGTAATAGGCTCTCTTTTGTTTAAAAAGTCAGATAATAATAAGACTCCACAAAATAGATTCGAGAAAAATTCAAGGATACTTATACTTTTTCGCAATTATATATGACTAGATCTGTGAACAATTATAACATCAAGAAGGGTTCTTTTATAATATTAAAGTATAGAGGTTCTCAAATGAAATATTTCTTCCCTCTAGTTTATGTAATACTATTTTATTACAAGTTTTTTTTTAAAAGTGTATTTTTATATTTAAAAAGAATTAATATTAAACTTTCATCTTATTCTTAATAAAAATTTATATAGCAACATAAATAATATAAGTTGGATCTGTCTTTTCAATCAATATCTAGCCGCTCAATCTTTCAGTAAAGGAGTGTATCCACAGAAGATGGAAGTGTGTCATGTTTAAAGACAATAACAATAACATACCCAATATAATTTTATAAATGATCCGAGAAAAATAAAGTATACACATACTTTATCTTTATGGTGTGAAGGTAAAAAAAATTGTCTTCTATATATCCTCGGCTAAAAAATATATATCCAAAACAGGGATGAAAGTCATGTTTAAACTTTAAAGACCCAAATTAGTATGGTCTAACGCGGCCCCACCATACCAATATATTAAGGGAGGAATACTTCAAACTTCAAAGTCTTCATAGCTGGTATGCTAAGTCTTTTCTTTTTAAAAATCCACACATATAATCCTTTCAATAAATGCTTCACAATGTTTTCCTTTTATTGACTTCTCTCACAAAAAAAGTCAATAAAATTGGTACGAGCGATAAGTACTCATTTATTTTTAATTAGAAGTTTCATCATCTTAAACTATCGGTCAAAAGGTTTACACGCTTTAAGTACTTTACATAATTTGAAATGAGGAAACTTCTAATGTGAAGGTAGATTTCGATCTTCTTATTTAAGTACCTTATTAGGTATAGAATCGCCGTCTTTGTTAGAAAACCCTTTACTCTAATGTGAAACTTCTCGACACAAGTTCAAATTTAATCGGACACCAATACAAATACGGATACTGAGTGACAAATTAAAAAAAAAGTGAACCACTCTTAACATTTCCAGTTTGATTCATTCATCAATAAAAAAAAATCCCTTCTTATTTATTCCTTCATTTTCTCTTCTTTCTCTCTTCCTCATCATCATTCTATCACTCTGTTTCTACAACTTTGATAGTAGCTGATCATTTTGCACCGGATCGAACTTTGTGAGTGTTTCTTTTTTCTTCTTATTCTGTTTTCACTAAGATTATGTCTTGGTTTCAGTGTAGAACAATTATCCAATTAGTTCTCTCTTTGTTTTCCTCATTTTACTTGATATTTGGCAGAATATGTAAACACCCACCTAAACTTGACACGAATTATTATTTGTACACGTAAATTATCAGTATTCTTAATTACCCACCTAAGGTTGTTTGTTTTTTTAATATCTGAATGTATAAAACTTATTTTTAAAATGTGAATAATCTAATACTGATCATCAAATTATTTTAGAATTTTAATATGTTTGTTGGTGGCGGTGGTGGTGATGGTTAATGGTGGTGGTTGTGGGTGCTAAATGAGGATTGTGGTTGGTGATGATGTTGTTGATGCTGGTGGTTGTGGTAGCAGCTAGTGATAATGGAGGCCAACTGTCAGGGGTGGAGCTAGCATTCTGATTACGAGTTTGGTAATATTTATAAATAATTTATCAGAGAACGTAGTTTATTTTCATTGATTGAATAGATATATATACAAGTTACATATTTCCATAATAGGAAAATCTTTTTCCTATTCTACTTCTAAATCCTTATTCTACCATAATTCTAACTATACAATTATGGTAATAGTATAACACTAATTAAGGTATCCTTTTCTTTACAATATAAATTCTCGAAACTCCCTATTGTCATACTCCTTCCCATTATCACATTGAATATTTTTTATTTCTCTTTCGAATTGAGTACGAATGAACGCTCTAAATTTTATGAAGACGGAAAACACTTGTGATTTATTCGCAATTGGAAACGTCCACAAAAATCTAGAATAATCATCTAAGAAGAGAACATAATATCGATGACCCATTGAACTAAGAACAGGAGATGTCCATAAGTCGCTATGAATAATGTCAAATGGCATAGAAGTATGAGAATTGGAGTCTACAAATGGCAACTTAACAATTTTTCCTAATGAACAAGACTGACAAATTGGAGTACGACTCGTACCCTTACAAGAAATAAAGCTATTTTTATCTAAAACTGATAAAATAGAAGATCCCGGATGACCCAAACGAGCATGCCACATGGAAGGAGAGATGGCTGCAAAAGCTGATGGCAAGGCTGGACTCGATGGATCGACACCGGCATGATAGGATATAGATCCCCCCTACTATCACACCTCATGAGATGACTCCCCGTCTTGAAATCCTTCACGAGAAAACCGAAAGGATCAAATTCAACAGAAACAGAATTGTCATTTGTGAACTTTCGGACAGACACTAAATTTTTAATCAATTTAGGAGCATGTAAAGTATTTTTCAAGAGGAGTGGTGGATTGGGGGGAGACAACGTTTTCTGACCATACCCTAGAATTGGAATAGAACTGCCATTACCAATGATTATCCCCCGAGGGGTGCTCAAATTGGAATAAGATGAGAGAGTACCTGAGTCAGAAGTCATGTGAGTAGTGGCCCCGGTGTCCATGTACCAATTTTGGTCCCGGTTGAGTTAATCCCAACGTGTGCATCGCGGCCTCGATATCGGTCCGAGTAGGGCCTGGCCGCATGATGGGCTTGCGGAGGTCGGGGCCCAAGAACTCCGGCCGTGCTTTGACCCGGCCCGTAATCGCTCCCACCGCCGCCGTTGGGCCACCGGCCGCCGGGCCGCCACTTCTTGGGCATTGGGCTCCGGACCGTTGGCTGCCCCACCGGCCGCCGGGAATATCCTGCTCGCCCGCCGGTATGGGGCTGGCTGGCCCACAGTCCACCGCCAT
Organism: Anisodus tanguticus; assembly: GCA_034509755.1. NCBI lineage: Eukaryota > Viridiplantae > Streptophyta > Magnoliopsida > Solanales > Solanaceae > Anisodus > Anisodus tanguticus. Next base: position 60,826,958 of record CM067539.1, read on the forward strand.
CGCTCCACTGCCATGGGCCCCACCGCTTGGGCCCATGGGGGTGGTGGGCCACTGTTCATTGAATGGGACCCACCGACGTTTTGTTGACTACCGGAACCTCCACCATTACCACCGCGTTTGCCCCCGCGGTTTTTGTTATTATTTTTGCGATTATTCTTGCCGCCACCATGATTATGGTTTTGGCCCGAATTATTAACAAAACCTGAAGGATTAGGAGAGGATGCCATCATGACAACTGGACTTGCTCCGGTAGCCGCCTTTTTAGCCAAACCGGCTTCTTCCAACGTAAGCATGGAGCGGGCTTGATGGAAGTCGGGAAGAGGGTTGCTTTGGCGAAGGAGAGTGCCAACACCATTATAGGCCTCCGAAAGACCGGCAACCAACTGTAGAACTAGACGATTATTTGTCACCGGTGCGCCAACATTACGGAGTTGATCCGCCAATTCCTTTAGTTTCTTGCAATATGCAGAAACGTTTGGAAATACGTCCATTCGAACGAGAGAGAATTCCCTCTCGAGTGTGACGATACGGGAATGTTGGTTGTCTTGGAATATGTCACGCAATCTATTCCATGCAGCCATAGCCGTGGTATCGGGCTCCATAATCGTCTGTAGAAGGTCCACTGAAATAGTGGCGTATATCCACCGAAGAACGGTAGCATCAAGTGTAATCCACACCTCAGGATCCTCCGCAGGAAGGGGTCTAGCGGGAGGAATTATGTGATGAAGAACTTGATAAGAGATAGCGTGAATTTTAAACAACTCCGCCCACGTTGCATATTGAACGTTTTCCATCTCAAGGACAATAGGGACACTGAGCTTGATATTGGAAACCGTGAGGGCGGGGTGAAAATTGTTCTTAGACATATTTGAAAGAACAAAGAAGGAGGATAAATTTAAGAGAGGTTTTTGAGAGCGGAAGACGAGATATTTGGAGAGAAAAACCCGAGGGGGGGGGGGGGGTTCTCGGCAAAGAGGCAAAAGTTTGAGAGAAGAAAACTTTTGGTTTAGACCTAGTCTCTTGATACCATGAAAGAAATAATCCCCTTCATTATTTTCATTGATTGAATAGATATATATACAAGTTACATATTTCCATAATAGGAAAATCTTTTTCCTATTCTACTTCTAAATCCTTATTCTACCATAATTCTAACTATACAATTATGGTAATAGTATAACACTAATTAAGGTATCCTTTTCTTTACAATATACTACCATATACATTCCTAATATACCATATATTCCTACCATATGAATTACGACGTAGTAACTTTCTTGTTTTAGAATCTAGAATTCATAAACTCAAAATTCTAGTTGTCTCTGCTAACAGTAGTGGTTAATAATGGTGGTTGATTGGTAGTAGAGGTTGATAATTGTGGTTGATGATAATAATAGTAATGGTGATGATGACTGATAACAGTGGTTGACTCCTATTAGTGGTGACTGATGGTGGTGATTGTCGGTAGTGATTGGTGGATGTTGTGGTAATGGTGGTTGGCGGTGATGATTGTAAATGATATCTAGTGGTGATTGGTGACGAATTGATTGTGGTTGGGGATGGTGGTAGTTGGTAGTGTTAGCATCGACAACGATTAGTAGTGAAAGTGGATGGACTAGTGTTGGAATAGCATCTTAGCAGAAAAGCTTGAATGAATAACATCTTTTTGTTATAGGTATTAATTATTCAGATATATTCAAACTCATTAAGCGGTGACAAAATAAAAAAACAAACACACTTTGAAATCTGAATGACTAAGATTTAACCTAAAAAAAGGCACACGTAATGACTGAAAATTGAATAATTAATATTCAGACATTCATTAAATGCAAAACAGACGCGGCGTAAATCTCTTCTTCTTTTGCTGCTCTATAGCTTGGAAAGTTGTATTCATAATTCTCAAATTAATATCTTTCTGAGTTTTTACTCATGTGATCTTTCTTATATTTCTCATTCTAATAGTATTTTAATTAGTCCTCTCACATCGTTTTCTATGTTGTACAGCTCATCTGGAAAAATGGAGAGAGCAACCCCTTCAATCTTATGTAGTCACTTTGTTATTGTGTTGATCCTACTTCTAGTAGATACATCAGTGGCTGAACCAAGATCTCAGATAGTCCAGATTATATGTGGAAACGAAACAATAGTTTCCGTCCCAAATTTTGTTGGTACAATGGAAATTTTAAGTCAACAAATGAGTACTAGAGGGTATGGAGTAGCAGTAACTGGCACTGGACCAGATACTTACTATGGACTTGGCCAATGCTATGGTGATCTTTCTTCATCCAACTGCTTCTTATGCTATGCTGAAGCGCGAGATGTTCTTCCCCAGTGTTTCCCGTATAATGGAGGGCGAATTTATCTTGATGGCTGCTTTATGCGTGCGGAGAGTTACAGGTTCTATGACGAGTATCTAGGTCCAGAGGATAGGTGTGTATGCGAAAACAGGACGACAAAGGGTTCGTTGTTTCAACAGACCGCTAGGCGAGCCGTTCAGCAAGCAGTTGCAAACGCACCAAGTTATAATGGCTATGCTCGTGCTCAAGTGTCAGTGCCTGGGCCTTCCAACGAGACAGCTTATGTTCTTGCTGATTGTTGGAGGACACTGAGCGTGCAAAAACCTGCGCAGCGTGTTTGCAAAATGCATCTGCCTCCATGTTGGGATGCTTACCTTGGTCAGAAGGTAGAGCCCTGTACACCGGATGCTTCATGAGGTATTCCGATACAAATTTTCTCAATGCTATTTCTACCAGTGGAGGCTCGTCATCAGGAGGTAATCTTTTACTCCTTTTTTGTCCTGTTTTGCCTGTTATTTATTGACTGAGAAAGTAATTCTGATGGTAAATGGTTGTTTTTTACTTGCAAATGATAATATTGCAGGAAAAGTTGTAGTCATTGTCATAGTTGTTGTTAGTTCCGTGGTCGTTTTGGGAGTAGGTGCTGTCATTGGTATTTATGTCTGGAACAAAAAACAAATCCAGAAGAAGAGGAAAGGTAAATCCTTGAGTTAATTTCTTGGACGGTCACTCAAATAATGATACAGAAAGTCACTTTTCTGCAATATGCAAGTCCAAGGACTTGCATTTAGGTAATGACTTGGATGTTGCAGAAAAGTGACTTTCTGAGATAATTACCATTAGTAAAGTATTTGTCCAATAAATCAACTCGTAAATCCTTTTGTGCCAAAATAGTGATAAAATTCATTAGGATATCAATGATGAACATACAGTTGGCTCTTTTTGCTATAATTGGTTCAATAAAAGCAGAAACTACCAACAACAAAAAAATTAGCTGAGCACATAGCATGCGATCCTCTGCACACAACTGTACTAAAAACAATTTTAAAGAATTAACTTGAGGCATCATGGTCGTCCACTCGTGCTTTTCTTGAAAATTTTGAGCTTGTCAGGTGCAAATGATGCGGAGAAATTAGCAAAGATCCTTCATGACAACATCTTGAACTTCAAGTATTCAACACTTGACAAAGCCACAGGGTCATTTGATGAGGCCAACAAGCTGGGGCAAGGTGGATTTGGCATGGTTTATAAGGTACATAATGCTGAATGTAGTGCAATTCATATGTTGGAATTCATCGATTGTCCATAACAGTATACTACAAGTGTTCACGTTAAACCAAGTCTAAGGCGTGATTTGCTGCAGGGTGTTTTGGCAGATGGGAGAGAAATCGCTGTCAAAAGTTTGTTCTCCAACAAGCATAGAGCTGCAGATTTTTATAACGAGGTTAACATAATCAGTAGTGTCGAGCACAAGAATTTGATACGGTTACTGGGATGCAGCTTCTCAGGACCGGAAAGCCTTCTTGTATACGAGTTCCTCCCTAACCAGAGTCTCGATCGCTTCATTTTCGGTAAGTAACTGATTTTGCATTATATTAATAGTCTGTTTGGCCAAGCTTCCGGGAAGCCAAAGGTGCTTATGTTAAAGAGTCGATGTATATAGCCAAGCTTTTAGGCAAAAACTAAGTGCTTTTGAGTAGTAGCAGTAGTTGTTTTTCTGGAAAAAAGTAGCTTTTCTCCCGAAGTACTTATGGAGACTTTTGGTCAAGCACAAATTGTTGCTCTAATATTGGCAAAAGTTATTTTCAAATTAACTAGTCAAACACAAATTGTTACTCTTCAAAAGTACTTTTTAAAATAAGTAGGTTTTGTAAGTTTCACCAAACTGGCTACTAATGTGTGTTTTCACATAACCATCACTACAAGATAGAAGACAATTTGCCAACATTTTTTTTTTTTGCCATAGTATTGACTAGTGTTGCAAAAAGTACTTTTGGCAACAATATTTTTTTGTTGTTGCATAAACTTTTCTCATCAGCTATTATTGCAACGACGTGCAATAACTTTTTTGTTGTTGCCAAAAACACTTTTTGCAACAATAATCAATACTATGACAACAAAATTAAATTGTTTGGCCACAAAAAAAGTTCATTTTTAAAATTTTCATCATATATGCCAACAATAAAACTAAGTTGTTGCCAAATATTGAACTTTGCCAACAATATTATTTTTGTTTCCATTTCTGTACTTTCTTGTAGTAGTGCATTAACCACAATGACTTTGTTACATATCTTGATTCTACTCTTGAACTTGACAGATCCTGTCAAAGGTAAAGCTCTAAACTGGGAGAAAAGATTCGAGATAATTATAGGGACCGCAGAAGGTTTGGTTTACCTCCACGAGAACACAACGACTCGGATAATTCACAGAGACATAAAAGCAAGCAATATCCTGTTGGACGTGAGGCTCCGTGCAAAGATTGCTGATTTTGGGTTGGCCAGGTCATTTCAAGAAGACAAGAGCCACATAAGCACTGTCATTGCTGGTACATTGTTAGTATTTCCTCGTCCTATCTTCTAATTTTTCACGTAAAAGTACACAAAAACGCAAAGACTAATATGGTTCAATAATGGATGATTCACCCTTTTTATGCAGAGGATATATGGCTCCAGAATACTTAGCACATGGCCAATTAACAGAAAAGGCAGACGTTTACAGCTTTGGAGTTCTTCTACTAGAGATTGTTACTGGAAGACAAAATAACAAGAGCAAAAATGCCGACTATACAGTCAGCGTAGTTTCCATTGTAATTTCTGGTCAATCACTATTTTATTGAAGAAATTTTCGATCTTGAAAAACATTTTGCTCATTGATCTTAACTATATAGGATGAAATTAACAGGTGTGGGAGCACTTTCAACGCAGGATACTGGAGGAACTGTTCGATCCGAATCTCATGTTGCAGAACTACCATACAATCAATGTGAAAAATGAGGTTGCGCGAGTTTTACATGTGGGACTTTTGTGCACTCAAAAGATCCCAACGTTACGGCCATGCATGTCTCAGGTATTACATATGTTCATCAAGAAAGAAGAAGAGTTGCCATCACCTACTAAACCGCCATATGTCGATGAGAAAACCATGGAAGTAAATGACCCTCGGGAGATGTACTCGATTAGAGAAGGTTATTCTGCTTCGATTGCCAACTTATCTCACAGTTCTTTTTACCCAAGATGATGATATCCCAATGCCATGAAATTGATGCAAATATTATAAGCATCACTTCGCCTCGTGTTCTTGAAGTAGACTTGATCATCATGATCGGGCAGTTAGTTGCAACAACAACTACGCCTCAGTTCCAAACAAGTTGAGATCGGCTATATGAATCATAACTATTCCATTTAACATCAACTTATGATGGTGCAATTAGTTGCTTTTCATGACCAAAATGAGAAATAAAAATTACTAGAAAACACAATGTTTTTCTAAGGCTAGTAGAAATATAGGATGCTAGTTCAAACATATGGCGGTGATTTTATAAAATCTAAATCTACAATCTCATGTGTGTAAATACTTGTATTCTGGTGATTCCGAGGAACTTTTATATGGTGATACATAAACTGTATTATAATTTGACAAAGTACGAATTTAAATTTTTTATACACACCAATGACTCGTCAATTATATATACAATTTTTTGTATTAACCTTATTTTTTCCAATCCATGCAATGATATCCATACTCTATATTAGTGAATATTACAATATATTCACCATATAATTTATAATTAATAGTAGTGTATAATTTTGGTACATATAGGATTCTTATTCTATTAGAATTAAATATTGTACAAACTATATATATTTGTATTAATGAGAAAGACTCCCCAAGGGAGATTAATACAATCTTACATGGTATCATGAGCCAACAATCCCTAACCCTAAATTGGCCACCGTATACCTCCCCTCTCCTTCTTTTTTTTCCCGGCGATCCACAATCCCAAAGCAGATTACTGTCTTCCCATTCTTTTTGAAGTAAACTCCTTGTCTTTATCAAATTTTATTGGTGCAGTGGGTCGGCTCTCTGCGGTGCCCTTCTTCATTCTATGTTGTTGAATGAGCAAACTTTTCTTTTTCTTGATTTCGGCTAATGATGCTTGTTCTTCAGGGGTCATACAACCATATACTACTCATATACTCATGATATACTACCCCATATACCGCCTATATCCCTGATATACGCCCCTTCCTCTCAAACAATCTCCGTATACTATTGATATACCGCAATATACACATACAACCAGCCCCTATATCCCCTGCTTGGTAGCCCGTATACATCACGTATACCGACAATATACACCACCCGATACCCTTCTCACATAAGCCTGGTATACCGTTGTTATACAGCTGTCTCTCAACCGATATTATTCCACAAAATTTTCGGTAACGCTAATGGATTCTCCCGCTTCCGCTTCCTCAACTCCCGATGTCATAAACCCTTCTCATGGAAATTGGGCCAACAGTTTATACAATCCGCAATAGGCCCAACAGTCCAGCATCAGTCCAGCATCATTCCAGAAAATAGTGGGCCGACTCGGACTGGGCCAACCCTTCCCACGACACTCAAGTGGCCCAGAAGTAGCACTGTCAATGGGCTACACCGAGGCCCAGTATGTTTCCAGCCTATTCGGCGCCCCCTCAAGTAGTCCCAAGCCGTCAGGCCCACTACACAATGACCCAATAGCAGTCGTCCAGCCTTAATCCAACATATTTGGGCCTTACTTTCGGTTCTCTCAAATTGCAGCGACCTGACAATGCATGGTATATAGCTACAGGCGTCACGTCTCACCTCACCAACAATTCTGGTAATCTTCCACAACTGTGCAATTTAAATACTCCTCAATCTATTATGGTCGGTAATAGTCATCGCATTCCAATATAAGGGTTTGTCCATACACTGACCCCACCACCACATTTCCAATTCTCCCTTAAAAATGTCCTATATGCCCCTAATATTATCAAGAACCTAATCTCCGTTAGAAAATTTTCCACTGATAATTCCGTATCCATCAATTTTGACCAATTTGGTTTTTCTATAACGGATCTACGTACATGGAAACTTCTTACCAGATGCAATAGTGAGGGGGGCCTCTATCCCTTCCTATCCACGCCCACTGCCCATGTCACTCCTCCCGCCGCTTTAGCTACAATATCTCAATCAACGTGGCATAGTAGACTTGGTCATCCGGGTGCTCATGTTTTTTATTCTCTTAGAAACCAAAATTTAATCCTATGTAATAACGGGAAACTTTCCCATAGTTGCTCCTCTTGTCATCTAGGGAAACATGTTAGACTTCCATTTACGCTTTCTCTAAGTATTACTTTCTCTCACCTTTGATATTATTCATGCGAATTTATTGACTTCTCCTATAACTAGCAACCTAGGCCATAAATATTATTTGGTGTTTTTGGATGATTTCTCTCACTTCCTTTGGGTCTATCCGCTTAAACTCAAATATCAAGTGTTCTCCAAATTCTTTGAATTTCGTACAATGGTTAAAACGCAGTTTGAAAAAGACATCAAAATGTTTCAATGTGATAATGGTCGTGGGTTCAATAATTCCATTTTTCATAATTTTTGTGCAACTAATGGCATGATCTTTCGTTTCTCGTGCCCCCATACCTCCCCTCAAAATGGTAAAGCCCAAGGAATTCTCTACACCATTAATAATATGATTCGTACCCTTCTTTTTCATGCGTCTCTCCCCTACCTTTTGGGTATATGCATAAAAAATGGTAGAACACATTCTTAACATCTTACCTACCCATGCGATTCAAAATAGGACACCCACCAAAATTATGTACCGTCGGATCCCTACCTATGATCACCTTAGAATTTTGGTTATCTTTGTTACCCAAATCTAACATCCATGCCCCCCCCACAAATTAGCACCTCGCTCCACTCCGCGCGCCTTCTTAAGTTTCCGGTCGAACCATAGAGGTACTTGTGTTATGAGTTATCCACATACAAAATCATAATCTCATGCCACGTCACGTTTGTTAAGTACGTTTTTCCCGTTTGACAACATCCAAAAATTCTGAGTCACTGACTACATATTCCTTGATTATTCAGACACCTCACCTCTAGTCCAAAATGCACTACAAAACACACTGCTTGCCATCCCCAGGCACACCCACCCATCCCGCAAACTACCACAACCCAACCACCGGTCCTTCACTATCCCAAAATTACCCACTGCCCAATAAGTGCCAATGACACCCCAAACCACAACCTGCCACCTCCTACCTCCACCCTGCCCCTGTTTACCTCCACCCTGCCACTACATGCACCACTCTCGACACACCCAACCCAACCCAACCCTCTGTCTTGCATACCTCCGCATCCTCCCACCACCAGTTGCCCAGCCCCACACCACACTGCCCCCATCCCGAACCCCTCCCCACCCACAGCCATAGACCCCGAGACCCATTGCCCCACCGTCGTACCCACACACCCCATCTAAACTCGTGTCAAACACGGGATTTTCAAACCCAAAGTCCACTTTAACCTATCCACCCAATCCATATCACATTTACCTAAAAATCCAAAACTAACCAAACTTGACCCGAATTGGAATGCGGCCATGCGTGAGGAGTTTGATGCACTTACCTCTCAGCGCACGTGGGATCTTGTTATGAGGCTAGAGGGGGTGAATGTGATTTGTTTTATGTGGCTCTTCCATCATAAGTTTAGAGATAGTGGTGATCTTGAACGTCACAAGGCTAGACTTATGGCAAATGGCACAAGGCATCAGAAGGGTGTTGATTGTGGTGAGACTTTCAGTCCGGTGGTCAAACCGGATACTATTCGCACTATTATGAGCATAGCTATGTGTAAGAACTGGACGATTTATCAGCTTGATGTGAAAAATACATTCTTACATGAAGATTTGAAAGAAACAGTTTACATGTACTAACGCTATGCTTTGTACATCCAGAGTCTCCTCATTATGTATGTCGTCTCCATAAGTCCCTGTATGGTTTGAAATAGGCCCCCTGGCTTGGTATGAGTGCTTCACTACTTACATTATGCGGATTGGGTTCGTGTGGCAACACATGTGACCATTCCTTATTCATTTTTTATCGAGGTAGTGACATTGCGTACTTGTTATTATATGTGGATGATATTGTTATGATTTCCTCATCTGATGTATTGAAAAATGAGATCTTTCGACTGCTCAAATCTGAATTCGCTATGACTGACTTAGGGAAGTTGAGTTACTTCTTAAGAATTTTGTGACTAGAACTGCAAATAGCATGTTCCTATGCCAGCATAAGTATACAGAAGAAATTATGTACAGGGCTAAAATGGCAAATTAAAAAATTATGCCTACTCCAGTCCACTCGAAATCGAAACTCAGTGATGTTGACGGTGATCCAATGTCCGATCCCACTCTCTAAGGGAGTCTTGCAGGTGCACTTCAGTATCTTACATTCACCAAGCCTGATATTGCATATATTGTTCAGCAGGTTTGTTTATTCATGCATGCCCCCAGGGAGCCTCACTTTACAGCTTTGAAACGTATCATTCGATACGTTAAGGGAACTCTTGATTATGGATTACATCTTTACCCATCTGCACCGACTAGGGTGATATCTTACACGAACGCCGATTGGGCAGGCTGTCCAAAAATGCGGCGTTCCACGTTCAGCTACTGTGTGTTCTTAGGTGACAATCTTATCTCGTGGTCTGCCAAAAGGCAAGCCACACTCTCTCGATCGAGTGTAGAAGTAGAGTTTAAAGGTGCTGCAAACGTTGTAGCTGAGATCTGCTAGCTTTGAAATCTCCTCTTAGAGCTCCAGTGTCCCTTACGTAAGGCTTCTATGGTCTACTGTGATAACATTTATGCGGTCTACCTATCTCATAACCCGGTTCAGCATTAGAGAAGCACATTGAGATGGATATACATTTTATTCGTGAGAAGGTTGCTATAGGTCAAGTTAGGGTGTTGCATGTGCCTTTTTCGTACCAATATGCATATATTTTCACAAAGGGTCTTCCTCGGCAGTTGTTCATCGACTTCAGATCCAGTCTCAGCATCCGGCCTCCTCCTGCTCCGACTGAGGGGGGGGTGTATTAGTGAATATTACAATATATTTACCATATAATTTATAATTAATAGTAGTGTATAATTATGGTAAATATAGGATCCTTATTCTATTAGGATTCAATATTGTACACACTATATATATTTGTATTAATGAGAAAGACTCCCCCAAGGAAGATTAATACAATCTTACACTCTAATTGAAACCTTTATTGCTAGATTTAGAATATGCTTAGCCAAATTTTCAAAATCTGCTTATTTTAAAAAATATCTTTTGTCAAAAGTGTTATCCTACACAGTACAAGTACTTATTTGTTTATCATGTGATAGAAATACCTAAATACTTAGTACTTGGTTATTCCAGCCAGCTAAGTTTCGACTACCAAGATTTCATGAATTGAAAGTGTTCAATTCTCACTTGTATTTGTAGAGGTTAGGTTTTATGTTCCTTTGTTGGAAATAATAATTCAAAGTTGTAGAAAAATAAAATAGGTTAGGATTTGATATTTTAATTCATGTCTAGTTAGGATTTATAGTCAAATTATTATGGAAATAGATTTTCCTGCTTTGAGTTAAAGTAGGTTTCATACTATTATAAATAGTGGTGCTGCTAGCATTTTTTATAACAAGAGAGAACAATAGATATTGAGGAAAGTAGTAGAAATTGTAGAGAGCATTCAGAGGATTATTGAGCTCATAAATAAAATATTTTCCTTCAAATTAGTATCAGAGTTTCTATGATCCTAGTAGAGAATCAAAGAGTTTCCACTGCCGGTGAGTAGTTATAACCCATGTATGCCGTCTGTCTGGCCAAAGATTAGGTTGGCAAATGCCGAGCCAATGATATATGCATGAAATATAATCATGCTCAAAATGAAAAAAATTAAAGGTTGGTGACAAGTGCATCAACGGGGTTGAAGACAAGTACTTCAACAAAATTTGGTGTTGGTGACAAAGTACATCAACGGGGTTGGAAACAAGTGTTTTAATAAAAGTTGGGTGTTGGTGACAAAGTGTATCAACGGGGTGAAGACAAGTGCTTCAACAAAATTTGGTGCTGATGACAAAGTGCATCAACGGGGTTGGAGACAAGTGCTTCAACAAAATTGAGTGTTGGTGACAAAGTGCATCAATGGGGTTGAAGACAAGTGTTTCAACAAAATTTGGTGTTGGCGACAAAATGCATCAACGGGGTTGGAGACAAGTGCTTCAATAAAATTGGTGGTTGGTGACAAGTGCATCAACGGGGTTGGAGACAAGTTCTTCAACAAAATTGGTGATTGGTGACAAGTGCATCAATGAGGTTGGAGACAAGTGGTTCAACAAAATTGAAAGATGGTGATAAGTGCATCAAAAGTTTGATATACAACTTTGAATTACGGGAGAATATTGGAAATAATAATTCAAAGTTGTAGAAAAATGAAATGGGTTATGTTGAAAGAACTAACAAGGCATGAAGATAGTTAGTAAGTTAGTTATTTAGTTAAGAAGTTAGTTAAATAGTTTAGTTAATTAGTTAAAGAGTTAGCTAAAGAAGTAGTTAGTATAGTTAATATCTAACTAACTTAAGAAGAATACAAATATGAAGTAATCCTATAAATAGATCTACATACTCATTGTATAATACAAATTTTCTAATGAGGAATAATAAGATTACACACTAAACTTCCATCTCATTTTTCTTCTTTCTCTTTCGACTTCTACTACTACTACCGCCTCTACATTGTATTCCTCTAGTTTCTATATGATGAATGATAAAGAAATCAAAATGGTATCAGAGCAATGATCCAAGGCTCAATGATTGTCTTTCTTCCGCAAGATAATTGGAGACAACCTACTGATATTTTGGGTCAGATTTCTTCCACTGAAATTCTATTCTTCGGTTAATCTGCCTTCTTCTATTCTTCTATTAAGATTGCACTTTTGGTTGATCATATCACCTGTTATTCCGTGCATTACTTCATATATTTCTGGAAATCAGACCTATCTTTAGTCTAGTAATCCTTTCTTGATATTTAGACTTGGTTTAAACAGGAACAATCAGAACTCTTCATACAAAAAATCTTCTAGTTTCACTGATTGTTAAAAATAGTTTAGAATTCATATATGTATTGTTCTTGAGTTTTTTCTCATCTTTTTAATCCTGAACATTTAAATCAGTTAGTCTCTAGTATTTTCTTAACATCTCAAGTCACCATCCCTTTTGATAATTCTGAAAACCAAAATCACTTCTTCTAAAAATTTCTGAGTTATGTTACTTTCTTGATACTTAAGTCTGGTTCTAGAAATCTTCTTCTTCTTTAGAGTCATATATTGAACATTTGTATCACACAATGGACATTGATACACATGCTGCTGAAAACCATCAAAATACCACAAATCCAACAACAAGAGTGAATACTGAAATCACTACAATAATAGATCACAATCACCCACTATTTCTACAATCTTCAAATGTAAGTGGTGTTTCTCTTATATTATTTCAGCTACTTGGTTCTGAAAATTATGCACTATAGAGTAATTTTATGAGAATAACATTACTTGGTAGAAATAAGCTTGGTTTGGTGAATGGAAAATGCAAGAAAGAAGACTATGATAAAGAATGGTGGGATCAGTGGGATATAGTAAATGCAGTGGTCCAGGCCTGGTGATAAATTCAGTTTCAAATGGATTACTGAGTGGTGTATTATATGCTGATACAACCTTTGAAGTATGGGAAAAGTTAAGAGAAAGATTTGATAAGGTGGATGGCTCAAGAACTTATGATCTTCATAGAGAAATAGCTACTTTAACTCAACGAAGTTCAAGTGTGGCTGAATATTTTTCTAAACTAAAGACATTGTGGGTAGAGTTTCAATCTTTAGTTTCACCCCTATTTGTGGATGCCCTAAATCTATAGGTGGCCAGTGGGCCGGGCTCGGGTCTGGCTGGCCGGGTCTGGCGGGGTCGGGGTCGGGGCGGGCGAAGGGGTCGGGGTCGAGTCTAGAGGGACTTGCTCCAGTCCCGTCCCGATCCCGATCCCGTCGGAATCGGGTCGGGGCGGGGTCGGGGTCCGGCGGGTTTTCCTTTTTTTTTTAAAAAAAAAATAACATATGTATAAAAAAAACTCAATAAACAAGACAAGATAGTGTAATAAAAACATCCCAAGGTTGTTTTTGTGTCTCTTATATTATTTAATAGACATATGATTTTTTTGTAATACAAATACAATTGTCTAAAATCTAAATTGCAACTTTGTGGTGTTGTCCAAAAGTTTCAAATTACATAATAAAATTGCAATTAAAAAAATTACATTCTCAAAAAAACCTGTTCTAATTGCTTGATGATTTCCTGTGGTTCTTCGGTTGGAATTGGTATTTGTTGGTCAAATTGATCTACGTCACTTCCACCACCTTCGGATAAGATTTCGTTGTAGTTTTCGTCTTCTTCTTCGTTGATCTCCAGTTGACTGCACCTTCTCCGCCCGCTCGTATCCAATCTCTTAATAATACTGCAATTTCCAAGCTGTCTCCGGCTAATGAGTGTATGTGGTCTCCTATTTGATATCTGCCGCGCGAAAAAAGCGCTTTCGACGCAGATTGATGACGCTTGAATGTTCAAAACATCTCGGGCCATCAATGAAAGTGTCAGAAATGTCTTCTCATTCCCCCTCCAGTATTTCAGCAAGTCTTCATATCCATCTTCATTGATAACTTCTTGGTACGGTACAAAACCTTGCAAAACAAAAATATCCAACTCGCTAATTTGGTTAGTAGTAGAGGTACGGCCGCACATTCTATTTCTGAGGCTTTCAATACTAGCCGCAGAAACAACATGTCTTTTGTGAGGTTGTGTTGAAGATGAAGAAGATGGTATGGAAGCCGGTAAGTTACTAGCATTTTCTTGTTGATAAAATCTATATTTTTTTTTGCATTGGTGTTCTACGCTAGACAACACTTCTTCTTTAGTTTGTTCAATAGGTGGTGGGTGATTTAGATTTTTGGGACTTGGAGGTGGTAGTACTTCTATACAATCGTAAATAGTTTCAATTATTGATTTAGTACCGTCTATTTTAATAGTAGAATTTAATACAGAACCAATAATATAAATAGTGGGAATAGGAATAAAATATTTTTTTATTTTGACAAATATTTTTTTAATAGCTTCCTTATAAGCTGATTTTTTCATATATTCACTAAGTAATAAAAATCTTAGTGTTATATAAAACAACATAGTTGAAATAGTAGGATAATATATACCGGAAAATTCTTTTGTTGCTTGAAAAAAATTCTCTAAAAATACAATAAGTTCGGAAATTTTTACCCAATCACTATCTAAAATCATATCAGCTGGATTTTTATTATGAGAGTTAAAAAATAAAGTTATAGGTTTTCTATAGTCATAAGCAACAAGTAGTTGCTCGTATAAAGAATTCCACCCAGTGGATACTTCTTGTGGAATTTTTCTATAAGATAGTCCACAATCGTGACAAGTTTTTTTATATTCTTTTCTACGTTGTACTTTATTACTTTTAAAAATAAAGTTTATAGCAAATTGTATTTTACTAAGAATGTCTTCAAAAAGTGATAGACCATCATTTACAATTAAGTTATATATATGGCACGCGCATTTTATATGAAAATGATCTGAAAAAGATGGAGT
The DNA here is from genome assembly GCA_034509755.1 of Anisodus tanguticus. Lineage (NCBI taxonomy): Eukaryota > Viridiplantae > Streptophyta > Magnoliopsida > Solanales > Solanaceae > Anisodus > Anisodus tanguticus. The sequence continues at coordinate 60,842,003 of CM067539.1, forward strand.
TAAACTAATTTTTAAAATTGTAATTGCGTAATTGTTAGAAGAAGCGTTATCTAATGTAATAGTCATAATTTTATCGGTTATTCCGTAATAATGGCACACTTGATAAATATTATCTGCAATAAAAGTACCAAGTGTGCCTATCATTTATATATCTATACGCTAAAATACGTTTTTGCATAGACCATTTATAATCTATCCAATGACAAGTTACAGTTAAATAATCATGGCCGTTAGTACTACGACCTATATCAGACGTGATAGATACTTTGCCATTAAAATGATATAATGAATAACGTAAATATTGTTGATATTCATGTGCGAATTTAAATACATCTCTCTTAACAATTGATCTAGGAAAACCGTTAAAAGCAGGATTATATATATCTCTAATGTAATGAATAAAATCGGGAGATGAAGGAAATGAAAAAGGCAAACCCTCCACAAAGAACAAATTTTGATATTGCTTCCCTATCTCTATGTTTATTGTATTTAGGGCCTACAATTACCCCCGTCATAGGGTTAATTTGACCACGTACTTGGTCCGGACAAGTATCGGTATGTGAACCTTGTCCCGATGGAGCGGCGTTTGCGCACCCGGTTTTGAAGCCTGGTATTGGACATACCTAGTTTGATGAGCACTTACTACTTGTCTAATTAACCCCCCCCCCCCCCCCCCCCCCCCCCCCCCCCGTCCCACCGTGACCTTTTCCAGTTTTAAATTTTAAAACATTTTTACAAATTTTACATATAGCTACTTGATTCTCTACGTCCCTATCAAAAATTGTCCATGCATCTGATTTTAATGGTCGTTTTGCTGGACCTCGTCTCATGCTAGGGGGAATAGGAGGCATTTCAGTTGAAGGTGCACTAGTGGGTGTGTTGTCATCAACATTAGTGGGTGTATCATCTAGATCATCATCTAAATTAAAGTCTTCTTGAGTTCCAAAAAATAGCTCCTCGTCTAAATCTAATGGTATTGTAGGAAAATGTTGAGTATCAACAAAATCATCCTGTGTAGGAATAAGATGACTAGAAGAAGTACCCTTACCCTGGTTGCCCCTACTAGAAGAAGCACTCTTACCCTTAAACATACCTCTTAATCCTTTCATTTTAATTATGATAATAAATAATTAAAGACAATAAAATTAAGTGCGCTAAATAAAATAAACAGACAATAATAATTTAATGAAGGAACGAATGTACCAAACGCCGACGTAACGTCGACGTGTAATCGAGAGGTTGAAAATTGAAACGTTGCTCGATGGAAGATCCTCAAGCTAGTTGCCAACTTCACTCCCAATTCCCAAATGAATAAATAAAATTGAATATTTAGTAAACAATGTAGACTTGTAGAGAGATATATTGAGAGATTAGAGAGATTGTAGGAAGATTTGTGAGAAAGATGAAGAGAAAATGAGTTATTTATAGTTGAAAATTGGGTTAAAGTGTAAATATAATAACTTATGGGTTAAAAATAAATATTAAGGGGTAGGGGGGTTGGGGGTGGGGGAGGCCTAAAATGGCCGTTGGCCAACGGCCAAAATCTAAAATGGTCGTTGGTGCAACGGTCATATTTGCAAAGGGGGACTACGGGCGGGGTCGGGCTCGGGGTCGGGACGGGCTCGGGCGGGGTCGGGCTCGGGGTCGGGACGGGCTCGGGCGGGGTCGGGCTCGGGGTCGGGACGGGCTCGGGGCGGGGGTCGGGCTCGGGGTCGGGACGGCTCGGGTGGGGTCGGGCTCGGGCGGGCGGGCTCGGGTGGGGTTCGGGTCGCGGGCGGGCAGACGAGACATTGTCCCGTCCCGAGTTCGAGTCCCGCTATCGTTTTTTTTTTTTACGCGAGGTCGGGGCTGGACCGGGGCGGGCTCGGGACGGGGTCGGGTCAGGGTCGGGCCGTCCCGGCCCACTGGCCAGCCCTACCTAAATCTAAACAGTTTGTCGAATATCTTCAAAGACAAAATCTATACCAGTTCTTAATCGGCTTAAATGAGAACTACATGCAAGCAAGAAGCCAAATATTATTAATATCTCTACTGCCTACTATGAATAAGGCATATTCTATGATTACTAGTGATGAGAATAAGAAATATATCACTGCTAAGTCTGCTGGATTGTTAGGTGCTGGTCATAGTGGATTTGGTCATAATGCTAGTCATGATCATACTGTAATGTACTTTAGGACTAGTACAAGCACACAAAAGTTAAAGAAAAATTTCAATATGTATTGTGAAATCTGCAAAATGAAGGGGCATACCAAGGAATTATACTATAAAGTGGTTGGTTATCCTCCAAATTATAAGTCAAAAAGGAAAGAACATGCTACTCACAATGTGTATGCAGATGGTCATGAGGATAGAAGTGAAAAAATATGTAAAACCAGTGGAATGAATGATAAATCTACTGCAGTTACCAACTCAGACCAGTGGCAGATCACAAGAGAACCTATGTTTTCTAGAGATCAATATGAACAAATTGTACAGTTGCTGAGGCACAATGGAAATGCACAACCCAACATGATTCAGCCTATAACTACCCATCGACAAGGATCAAATACCACTCAATCATCTGCAAATGTAGCAGTTGTGAATAGACATAAATATTTTATGGTAGCTAATATACTCAGACAATGGATTATAGATAGTGGAGCCACTAATCACATGATTTCTGATATGCAAATGTTAAATAAAGCTACTAGAGTTATAAACACAACTGACTCTAAGAATGTACATTTACGTAATGGAGAGAAAGTGAGTGTAAGTCATACAAGGTCTACTATATCTAACAGAAGTACTCTTAACAATGTATTATATTTATCACAATTCAAATTCAACTTAATGTATGTATCACAACTCACCAGAGAATTACAGTGTGCAACCACCTTCTACCCTGATTTCTGCTTGTTTCAGGATCTCTACAATGGGAAGGTGAAGGAGATTGGTAGGCTGTAAGATGGTTTATACATGTTAGTAAATCAAACACAAGAAAAAGATCTAAATGAACATCTGAAGCTAGGACTAAATGTGAGAAAGACTAAGGAACCTGCTGCAATGACTAAGGAAGAAATATAACTGTGGCACAGAAGATTTGGACATACCTCTACTTTTCATGGATAACTCTTCTTGAAGATATTTGAAAGAAATAATCCCTTGATTATTTTTATTAATGAAAGAAAATATATACAATATATAATTTTCCATAATAGAAAACTTATTTCTATTCTAATCCCAAAACCCTATTTTAGTAGTACAAGACTCATATAATTATGGTCAGTGTACAATACTAATTAATGTAATATTTACCCTAAAATATTACAAAAATATTACCAAAACATTGCCCAAACCATGGGCTGCCACTATATACAAATGCAAGACTCCTAGACCAAATATACATAGGATATACACGTGTATATCGTGAATATTCTATGTATATTTAACACACCCCCACAGTCATAGCGGGCGGTCTTCGTACGCTGAGACTGTCCCTAAAATCATCAAAAAGGACCGAGGGAAGACCATTTGTAAAGATGTCTGCAATTTGATACCTGGGAGGGACATGACAGACGCGTACTTGTCCATGAGCTACCTTTTCGCGAACAAAGTGAATGTCCATCTCGATATATTTAGTGCGCTGCTGCTGAACCGGATTACCAGAAAGATAGATGACACTAACATTATCACAATAAACCAATGTATCTTTCTGAATAGGACAATGAAACTCTAATAGAAGATTACGTAACCAACAGGATTCAGAGACCACATTGGCTACACCTCGATACTCGGCGTCTGCACTAGATCGTGATAAAGTCGACTGACGCTTTGCAGACCATGAGATCAAGTTATTACCAAGAATCATACAATAGCCAGACATAGACCGTCTGGTGTCCGAACAGCCACCCCAATCAGTATATGTATACGAGACAAGTGTAGACGTCGACGAAGGATATAAATGTAAGCCATAGTGAAGTGTCCCCTGGATGTACCGAATAATGCGTTTGAGCGTATTTTCAACCCTGGGATCATGCATGAACAAACACACCTATTGTACGGCATACGTAATATCTGGTCTCGTGAACATAAGATATTGAAGGGCCCCTGCAAGACTGCGATAGTGGGTCGGATCCTCATAAGGTGAGCCAGCTGCTACCCCCAACTTGGGTTAGTATCAACCGGAGTGGAATGGACTTACAGGATGACATCCCAACCCTCTCAATGATCTCAGTTGCATACTTCCTCTGGGATAAGAATAACCTACCTGCATGACGAGTGACAGCAATCCCTAAAAAATAACTTAAGGCCCCAAGTCTTTCATAGCAAACTCAGACCTGAGCATTGTCATGATAGACTGGCGTAATGCATCAGAAGAGGTAGTCAAAATAATATCATCCACATATAAGAGTATATAACCCAAGGAAGAACCACGATGATAGATGAATAATGAATTATCAAACCTGCTGTGAGAGAACCAATAGTCGAAACATAGTCTGAAAACCTCTTATACCAAGCCAGTGGAGACTACTTAAGCCCATACAAGGACTTCTTCAACAAACAGACATGATGAGGATATTTGGGATCCCTAAACCCCAAGGGCTGATGCATATAGACCGTCTCCTTGATATCACTATGTAAGAAAGCATTCTTCACATCTAAATGATGAATGAGCCATGCTTTCGAAAGAGCCAAGCTGAGCATTGTGCGAATGGTAGCCAGCTTGACCACCGGACTAAATGTCTCACCACAATCTACACCAACATGTTGAGTCTTACCATCACCTATAAGACGAGCCTTATGTCTCACAAACGAACCGTCAGAATTGTCTTTATGAGCAAAAAAATCCACATAGATCAAATAATATTAACACCAGATGGACGGGGCACCAACTCCCACGTCTTATTATCAATAAGAGCATTATATTTATTGGTCATAACAATTTTCCAATTCGGGTCATTTAAAGCAGACACAGGATTACGTGGTAGGGGTGATTTAAGAACATTAGAATTGAAATTAAAATGTCTTTTTAGTTTAAAAATACCCTGTTGACTACGAGTGACTGGTCTATGACTCGGGAAGAATTTGGTGAATTTTGGGCAGTGACGGAACTGGAACTGGACAGGCGGTAGCGGACCGGGTGGCCGGCGGGCGGTGGGCTGGGCCCGCCGCCCAATAACTGGAACGTCGGCCGGAGCAAAAATTTGGATTACTGGCCCAGTTTCGAGAGATGGACTGGACCGTGAGTTTGGCCTTCTGGACTGAGGTGGGAGAATTATGGGGCCAGCGGGCAGTGGGCCCGTTGGTGGATTTGGGGTGCGGGATACGTTCGAAAATTGGTGAATAATATACGGGGATATACCATCATCAAAAAAATTATACGAACTAGGCACGGGATTACTAACCTTAGCAAACGGAAACTGGGATTCATAAAAAATTACATGGGGACTAATGATGATTTATTAGACGATAAATCAAAATATTTGTAACCACGATGATTTGGCGAATGACCCAAAAACACACAAGGGGTAGACCGGGCCTGAAGTTTGTTAATTGTGGTGGATGGAAAGAGTGGATAACACAAGCACCCAAAGACCCTAAGATGTGCATACGAATGAGTCTTATTATATAAAATTTGAAGGGGGATGAATAAGTCAAACATTTGGAAGGAAGAATGTTAAGAAGAGATGTAGCCATTTGTAGTGCATGATGCCAAAAAGAAGGGGTATGAAAGCATGAATCAATAACGTTCAGACAATGTTATTAATGGTACGAATTTTGCGTTCGGCTTTCCCATTTTGTGATGACGTATGTGGGAAAGAAAAATGAAAATTGATCCCATTATTAGCACAAAACTCCCGAAACACTCCATTATCATATTCTTTGCCATTATCACATTGAATATTTTTAATTTTCTGTTTGAATTGGGTTCTAATGAATGCTCTAAATTTTAAGAAAATGGAAAAACTTGAGATTTTTTCGCTATCGGAAAAAGTCCATAAAAAATTAGAATAATCATCTATAAATAGAACATAATAGCGATGACCCAAAGAACTAAGAATGGGAGATGTCCATAAATCACTATGAATAATATCAAATGGCATTAAGGTATGAGAATTAGATGCTACAAATGGCAATCTAATATTTTTTTCTAAAGAACAAGATTGACAATTCGGAGTACTACGCGTACCCTTACAAGAAATAAAATTATTTTTATCTAAGGAAGACAAAATAGACGACCCTGGATGACCTAGACGAGCATGCCATGAGAAAGGAGCCAGAGCTGCAAACGTTGATGGCAATGCGTGACTCGAGAAACCGGACGTTGGTGTGATAGGATAAAGATCTCCCCACTATCACACCTCATGAGAGGACTCCCCGTCTTGAAATCCTTCACAGAAAATCCAAAAACTGATCAAATTCAACAGATACAGAATTATCAGTGGTGAATTTACGGACCGACACCAATTTTTTAATAAATTTAGGGGCATGAAGGGTATTTTTCAAGATAAGGGGTGGATGTGGGGGAGACAACGTTTTATGACCATAACCATGAATTGGAATTGAATTACCATTACCAACAATTATGCCATGAGGGCTGCTCAAATTGGAATAAGCCGAGAGAGTACCTTGATCGGATGTCATGTGGGTCGTGACTCCGGTGTCCATGTACCAATTCGGGTCTGGTAGATTTAATCTAAGTGTGTGCATTACAGCTTCAATGTCGGGTTGTGTGGGGCCCGTTGCATGATGGGCCTGTAGAGGCCGAGACCCAAGCCCACTGGCCTGCTGCCCTGGCCCATAACCTGGTATGAAACCCGAGACTGGACCCGAGAAACTGGGCCTGGGCTGTTGAGAAATAGGGGCCCAGTTTTCCAGGTAATATCCTGGAAATCCGCCATTGTTTGGCCCATATTGGCTGGCCCAAATCCACTGCATAGGGGGCCACTACTGGGCCCAAAACTGCTGTTGTTGCTGACTATCCCGAGGGCCACCACCACTGTTCCGGCTGCCACCCGTGTTGCCATTATTTATTTTTCCAATTTTGACCCTTTTTGCCGCCACTGTTGTTGCGATTTTGGCTCGAGTTGTTGGAATCGGAAGGAGGAAAATTGGACTCGATCATCATGACTACGGGACTAGCACCGGTAGCCGCCTTTTTTTTTTCCAAGCCTTCTTCAAGTGTAAGCATAGAACGAGCCTGATAAAATTGCGGAAGAGGGCTGCTCTGACAAAGAAGTGTGCCAACACCACTATATGCCTCAGAAAGACCTGCAACCATCTCGTTGGTAACTGGCGCACCAACGTTGCGGAGTTGGTCCGCCAATTCCTTCAACCTTTTGCAATATGCTGAAACGTTAGGAAAATCTTCATATTGATGTGGGAGAATTCCTGCTCCAAGGTAACAACACGAGAATTTTGATTATCTTGGAATATATCATGTACTCTATTCCAAGACGCCATTGTCGTAGCATCTAGTTCGATAATCGTTTGCAACAGGTCGATAGAAATAGTGGAATATATCCACTGAAGAACAGTAGCATCAAGTGTGGTCCATAACTTAGGATCGTCCTCGGGTTTCGGTACTCATGTATCCGTAGGAGTTGCGGGGATAATGTGATGGAGAACTTGATGCGAGCGAGCATGAACTTTGAACAGTTCGGCCCACGTCGCATATTGGACGTTTTCTATTTTAAGAACGATAGGGATGTGATTCTTATTATTAGAAACAACAAGGGCAGGGTGAAACGTGTTCTTAGCCATAATAGCAACGCAAGACGTGATGTAGGGATTTGGAAGAAAAATATGGGAAGAGAAAAATAATTTCCGGGCATGGAAACCAAGGGAGGGAGCTCGGAAACCGGACTGTTTGAACGGAAATTTTTGGGAGAAAAAAATTTAACCTAGACTTCTGATACCATGAATTAAATAATCCCTTGATTATTTTCATTAATTAAAGAAAATATATACAATTTTTCATAATAGAAAACCTATTCCTATTCTAATCCCAAAACCATATTCTAGTAGTACAAGACTCCTATAATTATGGTCAGTGTACAATACTACTTAATGTAATATTTATCCTAAAATATTACAACAATATTACCAAAACAGTGCCCAAACCGTGGGCTGCCACTATGTACAAATCCGAGACTCCTAGACCAAATATACATAGGATATATACATGTATATCATGTTTATTCTATGTATATTTAACAATATTGTTTGGAAGACTTTGTAACGCGTTTGGCCGATCATTGTAGAGTGAGAAACAAAGAGAAAGCGACCAAATGACAATAGCATTGCAAGCCATTGCAGTAAGTACGTTAAGAAGGGAAAGATCCCACTCCTGCTTTATGGTAGATCAAAATAAAAGTAAACATGTAAGTTCGTTTAATATACTGTATGAGCAATTTAATGAACTTTTATTTCCTTGAATTGAATAAAATATACCTTTCCTTACGGCTTTTGATCTCCCACGAAACTGAGTAACCAATTGTAAGGGCCTGATCTAGAAGCAGCTTGTGCAAAAATGGTGGATCTGCACCCATCCTGTGTTAAAGATTCTTAGAAAATCAGGCAACTAGAAGCATCATTCACAATAATCAAGGATAAGAAAATTATATTGCATAATTGTACACCGGTTTCTTGTTTCATAATTATCAGAGGATTGCATAATTATGTTACTGAAAAGAACTTTGAAATGGAGTCTTGGCGTAACTGGTAAAGTTATTGCCATGTACCAGGAGATCACAGGTTTGAGCCATGGAAACAGCTGTAACGACCCGTTTGGTCGTTTTGGACTTGTTTTTCCAAGAATACCCTTCCCGAATTTTTATTTGCTTATGACTTGCGGGGATGGGTGACACAGGTTCACGGGGTGATCGGGTAGGTTTTAGATCCTTTATGGTAAGTTTGAGAGATGCTAAGTTAAGAGAATAGAGATTTTGACTAATAGTTGACTTTTGGGTAAACGCGCTCTTTCTGTAGTTTCATCGGTTCCATTAGCTCCAGAACGACATTGATGACTTAGTTGAGCCTTTGGTTCGGTTCCCGAGACAACCGGGTGTATTATGAGGGTTGTTTGTGATTGTGGAATTAGGATTTAAGAGTTGAATTTAGTCAAACCCGAGCCTTAGAGACCTTTTTCGGGAAATTCTAGTGCGTGAGTAGGTCTGGAATGTGTTTTCTCATAGGAATGCATGTTTGGTTCGTATCCAGGAGGTCCCGGGAGTGTTTCAGATGGTCGCGGGGAGTTGGTTGGTTTTTGTTGTTGCGGGTGTCTGGTGTTCGCCCCAACGCTCTTACATCCGCTTCCGCGAGTCCGCCTCTGCGGAGGTCTAGCTTGCAGAAGCGAGATTTGACCATGAGCCGAGGGTCCTCTTCTGCGGAAAAGTTCCTCGCAGAGCGGGTGCGCCTCTGCGGAGTTTTCTTCTGCCCCAACGTAATTAGGGAGTTTTAAGTGATCCGCCTCAGCGGATGGGGTTTTCGCCGAAGTGGGTGCGCTCTAGCGAAGTCGATTCTGCTAGAGCGGAATCACTGTTCAGGTTATAAAAGTTAATGACCTAGAATTCGTTTCTCATTCCCCAAATATTCCTCTTGGTATTGGAGCTTGGGCAGTAGATATTCTTGAAGATTCAAGGGAATCCATCATCTAAGGTAATTTCCACTCTTCAATCAATGTGTATTAGTTAAGTTCAATCCTAAGTATAATTCTTAGTTGGGGAAAATAAAAGAAGTGCCTTGTTGAGAATAAGAGAGTTATATTTGGGATTTGGGGATTATTGTTGTTAATATTGTAAACAAGTATTGTATTAGACTAGTGGGTGATATTTAATTGATCAATTGCATGTTAGAAACCCTTTTTGGGATTTAGGAGAATTTCTAGGGTTAGAATTGGTTTCATGAATTAATGATCCAATTGGTCTTAGTTATTCAATTAACTTAAGATTATGACTATCTAGCATGTTATGGTACTATTTGGGTAATAAAGTTTGTGTCTTGATAGTGTGGGCCCGGAATTCCTTTGTAGTTTAACATGGATATTCTAGTTTCGCCTTTAGAAATGGGTACCGTTAGATCTGTAATCTCATATAATTAGTATGATTGACCAGAGTGGGCTCGTGCGGAGGCTCAACGAAGGGGGAAAACTGTTGCGTGATTTCTTCGGCTTCAAATTAGGCAAGTTGAGACTTACTAGACTATAGTATAGTGTTATGTGTTGGTATGCTGTTAATGAATGGGAGTAATGGGGTATTGGAGGTCCCATATTAGTGGGGTGCGAGGACAAATACGAGCACCAGTGAACTTAACTTGGGAAATTAATAAATTGTTATGATATACTGAAGGAGATTATGTGTTTAGCCCTAAGGCCGTGAGCGCGGTGCAGAAATCCGCTGAGGTTTGGTATGATTGCTGATTATTTAGGCTAGTAGCCATGTTTGATATTTCTATTCGTGATTTGACTTGTCATGCATTCATCACTCTACATCATTTTTAATACTTGAAAAAGAACTTACAATACTAATTGTATTGATTATGTTGATTGCATGGTGTACACATACCCATCTCATTCATACATATTATATTTGACATTTAAAAATGTTGAGTTACTGCTGAGAGAGGCTTGGGAAGCCAGCTATTGGATATGGTACATGATACGAGAGTGATTGACTGACGATGACACTTCAGCCACAAAGCTGGTATCCGATGGGATAGGATGGGTATATGGGCCTCACGAGTCCTCCATGGGTCACGTGGCAACTACTGCAACAGCATGTGTATTCCGGGTGCATATGGCCATTGCATACATACATATCATCTGCATTGCATTCATTCATATATCTGATATGTATTTGATGTTGTGTGAGCTCGGTGTTGATTTTTGGTAGACTTTATGATCATGTAACTTTTAAGGAGAGAAATATTGACACCTTGTAGCTGTTGACACCCAATTTTGACCATCGTCTCTTTCAATTTACCTCTTTGAGCTTCTATTTTATTAATCTAAATCGTATTATTTTTATCATAAGGTGAAGTCAAGTTCCTTATCTATTTCTCTGTTATTATTATAATTATTTTAATTATTATCATTATTATTTATTATTTATTATTATTATTATCACTTTTTTATATAAAATTACTTAACTCATGTTTTACGTTGTTTTTCTGACTTAGTTAAGTAATTTAAATCTCTCGTCATACTATTAGTTAGGTTATATTGTGTAACCTGGGAGTTGCGACCGACCAACTTTAACGGCTTAAACACTAGTGTTACGTATGTTGGAGAATCCGGTTCTTCACACATGCATGATGTACTAAGTACGTAGATAACCGTAGGGCCAAGAATCGTCAAATTTCATTGAGAAATGAAAGAGATATTGGTTCACGAAGTAAGGTGTTTGAAGCATGGAAAAGTGTGGTGTGTGATCAATTCTCCCTCATCGGTAGAGGAAGAAAGAATTGTTGTGTATATAAGACTCGAAGTTGGTTTGGGGTTTGGGACCCCAAGGGGTATCCCATGTGTTTAAAGGAGGGAAGACCTAGATGTGCTTCGGTTCGAGGAAAGACCACACGCGCGCCGCCGCCGCCCGCCGTCCGTCCGGTCCGGTTCCGTGTTCGTGTTCTCGGGTTCGTGTTCGTGGTTCCGTGGGATATTATCTTTTTGGGCCATAAAACTTTGCCGGAAGTTCGTTTGATCCCGTCTCGGATGTGATGTGTGTTCTTGGACCGAGAATTCTTTCGGATGTACGAGTCGGTCCCGAAGTTTCAAGATGTACGCAGTTTGGTCCCGAAGTTTCAAGATGTACGAGTTTGGTCCCCGAAATTTTCGAAAGGCGAAATTTCGACGGTCCGGAAAAGAAACGTCCGGCACTCAATTCGGCCATTTATTTTGGGTGAATTACACCTCCTATAATGGCCAATCCGTTGGCAATTTTCTCCATTTATTTGGTGGCTTTACTACCTCCATAATGGTCATTATTTGGCCAATAATGGTGTTATGGAGGCGATCAAACAGTCCCTCTTCCTCCTATATAAACACCCCTTACACCATTGTTGAATCACACTTGATATACACGAAAATACACAAAGCGAAAAGCAAAGCGAGTTTCTTCCTAATCTTCCAAGCATCATTTCGTTATTCAATATTCTTCACGGTAGCTTTTGAGTTTCCTTTGCTCAATAGTTCCATTCTTTTTTATCTTGGGAGACGAATTGTCCAAGACGTATAAAGGATACATACGGGGCAATATTGTCTTAAGGACGAGTGCCACACTCGACTCGGCAAAAACAACTTTCCGATTTTCTTGATCAACAAAATAGTAATTTCGGTTTGTTGTTATATTGTAATTTTCAGTTTTAGAGTTGAATTATAATTTCAATTCTTACATAAGCAGTTACTTGTAATTTCCGTTTCTGCAAATCCTTGTAAACGCCAACAACTTAAGACAATATCTTTGCTTACGGTAACTGCAATAACATGGCTGGAAATATGACCGATGTTGCTGCTTTGCTGCTGCTTTGCCTCTCGAGGCAACGTTCTTTGCCTTCCCCGCCACCGCCGCTGCGGCCAAGGCGATAACTCGCCGCCTTCACTGCTGCTGCTGCGCTCTCTGCTCAAGCGTGCACCTGCTTTGCCTTCCCCATTGTTGGAGCTCCACCCTCTTCATCACACCACCATGATCGCCCTGAAAAATTCATGGGATCGAAATTCAAAAGATGGCGACAAAAGATGTTGTTTTACTTAACGATTATGGGCATGGCCCGGTTCCTTACGGAAGATCCTCCACAAGTTGGAGATGAAATGGACTCTTCGCCCAATGAAACGGGTGAAGGGGGCCTTGGTATCCATGTCATTAATGGCATGAAGATGGTTCGTGACGCATGGAATCATAGCGATTTCATGTGCAAGAACTATATCTTGAAGCTTGCTTGCGGACCCTCTCTACACGGTCTATTGCACCGTTGGCACTTTGCCAAGAAGAGCTGTGGGAAAAAGCGCAAAAGAAGTACAACGCACAAGATGCGGGTACTAAGAAGTTCATCGTTGGGAAATTTCTAAAATTCCAAATGGTGGACGATAAGACGATGATGTCCCAAGTCCGAGAATTCCAAATGATTTTACATCACCTGGATTTGGAAGGATTTGAAACCAAATGAGCGATTTTTGGTTGCATCGGCGATTGAAAAGTTACCTCCTTCATGGAATGAGTTTATGAGTTACTTGAAACTCAAGACAAAGGAGATGACCTTTGAAGAGCTTGTTATCAAACTGCAAATCCGGGGAAGATAATAAGAAGACCTTGCCAAAGGGTAGACAACATGCTTGAGGCAAAGGCAAATCTGGCCGAGGCCAAAGGGAAAACAAGCAACAAGCGGAAGTTCCACAAAGACGGCAAAGCCCCCGCGGCGGAGACGTTCGAGGTAACTGTCATCACCGTGGGAAACCTGGTCATAGGATCAAGGAATGCCGCAAGCTCAAGGCGAGCAACAACGAGAAAGCCAAGTCGAAAGGCAAGGCTCAAGCTAACGTCGTCAAGGACACGCTCCTGGATGACATGATTGAGGATTTCTCGGCGTGGTGCTAGAAGCCAACTTGGTTGAGAATCCGATGCGGTGGTGGGTGGACACGGGTGCAACAAGACACATCTGTTCCAACAAAGATGCCTTCTCCACGTACACTCCGGTCTCCGACAAGAAGGTGTTCATGGGCAACAACGCTTTCCTCGGACGTGCTAGGGGTTGGAAAGGTGGTCTGAAGATGACTTCCGGCAAGGAACTCACTCGAAGGAAGTGATGCACGTCCCGGATATTAGAAGAAATCTAGTTTACGGACCTTTATTGGTTAATGCTGGTTTTAGGCTAGTGTTTGAATCAAATAAATTTGTACTCACTAAAAATGGCACATTTGTGGGGAGGGGCTTCGTCTGTGAAGGCCTCTTCAAAGTGAATGCCATGTACGTATTGCGTCAAGGAAATAAAGTTGAGTCTTCTTCTTATTTGCTTGAGTCTTCTAATTTATGGCATCATAGATTAGGACACGTAAACTACAAGTCTATTCAAAGGATGGTAAAGATGGAGTTGTTGCCTTCTATCGACATAAACCCTCAACATAAGTGTGAGGTGTGCGTAGAGGCAAAACTCACCAAGCTTCCTTTCGATCCGTCGAAAGGAATACCGCTCCTCTAGAACTTATTCACACGGATATATGTGATTTGAAGTTTGCACAAACTAGAGGGGGAACAAGTACTTTGTGACATATATAGATGATAGCACAAGGTATTGTTACCTTTACTTGTTGAAAAGTAAGGATGAAGCCTTTGAAGCGTTCCGACGTTACAAAGCAGAAGTTGAGAATCAACTTAGCCTACGGATTAAATCCATTCGTAGCGATAGAGGGAGAGAATATGTAGCGCCTTTTGAGGAATATTGTGCCCAAGAAGGCATTATTCATCAAACGACGGCTCCATACTCACCTCAATCAAACGGTGTGGCGGAACGTAAGAACCGCACATTAAAGGAAATGATGAATGCCTTGCTTATCAATTCCGGACTTCCCCAAAACATGTGGGGAGAAGCGTCCTTACCGCTAATACGATTCTTAACGAGTCCCACATAAGGGTAAGGACAAAACTCCATATGAATCATGGAAAGGGAAGAAACCCACCTACAAGTATTTTAAGGTGTGGGGTTGTCGGCAAAGGTTGAAGTACCTAAGCCAAAGCGAGGTCAAGATTGGGCCTAAGACTATAGATTGCATATTCATCGGATATGCAAATAACGATAGTGCTTATCGCTTCTTAGTGCATAAGTCGGATATTCCGAGATATCCACCGGGGTACAATAATGGAATCAAGGAATGCTCTATTCTTTGAAAGTACCTTTCCTAGAAAGGAGAAAGACATAACCTCTCGCAAACGAAGTTATGCACAAAGCTCTCAAGAACCGGGAGTCCTTGGCGCCGGATCTAAATGGTTCGATCTAGCGAATCTCGAGGTGGTGAACATCCGGAATCTAGTGTTCTGATTCTCGAACTTTGAGACTCCGAGAGATGGATCTAAGGCGAAGTAAAAGGGCCGGGAAGGATACATCCTTCGGTCCCGACTTTGTAGCTTATATGGTTAGTGATGAACCAAGGACAATTGCTCGGGCGTTGTCGACTCCGAAGCACCGCTGCGGAAAGAAGCTATTGAGAGTGAAATAAGCTCCATTCTGCATAACCATACTTGGGAGTTGGTTGATCTTCCTCCGGAAATAAACCGTTGGGTTGTAAATGGATACTCAAACGGAAATACAAGGCGGATGGGTCTATAGACAAGTACAAGGCCGGGTTGGTAGTCAAGGGCTATCGACGGACGAAGGCTTTGACTACTTTGACACATACTCTCCGGTATCCGGATGACATCCATACGGGTATTTATTGCGATCGCGGCTTTGCGTGACCTTGAGATACACCAGATGGATGTTAAGACACCCTTCCTAAACGGTGATTTGGAAGAAGAAATTTATATGGACCAACCCGAGGGGTACGTGGTTCAAGGGCAAGAGAAGAAAGTCTGTCGACTTATCAAATCTCTATACGGGCTGAAACAAGCCCGAAGCAATGGCACGAAAAATTTGATAGTACTCTACTATCGAAGGGATTCGCCATTAATGAGTGTGATAAATGTGTTTACACGAAAGGTAACTACGACTCATTTGTTATGATATGCACGTATGTAGACGACATGTTGATCACGGGAAGCGATCCTAGGGTAATCCTAGAGACTAAGAACATGTTGAAACAATGCTTCGACATGAAAGATATGGGTATCGCGAGATGTCATCCTAGGGATTAAAATCTCTAAGACGTCGACGGACCGGTCTTATCTCGGTCTCACTACATCGAGGATGTTTTGAGAAAGTTCAAGATGTTAGACAGTTCTCCGATAGCGTCACCAATGGATACAAATCAAAAGCTTGATAAAAATCTTGGTGCACCTGTATACCGGGAGCGATATGCACGGGTGATCGGTAGTTTGATGTATATCACAAAGCGCACCCGACACGATATTGCTTATGCGGTCAATAAGTTGGCTAGGTTCACCGTAATCCAAGTGATAATCAACGGAAGGCGTTGAATCGGGTATTACAATACACGAAATACACGTTAAATTTCGGGTTGCACTATTCGAGATATCCGGTACATTTGTACTAGAGGGGTACAGTGATGCAAAACCGGATATCGATATAGAGAACACCAAGTCCACCGGTGGGTATATATTTACAATTGGTGGTGGGGGCTGTGTCTTGGAAATCCTCTAAGCAAACTTGCATCGCCCGATCCACGATGGAATCGGAGTTTATCGCTTTAGACAAAGCGGGAGAAGAAGGCTGAGTGGCTTCATGACTTCTTAGAGGATGTTCCGTGTTGGAACAAACCCGTACCTTCGGTAATGATCCACTGCGACGACGGTCGGCTCTAGGAAGGGCACGGAATGCTATGTACAACGGCAAGTCTCGTCACATTCGACGGAGGCATAAGACCGTTAGGCAACGATCACCACGGGTATAATATCCATTGATTACATTAAGTCAAAGGATAATATAGCGGACCCGTTGACAAAGGGCTTACCCAAAGATCGGATGGCTTGCACATCTAGGGGAATGGGCTTAAAACCCAAAATATAAGGACCAATACGGTGGTAACCCAACCTTACGAGCTGGAGATCCCGGTAATTTGGTTCAATGGGAAAACGAAGTTGTAAAGGTTCGATTGATCGCTTCGGTGGAAGTATGAGCACTTCGGATAGTGATTTACGAAAAGAAACACTAAATCCAAAGCCGTTCCGCGATAGACGTTAAGTGCTATCTGCACGGTATGGGTAAAGGTTAAGTTTTCAAAACATGTAATGATCCTCAACGGTTGAGGTTAGGTTCTTGGGAAACTTTTAATGGTTCCTAACACTTGTGAAGTGGGGTATAGCGGGATACCTTGTAGGAGACCACCTATTTAAGTGCGAGGACGGGCCGCCTCAAAATGAACGCACTTAAGAATCCAAGACGTTGTCCATGGCCAAAACGGACAAAACATTACGAAGAAGAGAGTAAGGGAATTTGTTGTGTTGGTATCATTGTCTTGGCTTACACTAAACAACGACGGTTCAAGACATCACGTTCACCGCGCGGTAAGTAAGTCCGATGGTATTCAACTATGGAAGGTTCAAAGGCGAGGCTACCTCTCCTTATGCAACATCGGTCCGCTGAAATATTGCTTTGAAATGAAAAGACACCATGTGAGTGCGCCAAAATCTCTTTCAAGAGGGGATTGTTGGAAATTAGCCTTTGGCGGGAGTTGCGACCGACCAACTTTAACGGCTTAAACACTAGTGTTACGTATGTTGGAGAATCCGGTTCTTCACACATGCATGATGTACTAAGTACGTAGATAACCGTAGGGCCAAGAATCGTCAAATTTCATTGAGAAATGAAAGAGATATTGGTTCACGAAGTAAGGTGTTTGAAGCATGGAAAAGTGTGGTGTGTGATCAATTCTCCCTCATCGGTAGAGGAAGAAAGAATTGTTGTGTATATAAGACTCGAAGTTGGTTTGGGGTTTGGGACCCCAAGGGGTATCCCATGTGTTTAAAGGAGGGAAGACCTAGATGTGCTTCGGTTCGAGGAAAGACCACACGCGCGCCGCCGCCGCCCGTCGTCGGTCCGGTTCGTGTTCCGTGTTCTGTTCTC
This sequence comes from Anisodus tanguticus, assembly GCA_034509755.1. Taxonomy (NCBI): domain Eukaryota; kingdom Viridiplantae; phylum Streptophyta; class Magnoliopsida; order Solanales; family Solanaceae; genus Anisodus; species Anisodus tanguticus. Next base: position 60,859,712 of record CM067539.1, read on the forward strand.
GGGTTCGCGGGTGGGATGGTGGGGCGTGGGCCTTATATTATCTTTTTGGGCCGAGAAAACTTTGCCGGAAGTACGGTTTGATCCCGAAAGTCTCGGATGTGATGTGCGGTTTGGACCAGAATTCTTTCGGATGTACGATTCGGTCCACGAAGTTTCAAGATGTACGAGTTTGGTCCCGAAGTTTCAAGATGTACGAGTTTGGTCCCGAAATTTTTCGAAAGGCGAGAATTTCGACGGTCCGAACGAAACGTCCGGCACTCAATTCGGCCATTTATTTTGGGTGAATTACACCTCTATAATGGCCAATCCGTTGGCAATTTTCTCCATTTATTTGGTGGCTTTACTACCTCCATAATGGTCATTATTTGGCCAATAATGGTACATTATGGAGAGCGATCAAACAGATCCCTCTTCCTCCTATATAAACACCCCTTACACCATTGTTGAGGCACACTTGATATACACGAAAATACACAAAGCGAGAAAGCAAAGCGGTTTCTTCCTAATCTTCCAAGCATCATTTTGTTATTCAATATTCTTCACGGTAGCTTTTGAGTTTCCTTTGCTCAATAGTTCCATTGTCTTTGTTTTATCTTGGGAGACGAATTGTCCAGGACGTATAAAGGATACATACGGGGCAATATTGTCTTAAGGACAGAGTGCCACACTCGACTCAGCAAAAACAACTTTCCAGTTTTCTTGATCAACAAAATAGTAATTTCAGTTTGTTGTTATATTGTAATTTTCAGTTTTAGAGTTGAATTATAATTTCAATTCTTACATAAGCAGTTACTTGTAATTTCCGTTTCCTGCAAATCCTTGTAAACGCCAACATATTTTTCTATAAACATTTACTTAAGCATTTTCTTATATTAGTGAATTACTATCCCATCATATCTATGTTATTTTTACGATCATTATTTTACCAACTATTTATTAAGAGTATTTTTTACCACTCTTCTCTTACTATTTTGAATATTGAAAAGTTATTAAAAATTGCTATTTTTAATAATATGAAATAATATTTTTATTTAGAGCAAACTTATTAAATCAATCTATTTTAATTTTACCTTGCATTCATTAATTTCTCACTTTTTATAACCATTTGATTAGCTATTTTAATTACTATTTTACATAGCATTAAATAAAAGCTTAAAGAAGTAAAAAGAAGAGGAAGAGAATCAGATCAAATATTTTTCATTCTACATATTTCATTATTTGATTTGGATCCTAACTTACCTTTTCCTTCCTTTAAAAATTTTACTTTGTTTTCTTAAATTCTTCCTCCTAATTTCTTATCATTAATCTCCATAATATTTACACAATCCCCTCAAATCATCCCAAATTAATATCTTTATTTTCTCCTAATTCAAAATTCGTGCAATCAATTACTTCCCCTATCATTTTTAATTTTTCAATTCTCTCCCTATAAATATTGTGCTCTTTATCTCTCAAAAGGGGAGATTTTTGCATCTCATTCTCTTCTCTTATATTTACACCACATTCTCTACTCTTACATTTACTCCATTCTCTACTTTCACCTATTATTATCTTTTTTTTAAAACTCTAATGGTCAGATTCTTATAATCATATTTTATTGCTAGAATATTATGCATATTTTCTTATTAATAGCTAAAGTTTAGTTTTCTGGAAATATATGAAATCTTATCTTTGGAGTACAAGTTTTCTGAGATTATTGATAATATTTGTTTGAATTGTTCTATCTAATAATCTTTTATTCCTTTTCTTCATTTAATAACGTGTGAATTAGTTAATTTCTAGTTTTGTTTACTTGATCATTTTGTGTTTGAACTGTTATTACTATGCACATTACTAATATAATTTTTTTTGTTCTAATTTCATTTTTTTCTTTAAACCACTGTTTCAGTTCAGGTTTACAATTTGAACGGACAATGTATTTTTGTTAATCATAAGTTAAATATAAACGCTACCCCTAACAATTAGTTAGTGGGGAAATAAAAAGGATTATGAGGTCTAATCCTAAAATATTTTTAAATTAAGCCGACTTGTCCCCAAAAGTAACACTAATCATGTATTTCTCAAAAGGGTGTGTGTATTATAAGTATCTATGTATTTATGTGTTTATATTCAAAAGACTCAAATTTTTTACTTGTTTTTAACTAACTACTATTACGTTTTAAACTTTTAAACCGACCTCCATTCAAATTGTTGCTAAGGTTGAAGCCTCGCGATTTATAATGTCGTACCTATAAAGCAACAAACATTTCAAGTATTTTAAAGTTCTTGTATGCCTTTTCCAAAATCTCGAATACGTTTTAGACTTCTAAAATTAAATTATCTTATTATCCTGTCTTTTTATTGTATTTGTTTTGGAGCAGTTTAGAATTTTGGTATCCTAAAAATGTAGTAATTCCTTTCACGTTGTAATAAGATAGTAAATTCTTTCTATAGTTGTAACTATTTGTTAGTGTAATATTTTTTCCTTGAGTGACAAGTATCATATATTTTTTTCTGTTCTGTTATTTCCTTTATTACCGCCTTCAATTAGTTCATTTAGTTCATTTACTTTCTTTTGAGCACGTTAGTTAAAAGGAATGTGACTTAGTAATAAATAATGGGGGACTCATGAGGTCCATATACCCATCCGATCTCATCAGATACTAGTTCGAGGGTTGAAGTGTCATAATCAATCATCACTATCGTATCATGTACCATATCCCATAACCGACTTCCCAAGTCGTGCTCAACAATATATCAGTAATCCAATGCCAATTATAGAACGTATGAATGATATGTATATGTGTATACCATGCAATCAGCATAACCAGTTTAGTCAGTATTTATCAATTTATAATTAAGTGTTTAGACGAGAGATGGAGTAATGAATTCATGACAAGTCAAATCAGAATATCATATCAATGGCTACAAGCCCAAGTAAGTAGCAATCATTCCAACCTAAGCGGATTTATGCATCGCGCCCGTGGCCCGAAGGCTAAACACATAGCTCCTTCACATGCATTATACTAGTTCATTAATTACCCAATCAAGTTCATCGGTACCCATATTAGTGCTCGTCACCTCACTAATACGGGATCAACAAGTTTCCATTACTCTCCTTAGTTAATTACATAACATGCCAACACATATACGCTACACTAGAGTCTAGAAAATCTCAACTTGCTTAAATAGAGCCGAAGAACTCACGCATTTGCTTTCCCCTTTCGTCAAGACTCCTCCTGAGCCTACTCTGATCAATTATATCAATTATAATGACATGTTCCATAGTTACATGTAATTTGTCCATTTTAACCCCTAGACTGGATTCCCGGAACTTTCGGAAAATTCTAGTAGAAGTTGAGAAATTAGAACCTTAAAATATGAAAGCTTTGACTGAAAGTTAACTTTTATGTGAACGAACCTTTTTATGAATTTCGTTGATTTCGTGAGGTCCGCATGGTCATTTATGACTTGGTGGGATAGTTGGTTTGTTTCTCAAGGCCCTCTGGATCATTTTTGGCTATTAGTTTGAAAACTAGTTTAGCCCATGGAGGTTTGACTCGTAGAATTAGAACTCCGATGGAAATTTGAGGTAACGAGTGAGTCCATAACATATTTTTACTTATGTGTACATATCTGGTTTGTGTCGGGGAAGTCTCGGGTGATTGTCAGATTTCGGATTGAAATTGCATAAGACTTGATTTTTCTGATTGCTGGTGTACTCGCTGGGCAAGCCTTTTGATTTTTTATAAAATACCGCAGGCACGGAGAGGGTCTGCGGGCGCGCGTCCGCTGCAGTGGAACTATGTCCGCTGCAGCGGATGACGGGATTCCAGATTACTTTTTAAGTGTCATTAAAACTCTATCTTCCCTCATTTCAAAAATACACTTTCAAAGCACCATTAAGGCGATTCCAAGAATCCATAAGTTATTTCTTCTTGAGGTAACCTTTCTTAACCTTCTATTACCTTTACTTAGTTTCATTATGTTGATTTAATGGTGGTCATGACCTAGAATCTAATTGGAGAAGAAGAGTTCAACCAATTAGGGATTTTTGATTTGTTAAGCTTAAAAGTGAGAATTAATTAGTGAATTTTATTAATCTAAGTATGGTTAATCTTTATTTAGTACTTGTTAAGCTTAAATCTTCTATTTATGTTGATAAATTTGAATGTTGGAAACTAGGGTTCATACCCAAATTTGGGAGTTTTGCTTATAAGATGAAATTAGCCTAATGGTGAGTTGATTTAGCAATTGGTTAGTAGGATTGGACTCCTAGTATGTTGAATTTCATAGTTTACCTTTAAAATGACGGTTTTACCCCTATAATTCATGTTTAACCCTTCTTCCCTACTCGATTTGGATACAAAGAACTAGTGTAATGATATGGGTGTTGTGAATTCCTTATTCTAACTTAGACTTCGATAATACTAGACTTCGAGTACGACCGTGATCCGCGGAAGGGCAAGGCACAAGTGTGATTGTGCGACTCCCGCTCGGCTTTCTAAGTAGGTTACGACTTACCTTTTGGTTAGACTTCGGTTAGCAAATCATATGTAGAGTTAGATAATGTCGGAGAAAGCATGTACGCCTTCGGGTATGAAGTTGGGATGAATTACTTAGGTTTGGTACTGCTAATTGATTTGTGGACTTATTGCCTCTTGTGATTTAGTGGCTTGACTATCTAGTGTTGACACTGGATTTGCACTTAGTTGTCATATCGTGACTGTGATATAGTTGTCTCTCACTTATCTTGACATTATCATGGATAGAGGAAATGATTTGACTTGATATTGATATTGTGATTTGTGTCCATGTATGGCACGACTGGAATTGATATGATTCACTTGATATTGTTATGTTGCATTGCATTCATCCTCACTTCCATGATACTTGTGTTTGTGATTATTTTCAGAAATTGTGGGAAACTTAGAAGACTTGGGTTTAGGTGCTTCAACATAGTCTATGATTCGACTATTGATTTTCTGTACTTGAGTGGCTATTCTTGGACTATGATATTACTTGTACTTGATTGCGAGCATGTCTATCTTTCAGCTTCTTTCTTATGCATATGTTAGCTAATTGTTGTCGGCATATGATACCTACTAGTACATAGTGTTTGTACTAATACTACTATTGCTACACCTTTTTCGGGTGTAGAGTTATTGCAGGAACTTCAGCGAGCTTCGATTAGCTTTCAAGGGTCTCGTGGAGTTCATCTAGATTTTCTGTTTAACTTTCATTCTAAACAGAAGTTGTATTCAGGTTGTGGTTGTATCTTTTATTCCAATTGTATACTTAGAAGCTCTTGTACTATTCATACCAGATCGCTTGGGTAGTTGTTGTATCCCGCACTTGATATTTATGATATGAATCAGACTTCTATTTATTCTGTTTTATTTACTTTATTGTGTTGAATTATTAATTAAAGGGTTCGCCTACTGAGGTTGAAAAAGGTAGGTGCCCGCACGACTTAGTAATTTGGGTCGTGACATCAATCATATGAGGTTACAATCTAATATTACCCATAATCCCCCGAGGTAGGTTACAATGGAACCCCGGGCCCACATTATCAAAATATAAACTTTTCTATCTAATTAGTACAAATACATGCTAGACAGTCATAATCCCAAGTTAATTTAACAACCAAGCTCAAATGGATCCTCAATTTCATGAATTGGTAAAAAGCCCCAATTCTAACCCTAGAATTTCCCCAATACCCATAAATGGTTTAAACATAAAATTGGCCAAGACATCATCATTTACTAGTCTAATATATCACTAGTTTATAATACTAGCATCAATGAATCAATAACCAACCCCAAATTCCCAAATACGACTCTCTTATTCTTAACAAGACATTCATACCATTTCTCCCATTTAAGATGGAAACTTAACTAGTACACAAATAATCAAAGGGGGAGAGAGAGATTATACCACTATTGATGAACATTCTCTTTGAACCTTCAAGAATAACCTACTGGTCGAGCTCCAATCCCAAGGAGAATATTTGGGGAATGAGAATAATTTCTAGATCATTAAGCATTTATAACCTAAACATCGATTCCGCCCCAGAGGAATCGACTTCAATGGATAGGACTCGCTTTGGTGGAAAACACATCCGCTGAGGCGAGGTCACTTTAATTCCCGAACCTTCGATGGGGCTAAAGCAACTTCTGCTAAGGCGCACACACGCTTGTGAGGAACCCATCTGCAGAAGCTGACTATTATCACCGAGTCCAGTATCGCTTCAGCGAGCATGACCCCCGCAGAGGCAGTCGGCTGGTCGCCGGTGAGGACACCAGTAACTACCAGCAGTCCAAGAGTGCCAAAACTTCCATCAACCACCCAAAACACTCCCAGAACCTCCTGGACACATCCCAAATACGCAACCTATCAGAAAATACATTCCAGATCTGCTCGCACACTCGAATTTCCAAGAAAAGGTCTCTAAGGCTCGGGTTTGACTAAAGTCAACTCTTAAGTTCTAATTCCATAATTTTACAACTAAACTCCCAAAACATACCGGGCTACCTTGAGACCCGAACCAAAGGCTCGACTAAGTCATAAACGTCATTCCGGAGCTAATGAAACCGACAAAACTCCAAATGGAGCACACTTATCCAAAAGTCAACTATGAGTCCAACTTTTTTGTTCTATTAACTTGGAAATTCTCAAACTTAACCCAAATGGGTCCGGAACCTACCTAATTGTCTAGGGAACTGTACCATCCATCCCCACAAGTCAAAATCAAGTAAATAAGGACTTGGGAAGGGTAATTTAGGAGTTTCTAGGTAAAATAAGCAAAATTACTTTTTGAGTTATTACATCAGGTACCACTTAAATAAACGTTCATCCTCGAACGGTAAATAAAAGAAAATACCTAGTTGCATTTTGCTGAACTTGGTTTGAACCAACCAGAAAATTATTGTGGAGAGTTGATGACTGCACAGTAGTGGCTAATGTTATCTTGGCCATGAAACCTGCTTTTACCAAAACATGAGATGCACCTTCCTGTTATTGCTGAGTGCCAAACTCTGGATCTCAAGTTTAGTGTTATAAACTTATAATCCATCAAAACAAAGGGAAAGGACATATAGAAACAGGCTGCACAGTATCTAGCTTGTATGAGATACAATTATGGATTGTTTTTCTATTGGGATTAAATTGTATCTTAGAACTAAGCTATGCGTTTGTGTGTTCAAAGAATGCCTTCTTTTCATGAGGACCTCTCATAATGAAATTGAACTTATCAGTTAAATATACATAATATACACACGACATAATATACACACAATGTGTATATTATGTATATTTGGCTCAAGGGCTCAATATACATGTGTATAATATATACACAATATACAAGTTTTTAAGGTGAAGGAGAAAATGATATAGTTATAAGCTCAAGGGCTTAGCTCAATTCGTAAAGGTTGAGTGACTTGTGAATAATACTGTATATGAGGAAACAAAAGAGGAGATCCATTTGCTTTTACCCCCTTAGCATGATTATAACTGAAGTATTTGAATTGAATATTCTGAAACATGTGTAAAGTTTGTCTTATTGTTTCTTTTATAATACTTGGTTCTATCTAGATGGTGGAATGTTAATGTAATGGAGAATCTTTTTTTTTATTATTTATTTTGTGATTGAGAACTAGGACTACACCATGCCTAATCTTCTAGTTGGATGTTAATACATTTTTTATTAGTTAACTATGAATTTTATACATGTATATACATGTGTATATATGAAAGCAAGATACTATTGATATTTTATTTATTTGAAGGTGATATCTAAATTGAAAATTGTATAGTATTTTTTTTCTTGTATTTTGGGACCAACATTGTTTGTCCTTAAAAACTCTTTTGAGACCAGATTTTTAGTCACATAAGACTTTTTCCGACTACAGTATAATCTCGATAAATGAATACCCTCAGGACCTGAAAAAAATATCATTTAGCGAGTTATATATTTATCGATAAATCAATATTTATTCATTTAGATAGTATTTTTACATATATTTTTTTCTTATGATTAGTATTTTTACATTTAATGTACAAATGTACCTAGAGGGTAATGGTCAAAATTCATATGAAAAACTTAATTACATTCATTTTCTTTAGACTCTAGATTAGGAATACATGCACTATCAGTGTGGACTAAGTACAGTGTACTAACATTCATGTACTAATAAGATTGTATGTACATAGAATACTTAGAGTCTAAGAAAATATACTTAACCAACACTACAAATTATATATAGTTCTAAAATCTTAGTTTGATAAAGAATCCATACTACTGTATCTTTCTTAATCTTCAATTTAATTGCTTACAATCATCAGTCAAAATCAATAATAAAAACAACTTTAACCGACCAGATAAGGAGGGTCATATGTGAGCATAAGAAGGAACATCCAAGTATTAGCCAAAAAGATATACAAGCATGGATGAAACAAAAGTTTAATTTGGTTACTAGCCAAATGACAATATCAAATACTCTCAAAAGATCATCTGAATATTTGTCGGAGGAGATGAAAAATAGCGATGTTAAGAGGCACAAGTCAGCTAAGTACCCCGATTTAGAGAAAGCTTTATATGAATGGTTTCTTCAAAAACAAGAGAAAGTGAATATGTCAGGAGAAATGATCCAAAGTAAAGCAAAAGAGTTTTTGCAGAAAATGTATATGGTGAAACAAATCCAGAATTCAGCTTTTCTAGTGGATGGTTAGAATGTTTCAAGGCAAGATATTCAATCAAGTCTTACCGACGATTCGGTGAAAGTGGTTTTGTTAACATGGAGGACATTGAAAATGCTTTACCTGAAATACGGTCAAAATTAGACCAATTTCAGTTGAAAGATATTTACAATATGGATGAAACTGGATTATTTTACCGGTTGGAAGTTGACCATTCACTTGCCACGAAGCAGCTTGAAGGACGGAAGAAAGACAAGGAGAGAATCATTGTTGTTGTTTGCTGTAATGGTGATGGATCCGACAAAGTACCCCTTTGGGTTATTGATAAGTATGCAAAACCTAGATGCTTTAAAAATGTGAACATGAACAATCTTAGTTGCGAGTATCGATTCAACAAGAAAGCTTGGATGACTGGTTTGCTTTTTCAAGAATTTTGTCATTGGTTTGACAAGAGAATGAATGACAGAAAGGTTCTCTTGTTAGTAGACAATTGCCCAGCTCATCCAAAGGTTGTTGAAGGCTTGAGAAATGTAGAGTTATTTTTCTTGCCCCCTAACACAGCGTCTAAAATTCAACCATGTGATGCTGGGATTATTCGAGCATTCAAAGTTCATTATCGGCGTCGTTTTTATTCTAGCATCTTGCAGAGCCTTGAAGTTGGCTCACCAAATCTTTAAAAGATTAACATTTTGGATACTATTAATTTTCTACCATGGCTTGGAGATTTGATGTGACGGCAAAAACAATTGCAAATTGTTTCCAGCATAGCAAGATTCGGTCTGAAGAAATTGATGTTCCTGAAGTAGAAGTTGGTCAATTAGAAGAATATATCCAAGGATTAACTGATATCATTTCTAATTTACGCTATAGAAATGTGATGGACATCAAACATCTTTTAAACTATCCTAACGAGAATGATACAGTTATGGAATTGGCTACAGACGAAGAAATTATTACTAAATGATGAGAATGATCAAGAACCAGATGATAGTATCGTCATACCAAATGTGTCATCAAAAGAGGCCTTTCAAGCAATAGTCACCATACAAAATTACTTGCTACAACATGAGGAAAATATTCCAGAAGTTGTGCATGCATTACAAAAAATTAAGGATGGGATGCATTTTGGTGGAAGGAAAAAACAAATAACTTTATATGCATTTTTTAGAAGAAATGACTTCTTATATGAACATTGTTGATTGGATGAAATATTTTCGTTTATTATATATACATATTTTTTTATGGAAATTTAGTGATTATTCATTTATGTTTACATGAGGCTTTTAAGGACTCAAAAAAATTTATTCGTTAATGAACTTAGCGAGGTTATTCATTTAGCCCCTTTGCCCAAGTTGGGACTGGAGAAAATTAGTCATTTGGCAAGGTTATTCATTTATCGAGGTTATATTGTAGTAAGCTAGTCGCAGATTTCTAGTCCCTAAAACAATTTTGTGACCAGAGCAACTCCCGTCACTAAATTCCTTTAAGGACCAGATAATAAATATCGTCTTTATTGACCTTTAGCGGCGGAGCCTATTAGGACGGGAAAATCTGGTCGTTGTTGATATTTAGGGTCCAGAATTGGACCTTTAGGGACCGGGATTTCCCTTCGCTAATAGCTATTTTTCTTGTAGTGAAAATCTACAGCAAAATTAGTAGGGTTTTGTGTTTGATGGAGTGCATCTAAATCAATCCTATTTCATGATTCTACCAACCATTACATGTCTAAAACATAATAATTCCATATAATCCATTGACGAGTGAGGGGCTTACCCTTTTGAAGAATCACAAAGCTTTATTCCATATGGATTTGAATAAGAACTCACCTTAGGTGTTTGGTAGCTGCTTTGGTCGAAAGTCCTCACATAAAACGTTTTAGGATTGTATTTATAGGTTATCATAAAGGTTTGGACTTTAAAACCTAATCCTATAAGAATCATGATTTCCATTTTACACGTCCTCAGTAAATAGACCATAACTTTTCATATAGACCTCCGTTTGACGTGGGCCTTATATGGATGGGAAGGTCTTTCAAAGGGTTATAACTTTCATGAGGAGGTTTTCCCAAATTCATTATATATTTATTCATAAACTCAATTTAAGTGAGGCTTGCTGTAAACTCACTTGAAAACATGCTCCGTAAAGTAGCTTCCGACTCTAATTTTTCCAAAGACCCTTCTTATGCCTTGATTAGTTTTCAAAACACTTCCTAAACTCCTCATATTGGTTCCATCATATTCCAATTGTACGGTTCAAACCATATTCCGAAGGTACGAGGTGTTAGACTTCCACTGATATCTTAGTGAATTTATCCCACTTCTCTTAGGGCCATTATCCAATTACGTAGAGAGTTCACATACCACTCATCTTTACTCCACCACCACAAATCCATCATGTCGCAACTCCTCTTAACCTTTCATACCCTTATGAATTAATAGACTTAGCATACCCCGCGCTCCTATCTGATGAATACTTTACCATTTTAACATTTTGTCACCAAGCTTGGACCATTTGAATTATCTTCAGTACCATTCAACTCCTCAAGATATAAAGAAAACTCTTCATACGAACCTCATAACAAGTCCTACCACCTCCGACCTCATCACCAAGGATCACGTTTCACGTCCTTGCCTTTTATCAAATCCTCTTCACAGCCTTACCATGGCCAATGTCCTCTCATATGACCAATTGATCCTCCCAAGTCTAAGCTTGTCTTCTAGATACCAACATATGCACTCTTCCATTACTGAATCTTTTACTGGTCGTTGATACACCCGTGTCATAAGACTGTCGTAATAAATCTGGACGATATTGAAGTATTCTCACATTAATCACACCTCAAGTAAAGCATCATTGATATGTCAAACCTCCTCAAGTGCAGTCCTCAAAGTCGTAATGATTATTACATAATTACTTTGTTAACCATGCGTATTCAAATCTCCAACTCCTTCCACATCACATGTCATACCATATATGCACCTCTTCGACCTTCGAGTAACTATCTATTGAAGATATGTTGATCATGAAACCCTTTATACCATCGCCCCCATTTCCTAAGGATATCACTGGAACACTTTATCTGAATCACAACCTCGCCAAACCGAGTCTTCAAATAATAGCCCCAATATGAACTCAATCTTGCATCCCTATCACGGTGACACATCTCGTACTATACCGCGTGATGTCACATCCAGCCGCTCGTGGGAAAATTTGAGAACGTGTCCTCACTGTTGGTGAGAAATTGAAACAACGAAGTTTAGGCCTTAGACCGAATCACATACGCACGATAAGGAATGAAAGAATGGAAGTTTCCTCAATGTCCTATAGCCTCTCAAAGATAGGTACGGAGCTCTTCGTATCGATCCACAAGACTCTACTAGACACCTCTTTGTACTCATGAGACCAATGAACCTGGTGCTCTAATACCAATTTTTCATGATCCAAAATCCCATTGTGCCGTGAGGGCCTACCATAACCCGTAGGTGAACCACTAACATCCAAACAACAATAATATGAAGCAAATGCGAAAAAAATAAGGAAACAACATAGGTATTATTAAGTCTTAGAACTCAATACATAAACCTTGCAATAAAACCCCAAAATCTGGTTGTCAGGAGTATAAAACTACTAACTAGAATACAAGACTAAAATTATATACAAATCACTGTCTGAAATATAAAAGACAGAACAACTAAAATAATAAGAGGGAGAGTTCCAGTGCCGGGATAGTTTAATTTGTCTTTATTTAAAAATTAAAAAATATAAAATTCAAATAAAATACTGATTAATCTAATACTCTATCAATAAAGTATTTTAAAAAAGTATATGGTGGTTGGTGGTGGTGATGGTTAATAGTAGTGGTTGATGATGAGCTAGTGATGATGATGATTGACAGTAGTGGTTAACAGTAGTTATTGTATGCTATAATTGGTGGTGACGACTAATAATTATGGTGGATAATTATAGCTAATGATGGTGGTAACTGATAGCAATGGTTGCCGAGTCCAAAGCGACACTATTTTTTTTATAGTACTTGGTGGATGTTGTGGCAACAATGATTGGTGGTGATGATTGTAAACAGTGGCCAATGGTGGGTAATGGCTGACTGTGGTGATTGATGGCAACATGGTTATCGCTGAGGATGTTGATTGTGGGTAGTGATAGTTGATAATGATGGGCAACAACAATAGTGTCGCTTAGAGGTGAAAATGGATGGAGTAGTGGGAAAATGTCATCTTCACATAAATTCTTGAATAGATAACATGTTAATGATATTAAGAATCAATTATATATTTTAATCATTCAGATCAAATGTTAATGATATCAAGAATCTATTTAATCATCGAAAATCTCTTTGTCCCACAAAGGTAAAAATAAAGTTTGAGTACATCCTACCATCCTCAGACCTCATTTTCTGGGATTACACTGGGCATGTTGTTGTTGTTATATGTTTTAAACATTCAAATCAATTAGCTCATTAAATGATGATAAAAATAAAGAAATAAATGTATTTAATAAATTGGATCCGAATGATTAAGATTCAAATCTAAAACAAATATAGCTAATGACTTAAATTTGAAAAATTAAGATTCAGACATTTGCACTCTTTTGTCGCTCTATATGGCTGCCTTCATTCAAACACCTCTAACCTTACTAATTGTCTTTGCTGCTTGCTTTTCTTATTGTAGATGTTTATTCATTTGGAAAGTTGTATTCATAATTGACAAATTAAAAAGTTTCTTCATTTTTAGTCATTTAATCTTTCTTATTTTTGTCACTTCAATAAGTCCTCTCACATTTTTTTCTATGTTGCAGAGCTCATTTGGCAAAATGGAGAGACCATCCCTTCACAGATAATTTACTATTTTATATCTATTTTACCTTATTATTAATGCTTTAATTATTTTCAATTCATTTCTTAACATTAAATGATTTATAATAATTAAGGATAATATAATAAAATTATCATTTTATTTATTGCTTTTTAAGAGTATGTCAATTCAAATATAAATAAGTAAACATGGACGGAAGAGTAAGAAATATGGAAAAGGCTCAAATACGCCATCGAACTATCGAAAATGACTCATTTATGTCACACGTCAATAGTTTGGCTCATTCATGCCATCACCGTTATCAAAATGACCCATGTCATTTTTCATTAACGTCGGTTTTACAATATCAAAGATGACATGTGGCCTTCAACTAGATTATGGTTGTGGGTGAGTCGGGTGTATGGATCGAATTTTTTATTAATTTGTAATTTAAAATTGGGTTAGTTTAATTAAGCGACTTGTACCTCTAATCGAAGGTGATGTGTGTTATATCATGTATTGTACAATTAAATTAATAAAAAATGACATAGATGAGTCATTTTATAAAAACGATAATCTAAATGAGTCAAACTATTAACTAGTAGAAATTACCTTATTTGAGCCTTTCGTAAGAAATATATATACAACCAACATCAGATTCGTGGGGGGTATTTCCATCATTCCAACATCTCTCTACTCTCCGAATTTTTACCCATATATTTCGCGTTATTTTCAGGTTTCCATCTCTCTCTCACTAGATCCCTCTTTCCCAAAGCTTTCTTCAGGTAAATCTTAATCTTACTTATATATGCTTGATTTATTAATCTCAGATTTAGGTTTCTTACCTTTTGATTCAATTTTATTGTGAATTTTTGTTGTTATGATGTGATCTAAGATTGATATATTAGGCCTGCGTCGAACTCCGCAGAATTGTACTATTTAATGTTTTGATTCGTGAAATTTTGATTGAATTTTTCTGTTAATTTCTGTTTTTATGATTTGGTCTGAAGATTGATACATGATACCTGCTTCATACTCTGTAAAATTGTTGTGCTTCTTCCGTTCCAAAATGTTTGTCTGGTTTTGACTTGTCAGTAAGTTTTAAGAAAGTAAATAAACTTTTGAATCTTGTGGTTTTAAATTAAATATTAAATATATGAAGAATATACCAAAATACCCTCTAATCTTGTTGGCTTAAACATGCCACGGGTAAAGTTGAAATTAAAGAGCTGGCAAAAAAAGGGAATGAGGCAAACATTTTGAAGCAGACCAAAAAGGAAGTAAAACAAATATTTACTATTTAATGTTTTGATTCGTGAAATTTTGATTGAATTTTTCTGTGAATTTCTGTGTTTATGATGTGGTCTGAAGATTGATACATGAGACCTGCTTCGGACTCGGCAAAATTGTACTATTTAATGCTTTGATTTGTGAAATTTTGATCTAGATCTTATGCTTTGGTGGGCAAAATTATCGTTTTTTTTTTTCTATTTGTTTATTTTATGTCCATCTCCTAACAGCTTGTTTGGATGGTTGTTACCTATTGTATTGTATTTTATTGTGTTGTTAGCTTAAATACAATGTTTGTTTTGATTGTTACTTAAATTTGACTGTATCGTCTAACGACCTATTTGGTGTGATAGCGTTGTTACCTTATTTTAATTTCTCATTTTGTCTTTGCTTATATTATCTAATAATCCTATTTTTTCTTTTAATCAACCTTTTTATAATGGCTCTACACGTACCCTTGTTTTCTTTTAGTTATATCCTTCAAATTGTTGATGTATGACATTATGTAACAACGGGAAACATACAATCTATCCAAAAGTTGTATTCATCAAAATAATACAATACAATACAACACAATGCAATTTAATACAATACATTATGAAACGAGATGTGACGACCATCCAGAAAAGCTGTAAGGGATGTCGGGTTTTCTTTTCCTTTTGATGCATTTTTTGTACTGTTATATCACTTGATGTTAGATAGAACTATGGTTTGTAATTCAATTGGGGTAATGTACACAGGGATCAATAAGAAGAAAGAGAAATGGGGCTGACATTCACCAAGCTTTTCAGCCGGCTATTTGCCAAGAAGGAAATGCGTATTCTTATGGTTGGACTCGATGCAGCTGGTAAGACCACCATATTGTACAAGCTCAAGCTGGGCGAGATCGTCACCACCATTCCAACTATTGGTACGTACGTTATTGGCATGAAGCAAATGTACTTGGCTATAACATTTCTACAGTTCTAAGTTGTAATAAATGTGACAAATCCCGCTGTAATTATGACTTCAAAGACTAACCAATCATCTTGATAAGGAGATGAAGATGTGGAGGAATTTATGAATGTAGCCCTTTACAATTTGAATAGAAGAAAATGGCCTTACAAAGATCACTGGTGTAAAAATAAAGATGTTTTGTGATAAAAGACGTAAAACTAAAAAAATATATAACGGGCTACAAAATCAATTGACCATGAAAATGTGCCAAAAATGGTAATATACTGGTCCCTCTTACTTCTACTGTTTTCTGCTAAAGGTTTAGTTTGTTAAAACTTAGTCATCCTTCATCTGTATCAGTTGTTCTTAATGTCGATCTAGGGAAAGCAATGTCTAATCAAATAACTATTTTGAACTTCTAAATATGTGATCTTGATGACTGCTTGCGTGCTGATCTCTTATGATGGTAAAATATGAAAATGTAAATGTTCCTAAAATTGAAGCATAGATTGTCCGTATCATGGAAATAACTGTGTATCATACAATTATTTCTTTTTGGATTGCTCGTGAATATCCTCTTAAATAATAGTGTTGAAGACTACATCAATGGCACAAATCTTCTTCCCTGCCTTTTGGACAAGTAAGAATGAAACTAATATCTATTCTTTTAATGCAATTGTTTTGGTTGTTTAGTAGTGTATGCTGTTTATAATTCTCTTTACTTCCCTCTAAAATGCGCTAAAAAGGGAAGTATTAATTCTGATTAATGATTCTTTTTCTGTGCTTTGATTTGCAAAAGTTTTTGAAGTGATACTGATGATTTTATGTCTTGTGTTGTCTGTCTTTTGTTCACTAATCAGCTTCATATAAACTCTAATGAAGATGTCAATAATGTATCCGCTAAGATGAGCCATCAACAATAATTGATAATTTTCAGGTTTCAATGTGGAAACTGTTGAATACAAGAACATCAGCTTCACTGTTTGGGATGTCGGGGGTCAGGACAAGGTATACTTTTTTGTTTTAATTCGAAGACTTATATTCTGCATAAAATTTGGTCTCTGTTAGACAAAATTAGTCTTGCCTCTTCTTCCCCCTTCTCCACTTATATTTCTGTACTACTAGTACAACTATTATTGTTGCATGGAATATTATCTAAACGATCTAGCTTATGTATGTTTGCTTTGGCAGATCCGTCCATTGTGGAGGCACTATTTCCAGAATACTCAGGGTCTCATTTTTGTGGTTGATAGCAATGACAGAGACCGTGTTGTGGAGGCAAGAGATGAATTGCACAGGATGTTGAATGAGGTAATAGTTCTCACCCTCTTTGTAATTTGTATTATTCTTGCTGTCGTCAAATTTGGCTTCTACAACTTTAGAGCTGAATGGCATGAAGTTATGTTGAATGAGTCTGCTAAACTTTACTTAAATACTTAAGCTACAAGTGTAATAATTATACTGGATGATATATAATATAGCCTCTCTAGTCTATTAAATCTGACTATCAGTTTTATGTATGCAACACCTCATTTATTTTCTAAGCTATTACCGATCTGATACTTTTGTCAAGCTTCCATAGGTGTAGGTGGCTGTTATTCTGCGTCATTTTGTACTACTTAGTTCCTTAAAGGCTGATATTTCCAACGACCTTGAAACCAAACCACTTCAGAACTGCTGCTGAAGCATTTGCAAGTCATCTTCTTTGGAAGTGAATTGATTACTGCTTATGACTCTCACTGTCACATATCCTTCTTGAACACTAAAATTCACTGAGTTGATGATGAGACGTTTATAGCATTAAGATCATTAAGGAAAAAAGATCTTTAAAAGATTCCTGGTATTGAGAATTTCCAATTTTGTTGTGACTTTCATTCTAGGTGCAGATAGTTGAGTCTGCTTTTGAATTTTGGTTAGATTTGTGCCATATTAGACTGAATCATAAACTTTTGGTTATTAAGGTCGAAAATTATGCACAAGCTTAGAAAGGTAAAATACTAGAATTTCTTATTTTTTTAAAAAATGCTAGAAATTAACTCCTATTTTTGGAAAAGGAAGATAAGTCGAGTTCAGTCTAAGTTAAAGAAAACTAGATAACCTGTGAGAATGTTGGTTTACACCTACCGCCTAGGGATTTGGTCTAGTCACTAGTAGTAAGAGCAGATCACGTGATGTGTGGGTTAGGCACATGTCATGGGTTCGAACACTGGCGCAAACAAAAGCCTTGTATTTAAGTCGAGAAGGGTAGAGGGGCAGACTATTCTCCACCAAATTCGAAAGTGGCACACTGAACTTCTGAAATTTCTCGGTTACTTTGGCTACAAAAAAAAAGGCTTACACCTAATTCGATTTAACTCTTTAAGTTCCAAATAGAACCACATCTGCTGTCTTATTGTTTTGCATTTTGTTGTTTATCATTGGTGGAATGCATCGCCTAACTGAGACAAAAAATTCAACAACCTTCATCCTTTGTTGTAGGATACATTTGAAAATTCCAGATTGACAATTAATTAGTTAGTGATGTATCTAGATAATTTGGGAATAAAAGGGTGTGGAAAAGAAAACTTATTCCTTCTACCTCGTTTTTTAAACAAACAGGCAAAACAGAAGCTTTATAATACGTTGCACAACTTTTTACAGCACAATGCGTATGTATGAGTGCTTGAAAAGAACTCAGGAAAAATAGGCACGGGGAGGTAGGATAGAGGAAGAATGTACGTGGAAACCACAGTCCATGTTCCCTTGCTGCTTTCACCCCGTTTCTTCTTATTGTCGGATATCTACTTTCTCTTATTCATTAGACCAGAAAGTGCAAAAGAACTTGATGCTTTGAATCGACTTTAACCTTTGTTGTTCCTATATGTCCCAGGATGAGCTTCGGGATGCTGTGCTGCTTGTTTTTGCTAACAAACAAGATCTTCCTAATGCAATGAATGCTGCTGAAATAACTGATAAGCTTGGACTCCACTCCCTCAGGCAGCGTCACTGGTAAGCGCTTGCCATAACATGTGGAAAACATCCCTTCCTGTTAAAGACATGCTAAATATTTACCCCTTCGCTATATTCAGGTACATCCAGAGCACTTGTGCAACATCTGGAGAGGGACTTTATGAAGGACTAGATTGGCTTTCTAACAACATTGCCAATAAGGTACCTGATAAGTTCACAAATTTACTGTGTACGATTGAATTTCCTCTTTTTCACTTTTTCCCTAACGCCCTCCATTTACAGGCCTAAGATGAAGTAGAGTTGTTGTGGGTTGATCCTGGATGCAGTCGGGTTTTTATCTATTTCCATATCTTTTTTTGTTTTGGTTTTCTCTTTTTCAAACATTCTTGGAATCTGTGTGGTTATGAACATCCCTTGACAGTCATTTGCTTCTTAGTAGGACGCTTGAAATGTTTTTGTAATACAATGGTTGGATATATGTAATTGCTGATTGTTTAGGTTCTAGTAGGAGTAGCTTGTAACATGGACTAGCTCTTTATTGGAGTTCTTTGTATTTTGCTCCGTCGATGTATTCACCATTTTTTTCATTTGCACTCTATTTCATGTCCTTATGAAAAATGTCAAGTCTTTTCAAAATATGCAAACACCAATAATCCTTTTTTGCACAATGATTTTGTGGGTTCCTTATCATACCATGGTTATCAAAACTTGCTGGGTTCCTTCTTTATAAAGAGGCTTCTAGTTCTAACTCCTCTTGTTACCAAGTCTTCTAGTTAACTCCAAAACATAAATATTTTATTATGACCCAAATAATTCTTTTTTTTTTTTTTTGGTACATAGAGTTTGTTGTGCACAACTGGTTTGAGAGTACTACTGAATGATGAGCTAACTTATGATCTTGTTGCTAACTCTGGTACTGATTTGTAATAAGTAATAAATGTTGTGATTATAGTTGAAGAGGTTGATCAGAAAGTCCATTGGGAGTTCATTATGTAGTGGCATCGATAAGTGGACTTGACTAATATTAACAAATTTAGAGGCAAGAGAACAAAATAATAAGGAATGTTTAGAAAATGCCGACCTTTCTTGCCTTTTTTTTTTTCTTTTCAAAGTTTTTTTTTTATATAGGGGTAGGGAAAGGGGAAGTGGAGAGGGGATTATAAGGTGGAGAATCGAATCTTTATCAACAAGGTGAGAGTTCAGGTAGTCAACCAATTGAGCTACTAAATAACCCTGACCTTTTTTGCCTCTAATCCATTAAAAAAACGATTTTGCTTGACCAAGTTTGTCAAATGCAGTAACTTCTTGACTTGTGTGGGAGTGAGCTGATTGAGTCTGGCGTCTAAATGGTATGTTTTTGAAGGTTAAAGACCAAAATGGTATATCAATTTATTTACATACCATAATGGGTTGTTCGTTGGAAAGTCCACGAACTATCAACTCTTTTGACAGCTTCCTATTAACGATGTTGCACCAAATTAAAAAAATTAATTTAAATACAGTTCGCTGGGCAATGAATTAACTGTGTTTTAAGTAATTTTTTTTAATTCTTTATACAGTTCGCCCACATCTAACGAACTGCATTTACTTCTTTTTTTTGTACTTCGTTTAATATCTAGTGTACTACAACTTCAATGTATTATTTTTTTATGTTTCGTTTATATTGTGACTTATTAATCATTGGATCGCGTGATTTAAAGAAAATAAAGTTGCATATTCAAATGTCAGACGAGCATTGTTTGGTCACATCAAAATATAATTTTTTTTGTAGTTCGTCAATCAAATTGCGGCTTATTTTACTTTTATCTCGTCACTAGATTCTACCTTTATTTATCCATTTTATATCTTTCATCTTTCAATTTTCTCTCATCCATTTCATATCTTTCATCTTTCAATTTTCTCTTATCCGTTTCATAATATTCATCTTACATTTTTCCTCTCATCCATTTCATAAAAAAATGATGAAAACTCAAGTAAAAGTTTATTCATTTTGGGGTGGTGAAGTTGTGTGGAATTTTCTGTTTCATGGATAAATGTGGCGTGGGGAAGAACAATGATGTTCCCACACGTGGATAGAAGCTCTACATACCTTAGTCGCTCCAAAACTTGAAAAAAGGTCTGGACTTTTGAAGAAGAAACCCAAAGCTTTGAACTTGAAATCTTGAGAAAAGTTTTCACCGATTTTCGTAGCTACTGTTCATAGCTCAAACCACACCTATCCGTACCCCAAATCAGATCTCCACCATTCACATTTAATAACTATATGTTTGGACTACGTAGTTAAATTTTTGGCTTGATCGAATGGTTAAATTATCGGCAAGCACCAACGGAAGCTGGCTAGTCTGAGGGAAAATCTACAGAAAAATTACTAGGGTTTTGAGTTTGATGGAGTGCATCTAAATCAAATCCCATTTCATGATTCTAACAACTATTAAATGTCTAAAACATAATAATAACTCCATATAATCCATTAATGAGTGAGGGACTTACCTTTTTGTGAAAGATAGAATAATTTCCCTTGGGAATTTCTTTCATTATTCACAATATATATAGATGTACAAGGTTGATTCCTAATACGGTACGAATCCTAACTTAACTTACAAAGGTTGATTCCTAATACAATTAGAATCCTAAGTTACCTTAAATATACATTTATCATAATTACAAAATATACGACGAATATTCGAGAATATTCGCTAATACTCCCCCTCCGACGGAGCGGGAGGAGGCCGAATGCTAAGGCTTGGATCGAAAGTCGGTGAAGAGCTGTCGCGGTAGTCCCTTTGTGAAAATATCTGCATACTGATACGAGGAAGGCACGTGTAAAATTTTGACCTGACCACGAGCAACCTTCTCTCGCACAAAGTGGATATCCATCTCAATATGCTTAGTTCGCCGATGTTGGACCGGATTATGAGACATATAGATAGCGAGATATGTTGTCACAATAAACTATAGACGCCTTGCGTAATGGACACTTTGGAGCTCCAAAAGAAGATTTCGGAGCCAACGGATCTCGGCGACGACATTAGCAACTCCGCGATATTCAGCCGGCACTCGAACGGGACGGCGTGGCTCCGCGCTTGCGGACCATGAGATAAGATTATCCCCAAGAAATACACGGTACCGGAGGTGGAGCGACGTGTGTCGGGGCATCCGGCCCAATCTGCATCCGTGTAGGCTAGCAATTTGGTTGGGGCGAGGGGGGTATAGATGTAAGCCAAAGTCAAGTGTGCCCTTAACATATCGATAATACGTTTGAGGGCGGCAAAATGGGACTCTCGGGGATCGTGCATGAACGGACACACTGTTTTGAACGGCATATGCAATATCGGGCCTAGTGAATGTAAGATCTTGAAGAGCACACCGCTAGACTCCGATATAGAGTGGGATCGAAAGCGGCGCACCGTCATTGGCACTAAGCTTGGATTTTGAGTCCACCGGAGTTGGCATAATTTTACAATTTGCCATCTTGGCCCCGTACACTATCTCTTCGCATACTTTCGACACGGGAACATATTGGCGGCGATCTAGTCACCGATATACCCAAAAAATAACTTAGCTTCCCCAAGTCGGTCATAGCAAATTCGGTTTTGAGTAGAGCAATGATTTCATTCTTCAACCCGTCGGATGAGGCGGTAAGAACAATATCGTCGACATATAATAGCAAATATGCGGTCTTGCTACCTCGGTGAAAAGTGAAGAGAGAGGTATCACACACTGCTACATACAAAACCAATTTGCGAGAAGATACAGCGAACCGATCATACCAAGCGCGGGGGCTGTTTCAATCCATACAATGACTTCCCGAGACGACACACAACCGTGGAGGTCTTGGGATGAACAAAACCAAGAGGTGATACATGTACACGGTCTCTTTCAAATCCCCATAAAGAAACGCATTTTTGACATCAAGTGATGAATCGGCCAATGCAAGCCCATAGCAATACGAGAACGATCCGAATAGTGGCGGTTTAACAACCGGATGAATGTCTCACCACAATCAATACCCTCCTCCTGTGATTAGTGCCATTTGCAACTAGTCTTGCCTTATACCTCTCTAAGTCACCATTGTCTCGAACTTGTGACGAAATAGCCACATACACCGGATAACATTCACACCAAACTGGTCTAGGTACCAAATCCCAAGTGTTCTTGGTTAAAGCGTTAAACTCTTCGCACATGGCCGCATTCCAATTGAGGTCCGGTTTAGCTAGTTTTGGATTCTTTGGAATGGGTGATAAGGTTTGTGTGGAGAGATTGAAGTGAACCTTGGGTTTGAAGATCCCGTGTTGTGCGCGAGTCTCCATGCGGTGAGGGGGCTGCAGTGGGAGGTCGGGACCGGTTCTTTGGGAGTGGTAGGCGGTGGGCTGGGGACCCCAGGTGGCAACGAGAGTTCTTGCGAAAGCGAGGAGACTCGACGGGGTGTTGGATTCTTTGGACCGGAGGCGATGTTGGTGGTGCATTAGACTCAACATGGTGCGGCATGGGTGGTGTGGGAGCCGGATCGGGTGCTAGCATTGCTTTGCGGAGGGTCGAGATGACACTGCTTTGGAGGCGACGATGGCGTCGGAACAGTGAGTTGCTGCTGGTACAGATTTTGGATGACCGGAGACAAACTCGGTTCATCGAGAAAGATGTAATCGGTGGTCTGAAATTTCCGGAGATTTGAAAAAGGAAAGATTGTCTCGTTAAAGGTAACGTGACGGGAGACGATAATTTTGCGAGTAGCAATGTCATAGCACAAGTAGCCCCGATGATTAGGAGATAGACCAAGGAAGACACATGGAAGAGTGCGAGGGGCAAGTTTGTGGGGTGCAGTGGAGGCTATGTTGGGGTAGCATAAGCATCCAAAAATACGTAGGTGATCATATGATGGCTGCCTACGGTATAAGATTTCTGTAGGGGTTTTGTTTTGGAGTGTGCTAGTTGGTAAAATATTTAGAAGGGATTCTACCATTTTGACAGCATAGACCCAAAAAGGCGGTGGTAGGCAGGCATGAAACAGAAGTGTGCGGACCATGTTATTGATGGTACGTATAATTCTTTCAGCCTTTCCGTTTTGGGAAGAAGTATAGGGACAAGAAAAACGGAAAACCATGCCTTGTTTAGAACAGAAATTGTGAAATGCCGAGTTATTAAATTCACGTCCATTATCACATTGGAATGATTTAATAGGTTTTTCAAATTGTGTCTTAATGAATTTTTGAAACTCGAGGAATTTTGCGAAAACTTCAGATTTGAATTTCAGTGGATAAATCCAGACAAAATGTGAAAAATCATCCAAGAATACTAGATAGAATTTATGACCCAAAGAGCTAGCAATCGGAGATGTCCATAAATCGAAGCATGAACAATATCAAAAGTAGAAAAAGTAACACTTGTTTGATGACATAAAGGGAAGACGAGTATGTTTGCCTAGTGGACAAGAATAACGAGTGTTGGGCAATTTTCCCATTATTACATTGAATACGCTTAGACGTCCTAAGAAAAGTAAAAACGGGTCTCCGGGTGTCCGAGTCGGTTGTGCCAAGTTGAGGGAGAGATCGCCGCAAGGGATAGAGGTGCTTGCGGTCGACGGCGGAAGATTGAGTGAATGGGTAGAGGTCTCCCACACTATTGCGGCGTGTAAGAATTTTCCCCGTATTGAGTTCCTTCACGGGAAAACCAAAAGGGTCAAATTCGACAGACACGAAATTATTGCTAGTGAATTTTCTAACGAGAGATTAAGTTTTTAATGGTGTTAGGTGTGTATAGGACGTGGTTTAGGGAGAAAGGTGGATGTGGATGTTTGGTGTGTGTGTTACCGTAACCTTCAATTGGAATGCGATTACCATTGCCGACGGTAATAAATTGAGGACACTTTAACCGACGTAGTTGAGATAGGTTACACGACGACCGGGTGAGGTGAGATGTGGCTCCGGTGTCCATGTACCAATTGTCGTCGGGCATTGAAGGTTCACGGTGGTGTATGCACTGCCCCAAATCGGTCGGGGCCGGTGCTGGCTGGCTGCGAGTCTTTGCTTCTTTGGGCCTGATGCAATGGCTGCTTTGCGATTCTTGCTTCTTCTTCTGGGACCTGCTGTCGTGGGCTCTGCTTGCTGCTGGTGGGCTGCCGGTGGGCTGGGCGGGCCCAACAGACCGATCGACCAAGGTTGCTTTGGGCCGGGCCCTGCGGATCGGGTACGAGCATGCGGCGAGGCCCGATTCTGCTGGTTGGGCCACCTTCTTCTGCTTTGGTTGGACCATCTTCTTCTTGTCCGGTGGGCGGTGTTGTCCGATCCACCGGTTGCGTTGGCCCTTTCTGCGGCCCTTGCCTTTGTTGTTGCGACCTCTGCTGCCCACGACCCCCGCCGCTCTTGTTGCTGCTTTGCTGCTGCTTCTCTTCTTTTTGCCGCTTCTTCGGCAGTTCTTGTTGGCCGCGGTGTTGCCATCCCGTCAACGGCTAACGCCTTTTGATTATGTTCCTCTTGTTTAGCACGTCTAGTTTCTTCCAACAATAGTTGTGAACGTGCCTTGTTGAAACTTGGGAGAGGGTCGGCTTGTTGAATCATTGTTGCGAGTGTGTCATATTCACCTTTCGGTAAACCCGCAACAAGTTGAAGCACCATCTTGGTTTCGAAACAGAGTCCCGACGTTGGATAGTTGATCGGTTATGAGTTTCGATTGCTTACAATATTCGGACATGTTGTTAAAATTCTCGAGGCGGGTATTGTTGAATTGCTCTTCCAAATACACGGCCGAGTATTTTTATTGTCTGAAAGATTTCTTCTAGCCGGACCCAAAGTTCACGTGCCGTAGCACCTGTTTTCATGATAGTGCATAACGGATCTTTGGAGATGGTGCCGTAGATCCATTGTTTGACGATGGCGTCAAGACGACGCCAGCATTGAGTCTCAACATCGGTGGGACGAGGAACGATTCGTCAATGTGATCGAGCACGTTGTATGCACATGCATGAATGTAGAATAGTTCCATCCACATGGAATATTGACAGTCTTCTTGGTCAAGAATTATAGGGATAAAATTCTTGATGTTGTTAACGGCGAATGCCGGATGAAAAGAAGTTACTGAACGTTGAGAGGGGTTTTCAAGTGTGCCAGTGGATAAAACGGAATTTGTGGGGGAAGACATGGTTGCCGCCTGTCGAGGGAAGGGAATTTTCTGGTTTGGCCGAAATATGGAGGAAGAAACCAAAAAAAAAAAAAAAAAATTTTTTCTGTGAAAGCAGAAAAAAAAATCTGATTTCGGCCGGGAATGAGGATTTAGGTTTTAGGCTCTTGATACCATGAAAGATAGAATAATTTCCCTTGGGAATTTCTTTCATTATTCACAATATATATAGATGTACAAGGTTGATTCCTAATATGGTACGAATCCTAACTTACCTTACAAAGGTTGATTCCTAATACAATTAGAATCCTAAGTTACCTTAAATATACATTTATCATAATTACAAAATATACGACGAATATTCTGAGAATATTCGCTAATATTTTGAATAAATCCCAAAGCTTCATTCCAAATTCGACCTTGAATGGATTTTCCAAAATCTAGCAATTTCAAATAATAATTCGGTGTTAATATAGTGTTAACATTTTTTTAACCCCTCCCCTAGGATCTCCCCCCTTTGCTCCCTTGTTGACTCGAACTCACATTCTTCGGGTTGAAAGTGGAGGACGCTTACCATCTAAGCAACCCCCTCTTGTCAATAACTTAATATAATTGATATAGGGATTTGAATAAGAACTTGCCTTAGGTATTTGGTAGTAGCTCTGGTAAAAAATCCTCACATAAAATATTTTAGGGATGTATTTATAGGTTATCATAAAGGTTTGGGCTTTAAAACCTAATCCTCCAAGAATCGGGATTTCTATTTTACACGTCCTCAGTAAATTGGCCATAACTTTTCGTACCGAGCTCCATTTGACATGGGGCTTATATTGATGGAAAGTTCTTGCAAAGGGATACAACTTTTATAATGGAAGTTTTCCGAAATTACTTATATATTTATCCGTAAACTCGATTTAAGTGAGGCCTACTGCAAACTCACTTGAAAACATCCTCCGTAGAGTAGCTTCTGACTCTAATTAAGACCCTTCTTATGTCTTGATTAGTTTTCAAAACACTTTCTACATTTCTCAACTTAGTTCCATCATGTTCCTATGATACGATTCAAGTCATATCCCAAAGGTACGAGGTGTTACAATATCTCCCTCTTGGGATCATTCGTCCTCGAATGATGGTTCATGGTTAGGAGTATGACAAACTCTAGAATTTTACAAAAGTTTCAGCAGGGTTTCCTCTGTAAATATGACTATACCAACATTTTTGAAATACCTTCCAGCTAACCAGAGCACAACACAAGTCTCATAGGGCATCTTAATATGCATGACATGAGATAACATGGTAACTGAAATATGGACGTGACTAACATGAATACTGAGCTGGAAAGAATACGTGAATACTATCTATCATGAATACCGGTCTGACATGAACACATGGATATTGGATTGAATACATACATAAATACTATACAAGGGATTTGAAAAAAAATTATAGGCATGAATGAAATGAGTACTGGAACATGAGCATGAACATGGCATGATTACATGGATGCGATGAACATAAAATGGAACATGAATAATGTACTGACATAAATACATGAATACTAGCTCACATGGATACATTAGTTAGGTTGTAGTTGGATGATCCATTTTACGGTGATCGCAAGTGGTATGTGGAAAGCGGGCAAAGTGGTTGAGCCACACTCATGTGAGACGGATGATTATACTGAAGATCGTTTCAATTTGAATAGCAACATGATTGCAACTTCGTTGATACCAACTATTATGATCAGCACATAAATCAGTATTAAGGCTATTCGGGAAGTTATAAAAGGGATCCACAACTATACTCCTAGTTATAGAAAAGCTTTAAAAGGGTGTAAGAAAGATTTTGAGATTGTATATGGTGATTTTGAAGGTTCTTTCATGGCATTTCCTCAATACATGACTGCCCTACAACATTTTAATCTGGGCACCGTTGTTGAGTGGACGCATGAGTCAACTACAATGCAAGGCGAACACATCTTTAAGTATCTTTTCTGGGCCTTTAAACCAAGCATTGATGGATTCAAAAGTTGCAGGCCAGTCATCTCAATAGACGACACTCATGTCTATGATAAGTATGAGATGAAATTGTTGATTGTTATTGGAATTGATGCGAACGGTAATATGTTTCCACTTGCATATGCTATTGTTACACATGAGAGCTTTGAGTCATGGACCTGGTTTCTCCGTTTATTGTGGAGGCATGTTGTTTGTGATAGACAAGGAATTGGACTAATTTCTGACTGTCATCAAGGCATCTTGCAATGTATCCAAACACATGAATGGTTACAACCATCCACCATACACCATAGATTTTGTGTTCGACATTTAAAAAGCAACTTTAACAAAAAGTTTACTATGATCTTGAGAACCTAATATGGTTGGCGGCTACAGAGCACCAGAAGAAGAAATACCAAATCAGGATGGAACAAATAAACAAATTATCACCTCAAGCGCATATGTGGTTAAGTAATCTTCCGAAGGAAAAAATGGACAATTTATAAGGACGATGGTCGTAGGTGGGAGGCTATGAAGACAAATGTTTTTGAGTCTTACAACAGTTTATTGAAGAAAGCCCGTAGATTTTCTGTTACTGCCATGGTTCGTCTGACCTTTAAAAATTTTGTTGATCGATTTGTTAAAAGAAGAGCCCTTGCTGCTTTGTCTATTGTGAATAAGTGCGGTGATAATTCCTTCATCATATTGCACATCGCCTAGCTCTAAAACTCTCTTAAATCCACATCTCTCAAAGTAATTAATGATGCGGTGATGCAAAGGGTGATGCCTCACCTGAAACCATAATTCAAAATTCGTACGACTTGTAGTTAAACACACATCATGTCCAGTCAACTTCTTATCCCACACAGCTTGGGATTGATGATTCTGCTGGAGTATTAACACATCATACTCTTCTGGACCGGAATGTACAATCACTCTTGGACGATCCATACCTATAACATTGTGCACTTAGTTAATTTTTTTTAGTTAATTGATTCTAATAGTACTTAATTAAAAAGGACGGTTCCCTTCAACGTTAAACACTCTAATATCAAAGTAAAATCATATCTTAATTACTCAAATAATAATATGTTTTTAAATATAGCGTAGCATAAGAAATAAAACTGAATAGTCTCATTTATACTCACCATTAAATAAAAAAAAATAAGGTGAACAAATTGTTATACAAGATAACTTTTATTTGTTTTTCTTTAAATATTAATTGCAATTCAATATATGGTCAACGAATTGTAATTATTTTTTATTATGTTTTAATTGCAGTTCGTGGGCCAAATACCAAAATGTAGCTAATATTTTCTAAAGCTTTTAGTTAATCGAATCAACAATTGGAATTTGCAACTATTATTTAATTAACTGAATCGGGAAACTTATCACTTTTGTTTTCTTTATTATAATCTACTGCACTTTTGATTTCTAATCTAATGAGTAATTAATTTTTCTTTATTCTAATCAACTTCATTTTTATTTTCTTTATCATCTCAAGAGAAGAAAGTACTTAGTTAAACAGCTACAATATATAAAAACAAACACATGTTTTTTGTTTTCAACTAAACAAACGTTGTTTTTTGACAAATAGACACAGAAACAATTGTTGTTGTACATGAACTGATGTGTCCTTTTCACCCCTTTAAAGTTGTGTCTCTATGCTCTCAATAATTAATTTTTTGTCTTAGAGTACAAAATATAGAATGACTAAACTATATTCTTGTTTTAGAGTACAAAATCTATAATTACAAAATCCAAATAAATCAAAAAATTAAATATGAACCGATCTATAATGACTAAATTAAATTATATATGTAAAAATTTACAAAATATATAAATTACCTCAAAATTGTTTGAAGAAGATAGTGAATGAAGAATGGAAGAATACTTCCCTTGAGGAGGAAGAGGAAAAAGAAAAACGCAGAAGAGGATGAAGGTGGAAATATGGGAAGAAAAATTAACCTCCAATGTTTCTTGATATCGTTGAGAGTGAGTCCGTAGCGTTAGTTTTTATATATGTGCATATCCGGTGTTTTTGTATATGTGCATATCGGGAAGGACTTGGATGATTGTCAGATTTCGGGTTGAAATTATGAAACGCTATTTTTCTGCTGGTTTCTAGTGTATTCGCTGGGGCGAGCCTCAGTGCGTCCCAATGGATAGGGACCGCTACAACGAAGGGTTGGATTTTTGTATAGGACCGCATGCACAGTTGATTGACCGCAGGCGCACGTCCGATACAGTGGGCCTCTGGCCGCTGTATCGGACAACGGGAAGGCAAAATCTCTTTTTAAGTGTAATTAAAACCCTTCATTCCCCCATTTCAAAAATAGTTTTCCAAAGCACTATTAGGGCAATTTCAAAAAAATCTAAGTGGATTCTTCTTGTGGTAAGCTTCATTAGCCTTGTATTACCTTCATTTACCTTTCTTGAGTGAATTTAATGGTGAGAGCAACCTAGAAATTTGTTGGAGAACATGGGTTCTACCTAATTAGGATTTATTTATTTATTTAGCTTAAAAGTGAGAATATTTAATGAGTTTTGCTAATCTAAGCTTGGATTTCACTAAGTAGTAAGTATTAAGAGTGAATCTTCCATTATTATCGATGAATTCGAATGTTGAAAAATTAGGATTCATACCCAAATTGGGGATTTTGTAATAATTGATGAAATTGGCCTAGTCTTGAGTTATTTTAGCGATTGATTAGTGGGATTGAACCCTAGAATGTTGAATTTCATATTTCGCATTTGAAATGATTGTTTTACCATTGTGGGCCCGTTAACCCTTTTCCCCTAGTTATTTGGGATTCAAGTATTAGTCTAATGTTATGGTATTTGCTAGTTTCCGTTTCTAACCTAGACCTTAATATTGGCTAGACTTTGAGTACTATCGCGATCCTCGTAAATTGGCAAAGCTCGTGTTATGTGACCATTCGTGACACCGCTTGACGATACATCCGTGATATGTAGGTTACGACTTGATTATGATTTAAACTTGCGTTAAACTTCGGTTGAAGTATATGTAGAGTTAGTTAATAATGATAAAAGGGAAAGTGAAACATCGGAGAAAGCATGTACGCCTTCTATAATTATTATGAAGTTGGGATGAATTACTTAGGGTTGGTGATGTTGACTGAATTGTGGACTTATTGCCTCTTTGTAATTTCTTGGCTGATACGAAATGGCTAGGGATGTGATGGGTGGAAGAGTCATATCTAGGCTGCATGATACAGAGTGATTGGTACATGGACTTTGCGGGTCCCCCATATGTCATAACTATCGGGACGCATAAGATATTTCGCCCGGAGCATGTATGTACGACATAAGACAGTTGACCAGTGTATTGCATTGCATTGTAATACATCATATATACATCCACTCATATATTTAATTTTAATTGTTGTTTTCATTGTATTATGTGATGCGGTTCAGCCTTGATTCCTTAATTATTAATTCATTTGAGATGGTGTTTGCTTGTTAATCTCTT
The DNA here is from genome assembly GCA_034509755.1 of Anisodus tanguticus. Classification (NCBI taxonomy): domain Eukaryota; kingdom Viridiplantae; phylum Streptophyta; class Magnoliopsida; order Solanales; family Solanaceae; genus Anisodus; species Anisodus tanguticus. The sequence continues at coordinate 60,890,977 of CM067539.1, forward strand.
AGTTAGACACTTGATGGATTTGATGACTAGAGATTTTGCCTAGGCTATGATTGTAGACTACTGAGATCTAGTGTAATTTACCTTACTGCAAGTCTTACGTGGGTGTGCTTAGTGATTACTTCATTTTCGTATCTCTTGGATTTTAACTGGATACTCGATACTTGGGTCGTTAACTCTTGGATTGTGATAGGGTTTGTACTTGATTGCGAGCATATCTATTCTTCAGTTCCTTCCTTTATTTATGTTAGCTAATTGTTGTCGGCCTATGATACCTACTAGTACATAGTTTTTGTACTAATACTACTCTTGCTATACCTTTTTAGGGTGTAGAGTTATTGTAGGAACTTCAGCGAGGTTCGATTAGCCTTCAAGGATCTGATGGAGTTCATCTAGATTTTCTGTTTAATTCTCTTTCTAAACAGAAGTGTATTCAGGTTATAGTTGTAACTTTTATTCAAGTTGTATACATAGAAGCTCTTATACTATTCAGATCAGATCTCTTGGATAGTTGTTGTATTTTGCATTATCATATATCTATGTTTTTAGATTTCTACTAGTCTTCTTGTTTATTTATGTTGTTTGGTGAATCTTTAAGGGACGGGTTTGCCTACCGAGGTAGGAAATGGTAGGTGTGTGCATGACTTAGTAATTTGGATCGTGACAAGTTGGTATCAGAGCCCTAGGTTACCCGATCTATAAGTATAAGAGCATGTCTAATAGAGTCTTGCAAAACGGTTCAAAGAGCTCCGTACTTTTCTGTGAGAGGCTATGTACATTTAGGAAACTTCAAACTCTTTCATTCTTTCGTGCTACTTCATTCAAATTGTTATCTAGTCGATTTTAACTAGTATCTGAATTTCTCTATTTTACTCTCTCCCGGATGGTGAAAACTCATCTTTAAATTCTTAGGCAAACGGTTTGTCTATGATGTGTTGCAGTATGATACGAGATATGTTATTCTAATTCAGGCGCGTGACCAAGGTTAGTTCAAGTGATGGCTTGAGGATTCAGTTGTGTGGGGTTGCGGTTAGACTCATTTATTGTGGGGGTTCCCTTGAGAATTGAGAGAGATAGTACAGATGATCACATGATCTCCATATTTTCAGTGTTGGGTTGCTCGAAAGTGGCAAAGGTGCAATTATGGCTTAATAAGAGTGATTTGTTCGATGATATGATTGGTTTGGGAAAAGTTTCAACATCGTCAAGGTATTATTATGGTTTGTGTGGCACGGGTGTACCAATGGCAGGTCTACAATTCATCAGTGGCAGGGTATTAGATGTCGATATGTTGGGACGAGTATAATTTCAATAAGGATAATCAGATTTGGAAAAAGTATAGTGGCCACGTGTAATAAAGTGGAGCAGTTGAGAATAAGGATACGAAGGACGGTTTTATGGGAAACGTGTAGCAAAGTAAGATTACTTAGGATATTTTTGTAAGAGCGCCTTTTGTGTTAATGGGGCGGAGGCATAAGGAAGAGGATTTGGATAGATTAATTTCCACTATTATGAAGGAAAAAATTGGTATCTGAAGTGGTTGACAGGATAAGGTTTCAATTGGTACGAGAGTGGATTTCGTCTCGATCATGAAAGGTTAAGTTAGACTTCGACGTGACTACATGGTAATGGTTTGTGGGTTCTTTCACGAAAGTGGTTATCGATTCTAGACCGAAAAGTAATTCTACTTGTGGCGAGTAGAGACTTAAGATGTTGGGCAGTTGTGATCCTGGTCCTTCAGTAAAAGGTATGTTCACCGGGTCTTCGTGTTTAAAGGAATAATAAAGTTATCGTGGGATAAATATCTAGTTAATTTGAGAGTTATCTTACGGTCATACAAGGTAGAATCGACATAAGGGTTCAGTGTGGTGTTGGTATGTTTGATTATGTCATGGGCCAATGGGAGCCAGTGGTTGACGAGTAAGAATGACTCTAGTGTTGGGCAAGTGCAAAGTTTTATTACTCAAGAAGCTATCGAGTGTTACATCTAATATAGGATTAGTGTTGAGGGCCTTGTACATGTTATGTAAGTTTCGGTTAGTTCCTACTACTATTGGTGTACTATTCGGTTGAGTTGATCAGATGAAAAAATAATCACACGAATGGTTAGAGGGCTTCTGGTTCGACAATTGGGACATTCGAAATGTTAAATCAATGATGAGTATTAAATTAATTCAAGTTGTAGAGAATATTTCAGAATTTGAGTTAAGGGAATTTGAGCAAAGGCACCTTGGTGGAGATACATGAAGACATTAGTAGAATTGTGTATGTGATACGCTGGATTTAGAAAGTATTTATTTTTAGAGTGGAGTGGGTTCGAGAAATGGTTAGACGATGATGATGATTATGATTTGGTTGGGATTAGGAAATTGAATAGTAAAAAAGTATAGTTGATCGAGAATCGGTAAAAATAAGGTACATCTTCGGGATTACTTTGGTCATTATAGGTGTGGTGTTGTTGTCTTGCGTATTTCAGATGAGGTGTGATTGTTGAGTATGCTTAAAGAAGGGAGTCTACAAAAATGGACAAAGAAATATAATGGACTAAGTGATATGATGAATTTCAGTGGGGTTTCATGATCAGCGACTAGTGAGAAGCGATTTTCAGGTAAATGACATGTTAAGGCTTACATAAGTGGATTGTGTGGCGCACTGTTGGGAAGTTTATCGTAACAATTTTCAGTGGATGAGTTAGTGTGCTTTGAGGGAAAGGAATTATGGAAATCCCTATTATGTGAAGGCTAGAGTTATATTTCTGAGATGAGATCGTATTTGTGGTAGTGCCATATGTTACAAGTAATATTGACTAGACAGCTTGGGTGAGAACTTTTGGATATTAAGGACTTGGGAGTAGTTGTGTGAGATTTAGAGGAACAATTGTAATATTTGATACTTTAGGAATTGTTATGGGCATATCGAGGTGTTTTAATGGGAGATAAGATGGTTAATGGGTATTATATGAGGCTACAGGTTTTGCGTCGAAAAGCTCGGGGTTGTATCAGATTTGCATATCAGGTAGAAGTTGAGAAACATGAAGATTGCAATCATAAGGTATAGTTCTTCGGTACTAAGTGGACAACTTGGATAGGAATCAAATTTTGGAGTCGATGGTGAATGACATGATTGATTACGCATAAGGAAGAAATTGGAATTGGCCACCACAGATGTGTGGTAGGACTGTGATTGGTTTTGGAAGGTTGGAGTCACTTTGAGTGACTATTGGTAGTATCAGGGGTTGTGCATTCATTCGGGGTCAAAATTTTTTCTATTAGAGCTTGATGGACTATGTTTATATTTTCAAGAGTTCTTATGGGTTCCCAGTAAATCACCTTCACGGATTCGATGAGTTTTAGTTCAGATTGATGTATGATATGTTTACCGAGCTTTATTAGGGTTTGCGAGTGGACTGATAATATTTTACCGAGAGCAGCTACTCGGACAGATGTAATGGGTTACGTTGGTACTTGGTAATGATTTAAGGAGGCACTATGGTTGCGAGAGGTCTTTAGAGTGATCAGATGGTGTCCTACGGACTTGGCTCGGCAGAGTATTCAGTGGTATGCTTCATGTATTGTGGTTTGAAGGTTTAAGAAGACTTAGAACTAACGAAGTCAGCTATGAGTAAGATCAGTTTGATGGACTTGCTTAGGGTTGCTCTTGTTGACACCCAATTTTGTCCTATCTTTTATGATTTTATTTCCAATTTTAAATATTTTTGACACTTTAAAACAATTTTAAAATATAGGCATATACATGTATATATATCATTATTATTTGCATTTTTTATTGTCATTTGTATTTTTATATCATAATCATACTTTTATCTTAATATTATATGTTATTTTATATTTCACAAGACGACATCGCATTTTTATTTTTTATTTTTAAGCATCAAGCATTTCACAAATATTATATTTTTATCATATTATCATCTTTACAATTTATAATTTTTGCAAAGCTTTTTTATTTGTTTATACATAATAAAACCATTTTATATTTTAAACCCATAACCCATTCATTTCCTCCCAAAACAACTTCTACTCAACCCAAAAACAACTTCTACTCAACCCAAAAACAATTCCTACCCAACCCAAACTAAAACCCATTTTCGTCCAAGCCCAACCCATCAACCATTTATTTCCCCAACCCAAAACAATTCCAAACCCATCCGAAGCCCATCCGGATCGGCCCACTGCCCTTTTAACTCCCAATATCCTTTTATTCCCCCTCCTTTTTAAACCAACAACCCTAAAAAAAAGGGAGGACTTTTCATTTCTCTCCTAACCCAAACCCCCACACGCCGCTCACCCCCCATACCCGCGACCCCACACCACCGGCCACCCTACCCCACCTACGCCGGACAACCTACCCCACTAGTCGCCGCGCACACCACTACAGCCCCCATACCCTTCGTCGCTGCCATTACCGTCACTGCAACGCCGGAGCTCCAAGCTCCGGTGAACCTCGAATCTAACAACCCCTCAAACTACCACACCGCTACCTCACTGCCGTTGGCTCCACGCCGGAGTTCGACGAATCACCGCCAGCTCCGGTGAACTCGAACCCGACCGATTGCTGCCTCTCCGTTCTCCCTACAGCCTACACTATCTCCAGCGAACTCCATGAATGCCGGCGACCTTAGCTACTGGTTCACTGTGGTGTTTTTCACTGTTTTCGATTTGGGTTACTGTTCGGGTCGGGTCAACCCGATTTAGGTAAAATTTCCTGTTTTATATGCTTTTATATGTGTTGTTGGTTACCTGAAATTTGGAGGAAATCGAGTCGGGTTGAAATGTCTGATTCGGGTCGGGTCACTAATCCGAGTCGGGTCGACCCGATTCGAATAGATTCCCAGATTTTTGTATTTTAATATTTTTTTGTTAGTTATCTCTAATTTGGAATGAAATCGATTCGGGTTGAAAACATTCGATTTCGGGTCGGGTTACTGATCCGGGTCGGGTCGGGTCGACCCGGTTGGGTTAAATTCCATATTTTTGTGTTTTAATATTTTGTTGTTGGTTATCTGTAATTTGGAATGAAATCGATTCGGGTTGAAAACATTCGATTTCGGGTCGGGTTACTGATCCGGGTCGGGTAGACCCGGTTCGGTTAATTTCCAGATTTTTGTACTTTTATATCTTCTTGTTGGTTATCTGTAGATTTGGAAAAAAAACCTGTTCCGGGTCGGTTCACTGTTCCGAACCCGGGTCTGATTTTTCCGAATCCTGCTTCAGTCCAAAAATTTCAGAATTCGGGTCTTACGTTTGAATTGCAAACTGTTTGTTTATTTTCGCATTTTAACATCCGTACACGGATATCTTACTGTTTTAGTGATTTAAATAAATACTGCATTTAGGCCGATGAAATTAAATTCGAGGCCGCGCTTTTTTTTCTTTCGTTTTGTTTCTTTTCTTTCTTTTCTGTTTTAAACATCCGTGCCACGGATATGTCTTTGATTTTCTTGTTTCTTGTTTTTGAATTAAGTACGCATTTTGGCCGATGAAATTAAATTCGATGCCGCACTTTTTTGGTGTTTTACTGTTTTGAATTAAATACTGCATTTTAGGCCGATGAAATTAAATTCGAGGCCGCGCTTTTTTTCGTTTCTGTTTGAGTTTACTGTTTTGACATTTAAACATCCGCGCACGGATTGTCTTACTGATTTACTGATTTATATAAATACTGCATTTAGGCCAATGAAATTGAATTTGAGGCCGCGTCCCTTCGGATATCATTTCTCAATTTCTGTTTTTCTTTTTACTATTTTTGACACCATTTTACTGATTTGAATATTATACTACACTGGCCGATGAAAAAATATCCGTCGATTTTTTAGGCCTCCACATTAGTAAAGACGGAAAATAAAACTTCTGGAAAGGATGAAACTTAAATCTTTTTCACCCGAGAGACCAACATGTTCGGTAGGCAAGGCAACTAAAATGACCAACGAGTCATGTGTTCGCATCCACGACGTGATTGGAATGATCTTTTCAAAATTTAAGTCTGAGCCCTCCGTAATCAGAACATTTATTGTTTTGGATACGGATCCGAAGTTATGTATATTCAATTGTTTCTAACCGTTTATTCGTGACAGCTTGCAAGGAATAAAGTCAAAGAAGGCGAATACCCCTCGGAGATTATTTATTTTATTGTTGCTTTTTTACATTCTTTAATTCAGCTTTATTTCATTATGTATTGTAATATTATTGTACTCCTGAAATTATTAAAATATTTAGAATAGGTAGATTAATTAATAGGGTAGTCAAAAACTTGAAACCCATCGCTAGTTTATTTATTTTTAGGCTCGGTTAGTTTAAAAATCGTTAATCGCTAGTTTATCTATTTTTAGGCCCGTTGCCCATAAAAATCACCTTGCATATATTTTTATCAATTTTCATACAGATGCATATTTATTTATTTTTTCTCTCAACTTTACATGTACAAAATGCATCATTTTATTATCTACTTGCAACATTATTTTTATACTTGTAAAAACATGCATTTTCTTAGTACAATAATTAACCTGAGTTTGATCGGATAACCGCAAGTTAGCGGATCTTAAAGGATGCCTAACCCCTTCCCTTTAGGATAATAAAGAATACTTACCTAGAATTTCATTAGTTTCGTAGGCCACAAAACCGGAGTTATTTTGCAGCATTTAATTAATATTCAGGTGCCCTAATTCACCTTAGAATAATTAGGTGGCGACTCCTCAAAGAAAGCATTTTTTAATCCATTCGGAGGAAATCGACGCCATCGCGTCGCGAAACCCGCAGGTCAAAATCGGACGCGACAGCATGGCGACTCCGCTGGGGATACTTTCAGGTTCTTAACCATAGCAAATTCAGGTTAATTATTATTGTGATTTATATTGCTTCTTATTTGATTTATTATTTTTAATTGTTTCCTTTTTGAAATTTTGTATGTTTAACTGTTTAAATTGATACATTATTTTACTGCTTTTCTTAAATTGGCATTCCGCTCATATTTCTTCCACTTCGGAAAATTGACACTGTCACACATTACACGCGAGGTGTGTTTCGCGCACCCGCAAATTCTTTTCATTTACCAAATTTTAGGAGAGTTGGCGTATGCGCGGAGTGTCCGGACCATCCGGTGGCCGCGTAGCCTTCTCACTCGAGTAGTCCGCTCGGGAACCTTGAGTCCAGTAAGCCCAATCTTAGTAAATTTAGCATAGAGCTATACCCTTTTATTTTTAGTCATGCATGCATATACCATAGGTGGGTCGATCCTTGGCATCAACTCCACAATTAAGAAATCCACCAAAATTGTCGACGGGTCTCGCTCCCCCAACGACCATCAATATATTATTTGTAGCGTGATAATGATGGACTAATCCAAGCCTAATCATGACATGCCGATATTGGAAAATGTACATACATTTTGTCTTCATTTCCAACAAAAGCGCTGTAGTTTGACAGCTTGGATTATTCTGTTATAATCTCTCATATTTGGCGTTTAGGCCCACCTCTGGCATAAGAGAGGCTCCATGCACGATAGGACACATTAATTCCCGCACAGTTTGTTTGCTATTTTTCTTCTTTTATCTCTGTACATATTATTTAATGCAATAAATACCTGCTTCAATTCTTTACCTATCATACCATGTCGCTTGCAACTCTGGGACATAAATTGTGTCATTGCCCCAGGATAAAGCGTTCATGAACATCAAGACTCGGACCTTGTGAAGCAATCAGGGGAGTCTTTGACCATATTGTCACACTCCTACATTTTATTATTTTTGCGACTTTCCTACTTTCACCCATGTCTTTTATTTTGCAGAAAGACCGTTCTCACAAACAGTCGAGAGCGGTCGTTTACAAAGATAACCGGGAGATACTTTGACTGAAAGAAGTCATCTAACCTCCAGCCCGAACAAATCAATCAGGGGAGTCTTTGACTATACTATTACACTTCCACATTTGATTATTCTTTTTGTGACTTTCCTCCTTTCACCCGGTGCTCTTATTTTTGCAGGGAGATCGTCCTCGCGAACAGTCGGTGGCGGTCGTTCTAAAACATTATCCCTGGATAAACTCCGGGAAAGAACAAAGCAAAATGTTTTCACAAAGATGATCGAAAGATCTTTTGATTAGAAAAGTCAGCAAACTCTAGATCAAATGAGGCATCACTCTAGTTTGTTTATACTTTTGTTTTTTTTACATATTTGCAAATTCAATTTATATGCTTAATTTTCGTTACATAATTCTTTTGTATCATACATTTTACAACATATCCTTACGAACTAGGAGTGTCTGATTCTCACCATACGGTGTGATACGTAGGTAACCCTTCTCGGGTGCGACACCCCTAAAAAAAATGGAAAAAAAAACAAATGAACAAAAATGATTCTAGTTTATCAATCTTTTTTTTCCCATTACATCCTAATGGATAATCTTTTTTTCATTACATGCTAACGGACAATCTTTTTTTATATAACATCCTATTGTGACAATTAGTTTTTTTATTGCATTCATCCTAATGTGGACAATCATTTTTTTTATTGCATTCATTATATCATACACAATCATTTTACTTTGCATTCGTCCCATAGTGGACAATCATTTGTTTTATACAGTTTTTACTTACTATCCTATCATGGATAAATTCTTTTTCAAGCATACAATTTTATAACATATCTGCACGAACTACGCACACCTGATTCTCGTCAAAGATGAGATACGTAGGCAGCCCTATTTGGGTTCGGTACCCTTTATTCAAAAAAAAAAAACAAAAAAAATATATATATATATATATATATTTTTAAGAATCACTGATGGACTTGGTTGATACCAACACAGTTAAGAGTGTGCATAGGAAAGAACAAGTGGAGATGACTTACTTCGTGGTAAACCATTGATTCTTCTGGTACCTCTCATTCACGCCTGTGTTGACACTTAAAAATTTTGCTTTGCATGCTTCCAAGATATTTACAAAGGCAACCTCATCGTTTCATATGCATTGTGTGGTGAGTTTTAGAATAAGTTCAATTGCATTGCATTGTGATCTAGAACTTGGCTCGAATGTTTATTGAGGCGAAATCCTGAGTAACACTTGGTATAGGAAAGGATCGTAGGCTTTCTTTGATCCGTTTGAGCCTTTCCAGCTTACCAAATAACATTATCCATAGTACTCCCCCTTTGAGCCGGAAGCCTATTTTTTTTTAACAAACCACATCTTATGCCTATACCCTTTCTGAGTGCGTACACGCACTATCCCTCTCTTGGCCCGACCTCCTTGAGCGCATCAAAAATGTGCAAATTGCTGAAAAAGATCCGAGCTGAAGTTGCAATATTCCCAAAAGAGGAAATGAAAACAAAACAAAAGGACGACTTCACACAAAAAGGAAGTCAAAAGCCCCGACAATATCAACAAAACAAAAAAAAAGGAAATAACTCCGAAAAAGGGGAAAAAGCTCCAAACGAATATTCAAAAGAAGTCGGCACAAAACAAAGGGGGCAAAAAGAAGCAAATCGGCATCAAGGCACACAAGCGCGGATATATTCCAACGCTCAAGGAAGGATTAGCCACTCCTTACCCAAATGATATCCTTTCCTTTCCCCAAGCCTACATTACAAACCCATAACAAGCCCTACATGATCCTATACCAAGGGTTCTTACATTAGTGGATACTTACATGACGGCCGAGCCTATGGTATCACAATTGAATGCATTGAACATCTTTCTGAGGGTGAGTGTACTTTTCTAGACGTCCCAAAGTTCAAAATATTGAAATACATGTGAGAATGGGACTTTCTTTCAGTGAGGGCATTTGAAACATGAGGATGCATATGTCAAAACCTTGGCTTGAAGCAAGTATCGATACTCAAGTATGTCTGAGGTAGCATCTGAAGCTGTAGGAATTACCCTGAAGTCAGCCTCGGTTATACAGAGAGAAGTAACGGGAGCCCTAAGCACATTACTAATTGTTGGTACCAACCGAAGTCAAGATGTGATTCTGTCTTTTTCATATTTTCAAAAAAAAAAAAAAAAAAAAAAAAAAACTTACAAAGCTCTTTTGCCGCATGAACTACGTTATGACCTGATTCCCTCGGCGGGATACGTAGGCGGCCACATCAGCTTCGGTCTCATTTTTAGAAAACCCTTACAAAATTCTTTTTACTTACATGAACTACGTTATGACCTGATTCCCTCGGTGGGATACATAGGCGGCCTCATCGGCTTCGGTCCCATTTTGGAAAACTTCACAATCCTTTTTGCTTACATGAACTACGTTATGACCTGATTCCCACGGCCGGATACGTAGGCAGCCACATCGGCTTCGACCCCATTTTTGAAAAAAAAAATTCTTCACAATCCCTTTTGCTTGCATGAACTACGTTATGACCTGATTCCCTCGGCGGGATACGTAGGCGGCTACATCGGCTTCAGTCCCATTAAAAAAAATCCTTATAAATCTCTTATTTTGTAGCGAACTACGTTATGACCTGATTCCCTCGGCGGGATACGTAGGCGGCCTATATCGGCTTCGGTCACACCATTGGAATTTTTTGCACACAGCGCAATAGGCTCACATGATCGCCTTAACAGAACAAGCAAGTTGCCCGCACAAACTCGATTTTATCCAGTTGGAAGTTCAACATTTTCATATATATACCAGAAACTGGGGAAATTTTAAGGGTTCACTGCAAGAATATGCCAATGGACCTGGAAAAATGCCAGACAACTAAGTCTTCAATCTAAACCAGTCTGAGCTTGCAAGCGTCAAGGGCAAAAATTATAAAGTCAATGCGAATCAACCGCCCCTGCCCCCCAAACTCACAAATTTCTTTGAGTGCAGGTCTTCAGGTTGACAAAGGTGGGAAGCCGCGACATGAGGCTTAATTTCGCAAAGAATTCCCGCATCGCCGCTCACCACAAGGATCACGTTCCTATTGGGCGTCTGTACAAAAAAAAAACATCATCTTGACCTACAGGGTCCCAGCTGCTATGTCCGTACAAGGACGATATTTCGACTCACAGAGTCATATTTCTCATCCTTATCCATTCCTTTTACATCGCTTATGTCTGCGCATTAACTTTTAATCTAGATTGATGACATAACAATTCGGCCTTAGGGTCACACTTTGCATCACGTCTAAACAATGACGTCATTTTTCATCTCGTCTATGCAACGACGACATCTGCATTACGTCTAAGCAACGACGTCATTTCATCTCGTCTATGCAACGACGACATCTGCATCACGTCTAAGCAACGACGTCATTTCATCTCGTCCATGCAACGACGACATCTGCATCACGTCTAAACAATGACGTTATTTCATTTCGTCTATGCAACGACGACATCTGCATCACGTCTAAACAATGACGTCATTTCATCTCGTCTATGCAACGACGACATCTGCATCACGTCTAAGCAACGACGTCATTTCATCTCGTCTATGCAACGACAACATCTGTATCACGTCTAAACAATGACGTCATTTCATCTCGTCTATGCAACGACGACATCTGCATCACGTCTAAGCAACGACGTCATTACATTTCGTCTATGCAACGACGACATCTGCATCACGTCTAAACAATGACGTCATTTCATTTCGTCTATGCAACGACGACATCTGCATCACGTCTAAACAATGACGTCATTTTATTTCGTCTATGCAACGACGACATCTGCATCACGTCTAAACAACGACGTCATTTTACATTTCGTCTATGCAACGACGACATCTGCATCACGTCTAAGCAACAACGTCATTTCAATTCGTCTATGCAACGACGACATCTGCATCACGTCTAAACAACGACGTCATTACATTTCATCTATGCAACGACGACATTTGCATCACGTCTAAGCAACGACGTCATTTCATTTCGTCTATGCAACGACGACATCTGCATCACGTCTAAACAATGATGTCATTACATTTCGTCTATGCAACGACGACATCTGCATCACGTCTAAGCAACGACGTCATTTCAGGCGCCCACCTTCTAATGCAGGTATTTAAATTTATGTCAGGCGCCCACCTTCTAATGCGGGTATTTTAATTTCTGTCAGGCTCCCACCTCCTAATGCGGGTATTTAAATTTTAGTTAGGCGCCCACCTCCTAATGCGGGTATTTCATTTTCAGTCAGGCGCCCACCTCCTAATGCGGGTATTTCATTTTCAGTCAGGTGCCCACCTCCTAATGCGGGTATTTAAATTTCTGTCAGGCGCCCACCTCCTAATGCGGGTATTTATATTTCTGTCAGGCGCCCACCTCCTAATGCGGGTATTTTAATTTCAGTCAGGCGCCCACCTCATAATGCGGGTAATTTATTTTCAGTCAGGCGCCCACCTTCCAATGCGGGTATTTTATTTTTTCGTAAGGCACCCACCTTCTAATGCGGGTATTTTAATTTCAATCGCGCCTATGCAGCGGCGCCATCTGCATAACGTCTAAGCAACGACGTCTTCTCATTACACATATGCTACATCATCATCTGCGTTGGGGAAGTACTTCGAACGTTGTTCCGCCCTTCCCAGTATCTCGCCACATCTGCAACCAGTGTCATCATAAGTCGACACTGGGGCATTGTTTCTTGAATGTGCATCAGCTTTTGCAACTTCCGTCCCCCCCGGGATTCTAGTTCATACCATGCATCTCATAACCTTCCCTCGAGTCCAGATGATCCGGACAAAATTGGCTCCTCAGTCAACTTCTTTGTCCGAAAACTCTTTCATCGTCTCCGGCCAAAGAGGGGCATTTGTTGACACCCAATTTTGTCCTATCTTTTATGATTTTATTTGCAATTTTTAATATTTTTGACACTTTAAAACAATTATAAAATATAGGCATATATATGTATATATATCATTATTATTTGCATTTTTTATTGTCATTTGTATTTTTATATCATAATCATACTTTTATCTTAATATTATATGTTATTTTATATTTCACAAGACGACATCGCTTTTTTATTTTTTATTTTTAAGCATCAAGCATTTCACAAATATTATATTTTTACCATATTATCATCTTTACAATTTATAATTTTTGCAAAGCTTTTTTATTTGTTTATACATAATAAAACCATTTTATATTTTAAACCCATAACCCATTCATTTCCTCCCAAAACAACTTCTACTCAACCCAAAAACAACTTCTACTCAACCCAAAAACAACTTCTACTCAACCCAAAACAATTCCTACCCAACCCAAACTAAAACCCATTTTCATCCAAGCCCAACCCATCACCCATTTATTTCCCCAACCCAAAACAATTCCAAACCCATCCGAAGCCCATCCGGATCGGCCCACTGCCCTTTTAACTCCCAATATCCTTTTATTCCCCCTCCTTTTTAAACCAACAACCCTAAAAAAAGGGGAGGACTTTTCATTTCTCTCCCAACCCAAACCCCCACACGCCGCTCACCCCCCATACCCGCGACCCCACACCACCGGCCACCCTACCCCACCTACGCCGGACAACCTACGCCACTAGTCGCCGCGCACACCACTACAGCCCCCATACCCTTCGTCGCTGCCATTACCGTCACTGCAACGCCGGAGCTCCAAGCTCCGGTGAACCTCGAATCTAACAACCCCTCAAACTACCACACCGCTACCTCGGCTGCGCCGTTGGCTCCACGCCGGAGTTCGACGAATCACCGCCAGCTCCGGTGAACTCGAACCCGACCGATTGCTGCCTCTCCGTTCTCCCTACAGCCTACACTATCTCCAGCGAACTCCATGAATGCCGGTGACCTTAGCTACTGGTTCACTGTGGTGTTTTTCACTGTTTCCGATTTGGGTTACTGTTCGGGTCGGGTCAACCCGATTTAGGTAAAATTTCCTGTTTTATATGCTTTTATATGTGTTGTTGTTTACCTGAAATTTGGAGGAAATCGAGTCGGGTTGAAATGTCTGATTCGGGTCGGGTCACTAATCCGAGTCGGGTCGACCCGATTCGAATAGATTCCCAGATTTTTGTATTTTAATATTTTTTTGTTGGTTATCTCTAATTTGGAATGAAATCGATTCGGATTGAAAACATTCGATTTCGGGTCGGGTTACTGATCCGGGTCGGGTCGGGTCGACCCAGTTGGGTTAAATTCCAGATTTTTGTGTTTTAATATTTTGTTGTTGGTTATCTCGTAATTTGGAATGAAATCGATTCGGGTTGAAAACATTCGATTTCGGGTCGGGTTCGATCCGGGTCGAATCGACCGGTTCGGTTAATTTCCGCATTTTTGTACTTTTATATCTTCTTGTTGGTTATCTCGTAGATTTGGAAAAAAAACCTGTTCATTGGATCGGTTCATCGTTCGGTCGGTCGACCCGATTCGGTTAAATTCCAGATTTTTTGTGTGTTAATATTTTGTTGTTGGTTTATCCGAAAATTCCAAAAAATGTTTGCTTCCGGGTTGGGTCGACCCGAAATCCGGTCGGGTCACTTTATTCGAACCCGGTCTGATTTTTCCGAATCTGCTTCATCCAAAAATTTCGAAATTCGGGTCTTACGTTTTAATTGCAAACTTGTTTGTTTATTTTCGCATTTTAACATCCGTACACGGATATCTTACTGTTTTAGTGATTTAATTAAATACTGCATTTAGGCCGATGAAATTAAATTCGAGGCCGCGCTTTTTTTTCTTTCGTTTCGTTTCGTTTCTTTCTTTTCTGTTTTTTGTTTTAAACATCCGTGCCACGGATATGTACTATTTTTGTTCTTTTTTTGAATTAAGTACTTGCATTTTGGCCGATGAAATTAAATTCGAGGCCGCACTTTTTTGGTGTTTTACTTGTTTTGAATTAAATACGCATTTTAGGCCGATGAAATTAAATTCGAGGCCGCGCTTTTTTTTCGTTTCGTTTCGTTCTTTTTTGACATTTAAACATCCGCGCACGTATTGTCTTACTGATTTACTGATTTATATAAATACTGCATTTAGGCCAATGAAATTGAATTTGAGGCCGCGTCCCTTCGGATATCATATCTCAATTTCTGTTTTTCTTTTTACTGTTTTTGACACCATTTTACTGATTTGAATATATTATACTACACTGGCCGATGAAAAAATATCCGTCGATTTTTGAGGCCTCCACATTTGTAAAGACGGAAAATAAAACTTCTGGGCAAGGATGAAACTTAAATCTTTTTCACCCGAGAGACCAACATGTTCGGTAGGCAAGGCAACTAAAATGACCAACGAGTCATGTGTTCGCATCCACGACGTGATTGGAATGATCTTTTCAAAATTTAAGTCTGAGCCCTCCGTAATCAGAACATTTATTGTTTTGGATACGGATCCGAAGTTATGTATATTCAATTGTTTCTAACCATTTATTCATGAGTAGGCCACAAAACCGGAGTTATTTTGCAGCATTTAATTAATATTCTGCGATAAACCAAAGATTCTTTTCTGGCAAGAGTAAGTCATGGTTTCGAGTTTTGTCTTTGTGTGTTTCTAAGAAAACGTAGTACAAAGAACTTCTTGAGAAGGGTGAAAGAAAGGTTAGCGAGATCAAAATATTTTATCGGTTCAGAGTGGGCCATGATTGTGTCTCTATCTAAGGTTTTTGTTGTTTTGAGGAATATTGTGGGACCTATCGATCGTGTTTAGAGGAATGATTATTTTGAATCAGATAATTCCAGAAAAAAAGTTCTTATATTTGGGAATCGATTGCGAGAGAAATTTGAATTTGCAAATATAGAAATTGGGTCTCTAAGCTAAGGTAGAAGAAGTTTTGACCGTTGAGGTAAACGAGTAGTGATTTGGCATTTTTTTGTGTCGTGGAGGCTTTCATGCTGTTACATTAAGGATTCTTTGGTTACCGTCAGTTTTCATACCCTCTTTCTTTGTTCGAGGACGAACAATTGTTTAATTGGTATATGATGTAACGATCCGTTTGATCATTATATGTGTTTTGACTATTTTAACCCTGTTGACTCAATTTTCAAAGTTATCGGACGATCCTAGAGTAAGTTGAGAAATTAGAACCTTTAAGTGTGACCGTTTGACCGATAGTTGACTTTTGGATAAACGGACCTTTTTTGGAATTTCGTTGATTTCGTGGGGTCTGGAGGGTCGTTTATGACTTAGTGCGATAGTTGGTTCAGTTCTCGAGGCCCTCAAATAATGAAAGGCTATTTTTGTGCTAGTTTCTCGGATTTTGGGTTGAAATTATGAAAGGCTATTTTTCTGCTGCAGTTTCTAGTGTATTCGCTGGGGCGGGCCCAGTGCGCCCTAGTGGATAGGGGTTGATGTAGCGGACAACGATCCGCTGTAGCGAAGGGTTAGATTTTTGTATAGGATCGCGGGCGCAGTTGGCTAACCGCAGGCGCGCGTCCGCTACAACGGGCCTCTGGATGCTGCACCGGACGACGGGGAGGCAGAATAGCTTTTTAAGGTTAATTAAAACCCTTCATTCCCCCATTTCGAAAATAGTTCCCCAAAGCACCATTAGGGCAATTTCCAGAAAATCTAAGTGGATTCTTCTTGTGGTAAGCTTCATTAGCCTTGTATTACCTTCATTTACCTTTCTTAAGTGGATTTAATGGTGGGAGCAACCTAGAAATTTGTTGGAGAATATGGGTTCTACCTAATTAGGGTTTATTTATTTATTTAGCCTAAAAGTGAGAATATTTAATGATTTTTGCTAATCTAAGCTTGGATTTCACTAAGTAGTAAGTATTAAGCGTGAATCTTTCATTATTATCGATGAATTCGAATGTTGGAAAATTAGGGTTCATACCTAATTGGGGATTTTGTATTAATTGATTAAATTGGCCTAGTCTTGAGTTATTTTAGCGATTGATTAGTGGGACTAAACCCCTAGAACGTTGAATTTCATATTTCACCTTTAAAATGATTGTTATACCCTTGTGGACCTCTTTACCCTTTTCCTCTAGTTATTTGGGATTCAAGGATTAGTCTAATGTTATGGTATTTTCTAGTTTCCGTTTCTAACCTAGACCTTAATATTGGCTAGACTTCGAGTACTATCGCGATCCTCATAAAGGCAAAGCTCAGGTGTGACAATTCGTGACTCCGTTCGGCATCTAGGTAGGTTACGACTTACCTTTTGGTTAAACTTCAGTTAGCGAAGTATATGTAGAGTTAGTTACTGTCGGAGAAAGCATCCACGCCTTCGGATATGAAGTTATAATGAATTACTTAGGGTTGGTGATGTTGACTGAATTGTGGACTTATTGCCTCTTTGTAATTTGTTGTCTTGTTGCCTAGTATTGATATTGGAATTGCACTTAGTTGCCATATCGTGATTGTTATAGTTGTCTCTCACTTATAATGGTATTATCATGGATAGAGGAAAAGACTTGACTTGATAGTTATATGGTGATATATGTCCATGTGTGGCACGATTGGGATTTGACTATTATTTACACTTGAGATTGATACATGCATATCATTCATACACATTCTGTATGATTCATTGTTGTGAACTGTGATTTGATGTTAATAATGATAAAAGGGAAAGTGAAACATCCTAGGCTTCCAATCAAGGTGTTTGCTATGTGCATATTTCTTATGGCCTATCTTACATCTATAGTTAGTTATTACCTATGTGGTCCGATAGTAATTATTTCGGACGTGGCATTGTACATATTTAGGAATAAGTTCATATTGGTTGTTGATTTACGGATGTTCTTATGTTATTCATCTCATGATTACTATTGAATTTGACATTCATACATGCATTTATCCTCATTTCCATGATACATTGACATGTCATTGGCGTGATGGCGATTCCGTGATACATCGATATTATTTTTGATTGGCGTGATGTTGATAAGTGAAAAGAAAACAACATTGATTTTTATGACATATTGATCTCGTAGCCATTCTAGGATGAGTGACACGTAATGGCTAGTGGTGTGGTAGGTGGAAGAGTCATCTCTAGACTGCGTGATACAGAGTGACTGGTACATGGACTTCGCGGGTCTCCCATGGATCATGACTACCGGGACATATATATATTCCGCCCGGAGCATGTATGTACAACATGAGACAGTTGGCCAGTGCATTGCATTGCATTACATATACATTCACATTACATCCACTCATATCTTTAATTTTGATTGTTGTTTTCATTGTATTGTGTGATATGGTTCAGCATTGATTCCTTAATTGTTAATTCATTTGAGATGGTATTTGCTTGTTAATCTCTTACTTAGACACTTGAGGGATTCGAGGACTAGAGATTCCACCTAGGCTATGACTGTAGACTACTGAGATCTAGTGTAATCCACCTTACTGCAAGTTTTACATGGGTGTATTTTTAGTGATTACTTCATTTTCGTATCTCTTGGATTCTAATTGGATACTCGATACTTGGGTTGTTTACTCATGGACTATGATAGGGTTTGTACTTGATTGCGAGCATGTCTATTCTTCAGTTTCTTACTTTATATATGTTAGTTAACTCGTTTCCTATGATACCTACCAAGTGTGTTTGTACTGACATACTACTCTTGCTAATTTTCGGTGTGAGTTGTTTCAGAACTTCGGCGAGGTTCGATTAGCCTTCAAGGATCTCATGAATTCATCCGTATTTTCTAGATTCTCTTTCTAAACATATTCGTTTTAGTAACTATTAAAGTTGTATACTTACTTGTACTATTCTTCCTTGGGTAGTTGTTTTATTCCACATTATCATATATCTATATTTTTAGACTTCTGTACTTCTTATTTATGTTATTGGGTGAATCTTTAAAGGGCGAGATCGCCTACCGAGGTAAAAAATGGTAGGTGCCCGCACGACTTAGTAATTTAAATTGTGACACTCACCAACAATTATAAAATAATATAATATATATAATCTTGTTCGCTAGGTATTGCCCATGCAAATAATTAAAACACAGATCGCTAGGTTCTCCACGAAATGCAAAGATAATTTTATTTCGGCTAATTGCTTTTTTAAAATAAAATTAGTACAGTTTGCTGGTATCGGGCGAACTGTAAAAAAAAATTTAATTGCAGTTCATTCAATGCAGTGGCGGATTATGGTAGGGGCTGGGGGCTATGGCCCCCTCAAAAACTCAATTTTTTATATATAACTATCTCTCTCTCATACGTCACTCTATTTTCACGTTCTAAACAAGACATCAGCTCCCATTTTGCTCTTACCCATTGTGGCCACCCCGACAACATCTCAGCCCCAAGCCCCTAACAGTGGTAAATCCCCAACATTGGTAATCTCTCTCTTTCTCTCCTCTTTATTGTTCTGTGAGTTTTTAATGACTTTTAATTTTTATACTATTGACTATATTGAGGACGAAAAGCAACGTATCCCATTGGTTAAGAATCAAATATTTTCGAAAAGAAATAAAAAATTGATTAAATTCACTTGTAGGTGCCCCACATCGATTTCAAGAAGAACTTATGAGGTTTTGGAGTTCTATATTTTCTACTAATTCAAGAACCCTTACAAGTCTCATTTTCGAGCATAGAAACCCTAGATTTTGAAATTACGATCTGGAATTTGTCTTTTGCCAAAATCCTAACTATTCTTTTATTTTTTCAAGGTTTCTCCTAGTCTAAAATTTTCTTTTTCTGTGTGGCTGAGTTCGTGATATTGGAGGAACTTTATGTTTGTTTCATCATATACAAGGCTATTTTGGACTTACGGGAGTGGAATTAACAGATTCAGGCTTTAAAAGTCAAATTTCTCTAACTTGGTTTTGTTTTCATATTTAGATGTTATCTTTGATAATTGATTTATGTATTTTTTAGGAGTGGTACAATGGTCCAACTTAAGAAAATTGATGCATTTTACAAGAGGAACCAACAAAGATGAAAATTGTATAGCTTCAACATCGACACTTGAAAAGCACCATTCCGATGATCAAACGGTTCAACTGGATGAGCAACCTTGCAAGATTCAAAAAGTCATCATGGATGAATTTGATGTCAATTGTTTAGAACGTGACCCCGGAAAGCGTCCCCAAATTTGGAGATATCCAGTGAATCGAAGAGATTAAGTTCGAAGAGCTTATCTCAACTGGGGTCCCTATCAATGTCAAGTTGAAAAGTATCCCCTCAATAGAGATCAGCATCCAAGGCGATTTCAAGCGTCTTGGTTCAAAATTTTCCCTTCATGGCTAGAGTACTCACCGACTAATGATGCTGCTTATTGTTTGCTTTGTTACTTGTTCAGTAAAAAGCCAAGTGGGCATCTTGGAGCTGATGTCTTTACTAGAAAAGGATGCCCTCTGATTCAATCATTAATGATTTCAAGTTTTAAAAGAACGAAGGGCAACACTTTAATTCTAGGTACGTCGTTTCTTTTATATATTATATTTTTGTTGTGTTGATGTTATTTTGAATCTTTGATAAAATTATATTTTATTCTTATAAATTTTAATTATAATATTTTTGTTAGTAGTTACCCCCTCCATTAATATTTTGGGCAAATTCCACCACTGGTTCAATGCCCAGCGAACTATATTTAAATTAACCTTTTTTTTTAATTTGGTGCAACGACGTCAATTGGCAGCTGTCAAAAGAGTTGACAGTTCGTGAATTTTCCAACGAACAACCCATTATGGTATGCAAATAAATGGACATATCATTTTGGTCTTTAAGCTTAAAAAAGGTATCATTTAGGCATCAGACTCTGAGCTGATTTATAGGGCTGTCTGGCGCTTCAATGTTGAGATGGTGGACAGAAATTTTCCTTGCCCCTCCTTGAACTAAACGACACTTCTTATTTTTCTTATAATTTACGAACCTTTTAGAATACAGTTTAAACTCCTCGAAGGTCTGATTTATGCAAAAGTTCAAGTTTAACAAGTGTTGTCTCATGGCAACACTTTTGACTTTGAAGGTATGCCGTGGAGCTAGCCGAGGTCAAAATCGGGTTAATTTTGTGGTCAAAGCTCTAGCTACAATGAGGTCCAGTAGTGTATCCGCATTCCGGCTTAATTGCCAAAATATCAGATGTCAATAAGTTGCTAGAAATATAATTGTATTTGGTGAAGTAGTAAACAAGGGAAAATATCCAAACTTATTAAAATGCACACTTTGGAATCAAGCATAATACTTCCAACAAAACAAATTGATGGATGGACTTGGCTGGAGTAATTTAATTTCCAAAGGACGACAAAGTTTTTTTTTTTTCCAACAACTAAGAAAGCTTTCTCACCTTAACTAACAAAGAAATCCTTTTTTATTTCATAGGATAGAGACATTCACTCTTTCCCTCTCCTTTCACTTAGCAAAATTTTAAAAATAGTTAGAACACTAAAATACAAAACAAAACAAAAATCAACATTGTGACCATTTTCAAAATGACTATGACCTTTACCAATCTACTATTAGTCGTCGGTTGATACCTTTTAAGTTCTCATCCGGTGTCCGCTATCACATTGGGACTGATAGAATATACCGTGTATATCCCTATGATATACACGGTTTCGACTAGTCTTGTACCATAAATAAAAGTATTAAATTATGTTGTATAATTACCATAATTGTAAAATTCTTGTACAAGTAGAACTAGAATATTAGAAGTTTAGTAGGAATAGAATTTTTCATATTTAGAGATTGTAACTTGTATATATATACATATTCCTACTAAACTTCTAATATCCTAGTTCTACTTTAGAAGTTTAGTAGGAATAGTCCGCATTAACTGACCCGAATTAGAAATTGGCTATGACTGACAAATATAATGCTCTTATTGAAAATAAGACGTGAGAGTTGGTGCCCCATCCTTCTGGTGTTAATATTATTCGGTCTATGTGGATTTTTACTCATAAAGAAAATTTTGACGGTTCTTTTGAGAGGCATAAGGCTCGTCTTGTAGGTGATGGTAAAACTCAACAGGTTGGCGTGGATTGTGGTGAAACATTTAGTCCGGTAGTTAAACCAGCTACTATTTGTACTGTTCTCAGTTTGGCTCTCTCAAAAGCATGGCCCATTCATCAGTTGGATGTGAAAAATACATTTTTACACGGTGATCTTAAGGAGACAGTTTATATGCATCAGCCCTTGGGTTTTCGAGATTCCAATCATCCTCATCATGTCTATTTGCTGAAGAAGTCCTTGTATGGACTTAAGCAGGCCCCACGGGCTTGGTATAAAAGGTTTGCAGATTATGTATCTTCTATTGGTTTTCTCTCAGCCGATCTGATCATTCTCTCTTTATATATCATCGTGGTACTTCTCTGGCATACATTTTGTTGTATGTCGATGATATTATATTGACTGTTTCGTCTGATAATCTGCGCAAGTCAATCATGACACTCTTCAGTTCTGAATTTGCTATGAAAGACTTGGGGCCCTTAAGTTATTTCTTGGGGATTCTGTCACTCGTCATTCAGGTGGTCTATTTTTATCACAAAGGAAGTATGCTGCTGAGATCATCGAAAGAGTTGGTATGTCATCGTGTAAATCTACGTCTACTCCGGTTGATACTAACCCAAAGTTGAGTGTTATATCTGGCATTAAGCTCGAGGATCCCACCCACTATCGCAGCCTTGCAGGGGTACTTCAGTATCATACCTTCACAAGGCCTGATATTACTTATGCAGTTCAATAGGTGTGTTTGTTTATGCATGATCCACATATTGAGCATATGAATGCGCTCAAACGCATTATACGATACATCCAGAGCACACTTGATTATGGCTTGCATTTGTATCCTACGTCCGTTTCTACACTTGTGTCTTATACATATGTTGATTGGGGTGACTGTCTTGATACCAGACGCTCGACTTCTGGTTATTGTATATTTCTTGGGGATAACTTGGTCTCGTGGTCTGCAAAACGATAAGCTACATTATCAAGATCCAGTGCAGAGGCCAAGTATCGAGGCGTGGCGAATGTGGTGTCAGAATCATGTTGGCTGCGTAATCTTTTGTTAGAACTACACTTTCCTATTTAGAAAGTTACCATGGTCTACTGTGATAATGTTAGTGCAGTTTATCTTTCTGGCAATCCGGTCCAACATCAACGCACTAAACATATTGAGATGGATATTCACTTTGTTCGCGAAAAGGTAGCTCGTGGACAAGTACGCGTCTTACATGTGCCCTCGCGATACCAAATTGCTAACATCTTTACTAAGGGTCTTCCCTCGATTTTATTTGAAGATTTTAGGAACAGTCTCAGCGTACGACAACCGCCCACTATGACTGCGGGGTGTGATAGAATATATCGTGTATATCCCTATGATATACACGGTTTTGAATAGTCTTGTACCATAAATAGAAGTATTAAATTATGTTGTATAATTACCATAATTGTAGAATTTTTGTACAAGTAGAACTAGGATATTAGAAGTTTAGTAGGAATAAATTTTCCATATTTTAAGATTGTAACTTGTATTCATTCAATAAGAATAATCAAGGAATTAATTCTTTCAGGGACCTCAATTAATTTGAATTTGCACCGCGAAAAGGCCCTTTTAAGAGGAAAGCATTTCCTAACGAGATTTTTTTTCATACCTCTCTTATTAAAAGATAGAAAAATCATATCGATCCACCACAATCTTTTGTTGGTTCGATTGATCAATTGATAAAACTAAAATAAGTTAAAGTGACGAATACATGACGTTTATTCTTGATGTCCTTATTCCCTCCTTTCTCATGTTTTTTTAACTCGATCTCTTTCATTTTATATGAAACTATTTCTTTATTGATCAATTTCTGGGGGAAAATATAATTATATAGTTGTAAATATATAAGTTTAATTTTTAAAATTTTATCCTAACAAGACCTTTTTATAGTCATATAAATATTATAGCATGATTAAAACTATGAATTTCAAAAAAATTATATTCACACAAATATTATAAATTATAAATTTTAAAAATCTTTATTTACTTAACACTATGTCGAAATGTGAGGTAAGACTGCGTACAATCGACCCTTGTGATCTAGCCCTTTCCCGAACCCCGCGCATAGCGGGAGCTTAATACACCGAGTTGCCTTTATGTCGAATCAAACTATCAAATAAATTGAAAAGAAGGAAGTAACAAAGAACTTATTTAGAAATTGCATTTCCATTTCATTCGGTGTTCATTTGACATGCATTTGTCATGCATGTGCCATTCTTTCGGTCCTATTTAAAGCCATCAACCGGTCCTTAACATTACTAGCTTTACTTCCCTAGAGACCAATCCTTCCACAATTTTCATAAATGACCGGAGAATTACCTGCAGGTATCTTTTCTTTATCTAAAAAAGTCTCAACACTCAGCACGAGCCATGTCAAGAAGGCGTATGTGACATTTTTGGCAGGAAATGGCGATTACGTGAAAGGAGTTGTTGGATTGGCGAAGGGTTTGCGAAAGGCGAAGAGCGTGTACCCTCTCGTGGTGGCGGTCTTGCCGGATGTGCCGGAGGAGCACCGAAAAATGATAAGGAAACAAGGTTGCATTGTTCGTGAAATTGAGCCTCTTTACCCTCCTAAACACCAAATTCAATTTGTTGCGGCCTATTATGTCCTAAACTACTCCAAGCTCCGTTTATGGAATGTAAGTATATTTGCAAATACATATAATTAGATACTTTTTTTCCATTTTAGATGATAATTTCTGTTTTAATCTGCCACAAAAAAAAATATTGAATTTTAAACTTTTCAGTGAAATAATTTATAGCCATATAAAATATTTTAGACTACACGTTTTAGAGTTTTTCTTCCTCTTGAATTGTATCCATGTCCAATTAAACACAATTACGTAAATTAGGACACAGAAAGAATATTACTCCTATTTAATAATATTGTGGGTAAGGAGACGGGGGTAAACATTATGGGTAAGAGTTATTATCCCATTTCTTATACTCATTTATTCTAAATAATGCAAAATCAAAGATTTCTTTTTCATTCTCTCTTTCTTGACTTTGTGAAAAACACTTTGTACTACATTGGTGGTGGAAAGTTTTCTCTTCCTCCTTATATTGAAATATGTTTTATTGGGCTTGTAAAGATGTGGGGAAAGAGAGTAGTCTCGCACACATCAGAGTTGGGTTTCGTAGGAAAATGGGTCGATTTGCCTCCCCCGCCCTGCGCGCGAGGTATACATGACGCCTAATTCAATTCCGATTTTGCAAAATATTATTTTGCTATTTTGGAGCTTACCCGAAATTGTCTAAATTCATGCTTTCGGATTAAAGTCCGGACGTAGCTCTCATATCCTGAAATAGCTCTCCTACCTCCGGAATCAGTTGTTACCGGTCAAGACTTATTCTTCCGGAATCGTAATTGTCCCGGTGCCGGTCAAAGCTCATTACTTCATAATTAATTGTTGCAACGGTCGACTTAATGACCATCTTAATTTCTTGAACGTTATGAGACGTTACAGATATCTTTCATTATTCTCTTAATGTTAAAGACGTTTCAGATTTCTACATTTACTACCGAGACCTTGACATCTACCTATATATATACACACAAAAATATATCTTCTTCTTCAGTGATATTTTTCCTCCTTATGATTTTGGGCAAAATACTTTGTGCAAACTACAAACATCCAGTCACTAATGCAAGTGTCCGAAAGTGTTGTGGAACCTTGGGGAGCTACCGGGCTAAATAATTTACACCGGATCGGTCCAAAATTACTTTCAATACAGTGGCTTGTCATGACACAACTGTGATTCAATAAGTTGTTCTTACTGGTTTATTTGTTCTTATCATATTGTTCCTCATTTTACCAACATTCTTCTTCTTACTTTCCCATTTTAATGTATGTGACATAATTTGGATAGATACGGTGTAAAAAGAAATGAAGACTTTTAAAACTTATTATCTTTAAACATTACTTAACATTGTGTATTTCTATAAAAAAAAAAAATTAAAACTACTGACCTTAAATTTGTCATAAGATTCCACAACTCTAAACATTAAATTATACCAAACAAATTTAAACCGAGGGAGAAGTATTTTTTTTTTTTTTAAAAAAAGGTTAATCTAATCTCTATTAAATTGGAATCTTTCATTTCTTAATCTTCTATAGGAAGAGTAAAATTAAACGTCTTTTAGAGAACGACTCCAAGAGAGTCTTCTTTAAAAATATTTTGAAAATTTAAAAAAAGACTAAGTTAGAGGTCAAGCTAGCCAACGAACATGGCCTTTAAAATATTTACCCAAAAAAAGAGAAGAGGCAATGCATGCCAGTATGCCAGCGAACATATATAGTCTCTCTATGATTTACTTTAAGGCAACAAATTTTAGAATACTTCATATCTTTTTTAAACTATTGGTCCATTGAAATAATCTTTATCATTTAAATCTTTTCTCCTTTGGATGACCTAATAATGTAAAAAAAAAAAAAGTTTATACTGACAGTATATATAACTTAAACTCTAATATTAATGATGTATTGCAGTTTGAGGAGCACGAGAAAATGGTATACTTAGACGCAGATATTCAAGTGTACGAAAACATCGACCATCTCTTAGACGACACAACAGAGGATGGATACTTGTACGCTGTGATGGATTGCTTTTGCGAGAAGGAATGGAACCATTCAATTCAATATTCCGTTGGGTATTGCCAACAACATTGTCCTGATAAAAAGAAGGTGATCACTTGGCCTACTGGTTCATCGCCTCCGCCCTTGTACTTCAATGCTGGCATGTTCGTGTTCCAGCCTAGCCGCGTTACTTATGATAACCTTCTTCAGGCAGTACAAATTACTCCACCTACCCCATTTGCAGAACAGGTGAGTAGTTGCCATGGTAAAATAATATTGGATCGAAATTTCTTAAGTTGGGGAATATCCCTTGTTATAAGAAATAAGAACCACTAGAATTTAAATAGAGTCCAACATGTTAGGATAATATTATATCTAGTTTGTAGTTATCTGTATTTAGTTTGTATTTATCTCTTAGCTACAATATGTACTATATAAGTCCATGTAATGTACATGAGAAGATCATCGGCTTGGAAATCTCAACTTGGTATCAAGAGCCATGACAAATTCCACAAATTCCTCCTCCCCCTCCGATCCAACCACTCCCTCTGAAACTTCCCTTGGACTTCCAAATCCTCCCCCAATTGTCTCTAACATCAAGGGTTTCATCCCTATTGAACTTACGTATTTGAATCACCTGACTAGGAAGAAAGTCTTTCTCACAGTCTTGAAAAGTCATAATCTTCTTCCTTTGATCGATGGTTCAATACCTTATCCATCTCCCACACATGAAGAATATCATTTATGAATTCGGTGTGATACTATCACTCTAAGTTGGATAAACGCCACTCTTTTGCCACCCGTTCTTGATTCTCTCCTAAACTTTGCCTGCGAAACTTCTAAAGAAGTGTGGGATATTTTAGCCTCTCTTTATCTTGATCAAGTATCATCTTCAGTCATTCATTTGAAATCAAATTTTCGAAATTTCAAGAAAGGCTCACTTTCCATGGAGAATACCTTCAACAGTTGCACTAAATTGCCTGTTCTTTGAGAGCTATTGGAAAACCTGTCACAGAGGACGATCTTGTCACTCAGGCACTGCAAGGGTTACCTACTTCCTATCGTACTTTTGTTTCTGGACTAAATGCCACTGGGTCACTCCCTTCCTTCATCGCCTTAAGGCCATTCTTGTTAACAGAAGAAGCCCATATAAATGTCGCAACACCTGATGACGCCACCACTCAAACAACCTTGATGGCCTCTTCTAATGTTAATTCTTCCTCTATTGTGTCCTCTTTTCCTTCTCAATCTTGAGGGTCAAACAATGGCCGAGGTCGTGGACGTAATAACAAAGGCTATAATGGTAGAGGTCGTGGTCAATCTTTTCATAACTCTTCTCGAGGCTTTTCCCCTCAAAGGAATAGTGTGCAAAATCCTGGTCAAACTCCTGGTGATGGCGTTCTTGGTCGTTCTCCCTTTGTTCCATCAAAACAATGTCAAATATGTTTTCACTACAACCATATTGCCTTAGAATGTCGAAACAGGTTTAATCATTCTTTTGTTCCAAATACTTTGCCCAAGTATTTTGCAGCTATGAGCGTGGAGGAGGTCCAACCACTTGTGTGGTATCTTGATTCTGGGGCTTCCGCGCACATGACTTATGATCCTGCTCTCTTGTCTTCTTCTACTTCTTATAATGGCTCATCTCAGGTCATGGTTGGTAATGGTTATCTTCTACCTATTGTCTCCATTGGTCAATCTGTACTCTCTACATACGCTAAAAAAAGACAACCCTATGCACGATGCATTTCGCGTACACATAAATTTTGGACAAGATCATACATTGAGGGGGTGTAATATAGACAACTTACTCTAACACATGCATTAGGGTAGTATGCTTCCTTTTGTAAGAACTAGTACTAGAATTTAAATAATTTCTACATTGGAGGTAGCAAGAGAAGTTTGAATTGCATTTGAGTTAGTCAAAACAAATTCACACACACTACCAAGTTCACTAAAATAACAGAATGTCATGATTATTTCTACAGTATATATCAAATTAACTAAAATAACAGGACATTATTAACTCTGTATTTCCCCTCCATGTGCAAAATAACAGGATTTCTTGAACACGTTTTTCCAACAAGTGTACAAACCAATTCCTCTAACATACAACTTGGTACTAGCTATGCTTTGGCGCCACCCCGAAAACGTTGACCTGGAAACAGTTAAAGTGGTTCACTACTGCGCAGCCGTAAGTTTTACTCCTTTCGTTTCATTTTACCTAGTTCTACTTTCTTTTTGATTCATTTAAAAAATAATTTTTTTAAAATTTGAAAATAATTTATACTTTTAAACTTCCCATCTCACTACAAAAGAAATAGAGATTCTCCGTGAAATTCATTATTCATCTATCATTAAATAGCTCGTAGCTAGCATGGTTTTTTTGATAATCCGTCGATAAGATTTGTGGTGAATTTTTGTTGTTTAGAGTATAGAAGTTATCCGTCGCTAAATCCTAACTTTTTTGTACTAGTATTTTTTACTCTTAATGAGTAGCTTTTATATTCACACAAATATTACGATACATTTAACACCACAAGTTTCAAAAGTTTTCATTTTTTTTTCTTAAAACTTCGAGCTAGTCAAATAGATTCACATAATTGAAACGTATTTTTTGGGTATATAATACATATACAGGGATCAAAGCCGTGGAGATATACTGGAAAGGAAAAAAACATGGACAGGGAAGACATAAAGATGTTAGTCAAGAAATGGTGGGACATTTACAACGATGCTTCACTTGATTACAGTACTGTTCCAAAACGACCGATACGTTTTATCTCTGGTCCATCTGCTGCTTAATTGGAAGAGCATTTCTACGTTGATTGATCTGATTCTTCAAAAATGACAATATATACATGTCGAATCTTTCAAAAGTATGTTTTTAAGGATCAATCTGATACAAACACGATAGAAGTTTTAGAAAATTCGAGCAATATAATTGATGAGCATCATATGATATTAATAATTTAATTCAAAAAAAAATTCCTAGCTAAGCTTCTTGGTTTGTTCTTATTATCATGTTTATGTAATAATGTGTATCTAGCAACAATAAGATCAAGTGGTGTCTTATCCCATTAATCTAGAATGAAAAGTTTCTAGCTACTTCATGATACATTAAAATAGTTTAAGTTCTATAAAATTATGCTTTATAATCTGCAGTAACTTTATTTTTTTTTACTAAGATATTTTATTAGGAATTCTAGTCAATAACTACTCCTTTTCAAAAGATATTTGGAGGAAATGAGATCTCATGGCCTCTATAATTTGAATAGAAGAAATATCTTTTTTAGATCTCTTATGTATTTTTTTTAGATCTTTTATGTGTAAAAAATGAAGATCTCTTGTAAAAGGGTGATAAACTTAAAAAAAGTTTGTAAAAAGACAAAAAAACATTTCTCCTTAGTGTTTTTTTAGGATTAGGATAGACTACTTTAATTTAGCAGATTTTTCTTTTTTCAGTTTTGATGCTCATCTATTTTAATGTAAACCTACTAATCAAATAATGTTGTTCCCTTTTTGCATATTCACGTATTCAAAACTCTCCTTTCTTGCTCCGCATTTTTGTCCTTAAAAACCAACAAAGTTTGATGAAATGATATTAGAAATTGTAGGAAAATATATCATATCGGTGCGCGATGAGATTTCTGGATTAATTATGAGGCTTGTACAATTTTTCTCCCTTTGAACTAGCTTTGGGGTGTGAATTAAGCCCAAGACCTAATTTGACATGGTATCAGAGTCAGTCTCATCCGATGTAGGCTCCCCAATAAGGGGGTTGGTATATTTCTCTACCGAAATAATATCTATATAATTAAAATTTACTTACTTATTTTACATTATAGTGTAAATAATTATATATATCAAGAGTAATAAAATATCTTGTAAGAATAATTAGTTTATTTTCCTCAATCATATTCTTCCATAAAGGTGGTAAATATACAACAAGAATAGCCACATCTAAGGCTCTAATTAGGCTACTAATAACTACTAATAACTACTAATAGGATATGATTAGGCTAATTATATATCTTCTAATCTATCACCCTAAATGCTAATTACTTATCATTTACATTCTAAAATCAATTATAATAATTACTAATTACAAGTAATTATTAATTATTCTATCATTCCCCCGTAGTCGAAGCGGGAGGTAGGCATATGCTAAGACTGTCCTGAAAATCTTCAAATAAAATCAGCGGAAGACCTTTAGTAAAGATATCTGCAATCTGATAGTGTGACGGGACATGTAACACACACACTTGTCCGCGTGAGACCTTTTCACGAACAAAGTGGATATCTAGCTCAATATGTTTAGTGCATTGGTGTTTGACCGGATTTTCGGAGAGGTAGATGGCGCTAACATTATCACAATATACTACTGTGGCCTTCGGAATTTGGCAGTGGAGTTCGAGAATAAGATTCTGAAGCCAACAAGACTCAGACACAACATTGGCAATACGTCGATATTCTGCTTCGGCACTGTATTTGAATAACGTTGCTTGCCATTTTGAGGACAAAGATACCAAGTTTTCACCAAGAAATACATCATAACCAGAAGTGGAGCGTCTGGTGTCCGGACATCCTCCCCAGTCGGCATCTGTATAAGCGACCTGTGTGGATGTCGACGATGGATATAGATGCAGGCCATACTCGAGAGTACCCTGAATGTAACGAACAATGCGTTTGAGAGCATGCATATGATCATCCATCGGATTATGCATGAAAAGGCACACTTGTTGCACAACATAAGAAATATCCGGCCAGGTGAATGTCAGATACTGCAGGGCCCCTACCAAGTTGCGGTAGAGTATCGGATCGGCAAATGGTTTGCCGGAGGATGCACACAATTTGGATTTAGTGTCCACAGGAGTTGCCGAAGGTTTAGAGGAAGACATGCCAGCACGTTCAACAATCTCAGTTGCATACTTCTTTTGGGACAAAAATAAACCACCTACATGACGGGTCACCGCTATTCCTAGAAAGTAGTGTAGTGGCCCTAGATCCTTCATAGCAAATTTAGAGCCAAGATGTGACATGATGGACTTGCGAAGAGCATCTGACGAGGCAGTTAATATAATATCATACACATATAAAAAAAGATAAGCAATATTATTACCCTGACGATAGATAAATAGAGAGTGATCGGAATGGCTGTTGGAAAAACCAATATGTGAAACAAAATCCACAAACCGCTTGTACCAGGCTCGGGGTGCTTGTTTGCCCCATATAAAGATTTCTTTAGCATGCACACATGATTGAGATATTTGGAGTCCCTATACCCCAAATGATGGTACATGTACACTATTTCATTAAGTTCACCGTGAGGAAGGCATTTTTGACATCTAACTTATGAAGAGACCACACCTTTGAAAGAGCCAAGCTAAAGACCATTCGTATAGTTGCCAGTTTGACCACCGGACTAAACATCTCACCACAATCCACACCAACCTGTTGTATTTTCCTATCACCTACAAGATGGGCTTTATGCCTCTCAAAAGTGCCATCAGATTTTTCTTTGTGACTGAAAATCCACATAGACCGAATTACATTAGCATGAGTTTGACGAGGAACTAGTTCCCACGCCTATTTTTAATAAGAGCATTAAATTCATCATCCATGGTCAATTTCCAATTCGGGTCATTAAGAACAGAAACAAGATTACGAGGCAACGGTGATTTGGGAATCTGGGTGTGGAGGCTATATTTGGTGTTAGGTTTGACAATGTCATGTCGACTATGGGTGACTGGACATTGGGTCGTGGTTTGAGGTGGGCCACTAGACGGGAGTACACTGCCTGATAGTCGGTAGTGAAATGGGTCGTGACCCAAGCCACTGCCAGGCAACTGGTTTGGGATCGTTAATATTGTAGACAAGTTTGGGCTCAGGACGGGAGGCCTAGCTTGCTAGGCATTTGTTTGTTGCGGCTGGGCCACTGCTCCGGGGCCAAATTACCCGAGACATGTTGGTCCGCCGAAACAGTGGGCCAAATTTGTGACAAAAAATGTTGGGATAAATAACGAGACATGCTATCATCTAGAAAATCATAGGTAGGGGGTACAGACTCATTCATTTTAGCAAATGGGAAATTGTCTTATCAAAGATAACATGACGACTCACAATTATTTTTTTGGAGGAAAGGTCGTAATATTTGTAGCCTCGATGATTAGACAGATATCCAAAAAAATGCTAGGTGTTGACCGGGGTTGAAGTTTAGTAATTATGGTGGATGGAAATAATGGATAACATAAGCACCCGAATACCCGTAAATGAGAATAAGATGGATCCATTAAGTATAGAATTTTTAGTGGAGCTTGATAGGACAAGTTTTTGTGGGGAAGTATGTTCAATATATAAGTGGCCATTTGTAGTGCAAGATGCCAAAAATATGGTGGTAGTGAGGCATGAGCAAGGGATGTTCGAATTATGTTGTTGATGGTTCGGATTTTTCATTCCGCCTTCCCATTTTGAGAGAAAGTATGTGGACATGAAAGACGAAAAGTTAAACCATTAGAATTGAAAAATCCCAAAAACTCCCATTTCAAAATCCCTACCATTATCACATTGAATATTTTTAATATCCCATTCAAAATCATTCCGGATGAATGCTCTAAAAGTTAGAAATGTGGAAAAGACTTGTGATTTCTTAGCCAAAAGAAACGTCCACAAGAAATTAGAGTAATCATCTAGCAAAAGCAACTAATATTTATGGTCCGAAGAGCTCAAAATGGGTGATGTCCAAATATCACAATGGATAATATCAAATGACATAAGTGTGCATGAATTAAATGAAACAAACTGCAATTGAACATGTTTTCCAAGTGGACATGATCGGCACAAACTTGAATTATGTGTTTGAGTACATGAAATAAAATTATTTCGTTGGAGAGAGGCTAAAACAGGTGCCACTGGATAACCCAAACGTTCATGCCATAATGAAGGTGCAAGAGCAGCAAAAGTGGATGGTGACTTGGTTCGTTAATTAGATATTGTAATTGGATATAGCTCCCCATGACTATCACATCTCATTAGAAGCATCCCCGTATGAAAATCCTTCATAGAAAATCCAAAAGGGTAAAAAAACAACAGATACCCCAGTTATCAGTAATAAACTTTCTAACCGAAACTAAGTGTTTAATTAATTGTGGAGCATGAAGGACATTCTTTAAAATTAACGGTGGGTTTGGTGGAGTCAATTTGGTAGAACCATAACCACGAACTGGAATAGAATGACTATTTCCGATAATTATACCATTATTTTTGCTCAAATTAAAATAGGACGAGAGGTTACCTTAGGAGGACGTCATATGAGACATCGCTCCGGTGTCCATGTACCAATTTATGTTTGGCGGATTAAGTCCGAGAGTGTGCATGACAGACTCAATATCCGTTAGGCTGGCCACTGCCGAATGGGCCTCATGCCACTGGTTCGGCAGTGGCCTAAAGATGCTCGGTCTGCCACTGTTTCGTAGCCCAAAAGGAGAAGGCCCAACTCCTTGGTACTGACTGCCAGAGGCCTGGCCAGGTCTTGGACTGGGCCTGGCCCAGTTACCCGACGGGACGAGCACGGTGGCACAACCCAAGGCCACTACCAAGCCTATTGGACTGGGCCGTCACCCCACTATTGCCGAGGCTGCCATTGCTGGCCGTCGGCCCCGCTGTTCCTGCCGTCGTGTCCTCTACCACCGAAATTCCGGTTGCTGCCATTTTTGCCATTTCAGTTATTTCCACCCCGATTTTTACCACCGTTTCATCCTTTTTGTCCTCGATTTTGTTGTGTGGGCTTAAAATTTATGGTAGTGTCATTGGTTGGGGTGACAATCATGGCGGAATTTGAGACGGTTGCGGCCTTTTTGGCGAAACCCGCCTCTTCAAGAATAATCATAGAACGAGCTTGATAAAAAAAAATGGTAAATGATTGCTTTGTCGGATGAGCGTTCCCATGCCACTATACGCGTCGGTAAGGCCGACAACCAATTGTAGACCAATCGATTGTTGGTAACCGACGAACCAATATTTTTGAGTTGATCCGACAAGACTTTGATGCGTTTACAATACACCGACGCATTCAGAAAATCCTCCATATCGGTAGTGGAGAATTCTTGCTCCAACGTGACGGCTCGAGAATTTTTGTTGTCCTGAAAAATATCCCGCAAGCGATTCCAAGCCTCCATCTTTGTAGAATCGGGTTCCATTATTGTGTGTAACAAATCACTAGAGATAGTTGCATAAATCCATGAAAGAACTGTGGCATCAAGAGTTTTCCATATTTCTTATTCGTCATCGATTTTTAACTCCTTTCCTTTGCCATTTGCCGGCAGGAATATGTGATTAATAACCCGGTGGGAACGACAACATATTTTAAAAAGCTCTGCCTAAGTTACATAGTGAACATTTTCCATCTCTAAGAATGGCAGAAACATGTGTTTTGATGTTAGAAATGGTAAGGGCGGGATGAAATGTGGATTTGGAGTCAGACATTGTCGACCGGAAAAGAAAGAACAATAATGGAAAAAGAAAAAAAATATGAAGAAAGTGTGGTAGTCGGTCGGTGGTGGAGGAAGGGTGATTGATGTGGCTGAATTTTTGGAGATAAAATTATTTAGGGTAGGATCTTTTTCCTAATCTTCTGATACAATGTAAGAATAATTAGTTTATTTTCCTCAATCATATTCTTCCATAAAGGTGGTAAATATACAACAAGAATAGCCACATCTAATGCTCTAATTAGGCTACTAATAACTATTAATAGGATATGATTAGGCTAATTATATGTCATCTAATCTATCACCCTAAATACTAATTTACCTACCATTTACATTCTAAAATCAATTATAAGAATTACTAATTAAAAGCAATTATTAATTATTCTATCACATCTTTTGTGCAATACTTTCTTCAAAATTCTTTATTCATATTGGATTAAGTTCTTGTGGTAGAAGAAATAAAAAGTTCTTTGTCATCCCTCATCCCCCCTTTCGTTTTTTTATCTACCATTAGTAAGACAAGTGACATAACTCATTGAGCTATCAATTTTACATGAAGCTATTGTCGGGCTCAACCAACCGTCCATCCTAGTGCCTCTACTGGTTTGACCTCTCCATCATTAATCTGAATTCATCTTAGAACTCAACCAGAGATCTTACTAAGTAAGCATTAAAGATCAATGATGTTGTCATGATAAGTGTAAAATGTCGATAATGTACTTGAATAATGAAAGATCTACATACTTGTATATGTATGAAACTTAAACTCATACCGTAATGGCTTTCCAACATAAGAACCATGTTTTTTTTCTTTAATATTAAATTCACTACTATAAAAATTCTAAAAATAATTCTATAAATGGAATTAAGAAGAAGGTAAATGTGTTACTTTTTCTGTCTCAATTTATGTGACATAGTTCGAATTTTAAGAGTGAAACTTGTTAATTCGGATAAAGAATCTTAATTTTTGACATAAAATTTACATAGACCTAATACATAGGCAACCCCTTAAAGTTGTCATGATTTTTTATTTTGGCGCCTCAACTAAGGCTTCTTCCTATGAGTTATGTTGCGATTAGTTATATCGGTATTATTTCTTATTAATTGTTTGGTTTGCTGTGTAAAAAATAACATACATTGTAAAAAATTTAAGAAAATGTTATTTACAAAATATGCCCTCCACCTTATTAGTAGCAAAAGAATTTGAGGGAGCTCAAAGCTATTTTTGTTATTTTCATTATTTTATCCTGAAGTAACTTATTCCAGGATTAGTAACCAAACAACCTCAAGGTTATTTTTGTTATTTTCATTATTTTATCCTGAAGTAACTTATTCCAGGATTAGTAACCAAACAAGGATAATGCGTTACTAAATTTTTATCACATGTCTATTTTTTTCTTATCCATTGTACCAAATAACTCCTAAAAGACATATGACAGCTGCCATATAAATTGAAACAGAGCTAGTAATAATAGAAAAGTTTTATTATTTTTTATTCGATATTCGATACTCTATAAGAGTCCGACTATATCTTAATCGAGTAACACTCTTTTCTTGAGAAAGTGCTTCTTATCAAATATTTTTTTATTTAAACCCAAAACGTACAATTGAAACGTTTCATTAAAGTTGAATGGTGGAATACGGACCCTCTATCCATATTCAAACGCATGGCTCACGTGCTCCAAGAACAATAAACGTAGAAATGAACTTCATAAAAGCTCAACAAATCAAACACAACTCAAATTCATTTGACAAAAATAAATAAATGCGAAATGCACAGATTTTGAGCCAATTATCAACTTGATAAGCTTGGAATTGAAGTATTGAGCTGCTCTCAAAATATCTGGTTATCCAAATCCTTGCAATCGGTAATTGAATCTTTTCTTTATATCCCTTTTTATTAGAATTTTGAGCTATTTAATTACCCATTTTTTCTTGTAATTTATACTTAATATTATATCTAAAATAATTAGACAATTAATTTGTTGCTAGTTCTTGATTTCCTCTCTAAATTCAGCTCGAACTATTTGTGGGCACATTTGTTTTCTTTTTCCAGTCTTATTTGATAGTGATACTACCTTCATTTCAATTTATGTGATATAGTTTGACTAGAAACAAAGTTTAAGTAAAAATGTAAAAGTTATAGTCTAAAACAAGTCAGATGTTTGTGTGGATGTACTCCCTCTGTCCCAATTTATGTGATTGTAGTTTGAATGGGCACGTAGTTTGAGAAATAAAGAAATACTTTTGAATCTTGT
Organism: Anisodus tanguticus; assembly: GCA_034509755.1. Lineage (NCBI taxonomy): Eukaryota > Viridiplantae > Streptophyta > Magnoliopsida > Solanales > Solanaceae > Anisodus > Anisodus tanguticus. The sequence continues at coordinate 60,928,137 of CM067539.1, forward strand.
GATCTAAAACAAGCAAAATATTCTCGTTAAGCGTAAAGGATAAAGTTTAAAGTTAAATTGTTATTAAATAAGAAAATGTGTCATTCCTTTGAGACTGACTAAAAAGAAAAGTGTATCATATAAATAGGGAGAGATGGAATAAAATTTCATTAAGGGTAAAAAGAGAAGTTTTTAAACTAAATTATTTTTAAATATAGAAATGTATTATTCTTTTTGGTACGGACTAAAAAGAAAAGTGAACATAAATTGGGGACATATAGAGTAATATGTGTGGTTACTGCAGTTTATTTTTATAGGATTAGATGAAAATTTGTTTCTTAATTGGAATTCAGATAGGTTTAACAGTGTTTAATTCAGATAGGTTTAATAGTGTTATTTGACAGCGACCATAAATTTGATTCTTTACTTTAGGAGCATATTGATTCCAAAAGTTCAGTTTTTTAAACTCCAAATTGGGAAAGAATGTATTTCATGTCGATATGGTAAGTAGGGCAGTCCGGTGCACAAAGCATCCCGCATTAGCAGGTCCAGGTAAGAACTGCACCCCAAGGGGTGTGATGTGGACAACCTAACCTAATGGTTGTTTAATTTCATTAGTGGTTGCTTCCACTGCTCGAACCCGTGACCTATAGGTCACACAAAAATAACTTTGTTGTTGTGTTAAGTAGGCGTTTTGAAACTGAATTGAGTGATATCTGAAAAAAGTAGTGTTTGAGATTGAAATTAAAATTTCTAAGTTGAAGTTGTGTTTGGACTTGCATTTCACTTCAAAAAAAAAGGTGAAGTTTTGTTAGTGGGGAAAAAATTTCACTTGAAAAGCATCTTCAAAAGCAAAAAATCATTCCGATGTGTCAAAAAAGAAATTAAAACAAAGAAGAAGAAAATTCATGTCCAAACAGGCCCTATAATCTATTGAAATTGAGTAGAGTATAACCTGCTTTCTTCTTTTAGGAATTGTGGTTGTATTTTTTTTAATATGGAATACATTTTGTTGGAGAAATAAGGTCAGTGAGGATTCATGTAGCCGACCCCAACTTATTTGGGACTGACGCTTAGTTGTTGTTCTATGGAATACAATTTTGATCTGCTTCCTCTGTTTAAGAAAGTGTTGATACCAAAAGTTTCAGTTATTCCAACTCCAAAATGGAAATAAGGAGTTTGTGAAAGAATGCTTCTCGCGTAGATGTGTTAAATGTGTCGAGATCTAGTATAATATAAACATGCTCTTTTCCTTTGGAAATTTTGTGGTTTGATATTTATTTCAATATGGAATACAATTATGATGGAGAAACATGGTTAGTGAGGATTCGTATAGTTGACCCCAACTTGTTGGGACTGAGGGCGTAGTTGTTGTTGTTATTGTTGTATTCCAATTTTGATCCGTTTCCTCTGTTATAGGAAGTGTTGGTTCAAAAATTTCAGTTATTCCAACTCCAAAATGGAAATAAGAAGCTTGTGAAAGAATTGTTTCTCGTGTCGATGTGGTAAATCTGTCGAGATTGAGTACAATATAAACCTGCTTTCTTCTTTTGGAAACTTTGTGGTTTGATATTTATTTCTATATGTAATAAAATTTGATGGAAAACAAGGTCAGTGAGGAACTGAGGATTCATAGAGCCGACCCTAACTTATTTAGGAGTTAGGCGTAGTTGTATGGCAGAGCGGATCAGGAGCCCAGTACCCAATGGCTTTCGCGCAGACCCGGTATGTAAATATAGAAATCTATGAAATATCTATAAATATTGGTTTGTGAGTCCAATTATTATTATAGTAGTGTTAACTTGAGGTCGTTGTAGGAACCAATTATTATTGGAAAACAACTTTGATCAACTTCCTCTGATTTAGAAAGTGTGATTCGAAGAGTTGGTCATACTTGCAATAACGGTCTGTTTTCATAATTGAAGCAACTACATATTCTCCTAATTGGACAAGTTACATATCTCAGTTTATAAGCAATGATACAAATTAAGACACTTCAAATTCAATGTAGAAACATTTAGTATTTAAAGATGCTGTATATACTTGCAATTAGCAGATTCCAATCTGCTCAATGAAGACGGAGGGTCAGAGCATAGATATACTGGAGAATACAAGCAATGCACATAATAGATTGCCTCGTCAAATGATCCATTCTTTCTTCTCAGGATTCCAGGAAAAGGTCCAAGACTGTGTTAAGGTTTTTTCCTCCCTCTTCAATATGCATTTTACCTGTCGACATATAATTTTATCTATATGTATTCACAAGTTTTCTTCGTTGGTGTAGTCAAATTTCAAAAGATTGAAAATTGGTCATGATAAATCAATCTCATCAATCATGAGAGGTAATAACAGAGGAGCCACTGTAGTCATAGATATGGATAAAGAGAAGCAATTACAATCTTGGAAAGAGAATCCGAGATGGGTTGATCCCCCGCCAGATGTAAAGGTAAAAACATAGTGAAATTATTCGTAGGGTGTAAATATTTTTGGTAACGATGTAAACAGTACCATTAACCAACAAAATCAGTACACCTAAAGAGCACACATCCTCACAACCACCTTCCAGGAAGGGTGCTGTGTAGAATGAGCCTCCAGCAGAAAAAGCAAACTAGTTACAAGCTGTGCAGTATGAAACAAAGAAACAACCTAAATACATTGTAACCTGTTTATGAATATTCTACTTCTATATGCCTTCTTTGATGAATTCAGTAATTCTATTCTCTGTACAGTTTCCTCTTTAATTTGAGTAATAATCTCTGATCTTTGAACTGTTTTTCCTCTGAAAATCTTGCTGTTTCTGGCTCTCCATGTGTGATATACCATTGCTCCCCATATAGCAGCCATTAACTCCTTTTGGAATTTCTTCCAATGCTTCAGCTTTATACTCTTCAGTACTTGTTTCATGTCCCTCACCTGCAGTTGTGTGTTTGTCCAGAGCATCATCTCACTTCTAACATCAGTAATCCATGGACAGTCCACAAAAAGATGAGAGCTAGTTTCCAACATCTGAGTCTGACACAAACAGCAATTTGAATTATCCACTTCCATCTTCATTTTCAACATTCTATCTTTTGTTAAGAGCCTGCCCAGAACTGCTAGCCACGTGATGAACCTATCCTTTGGTTGTGCTACTGAGGTCCACACAAGGCTTGCCACTTCCATCTTACTATGTGCTCCCATCAACTGCATATAACTTCTTGTAATTGAGTATGATCCATTAGGAGTTAGACTATAACAGTTCTGAACATACCATACCTTCATTATATCTTTCAATGAGTTAATCTTCCGCCAGTACCAACTACTATCCATTGGAGCTCTATGGGTCCATATACAAGTATCATTTTTCATATAAACCCCATGAACCCATCTCACCTACTCCTTATTCACTATCAGTTGCCACAATAATTTCCCAAAGAAGCCACATTCCAGGTTCTACATTCCGTCACATTTAGTCCTCCTCTATTCTTGGGTTGGCAAACACTTTCCCAGGATACCAAAGCAACTGTTCTTTTCTCATCTGTGGCACCCTAAAGATACTCCCTACATTTCCTAACAACTTCCTTCAAAATGCTTTGTGGTAGAATAAAGGCTGATCCCCAAAAGCTATGAATAGAGAAAAGCACAGCATTCAACACCTGTAATCTCCCAGCATATGACAGTTGTCTAGCATAGGTTGTTGAGATCCTACTAGTGATTTTGTCAACTAATTGTTGACACTCTATTTTGCTCCACTTCTTAGAAGATAGAGGCAAACCCAAATATCTAATTCGGAACACCCCTCGAGTAAATCCTGTCCTTGCCAGTAGGGTGTAAAATTATTATGTTGATCCTACCAGTTTCTTACTCTATATCTCGAAACGATGATTTCAACATTTCAAATCTGAAAATTTCATCAAATCTGAAAATTTCATCAAATAGACATTTTCTTTGTATCTTAACGTTACTCTTAGGTCCATTAATGCATTTCTCCACCATTGATATTCTTTCTATTAACTTGTTTGATTCTATGTTGCTCAGACTCTCCAAAAATGCTGCCACACCCGTGTCGATCCTTAAAATTGCACTATATTTGGAGTATCTGACACGCACCCATCAACATATTTGAGGATCCGAGCAACATAGGTTTAATCTTCTTTTTTCAAATAAAAGACTTGGACTATTTCTTGATGTGTGTATGTTGCTCTTGTGTAGAGGCCATGTTAATCTTCTCTTGATAATTCCAATTTTATCAGATATTCCGAGGGTACTTATTCCGTTTTACCAAGCAAGTAAAGGAGGATCATGAAGGGTTGATTGTTTCATAGTTTATATTTTTTCTAAGATGTAAATATTCAGATGTGAACACCACGTGTGTTGTACTTAGTTAGAGCTTAGTTGTGTTGTTTGATCCTCGTATGAGGCCTTATGATTTATGAACTTTAATCCTTGCAGGTAAGTGTACCCAAAGGTTCTCTATGCAACCTGAATGTGAAAGTTAATATTGGACTGCCCCCAGATACTGTGTATGACATTGTAACCGACCCTGAAAATAAAAAAGTCTTCAAAAATATCAAGGTAACATATCTCATTAATATGTTAGAAAACATAATCTCATCACAATTTGTTCAACGTTAGTACGGGGTTGTTTGGTTGCTGGTTAGAGTTATGCAAGTATCGGTAATACAGAGATCAGTTATGCAGGATTTAGTTATTCATGTATTGGTTACTCCATCTTCTTCCTTGCATGAAATAATACATAGATTCCCTCATATAACTTATACATGTATTAGTTATGCGGGATTGTAAAATGGTAATCAAACACCGTACTTTTGGTGTTGAATTTTATACATAGCAACTAAAATGCTACCAAACATGGTACTAGTTATGTTGGTTTTAATACATGAATAATTTTACTTCCTAACCAACGACCACACGACCTCTAATACTTACTGAGGGCATTGATGTTTCTTTCCTTTTATATCTCTTAGGTTACTCTCTTCTTCTCTTAAGCTTTATTACCATATGCCTTTTCAATTTTATTTCTGATCTAAAGTTTCTACATATATTAGGAAGTATTATCAAGGAAGGTGTTGGTTGATGAAGGTTCGAGGCAAGTGGTTGAATTAGAGCAAGCCGCAATATGGAGATTTCTTTGGTGGTCAGGAACGATATCTGTTCATGTATTAGTGGACCAGAACAGAAAAGACTACACAGTAATGACTAACCTGATCACTGATTAATTGCTAGTTTTTTATACTGCCTGTTTTTTATGTTGTGTCATAAATAAGGGAAAAGGTGAGTCAGAGAATCCATATTTAGTGAAACACAACCTATCAGGCAAGTATAAGTTTGGCGAGTAGTATTTGAACTTTCAGTAATCCAGTAAATATCTGCATTACGTTTTGATGCTGAAAAAACTATTAGGTCTGTGATCTTGATATGCCAATCTGTTGGACCAACTGGCAGCTTGCATGAGTGAGTACACGACTTGGAATCATTGCTCACCTTGATATATCATGAAACAATATCCTTGTGCAGCATGAAATTGCGAACTCTTGTTTTCCACTCCGAGTAATTTGAAAATTGATTTGAACCTTTGGATGTAAAAAAATTTCTATTATATTGCGTATAATCTAATGAAATATCAGATGTAGCTTTTTATTTTCTCCACTTGACTTTTCATTTTTATGTCTGTTTAGATGAAGTTCAAGCAAGCGAAAACTGGATTCATGGAAAGATTTGAAGGTCACTGGAAAGTGGAACCCCTGCTTGTTGATGAAGATCTTTGTCATCCCTTCAGACCTAAGACGTTAGCGGATTACATTACATACACTAAAGGAAAAGGAAGGATTGGATCGACGGTTAGCTTGGATCAACTCATTCAACCAGCCATTGTACCTCCTCCGCCCATTTCATGGTATCTTAGAGGAATAACTACCAAGACGACTGAGATGATTATAACAGATTTGGTTGCTGAAGCAGCTAGAATAAGAGGTTCTTCTGGCAATGATGGTTACCAAGGTTTAAAGTTAAATGAAGAATCATCCGTTGAATCCCAAGTAGGCGATATTCGTGATATAAAAGAAAGGTGGGCATTGAGAAGGAGAACGGCAAGGCATCATCGGAGAAGATCGTCTTCGATTGTCGAGCCATGATAATCTCTATTTTGGCAGTGTAATTGTGCAGAGCACATTCTTTGTTGTAGCATAGCTGATAGATCTACTCTATTATAAAGTGTGATTGGTCAAGCGAATTACTCCAACAACAACATACCCAGTGTACTCCGCATAAGTGGGGGTCTGGAGAGGGTAGAGTGTACGCAGACCTTACCCCTATCTCGTGGAGATAGGGAGACTGTTTCCGAAAGACCATCGGCTCACACATAACAAATATAGTGAATTACTCCTTATATACCAATTTATGTAATATACTTTCATTTTCAGTCTGTTCAACAAAGAGTGTTGTACGTACTTATTTAAAAATAGATTTAATTTTAAATTTCTCATTTTACACTTAATGAGATTATTTATATCGACATTTTCCAAAAATTCTTTAGTTTAAGCAGTGTGCGTTCTCTCAAAAACGAGAAACCAAAGTTGTGATGTTGCCTCCTTACTTGCCTGCCTATTTGAAAATGAAACTAAATTTCTGTGATGCAAAGAATGAATGCATTTGGTGCACCAGAATTAGCAGCTAGTCCAGCAAAGGAAAGTTAGAACTCCTGAAAGGCTTGGATGCTGATTCAGCTTTGTTACTGTACCAAGGACAATTCTGAAAATCTGAAAAATCTTTAATTTTTAAGTTTTCTATTTTACTGTTAATAGCATACTCTTAGTCATAAAAATATCATGACATGTTTAAGACGGTATAAGTTCTACGGATATTTTTGGTTTGTGCTAAACATCTTTCTTCCGTATGCAACAAGAGTGGTAAAAGGATTTCCAAAAGATTTACTTTCCATTTGATATCTTTTACAACAAAGTAAGCACTTGATTACTTCTTCTTAAAAAATTATCATTTTCCAGCTTTTTTTCTCCTAATTTTTTATAGGCTAACGGATTCTTTGTTGTCTTTTCAGAACCCCTAATCAATCTATAGATCGCTTGGATGATTCTAAAATATTCCTTTTTGGCTTGCAAAATATTGTTAGACTTCGTGAGTGACGGATCAACCAGATGAATGATAGATCTACCATGTGTTTATTTCGTAAAAAATAAATTATAAATTATTATTATTCAAACTAATTTTATTTAAATAGGTTATTTTCCATAATTTTACTTGTAACGGTTTGCTTGCACCTTTTTTTTTTTACTTAGAAACATAATCATTACCATTTTTCATTTTAATTTGATAATTATTTCTACTTGATAACATCATAAGTCAAATAAAATTTACAAATAAAGAAAAGGATTGAAAAAAATTAATTTCTATCATTACTTGAAAATTAAAGAATTTACAATATTGAAGAGACTAGTATACTAAATAAACATAACATGAAGAGATTAGATATTTTAACCAGGATAACCCGGAGGCGGAGAATTCGGAGGGGTGTCGAAGTTTTCAATTGTCATTCCTCTATCAGCGAGAAGCATTGTGAGTACCCTCTCTATCCTTCTTCTATTCTTGTCGACTCGTGCAAAACGTCTCATAGTTCCCCAGAGTTTCATTTTTCATCGGTTCACATCGTCTCTCACATCACTTATATCAGTTTGATTGCACGCAAGATACCACCTCAATTGGCTTATTTTCCGATCAACTTCATTCGCAGTCGGTGCATTCGCATTGCCATTTGTCATTCCATTTGCTTGGACAAAATCCATAATTAATTATATAATTGAAGAAAAGCTGATTTTTTTCTCAATAGACTAAAATTTTGTGTATTTAAATTAATAAACTTGGACGTTTATTTATAGACAATGAAAATGAGCTATTTGGCGAATAGACACCTTTTCTAACGTGTCTTTTGGACAAATAATTTGGAGGTGCCTTTCCAAGTGTTGAAAATAAAATAATAAGGATCCTTTTTAAATTCAAATTAATATTACGGAAGTGCATTTCCGGATCAACGCGTCTTTTGGACATCTATTTGCTAATACTGACTTAATTGACCATCAAATGATATAATTGGACGGATCAACCAAGTTAATACGCTGCAAATTTGTTAGACGACTCTTGTAGATGCCTCTTTGCATGTATTTTAAGTTATTTTTTTATTAAATTCTTTTTTTCTTTCGTGCGAATATTCTTTTTTTTAAAATATTATTTTCCATTTTTTTAAATGATGAGTAGTTTGTAATGGGCAGTTAGATAAGATTTATGGAGGTGCCTTCTCTTTTTTAAAAAATATAATTTATGGAGGTGCCTTCTCGTTTGTAATGGGCGGTTAAAAATGTTGGTTAACTAATTTTTTTCATTTTTCTGCTTAATATTCTTTTAATAATTTATTCACTATTTCGTTTGCCTTTTCCCCCTATATTTTTTCTTTCTTTTTCTTTATATATTCTATAATTGTTATTATGTAGTTATTGCTCATTTTATCAGTAATAAAAGAGACCACGTAATATGAACAAAACATCCATTAAAATTTCATGAACAAAACATAACATAAACAAAACATTCATTAAAATTCCATTAACTAGAAACCAATAGGACGCATGGACAATAATATCAACAAAACAAGAACTAGACTCTAAATCTAGTCTGCAAAACATACATTAAAATTAAAGACACATGAAAAATAATTTTTTGATTAAATTCTTTTTTCATTCGTGTATAATATTCTTTTTTAAAATATAATTTTCCTTTTTTAAATGACGAGCAGTTTTTAATGGACGGTTAGATAAGATTTATGGATGTACCTTCTCGTTTGTAATGGGTGGTTAAAAATGTTGGTTAACTAATTTCTTTCATTTTTCTGCTTAATATTTTTTAAATAATTTATTCACTATTTCATTTACCTTTCCCCCTTTCTTTTTCCTTTATATATTTTATAATTATTATTCTGTAGTTGTTGCTCATTTTATCAGTAATAAAAGAGACCATGTAATATGAACAAAACATCCATTAAAATTCCATGAACAAAACATAACATAAACAAAACATCCATTAAAATTCTATTAAACCAACAAGAAACATGGACAATAACATCAACAAAACAAGAACTAGACCCTAAATTTAGTCCGCAAAACACACACTAAAATTAAAGACACATGAAAAATAACATGAACAATATCCTAAATCTAGTCATCGTCCTGTGCAGGTGATTCGGGGGAAGAGTTGAACTCGTCGGCATTGCCAAGTATGAGTAGGATGCCACGCATCATCCTTTTCATCCTTTGATTTTCACTCTGAACCCGCTACATGTGTTCTAGGAGCAGTTACATGGTTTCATCGACTTGGTTTCTAAGAGTGCCAATTTGATGAGACAAGTCGCTGATTGCTTGACCGATGGTTCTAAGTCTAGAAGACGTCATGATTTTGGTATTCTAGAATCGGAGGGATTTTGTGTGGAGAGTCACTTGATACACTCTCCTTTTTATAAGGGGAAGGTGATGGAGTTATCTTCATTAGTACGACTAACGTGTGGGGGGTGGGGTGGGGAAGTCGGATGGACCGTGGACATCTTAATGGACATGTGTTTAATTCGTGGGAAAATAATACGCATTAAATTAAATTTTCTAACTAAGGTTATTTGATTTTATATTTTTCTCACGTATTGAACTTGGTTGATCCGTCAGATTTAGTCATCTGGTGGTCATCTAAGTTACATATGAAGTAGAATAAAATAGAGATTTTAGACTATAATAATAACTTATTTTCGTGATAAAATTGAATGATCGCGAACTCCGAGTTCTTCCTGAGAGACAACTCGAATTGCCAATGAAAGTGAGAATCTCCTTGTTCCTCATTATTCTATAGTTGTTCTTAAATTTTCCAGTCTCCAAATAAATTAATCACAAAGCATAAAATTAGGCAGCCAGACTATTCAATTGTAAGTACATGATTGGATAAGTAATAAGTGCGGATCACATGGAAAACAAATATTATAATGCTTATAATTTTAAATTAGTCTTCCAAGCTTTCTAAGAGCATCCTATATGAAAGATGTATGACATGTGTGGATAATGAATGACTTGCAGGGTATCAAATATCTTAAGTACAAAAGGTAAGACCTAAAAAGAGAAATGAGTTTAGCACAACACGGGATAGAAATCTAATCCTAAAAGGAGCCACGTAGGACCCTACTTTGCTTCTCTTTTGGGTGCCTACAAAGAGGTTCCGTTAGCAACAGGTAGTTTGGCGCAGGTGATCAAGGGAAGTGGTAAGAGGAGGATATCGGATGGTTTCTAAAATCAAACTGATGAGAATATAATTAAGCGAATAAAAATATTATTATTGAGATTTTCCTAGTTTAATTCTATTAGTTTTATGGTAAAATTCTAATCTAAATATATTTGGTAAATTATAATTATAGTAGTTTATTAGAATAGGATTTGCTTATTAGAATATGGAAATAGAACTTTTGTCTCTAAATAAAGAGGTCATTATGATGAATGAAACCAAAAAAAAATTCTCCCAATATTTTTCCTCTCTCTAAATTTTCGTTGCCTCTCAAATTTAACATGGTATCAGAGCCTCGTTAAAAGAACACGAAAATCCTAAATAATGATGGGTGACGAAAAAACCGACGATAAAAATAAAAGAATCGCCGATGAAGAAAACAAAATTCAAAGAAAGACAATCTCCTCTTATGACATTACATCAAAAGATAATCCCGAAATTGTGGTAATACAAGTCCAATTGAAGGAAGAGAATTACGAAATGGACTAGATCCGTGAGGACGGCCCTAAGAGCAAGGAAGAAATTCAGCTTCGTTGATGGTACAATCAAGAAGCCGGATGAAGAGTCACTGGACTTAGAAGATTGGTGGACTACAAACTCTTTGTTGGTGTCATAGATTCGCAACACCATCGAACCAACGCTTCGCTCAACGATTTCGCATAAAGAGAAAGCGGAAGAATTATGAATGAGCATCCGGGAGAAGTTCAATGTTATCAACGGTCCTCGGATACAACAACTGAAGGTAGAACTTGCGGAGTGCAAGCAGAAGAGAAAGACCATAGTGTATTACTATGGGAAACTAACTAAGTTGTTGGAAGAATTGGCAAACTACGAACAGATTCTGACTTGCAAGTGCGGAAAGTGCACGTGCAATCTGGAGATGATCTTGGATACTAAAATAGAAGAAGAAAAATGTATATTTTCCTCATGAGATTGGATGAGGCAATGTATGGAACGGTGAGATCGAACATACTGGTCTAGGAACCGTTGCCATTATCAAACAAAGTGTACTCGAAGATAGTGCAAGAAGAGTGTGTGAGAGGACTCACAGGAAAAATGAAAGAACGGAGTGAAACCATGGCCTTTGCCGTACAGCGGAGAAATCCTTACCGTGACCAAGGTGAAGGGAAGAATGATGGTGCATTTTGCACACATTGCAAGAGATCCGAACTCATTAGGGAAGGATGGTTTCAACTCATTGGGTATCCGGAATGGTGGCCATGATATAAAAAAGAAGATGGAAAATCCAGAGGAAAAAATGAGGAAAACAACAACGGATGAGAGGTTCGGGATTTGATCGCATAAGAGGAAACTACTGGGCTAACACCTTTGTTGTCAAGGATACACAAGCGGAGATGGAATAGATAAACACATGCGAGATACGACCTCACAATCTGAGTGAGGAGATTCTGAAAATGGTGATTCTCAAGGAATAAATCCGAATGGAAAGATGGATGGTAAGACCGAAAACTCATTCTGGATTATGGACTCCGGAGCTACCAATCATGTGACAGGTAATACGGAGAAACGGAGCAATCAGCGAGACATTCCTGAGTGTCCGGTTGGGCTTTCATAAAGAAGTAGCTCACTGGCTACAAAAGAAGGAACAACCAGGTTGAATGACCAGTTATGATTGAAGAATGTTCTTTATGTTATGGATTTGACATGCAATTTAATTTCTGTGTCACAACTAGTTGATTATTTAGATTGTGATGTGACATTAAATAAAATTATGTGTGCTATACTAGATGCCACCACGAGGAAGCTGATTGGAAATGGTGAGCATCGAGGTGGAATTTACTAATTTCGGAATGTGTCATTGATATGGACTATGAAGGCAAAGGTAGTTGATTGGTTCGATATTTGGTACAAACGGTTGGGTCATCCTTTAGCACAAGTAACAAAGTCTATTACGACATTAGGCTTAAAGGAGAATGTTGATAGATTGGATAAAGAATGTGATGTATGTCAACGAGCAAAGCAAACAAGAAGTGTTTTTCCTTTAAGTGGGAATATTGCTTCGGATATTTTTGAGATGATCCATTGCGATTTATGGGGACCATAAATGACCCCTCCCTCTTGTGGTGCTTCATATTTTTTAACTATTGTGGATGATCGTTCACGAGCCATGTATGGATCTTTCTCTTAGTTGATAAGAAAAAAGTGTCCCAAACCTTGAAGAATTTCTTCGCTCTTGTGGAAAGGCAGTTCGGAAAAAGGTGAAGATAGTTAAAAGTGATAATGAAACTAAGTTCACGTATATGAAGACTTACTTCTTCAAACATAAAATTATGTTCAAACATCTTGCACAGGGACACCTTAGCAGAATGGAAGAGTCGAAAGAAAACACTATCACATTCTTAATGTGGCGCGAGCATTGAGATTTCAAGGCCATCTTTCGATTAAATTCTGAGGAGAATGTGTTTTGACTGTGGGATACTTGACTAATAGAACACCAACTTACATTTTGAATAGGAAAACCCCTTATGAAATTTTATACGGGGAGGGGCCTCGTTATGATCACTTAAGGGTGCTAGGGTCACTATAATATGCACACACAAAGGGAAGAACAAGAGACAAGTTTGAGAGCCGAGTCGTAGGTGTATCTTCTTGGGATACCCTTACGGACAGAAAGGATAGAGAATGTAGGACTTAGAAAATGATGAATATTTAGTCTCAAGAGATGTGGATTTCTACGAGACTAAGTTCCCTTTTTCCATAGGAACATGTAACTTGGTCGACAACATAAAAGTGATCCCAGATGAAACAAAGAACAAAAGGAATCAACACGTTTTCGAAGAAGAACCGCTAGATAATATAGGTGCGAACAAAGCTCGAATAGAAGAAATTCAGACATCGAATAACGAACCTACGGATCAGCCAGAATTAGACCAGACAGATGCTAGTCCGAATAATAAAAACGTGGAAGAAGTATAAATGGAAGGTATCCGGGCCAATGAAAAGCCACCGGAGGAACAATTGGATCGAGGTAAACATCAGAAGCATGACTCGATTCGATTATGTGACTACGTTACTGAAACATTCCAGAAAGAAAGTCCATCAACTAGTTCGTCTGATCCTCAGCAACCCTCATGTGAACCTTATCCTTTAGCTCATTATATATCATATGATAAGTTTTCCTCGCAACACCAAAGCTTCGTTGCACTAATTACCACAAGAATTGAACCAAAATCCTTCTCGGAGGCTATGAAAAATGAATGTTGGAGAAAAGCCATGTAACAAGAAATCCAAGCATTAGAGGACAATGGCATATGGACATTGGAAATATTGTCGCCGAATAAGAAAGTACTCGGATGTAGATGGGTGTACAAGATCAAATATAACTCACACGGAATAATTGAATGATATAAAGCTTGATTGATCATCTTCCGTAATTAGTAGGAGGTAGGTATTGACTATAATCAAACGTTTGCTCCGGTTTCAAAAGTAGTGACCATTCGGACCTTCTTATCGGGTAGCAGCCGCTCGAAATTGGGACTTGCATTAGATGAATGTTCATAATGCCTTCTTGCACGATGAACTAGCGAAAGAAGTTTATAAGAAATTACCACCGGGATTCCGTGTGTTTGGTCCAGGGCAAGTATGTCAACTCTGAAAATCTTTGTATGGGTTGAAACAAGATCCACGATGATGGTTTGCAAAATTGTCAAGTGCCTTGATGAAATATGAGTTCAAATAGTCATACTTCGATTATTCTCTCTTCACGATACACCAGGAAAGTATACAACTTAACGTCTTAGTTTATGTGGATGACTTGATTATCTCTGAAAATGACCATAGGTGCCATTGCATGGTTCAAAGACTATCTCCGAGCCTGTTTTCACATGAAGGATTTGAATCCCCTGAAGTATTTTCTGGGGGATGAAGTTGCACGTGGATCAACCGGATTATTCCTTTGTCAATGAAAGTATGTCTTGGATATAATCTTTGAGTCCGGACAACTGGGAGTAAAACCAATTAAAACTCCCATGGAGCAAAATCACAATATGGCGTTGGCCAAAGAGGCTAATTTGAAAGATTCGGAACCATATCGACGTCTGGTTGGCAGATTGATATACCTCAGTTTTACGCGATCGGAGATGTCCTATTGTGTACATGTTCTGTCCGAATTCATTCACCAATCGAAGGAAGCACACTAGAGAGCCGCCCTTCGGTGGTAAGATACTTTAAAAAGAACCCTGGGCAAGGAATTGTGTTAAGTAAGGATTGTGATCTCCAGTTGTATGGGTGATGTGATGCGGACTGGGCTGGATGTCCGTTGACCCGAAGATCGCTCACCGGATGGTTTATCTCCCTCGGGAATTCACCGGTATCATGGAAAACCAAAAAGTAACACATTGTCTCTCGTTCGTTAGGAGAGGCGGAATATTGTTCAATGGCAATGATGGTTTGTGAATTGAAATGGTTGAAGGGAATCCTACATAGCTTGGGCGTCGAACATAAATTTTTGGTTAAAATGTATTGTGATAGTCAAACATCATTGTATATTGCACGAAATCCGATATTTCACGAACGGACTAAACATATTGAAGTTGACTTTTATTATGTCGGGACGCACTCCAATCGGGTATAATTCTTCCGAGTTATATGTCAACCAACGAACAATTAGCCGACGTGTTTACAAAGGCTTTGGGCAAATCACAACATGAATATCTTCTTGGCAAGTTGGGCATTTGAGACCCTCATGCTCCAACTTAAGAGGGGTATTGAGATGTTTCCTAGTTTAACTCTATTAGTTTTATGGCAAAATTCTAGTCTAAGTATATTTGATAAATTATAATTATAGTAGTTTATTAGAATAAGATTTCTTTGTTAGATTAGGGTAAGGAGAACTTTTGCTTATATATAAAGAGACCATTATGATGAGTGAAATCAAGAAAGAATTATCTCAATATTTTTCTTCTCTCTAAATTTTCGCCGCCTTTCAAATTTAACAGTTATATTTCTCTAACAACTTAAACTTTTAGATCATGAGATGGACACACTTTAGTTCTGTTGGATATTACAAAGGATTGCAGAAAACGGAAATTACAAGTAACTGCTAATGTAAGAATTGAAATTACAATTCAACTAGAAATCTGAAAATTACAAAGATGAACAAGAAAACTGGAAAACTGGAAAATTGGAAAACTGTTTTTGTTTGCTTGCTGAGTCGAGTGTGTCACTCTGTCCTTAAGACAATATTGCCCCGTATGTATCCTTTATACGTCCTGGACAATTCGTCTCCCAAGATAAAACAGCAATGGAACACTTGAGCAAAGGAAACTCAAGAGCTACCTTGAAGAATATTGAGCAAGAAATGATGCAAGGAAGGTGTAGGAAGAAACTGTTTTGCTTGTGTATTTTCGTGTATATTGCAAGTATATTTTCTGTGCACCTCAACAATGGTGTAAGGGGTGTTTATATAGGTGAATGAGGGCTGTTTAACTGCCTCCATAACAGCCATTATTGGCCAAATAATGGCCATTATGGAGGTAGTAAAGTCACCAAAATAAATGGTGAAAAGACCAACGGATTTGGCCTTTAGCCATTATAGGAGGAGTAATTCAGCCAAAATAAATGGCAGAATTGAGTGTTTGGCGTTTCTGTTCTGACTGTCGAAATTCTGACTTTCGAAAAACTTCAGGGACCAAACTGTACATCTTGAAACTTCAGGGACCAAACTGTACATCTGAAAGAATTTTGGTCCAAACTGTATATCAGGAGGCCCACAGCCCACGACCCGTGACCCGTGACCCGTGAACCCGTAAACCCGTGAACCCGTGAACCCGTAAACCCGTGAACCCGTGAACCCGAGAACACGAGAACCCGGAACCCGGAACCGGACCGGACGGGCGGGCGGTGACGGCGCGCGTGTGGTCTTTCCTTGAACCGAAACACATCTAGGTCCTCCCTCCTTTAAACACATGGGATACCCCTTGGGGTCCCAAACCCCAAACCAATTTCGAGTCTTATATACACAACAATTCTTTCTTCCTCTACCGATGAGGGAGAATTGAACACAACACCACACTTTTCATGCTTCAAACACCTCACTTCGTGAACCAATATCTCTTTTATTTCTCAATGAAATTTGACGATTCTTGGCCCTACGGTTATCTACGTACTTAGTAGATCATGTATGTGTGAAGAACCGGATTCTACAACATACGTAACACTAGTATTTAAGCCGTTAAAGTTGGTCGGTCGCAACTCCCGCCAAAGGTTGAGTCGAGGATAGCCCTCTATCCTTAAGACAAGATTGCCCCGTATATATGTTTTTACATTAGCGGGCAATAGTCTCCCAAGATAAAACAACGCTTTAATCTCAACACTACAAAGCCAATAGGTTGAGTCTGTCGAAGAAAACAAATATGACTCGACTTGCTGAAGATATGGAATAGGAAGGAAGAGTTTCTCAATACTCTTCTCTTTTGTCTCTGTGTATATAGTGTGTCTCTGTAGTGTATATCTTGTGTATACGTGAGGGTTTGGTCACTGTTTTTGACTGATTTTCAGCCACTGTTTCGAGCAGTTTTTGCTTACTGTTTTGTGCTCTTTTGTGACCGAAAAACGCTGTTGTATTGCTGTGTTATTCCCGTCTGTTTTCAGCTGTTTTTTGTCAATTTTTCTGCCTGTTTTCTGCTCCTGTTTTGAGCCAAATGAAGCTCAATTTATAGCATGAGGAGGGGCTATCCAACAGCTGAAAAACAAGGCTGTAATGGCCCTTAAAGGAGGGATGTAATGGCAGGTTTTAATGCCATGAATGAGGTGCTCAATTGCCCAACTAATGGGCTGTTAATAGAGGAACTCAAAACAGGAGCAGAAGGAGGGGCTGTCCAACAGCTGAAAAACAAGGCTGTAATGGCCCTTAAAGGAGGGCTGTAATGGCAGGTTTTAATGCCATGAATGAGGTGCTCAATTGCCCAACTAATGGGCTGTTAATAGAGGAGTTAATCAGCTCAGAAATTCCCCACATCCCACGACCCACGACCCGTAACCCGAAACCTGAGCCCGAGATCGGACCGGACGGGACGGGCGGGCGGCGGCGGCGCGCGTGTGGGCTTAGCCATGAACCCATGCACATCTAGGTCTTCCCTCCTTTAAACACATGGGATACCCCTTGGGGTCCCAAACCCTTTACCAATTTGAGACATATATAGAGAGCAATTCTTCCTATTCCCACCGATGTGGTAGATTTGTCCCACACCACATTTCTATGCCTTAAACACCTTACTTCGTGGACCAATATCTCTTTCATTTCTCAATGAAATTAGACGATTCTTGGCCCTACGGTCATCTACTCACTTCGTAGATCATGCATATGCGAAGAGACAAGGTCTCCAACATGCGGAACACTAGTGTTTAATTCATCAAAGATGGGTGGACGCATCTCCCCGCCAAAGGCTAATTTCCAACAATCCCCTCTATGAAAGAGAGATTGTGGTGCACACACAAGGTGCCTACATTTCAGCAATCTTTCAGCGAAAAGATATTGCATCAGGAGCGGTAGCTTTCACTTTGAACGTTCCCTAGTTGAATACCATCGGACTTACTTACTGCGCGGTGAACGTGATGTCTTGAACCGTCAGTGTTTAGTGTAAGCCAAGACAACGATATCAACACAATAACTCTTCTTATTCATTTTTCTTCTTACGTTTCTGTCCGTTGTGGCCGTGGACACACTTGGATTCTTAAGTGCGTTCATTTGAGGCGGCCATCCTCACACTTAAATAGGTGATCTCCTACAAGGTATCCTGCTATACCCCACTTCACAAGTGTTAGGAATCATTAAAAGTTTCCCGAACCTTAACCTCAACAGTTTGAGGATCATTAAAGGTTTGGAAGCTTAACCTTTACCCCCCATGCAGGTAGCACTTTAATATCTATCGCGGGAACAGCTTTGGATTCATGTTTCCGTACAGAAATCATCATCCGAAGTGCTTCTTGCTTCCACCGAAGTGCTCAACTGAACCTTTTGCCGCTTAGTTTTCCCATTGAAACACATTCTTGGGATCTCCAATCAGTATGGTTGGGTTACCACCGCAAAGGTTCGTATTGATTGAGTTTTCAGCCCATTCCCCTAGACAGGCAGAACACTTGATCTTCGGGTAATCCCTTAGTTAGTAAATAAGGTAGTGACACCCGTGATGATCAACTGCCATACGGTCTTATGTCTCCTGACATATCCTGACAGATATGTCCAGACGCCGTCATCCGTGTCCTTCCTGAGGCCGACCGGCTAGCCACAGTGTAGAACTGTTGAAGGCACGGGTTTCTCCCAATAAGGGACGTCCTCTAAGGAGCCGTGAAGATACTCAACTTCTTTCATGCTTTGTATAAAGCGATAAACTCCGATTCCATCATGAATCGGCCGATGCAAGTTTGCTTAGAGGATTTTCCAAGAACCACCATACACATTTACTTGTGGCTTTGGTGTTCTTCGGATCGATGTCCGGTTTGCATCACCGTGTTCTCTCGTAACCATTGGACATCCGTAATACTATAATCGTAGATAAGCAAATAATTCGGATATCGTCATATCCGACTTAACGCCTTTCTATTGATTATGTATTGAAATCATCAGTGAACCTTAGTTCAACTGATCTGCTTTGTAGGACGATACCAGGTCAGTTGTAGTGTGTACAATACATTGAACTACACATGACCTGTGCATATCGCTCCTTGTCTATGGGTGCACCATAATTCCAATCGTTCTATGATTCATATCCATTGGTGGCTTCAATGAGATCCGTCAACTATCTATCGATCCGTTAGATGTCTTAGAAATCCAATTCCTAAGATGTCATCTCAGTGATACCCATATCTTTCATATCGAGACTTTGTTTCAATATGGCTTTTACTTTCAGACTGTTGATTCTCCAACTGTTGGCTTTCTAACTTCAAAGTCAATATTTCTGTGGTCAGATTCATTATTTCTGTTTTATCCGAGACTTTCAGGAACAAAATGTAAACATTTCGGGGACCAAAATGAAAGTTCGGAAGAAGCCCAACAAATTCCGAAGAAACCAACTCTAATCCTCTTTTTCCAACTCTCCGGTTGGGAAGGTTGTTTCAACATCCATGCCATGTAAGACTACAATGGCCCTGGATGTGAAGCTACTCACAGGGGAGCACATTTTACAACCCAAAGGTTCTTTTTCCGGAGGAAGATCAACCATTACGCAAGTATGGTTCTATATGATAGAATCTATTTCTTTCTTTAGCTTCTTTCCAAAGCAGCGCTTTTGGAGATGACAATTATTTGTTAATTATCCATGGTTCATTCTTAACCATACAAGCAAGAAGGACTGGAACAAGTCTTTGTCCCCTTCTTTGCTCCGTCTCAGTTCAACATCTAGAATCCCTGAGTTCTCGCGGATCCGGAATATTAAGTTCCGGATAGCCAGCAACTTTTGAGTCCTGTAGATAAGGAACGTCTAGTTCCGGACAGTCAGGCCCTCGCGGGTTCTTGTTAACCTTGAGCAATTACTCCTTTTTCCTTTTCAAGGAAAGTTATCTCCTAAGAATTCAACATTCTTTAACGCCAAGAGGCGATAAGCACTACTGTTATTTACAGATCCAGTGGATATGCAATCTACGGTCTTAGGTACAACTTGACCTGTTTCGGTATTCTAACTTTTACCAAGCCACCCCATAAAATTTGGGCGTATGACTTAGCGCTTGGCTAACACCGTTTGACTGAGGTGAGAAATGAACAGTCGTTTAATGAACGATGCTTCACATTCTCCCCCTCTATCACTACGAATTTCGCAATCCATAGGCTTAGTTGATTTCCAACTTCTGCTTTGTAGCGCTTATCCGCTTCAACAA
Organism: Anisodus tanguticus; assembly: GCA_034509755.1. NCBI lineage: Eukaryota > Viridiplantae > Streptophyta > Magnoliopsida > Solanales > Solanaceae > Anisodus > Anisodus tanguticus. Next base: position 60,948,270 of record CM067539.1, read on the forward strand.
CTTCATCTTTGCTTTTTCAACAAACAAAGGATTCCATACGTTGTACCATCATCAATGAAGATCACAACGTACTTGTCTCCCCCCTCTATTTTGTATAAACTTCAAATCACCCAAGTAGGTGTGACTAAGTTCTAGAGGAGCGGTGCTTCTTTCGCTATTCCCTTGACGGAATTTGGAAAGGTGATTTTGCCTCTTCATCTACCTCACATTTATTTTGAGGGTTTATGTCGACAGAAGGCAACAATCTCTACATCGTTAGCTTTTAAATGACTTGCTATTTAACGTGTCTTAATCTATGATGGCATAGATGCACGGATTACAAATATATCATTCATTTGGCTACGATACTTTGTACCATTCTTAGTTATTACGACTGTTGGAGTAGTCTCAAACCAAATGACCAACGGCGTCCCTTAAACCAAGTTAGGAACATGTATCACCTCTTTTTAGAGTGATCTCATTCCTTGAAATCCTATTGAGGACAACCTCTCCAGCCCCTTTGATTTTAGAGGTGGTGTTGCTTCACATGAACAACCTCTTGCCCGTGGTTAGGGCGCAACCGAATATGTGATCTCGATACTCGGCCCACTCTAGTTGCTTTGGCGGGGCGAGCGTCCAATTTCTTTACGCCTTTCTTTAGGCCTTCGCATCATTAAGACACGGAAACTCGGCCCACCTTACTAGGTGTCCATTACTTTTCCTATGAAATGAATTCTCGGCACCACTCCGCCGCTCGGAGGCTTTGTATGACTAAGTGTCCAATATCATCATATCAAAGGAATTTTGGCCCACTCCAGTCGCCCGGAGGCTTTTTATGACTGAGTGTCCAATATCATCCCATGAAGGATCTTCTGCCAAGTATGACAGGTTCAACGTCTTTAACTTTTAGACTTCTTCCGTTATGATTGGTGCCCAGATAATTCTTGGCGCTTACTTAAGTGTGGTAACGGTTTCGCACGATCAAGGATCTTTCTCCCTCGTATGTGCGAACATACTTTACACACTTTAATAATTACACTTAAAAGAACGGATCTTCTTAAGTCGTTTACAAAATCCAATCTTTAAACGGAAAAGAAGATGAGATTAAACTTCTGATTTGTTAAAGCGTAAGGAATATAAATTATTTTCATATTCCTCCTTACTTTAATCCATTTTTAATCAGACCTCATTTAATCTTTATTCTTGATAAGTAAGAAAAATACTTATCATTTAATCTTTATTCTTGACAAGTAAGAAAAATACTTATCCCAATTTCGAATTCGGCTCACTTCGCCACCACTTCATCAAACTGAGTGTCCAGTTCCTTCTTACCATTATTCGGATATTTTGTCTGGGACAGATATAGGCCTTCTCCTGCAAGATAGAATAACATCTTCAGTCTTCTCCTCTTGTCCTAGTTGACATCCTCAGGCTCTCGTGAGCGCTTGTTCCCACCAGTCTTGGTAGCGGTGACACCATGAACACGTTCATCATCATCACTCTCTTCTACCAGAAAACCATTGCCATATCCAGATTTGGTCACACAACTTTTGACCGACATCTTTCGAACACTAATAGTATTACAATACAAATCTTGTCTTAAGTTGTTGGTACTCTCTATTGTACTTTATAAAGCAGTACGGGAAGTAATAACTATTACAAATGTTCGAAAGGATAAATAAATGGTCAATCTTCAAAACTGCCGCAAGGGTGTTGTGTCTTGAATCTTGATCACCTTGCAAAGCCAACGTTGAGAACTGCCGCAAGCTTGTTGTGTCTTCAATCTTGATATCCTGAAATCAAGAAATAACTAAATCTGGATGGTTACAACGTTGTGTGTTGAGTCGAGGATAGCCCTCTATCCTTAAGACAAGATTGCCCGGTATATATGATTTTACGTTAGCGGGCAATAGTCTCCCAAGATAAAATAACACTTTAATCTCAACACTACAAAGCCAATAGGTTGAGCCTGTCAAAGAAAACAAATATGACTCGACTTGTCAAGATATGGAATAGGAAGAAAGAGTTTCTCAATACTCTTCTCTTTTGTCTCTCGTGTATATAGTGTGTCTCTACGTAGTGTATATCTTGTGTATACGTGAGGGTTTGGTCACTATTTTTGACTGATTTTCAGCCACTGTTTTGAGCAGTTTTTGCTCACTGTTTTGTGCTCTTTTGTGACTGAAAAACGCTGTTGTATTGCTGTGTTATTCCCGTCTGTTTTCAACTATTTTTCGTCTATTTTTCTGCCTGTTTTCTGCTCCTGTTTTGAGCCAAATGAAGCTCAATTTATAGCATGAGGAGGGGCTGTACAACAACTGAAAAACAAGGTTGTAATGGCCCTTAAAGGAGGGCTGTAATGGCAGGTTTTAATGCCATGAATGAGGTGCTCAATTGCCCAACTAATGGGCTGTTAATAGAGGAGTTAATCAGCCAAGTAATGGCTGATTAATGCCTCAAAAAATAGTCCCAACGGTAGGCTTTCGCATACTTCGTCACCTTCCCAGAAACTCTGGGGACCAAACTGCAAATATTGAAACTTCAGGGACCAAACTGTACATATGAAACTTCTGGGATCAAACTGTACATCTGGCAAAGTCCTCTTGTCCAAAAAGATAATATCAGAAAGTCCCCACAGCCCATAGCCCACAGCCCACGACCCACGACCCGTGACCGGACCGGACCGGACGGGACGGGCGGGCGGCGGCGGCGCGCGTGTGGGCTTAGCCTTGAACCTAAGCACATTTAGGTCTTCCCTACTTTAAACACATGGGATACCCCTTGGGGATCCAAACCCTTTACCACATTAGAGACTTATATAGAGAGCAATTCTTCCTATTCCTACCGATGTGGTAGATTTGTCCCACACCACATTTTCATGCCTCAAACACCTTACTTCGTGGACCAATATCTCTTTCATTTCTCAACGAAATTTAACGATTCTTGGCCCTACGGTCATCTACTCACTTCGTAGATAATGCATGTGCGAAGAGACAAGGTCTCCAAAATGCGAAACACTAGTGTTTAATTCATCAAAGATGGGTGGACGCATCTCCCCGCCAAAGGCAAATTTCCAACAATTTTCAGTGATGTTTTGCAGTGGCTTAAACACTAGTGTTACGTATGCTGGAGCTCCACCCTCTTCTTCACACCATCATGATCGCCCTGAAAAATTCATGGGATCAGAATTCAAAAGATGGCGCAAAAAGATGCTTTGTTTTACTTAACAAGCATTATGGGCATGGCCCGGTTCATTACGGAAGATCCTCCACAAGTGGAGATGAAATGGACTCTTCGCCTAATGAAACGGGTGAAGGGGGCCTTGGTATCCATGTCATTAATGGCATGAAGATGGTTCGTGACGCATGGAATCATAGCGATTTCTTGTGCAAGAACTATATACTGAACTGCTTGGCAGACCCTCTCTACACGGTATATTGCACCGTTGGCACTGCCAAAGAGCTGTGGGAAAAATTGCAAAAGAAGTACAACGCACAAGATGCGGGTACTAAGAAGTTCATCGTTGGGAAATTTCTAAAATTCCAAATGGTGGACAAAGAAGACGTTGATGTCCCAAGTCCAGGAATTCCAAATGATTTTACATCACCTGGATTTGGAAGGACTAAAGCCAAACGAGCAGTTTTTGGTTGCATCGCTGATTGAAAAGTTACCTCCTTCATGGAATGAGTTTATGAGTTACTTAAAACTCAAGACAAAGGAGATGACCTTTGAAGAGCTTGTTATCAAACTGCAAATCCAGGAAGATAATAAGAAGACCTTGCCAAAGGGTAGACAACATGCTGAGGCAAAGGCGAATCTGGCTAAGGCCAAAGAGAACTCAAGCAAGAAGCGGAAGTTCCAGAAAGACGGCAAAGCCCCTGTAGCAGAGATGTTCAGAGGTAATTGTCATCACTGTGGGAAACCTGGTCATAGGATCAAGGAATGCCGCAAGCTCAAGACTGAGCAACAGCAGAAAGCCAAGTCAAAAGGCAAGGCTCAAGCAAACGTCGTCAAGGACACGCTCCTGGATGACATGATCGAGGAATTCTCTGCAGTGGTGCTAGAAGCCAACTTGGTGGAGAATCCGATGCAGTGGTGGGTGGACACAGGTGCTACTAGGAACATCTGTTCCAACAAAGATGCCTTCTCCACGTACACACCAGTCGCTGACAAGAAGCTGTTCATGGGCAACAACGCTTCTTCCGACGTGATGGGGGTTAGAAAGGTGGTCCTGAAGATGACTTCCGACAAGGAACTTACTCTAAAGGAAGTGATGCACGTCCCAGAGATTAGAAGAAATTTAATTTCTGGACCTTTATTGGTTAATGCTGGTTTTAGGCTAGTATTTGAATCCAATAAGTTTGTACTCACTAAAAATGGCACATTTGTAGGGAGGGGCTTCGTCTGTGAAGGCCTCTTCAAAGTGAATGCCATGTCTGTATTGCGTCAAGGAAATAAAGTTGAACCTTCTTCTTATTTGCTTGAGTCTTCTAATTTATTGCATCATAGATTAGGACACGTAAACTACAAGTCTATTCAAAGGCTGGTAAAGATGGAGTTGTTGCCTTCTATCGACGTAAACCCTCAACATAAGTGTGAGGTGTGCGTAGAGGCAAAACTCACCAAGCTTCTTTTTCGATCTTTCGAAAGGAATACCGCTCCTCTAGAACTTATTCACACAGATATATGTGATTTGAAGTTTGCACAAACTAGAGGGTGGAACAAGTACTTTGTGACATTTATAGATGATAGCACAAGGTATTGTTACCTTTACTTGTTGAAAAGTAAGGATGAAGCCTTTGAAGCGTTCCGACGTTACAAAGCAGAAGTTGAGAATCAACTTAGCCTACGGATTAAATCCATTCGTAGCGATAGAGGGGGAGAATATGTAGCGCCTTTTGAGGAATAATGTGCCCAAGAAGGCATTATTCATCACACGATGGCTCCATACTCACCTCAATCAAACGGTGTGGTGGAACATAAGAATCGCACATTAAAGGAAATGATGAATGCCTTGCTTATCAATTTCGGTCTTCCCCAAAACATGTGGGGAGAAGCCGTCCTTACCGCTAATACGATTCTTAACAGAGTCCCACATAAGGGTAAGGACAAAACTCCATATGAATTATGGAAGGGAAAGAAACCCACCTACAAATATTTTAAGGTGTGGGGTTGTCTGGCAAAGGTTGAAGTACCCAAGCCAAAGCAGGTCAAGATTGGGCCTAAGACTGTAGATTGCATATTCATCGGATATGCAAATAACAGTAGTGCTTATCGCTTCTTAGTGCATAAGTCAGAAATTCCAGATATCCACCAGGGTACAATAATGGAATCAAGGAATGCTCTATTCTTTGAAAGTACCTTTCCTAGAAAGGAGAAAGACATAACCTCTCGCAAACGAAGTTATGCACAAAGCTCTCAAGAACCGGGAGTCCTTGACTGCCCGGATCTGAATGGTTCAGATCTAGCGAATCTCGAGGTGGATGAACATCCGAAATCTAGTGTTCCAGATTCTCAGAGCTTGGAGACTCCAGAGATGGATCTAAGGCGAAGTAAAAGGGCTAAGAAGGATAAATCTTTTGGTCCTGACTTTGTAGCTTATATGGTTAATGATGAACCAAGGACAATTGCTCAGGCGTTGTCAACTCCAGAAGTACCGCTCTGGAATGAAGCTATTAAGAGTGAAATAGGCTCCATTCTGCATAACCATACGTGGGAATTGGTTGATCTTCCTCCGGGAAATAAACCGTTGGGGTGTAAGTGGATACTCAAACGGAAATACAAAGCAGATGGGTCTATAGACAAGTACAAAGCTAGGTTGGTAGTCAAGGGCTATCGGCAGACAAGAAGGCTTTGACTACTTTGATACCTACTCCCCGGTATCCGGATGACATCCATACGGGTATTTATTGCGATCGCAGCTTTGCGTGACCTTGAGATACACCAGATGGATGTTAAGACAGCCTTCCTAAACGGTGATTTGGAAGACGAAACTTATATGGACCAACCCGAGGGGTATGTGGTTCAAGGGCAAGAGAAGAAAGTCTGTAGACTTGTCAAATCTCTATACGGGCTGAAACAATGGCACAAAAAATTTGATAGTACTCTACTATCAAAAGGGTTCGCCATTAATGAGTGTGATAAATGTGTTTACACGAAAGGTAACTCGACTCATTTGTCATGATATGCCCGTATGTAGACGACATGTTAATCACGAAGCGATCTAGGGTAATCCTAGAGACTAAGAACATGTTGAAACAATGCTTCGACATGAAGGATATGGGTATCGCAGATGTCATCTTAGGGATTAAAATCTCTAAGAAGTCGACGGACGGTCTTATCTCGGTCTCACTACATCGAGGATGTTTTGAGAAAGTTCGAGATGTTATACAGCTTCACCGATAAAGTCACCAATGGATACAAATCAAAAGCTTGATAAAAATCTTGGTGCACCCGTATACCAGGAGCGATATGCACAGTGATCGGTAGTTTGATGTATATAACAAACGCACCCGACCCGATATTGCTTACGCAACAATAAGTTGGCTAGGTTCACCCGTAATCCAAGTGATAATCACCGGAAGGCGTTGAATCGGGTAGTACAATACCGAAATACACGTTAAATTACGGGTTACACTATTCGAGATATCCAAATTGTACTAGAGGGGTACAAAGATGCAAACTGGATATCCGACATAGAGAACACCAAGTCCACCGGTGGGTATGTATTTACAATTGGTGGTGGGGCGTGTCTTGGAAATCCTCTAAGCAAACTTGCATCGCCCGATCCACAATGGAATCGGAGTTTATCGCTTTAGACAAAGCATGAGAAGAAGCAAGAGTGGCTTCATGACTTCTTAGAGGATGTTCCGTGTTGGAACAAACCCGTACCTTCGGTAATGATCAACTGCGACAGTCAGTCGGCTCTAGGAAGGGTACGGAATGCTATGTACAACGGCAAGTCTCATCATATTCGACGGAGGCATAAGACCATTAGGCAACTGATCACCACGGGTATAATATCCATTGATTACATTAAATCAAAGGATAATATAGCAGACCCATTGACAAAGGGCTTACCCAAAGATCGATGACTTGCACTGTTTGGGGAATGGGCTTAAAACCCAAAATATAAGGACTAATACAAATGCGGTAACCCAACCTTACTAACTGGAGATCCCAGTAATTTGGTTCAATGGAAAAACTAAGTTGTAAAGGTTCAGTTGACCGCTTCGGTGGAAGTATGAGCACTTCGGATAGTGATTTCTGAAAAGAAACACCAAATCCAAAGTCGTTCCCGCAATAGACTTTAAGTGCTATCTGCAGTGTGGGTAAAGGTTAAGTTTTCAAAACTCGTAATGCGCCTCAACAGTTGAGGTTAGGTTTTGGGAAACTTTTAATGGTTCCTAACACTTGTGAAGTGGGGTATAGCAGGATACCTTGTAGGAGACCACCTATTTAAGTGCGAGGACGGGCCGCCTCAAAATGAACACACTTAAGAATCCAAGACGTTGTCCATGGCCAAAACGGACAAAACATTACGAAGAAGAGAGTAAGGGAATTTGTTGTGTTGGTACCATTGACTTGGCTTACACTAAACACTGACGATTCAAGACATCACGTTCACCGCGCAGTAAGTAAGTCCGATGGTATTCAACTATGGAAGGTTCAAAGCTGATGCTACCTCTCCTTATGCAACATCGGTCCGCTGAAATATTGCTGGAAATGAAAAAAAGGCACCATGTGAGTGCGCCAAAATCTCTTTCAAGAGGGGATTGTTGGAAATTTGCCTTTGGCGGGAGTTGCGACCTACCAACTTTAACGGCTTAAACACTAGTGTTACGTATGTTGGAGAATCCGGTTCTTCACACATGCATGATCTACTAAGTATGTAGATAACCGTAGGGCCAAGAATCGTCAAATTTCATTGAAAAATGAAAGAGATATTGGTTCACGAAGTGAGGTGTTTGAAGCATGGAAAGTGTGGTGTTGTGTTCAATTCTCCCTCATCGGTAGAGGAAGAAAGAATTGTTGTGTATATAAGACTCGAAATTGGTTTGGGGTTTGGGACCCCAAGGGGTATCCCATGTGTTTAAAGGAGGGAGGACCTAGATGTGCTTCGATTCAAGAAAAGACCACACGCGCGCCGCCGCCACCTGCCCGTCCGATCCGGTTCCGGTTCCGGGTTCCGGGTTCTCGGGTTCTCGGGTTCACGGGTCGTGGGTCGTGGGCTGTGGGCCTCCTGATATTATCTTTTTGGGCCAGAGAACTTTGCCAGAATTCTTTCAGATGTACGGTTTGGACCGAAATTCTTTCGTATGTACGCTTTGGTCCCCGAAGTTTCAAGATGTACGCTTTGGTCCCCGAAGTTTTCCGAAAGTCGAATTTCGACAATCGTAACGTAAACGCCAAGCACTCAATTCAGCCATTTATTTTGGCTGAATTACTCCTCCTATAATGGCCAAAGGCCAAATCCGTTGGTCTTTTCACCATTTATTTTGGTGACTTTACTACCTCCATAATGGCCATTATTTGGCCAATAATGGCTGTTATGGAGGCAGTTAAACAGCCCTCCCTCACCTATATAAACACCCCTTACACCATTGTTGAGGTGCACAGAAAATATACTTGCAATATACACGAAAATACATAAGCAAAACAGTTTCTTCCTACACATTCCTTGCATCATTTCTTGCTCAATATTCTTCAAGGTAGCTCTTGAGTTTCCTTTGCTCAAGTGTTCCATTGCTGTTTTATCTTGGGAGACGAATTGTCCAGGACGTATAAAGGATACATACGGGGCAATATTGTCTTAAGGACAGAGTGACACACTCGACTCAGCAAGCAAACAAAAACAGTTTTCCAATTTTCCACTTTTTCCAGTTTTCTTGTTCATCTTTGTAATTTTCAGATTTCTAGTTGAATTGTAATTTCAATTCTTACATTAGCAGTTACTTGTAATTCCCGTTTCCTGCAATCCTTTGTAATATCCAACAAGTTCAAACAAGAATAAATAATGAATGTCCTCCGGGGCATAGTCCAGTGGCAAAGCCTATGTGCTATAAGACGCTCTGGCATGGGACAGCGTGGGTTCGATTTCCCGCAAGCACGAAGAAACTCTGCATGTTGGGGAATTTGACCTTGTCTCATTGATCAGTTGTACGCTCCTAGAAAAACTGGCCACCAGAGCACATCCCGCGATTTACCTGGTAATAGTGTTGAAGGACCGGTGCTATTACCTCCAGGACGTCTGGGTAATACCAATGAAGTAGTCTCCTGCAAGCCTGGAAACCTGGATTATCAAAAAAAAAAAAAACAAGAATAAATAATGAATGAATTACATAAAGGAAACAAAGAGAAAATGAAACATTTATGAATCGAAGGCAATCTACATCATGATTTCCCTTATTGCTAAATTGATCAACTACATTTTTTTTCTACTAAATTTAACTTGGGTGTCTATTCCAATTATTGGAACCTTATGCAATTGATAAAATTTCTAGTCATTAGTAGTTTTTTCTAAATTCACTCTCACGAGAATAATCAACAAAAAAGCAAACATCGAATATGATTACATGAACGACTGGTTTATAGTTAAATAGAACGATTGGTCTTACCTCATGAATTAATTTTTGAAATTAAATTAGATTTAAAATCTGTTTCTTATCGAATGACAAAGTCGGTAGTTCGTTAGTTATATATGCTAATCCTCAATATTCAGATTGTTTGGTCATACGGTCCATTTTGGACTACTAATTAATAAGAACCAGCATGAATGTTTTTGTTGGGATCAAAATGACAAGGGGTAATGCGAAATTTAATAATTATAAACCTTGAACAGTGATAAATCAGATAACAAAGAAAAATTATAAAAAAAACCTATGATATGATATGAGTTTGGTCAATTGACCTACATATGATAAAACTAATATAAAAAAAATTAAACATGTTGAGCGAAAAATTTCACCCTAAACAAAACTCTCTAAATGACTACATTATGGATGTTATTGTGTTGTTTATGAGAAGAAAGAATCTCCTATTTATAGACGTCTAAAACTTCTTCTCCAAGAAAATGATAAATATGGTAAAATCATATTCCACAAAGAAACCTTTTCTACCATGAAAACCTTTTTGAATTAAACCCCAATTATGACAAAAATTCAGATAAGGTAGGAAATTCAAGATAAACCCTAAAAATCTCTCCTTAGCCTGAATTTTCTGGCAAAATAATCTTGAATCTTTTTTCACATAGTCTTCATCATTGTTGCTTGTCATGATTAAGAATAAGGTTAAAAATATTATGATTAAAAATAAGGTTAAAATGATTAAAAAATGATTTTAAAATATTTTGCTTTATTTTTAAAGATGCAGCAGCATGGATGTTGAAAATATAGTTGAAAATTCATCTCCACATGTAGTACTCTGGACAAAATCTTCATTATCGCAAAATCGGTTGCAACTTGATTTGAACCACCCGCCTTGAACTTGTCTTCAACCCGTTGAACCATTGTCTCTGATACCACTTGTTGGGATCGAAATAACAATATGTCATGCGGAAACTAATAATTATAAACCTTGAACAACAATAAATCAGACAACAAAATTTTTTTTATAAAAAAGACTTATGTTATGATATGAGTTTAGTCAATTGACCATATATTATAAAACTAATATAAAAAGGTTCTAAAGCTATTGAGAGAAAAATCTCTCCTTAAACAAAACTCTATAAACGACTACATTGTGGATGATATTGTGTTGTTTATGAGAAGAAAAAATCTCCTATTTATAGAGACCTTATCGCCCCACGGCATTTGGTTAGGACACAAAGCTTATTCTATTCCAAAAATAGCAGTCTTGACATGATAAATAGTGATGCCCACCTGCAAAGCGTAGTCCTCCCTGCAGCCTATAACCTTTTCCCTTCCCTTCTATAGAGAGGTTAGTGGACAAATGCTGCTAGTCTATTCGACGAATCACTACCGGCGATATGGATGAAATGTATACCCGTCCGTGGTAGGAATCGAGCCAAGCGCTACTTTCTTTCTCGGTCGTCTGTCTTAATAAGTGGATTCTGATTCATGCAGTCCTTCTCTACTGCATTGGTTCCCAGTGGCTTTCGAAAGCTCGACATGAAAGAATAAAGAAAATAGGAAAAAGTCCATTTTTTGCTACACATACATTTTCACAAATAAACTGTTGGAAATTTGCCTTTGGCGGGGAGGTGCGTCCACCCATATTTAATGAATTAAATACTAGTGTTCCGCATGGTAGAGGCTTTGTCTCTTCTCACATGCATATTCTACTAAGTGAGTAGATGACCGTAGGACCAAGAATCGTCAAATTTCGTTGAGAAATGAAAGAGATATTGGTCCACGAAGTAAGGTGTTTGAGGCATGGAAATATGGTGTGGGACAAATCTACCACATCGGTGGAAAAAAGGAAGAATTGCTCTCTTTATAAGTCTCATAATTGGCTAAGGGTTTGGGACTCCAAGGGGTATCCCATGTGTTTAAAGGAGGGAGGACCTAGATGTGCTTGGGTTCAAGGCTAAGCCCACACGCGCGCCGCCACCGCCCGCCCATCCCGGGCTCGGGCTCGGGTCAAGGGTCACGGGCTCTGGGACTTTCTGATATTATCTCTTTGGACCCTAAATTGTTTAATATTTACAATTTGGTCCCTAGAGTTTTTGAAAAGTTGAATTTGGAACGACGGAAGGCAGAAAGTTTTTGCCTACCGTTGGAGTTGATTTTTGGGGCGTTAATGTGCTTTAACCAGCCATTACTTGGCTGATTAACTCCTCCATAATCAGCTCTCCTTCAATGGCCATGAACCGCCTCTCTAAATGGCCTTAAACCTGGCATTAATCAGCCTCTTAATGACCATTAACAGCCCTCCTAATGGCTATTAACAACCTTGTTTTGGCAGTTGAGGAGTCTCTCCTCCATGCTATATATTGAGCTGTTTGGCTCAATTGTGCAACATACGAAAAATACACAAAACGAAAAATAAACAAACCAAAGAAAAAATCGAGACAACATTTATATACACAGAGACAAACGAAGAGACATCGAAAGTCACCCAAAAACGTTGGACGAAAACGAAACTCTTAGACAAACGAGAAAAGACATCGAAAGTCGGTCCAAAAACGTTGGACGAAAACAGAAACTCTTCCTTCCTTTTCCATTTCTTCAGCAAGTCGATTTGTATTTGTTTTCTTCGTCGGACTCAACCTATTTGCTTTGTAGTATTGAGATTAAAGTGTTGTTTTATCTTGGGAGACTATTGCCCATTAACGTAAAAGCATATATACGGGGCAATCTTGTCTTAAGGACATAGTGCAATCACTCGACTCAGCACACGGTTGTAACCATCTAGATTTAGTTGTTTCTTGATTTCAGGTTATCAAGATTCAAGACTCAATAAGCTTGTGGCAGTTCTGAACATTGACTATTTGTTTATTCTTTCGAAACTTGTAATATTTATTTACTTCCTGTCCTGCTTTACAATAGAAAATCAACATAAATTGTCCAAGACTAATTATTTTAGATGTCTCTTCACAATAATTGTGATGGAGAAAATATCAATTCAAATTGAATGAATTTAAAATAATGTTATGACATGGATCGGGATTAAAAAAAATTCCATTTTCATCGATTAAACGGTTTTAAAATGGACCCAATAGAAGACACTGATTTTAACGTCTCTTTAATTCCTACGCAAAGAATGATAAAATATCAAATAAACTACGTAACAAATAGTGGAACATACTTGTCCTTTTGCTTTTGACCTTTTCATTTTATAACGAACAAAATATTTTGTTTACCCTATAGGAGGAATGCTGTGCTTCACATGAGGTTGCATGTGGCAATTTAAAAATCTAATTAACAGTTGTAAAGTATTTGATCTAAAGTTTTCTGTTTTCTCATTACCTTTATTTTGTTATTCTTTTTTTCTTTTTTGGAGTAATCATATTCAAAGGGAAGATAAATAAATAAAAAAAAGAATAGTACTAATAATTTACACATGCAAAGTTAGGACTTAGGACATTTGGATAATAATGCAAAAGAGGTGTTCAACATCATACATCTCCTTCTTTGATCTTTCTGCTCATTAATTATTTATTGTATTAATCCTTCATTATTTATTCTTCCTCAATCTGTAACTTTTTTCTATTTTACTTTATGTGATAATATTTATTTGGTGAGCTAAAATGGTACTATGTTTTACCACGTTTTTAACAATATTTTTAATCATTAACTATTATAACTTGTTATAATTTATGTAGTTACTAAATATATATATTTTATTTTCAAGAATAAAATATATATACATATAGAGACGAATCTAGCTTGTACAACGTAAACTCAATAGTTTATATATATATATATATATATATATATATATATATATATATATATATATATATATTACATTATATTGCAAGCTATGTATTTAATAAATATTACATTATAAATCCAATTATTACGGTATACTGTATTAACTTAAGATTGTTATAATAATTTATAAATTTCAAATCTGAATAGACTACCACGTAATGTTGAACATGTGGGGTATTATTTTATTATACGAGTATATTATTTTACTAAAGAATCTTTTCCTAGTTGTAACATAAATATTATTAATCTTTCCTTTTCTTTGCCCCAATTCCTTGTCGAAAAAGCACCATTTTTTCTTCCACCCACTTTCTCCTCCCATTAATTCTTTCTTGCTAGCTGAGTAGAACTCTGAAGATGGCTGATTTTGGAAATAATCTTTTTAAGTTTAATAATTAAAAGGTTGTTGGGAGATTTTGCTCTATGGTACTTTATAAAGCAGTACGGGAAGTATTTAACTATTACAAGTATTCGAAAGGATAAACAAAGATTTCAATAATATTTTCGACTAAAAATCTGAAAATTACAATATAACAACAAAATTGAAATTACTATTTTGTTGAAGACTGAAAAATGGAAACTGGTTTATGCTGAGTCGAGTGTGGCACTCTGTCCTTAAGACAATATTGCCCCGTATGTATCCTTTATACGTCCCGGACAATTTGTCTCCCAAGATAAAACGAAGAATGGAACCCTTGAGCAAAGGAAACTCAAGAGCTACCGTGAAGAATATTGAGTAACGAAATGATGCTTGGAAGTTGTAGGAAGAAGATTTTTTCTGGTTGTGTATTTTCGTGCATATCAAGTGTGCTCAACAATGGTGTAAGGGGGTGTTTATATAGGTAAAGGAGGGGCTGAAAAACTGCCTCCATAATAGCCAAATAATGGCCATTATGGAGGTAGTAAAGTCACCAACATAAATGGTGAAAGACCAACTGTTTTGGCCATTAGAGGAGGAGTAATTCAGCCAAAATAAATGGCTGAATTGAGAGCTTGGACGTTTCTGCTTTGACTGTCGAAATTCCAACTTTCTGAAAAACTTCGGGGACCAAACTGTACATCTTGAAACTTCAGGGACCAAACTGTACATCTGAAAGAATTCTGGTCCAAACTGCACATCTGGCAAAGTTTTCTGGCCCAAAAAGATAATATCAGAAGGCCCAAGGCCCAAGGCCCGGAACCCGGAACCGGACGGGCGGCGGCGGCGCGCGTGTGGTCTTTACTTGAACCGAAGCACATCTAGGTCCTCCCTCCTTTAAACACATGGGATACCCCTTGGGGTCCCAAACCCCAAACCAATTTCGAATCTTATATACACAACAATTCTTTCTTCCTCTACCGATGAGGGAGATTACACACAATACCACACTTTCCATGCTTCAAACACCTTACTTCGTGAACCAATATCTCTTTCATTTCTCAATGAAATTTGACGATTCTTGGCCCTACGGTTATCTACGTACTTAGTAGATCATGCATGTGTGAAGAACCGGATTCTCCAACATACGTTACACTAGTGTTTAAGCCGTTAAAGTTGGTCGGTCGCAACTCCCGCCAAAGGCAAATTTCCAACAATAATCTCATCAAAAATATAATACGAACTCGTAAGTTCACTATTCCAACATATATATATATATATATATATTGAATTTAATTGACTTTTCAAATATTTTTATTTTTATTTTAAATCTATTTAATGAAAATTCTAATTTCGCGATTGGATGCTATTACAGTTGTTATGGCTCCAGTGTATACTACAGCAGGTTATATTGCATACAGAACTGGACGCTGGTACGCTTCCTTTTTTCTCTCATTTTATTTGCTTTGTATATAACGATTTTTGCAAAAGGGTAACTTGGTTTTTTTCTTTTGCCATTAAATATTGTTAACAAATTTGGTTTCAGTTTTTATTTGTTTATGACACTTGTTTAAGTACACTAATTGATTCATATTGTTTGTTTATACACCTTCTAACATTGATTTTGCACCTTCTAACATAAATTGTAAATTGTCTCTGTGGCAGGTTTTATAATCATGAGATGAGGAGGCTCGCTATAGTGAGGTATGATCCATTTATTAACTTATGAAGTAATCATTTAAACAATGTTGGAATTTCCTAACCAATAAAAATGATTTATTATTTAGCGTTGTGATGAGATTGATATAATTTTTCTATCCTTAATCAGCAATTTTGGATTCAAATCCCGTAAATAAGAAAGATTTTAATAAACTACACAAATTATAAAATAAATATCGAACATTGAAAAAGAAATGCTCACTGTGGTAGAACGGCTGAATTTGAAGGCCTTAGCACATGGGTTTTCAGTTCTTTTTATTTTATTTCAATACTTATCACATTGTGTTGGAAAAGAAAAACAAACAAAAGCATCAAGTTGCGAAAAAGTCACCATATACCAAAAAATATTACTTACTAGTAGTTTATCTCCCTCCGTTTCAATTTATGTGATATATTTTTATTTGGCATACACTTTAAAAATAAAAGAAGATTTTTGAATTTTATGGTCTAAACTCTAAAATAAGTCAAAGATATTTGTGTGGTTATAGATCATCTCGTTTTCCATAAAAGGTAAATTTTAAAATTAAATTGTTGTCAAATAAGGAAATATATTATTCTTTTTTTAACGGACTAAAAAGGAAAGTGAATCATTCTTTTTTGGACGGAGAGAGTAGTAATATTTTTCTAGAATGTTTTATTTGGGAACATTTAGAATGCCTTGTACTTTCATATTCTTTCTAACATTAAATGCATTGCTTATTATCTTATATTTATGCTCTTATATTTCCACTGCCAATAATGAATTGGCCACATATTAGCTACATCAAATTTGATTTATGAAAATTTTCTGATTCTCTTACACTTTTTTTGTTTGTTATTTTCATAGTTCTAAAGAGACGCAAATGTGGGGAAGACCAAAGAGCAATGATCGACCATCCACATCACGCCCCTTCTGGTTCTGGTGATGGCTTGTTTTTTTTTGCAATGTAATGTAAACGCATTTCTATTTAAATTATGAATATGAATTTTATAGATTCGAGTTCGAAATTCTTTTACATTTCATTTTATTTTACTGTATCTGATAACAATGTGTGTAAGGGTTAATGGACGATTTGATAGCAAAAGCAATAAAAAGAATTCAATGTGGGATATTATTTCTAACCAAATCCCTTTGGTATTTTACGTGACCAATACGTTTATTTTTACACAAACTAAATTTTGATATACTAATATTTATTATTTGTACTTATGTAGTAATTTTGTTCAATAAATATGCAATGTTTAAGTGAAAGATAATTATCTGAACTCATATATTGTACTGGGTGCAGATAATTTAGTTTTAACAAGGTTGGTTTTCTCTCGAAGCACTTCTTCATCCACGCAAGAAGGGAAAGTCCAAAAACCCAACAAAGAAAAGTGAGAATCACTCAAATTAAGGAATTGATTGTATTTCTCATTTAGTTTTACAATGATATTAATCCTAAAAATACAAATAAAGATAAAGAATATATGCCCCTGATGAGGAAATTCTCTCATAGGATGAGACAATTGCTATCTTGCTTAGCACCTAATTTCTTACTTTCTAAAAGAATATGTTCCTTCATTGTATTCATCAATAATATAATATATATAGTAGTACAAAAATATTTAAATTAGGTAACTAATCAATTTAATTACAATAGGAAATATAATTCTACCTAAAATAGGAGATTTAATTACAATAGGAATACAATTCTACCTAAATTAAAAGATATACAATTAATGAAAGAATATTCAGAAAATATTCTATTACACCCCCGCAGTCGAAGTGGGAGGTTCATGAACACTGAGATTGGCTCGAAAATAATCAAATAGTATGCGCGGAAGTCCTTTGATGAAGATGTTGGCAATCTAATATCTCGGAAGGAACATGAAGGACACGAACTTGACCACGAGCCACTTTTTCGCGAACGAAATGAATGTCCATTTCAATGTGTTTAGTGCTTGATGTTGGACGGGATTGCCGGAAAGATATATCGCACTAATATTATCACAGTAGACAAGTGTTGCCTTTTGAATCGGGCAGTGAAGCTTAATTAGAAGGTTACATATCCAACAAGACTCAGAGACGACGTTGGCGACACCTCTGTACTCTGCTTCGACACTGGATCAGGATAGTGTAGGTTATCTTTTGGAAGACCAAGACAATAGGCTATCTCCGAGAAAAATGCAGTAAACAGACGTGGAGCATCGAGTGTTAGGACATCCACCCCAGTCAACATCAGAATAAGCAGTGAGATCAGTGAGTGAGGACTTGTATAGATGTAATCTGAAGTGAAGTGTACCTTGGACGTATCGTAAAATACATTTGATGGCATGCATGTGTACTTCCGTTGGATTGTGCATGTGTAGGCAGATTTGTTGCACGACATAGGATATGTCAGGTCTCGTGAATGTGAGGTACTGGCGGGGCCCAGCTAGGCTACGATAATGAGTCGGGTCTCGAATATGGGGGGCCGAAATTAACGCTGAGCTTGGAATTGGTGTCTACTGGTGTGTGGGATGGTTTGCAAGATGTCATGCCTACACGGTCAATGATCTCTTTGGCGTACTTCTTCTGACACATAAATAGGCCGCCAGAATGTCGAACAGCCGCCCAAAAAGTAACTCGAATCCTTCATGATCGAAAATGAGAGACATAATGGACCGGCGGAGAGCATCGTGATGTGGTGAGTAATGTCATCAACATATAATAATAGAAGCCATGTTTGTACCCTTGTTGTAGATGAACATGAAATGATCGAATCTGTTGTGTGAAAAACAGATAGAGGAGACATAATCAGTGAATTGTTGGTATCATGCTCGGGGTGCATGTTTCACTCCATAAAGTGATTTCTGCAACACACACATAATCTAGATGAATAGGATCTTTGAAACCCATAGACTGATGCATATATACAATTTCATGAAGATCTCCATGTAAGAAGGCATTTTTGACATCAAGTTGATGAATGGGCCAAGACTTGGATAGAGCAATGCTGAGGACGGTCCGGATGGTTGCGGGCTTTACTGTTGACACCCAATTTTGTCCCGTCTTTTCCAATTTATTTGCAATTTAAATATTTTTTAACACCTCAAAACAATTTTAATCTATATACATATATGCGTTTATATATATATTATTCTCTTATTATTATTATTCGCATTTTTTACTATCATTTGCATTTTTATCATAATCATAAGTTTTATCCGAAATTCTATGTTATTTATTTCTCGCAAAATTGCATCGCATTTCCATTTTTTATTAAGCATTAAACATTTCGCAAATATTATATTTTTATCACATCGTTATGTTATTTTAAATAATTCACATCTTTTACAAAAAATAATATTTTTAATATTAAACCCTTTTTAATTTCTAACCCATTTTATTTTCCCAACCCAAAACAATTTCCCTAACCAAACCAAAGCCCAATCGGCCCAACCAATTCCCACAACCCAAAACTCCTAAGCCCAACAACCCTTTTTCCCTTTAATTAACCCCAAGGCCCAATCGGCCAAACCCATTTAATCTCCCCTCACCCAAAATAAATCAAAACCCACAAAACAAAACAAACCCCCAATTTTCGGCCCACACCAACCGAAGCCCAACTCCATATTCTCTCCCATATCCATTTCACCCAAAACAATATCAACCCTCCACAAAAATCACAGCCCAAACGAACCCCATTTCCGCAGCCCAATCGGACAACCAAAACACCCACAACCCATTCCCCTTAATCTCCAAAACCCAAACAGCCAACCCGACCAGCCCATTCTCCCCCAACCGGACCAGCCCACTCCCCAACCCGCCGACCCGAGCCCAATCCCAAATTAAAGCCCCCTATCACCCTTAACCTAACCAGATCATCCCAAACCAAAAAAAAAAAAAAAACAACGCCCCCAAAAAAACCAGCGACCCTCTCGAAAATCCGGCGGTCCTTCGCCGGTTCCACCTCCAAACCGCCGGATAAACACCAACATCACTGCCACCATCGACCCCTCACATCACATAGTCTTCTTTTCCCCTTTTCTGCGAACAACAAAACTTTGAACAGCTCGTCCGGGTCAAATCGACCATGCATGAGTCATTGATCCTCAGAGCACCTTCAAGAACTCGTTGGGTAAGAACATGAACTCGTACCCCTCATTATCGTCTCGGTCTTCGATGAAAATAAACGTCACTTTTTTTTCGATCTTTGTTTTGAATTCGAAATTCAAATCTCAGCCTTTAGGTTTTCAATGGTGATTATAAATAGAACCCTTTGTGGGTTATAGAGGGGAGTTCTGATTTTGGCGAGCAAAAAGCCCTCTGTTCTTCTTAGCTTTTCAAAAGAAAAAAAAGAAAAAGAATCGACCTATTTTGGGGTTTCACCAAAAGAATTTTCATTTTTCAGAACCAAAAAATCACTTCTTGAACAAAGTTTGATAAAAAATCTGCTCCTTTACTCTCGTTTCTGGCTCGACGAAACACTCAACTCATTTTCTTTTCAACCGTATAAACACACTCCTCCGAGCGGACTCGACCATTCGAAACACGCCTCGGTTCGCTGCCCGGAGAAGGTCAGTAAGATCGCATTTCTCCCATTTTTATTACTTTCCATGTTTGTGTGTGTGTTGCTGATTTAGTATAAATTAGCCTGTTATATTTTAACCTGTTTAATTATGATTAGATAATATAGGAATATTTCGTAAATATCATAAGTTATGATTAGATAATGTATTTAAACATGCTTTGTATGTATGATCAGGTGCTTAGTCTGTGCTGGATATTACTGCTTTTTAGGATGTTTAGTTAACTAAACACTATTTGTGGTTCCCTTATGTTATCTGGTTCAATTGTAGTAGAATATTAGCTGTGTGATACTGACATATGCTTTTAAAGAACTAGGTGATATTCATGAATTATTTATTTACATTTTTCTTATGCATATGTTTTCATGTTCCGTTTACTAATCCTTTTCTTTTTTTTATTTACATGAAATGCATCGGGAGCAACGAAGAGTCTCTTTATGAGACTCATCATGGCTAGTGTCAAACGAAGACCCGCATCCACATTCCTTGCATTCTCCAACCTCGGGATTTCAAAACAAATAGGGCTAGATGACATTGTCATCCGCCTTAGTTCCTCTTTTATTATTATTCTTTAATTTCGTTATTTCTATTCTTGGGCATGTAATAATTATTTTAATGTTTGTGTGATTGTTAGGATATTTAGAATAATTAGGCCATGAATGGATAAGTAATAAGGTAGTAGGAAAATTAGAAATCCCCCGCTAGTTTATTTATTTTTTAGGCTCGTCTTGCATATTTTAAAATTTCAAAACAAATTTTGATCATCTTTTTTCACTTTATTAATGGTACAACTCAAAATGATTTCCAAAAAAATTACTTCTTTGGTATATAAGTAACTCATTTTTCTCCTTGCTTTTAATTGTTCCAAATGCATATTTTTCAACTTTACGTGCATATTTTTTTAAATACCATGCAAATGCATACTTGTACAAAATGCTTCATTTACTAAATATTTGCAAAATTTTTGCTTAACTTTATATACTTTAAACATGCATTTTCCTTGGTATAATATTAACCTGAGTTTGACTGGATAACCGCAAGTTAGCGGATCTTAAAGCATGTCTAACCCCTTTCCTTTAGGATAATAAAGAACCTTTACTTAGAATCTCAATAGTTTCGCAGGCCTCAAAAATTGGAGTTTACATTGCAGCATTTAGTTAATATTTAGGTGTCCTAATTCACTATAAAATAATTAGGTGGGGACTCCTTAATCATCCTCAGGAACCACCGGATATGTTGTGCTCCGCTTTGACCCGAGCAGGTCAAAAGAGGGCGCGACATTTACGATTGGGCTGAACATTTCATCACAGTCCAACTCCCACCTGTTGAGACATGCCATCACCTACAAGACAAGCCTTATACATCTCAAAAGAACCATCAGATTTTTTTTTATATCTAAAAATCTACATAGAATGAATAATATTAGCATCAGGTAGATGGGGTACTAGATCCCATGTATTATTATCAATAAGAGCATTATATTTGTCAATCATTGCGGCTTTCCAATTAAGGTCGGACAAGGCATCCTTCAGATTTCGAGGGACAGGGGATGTGACAATTGAAATGGATAGGTTAAACAATCATTTATGTTTATGAATTATGTGCATGACATGGATTTCCATGGTCCAAGAGCGTGTCTTGGGATGCGATATGGGAGGAGGTGTGCCGCATGACTACCAAGAAGAGGATGAAGGACAGGGGTGGCGGGACCGGCTGGCTGATGCTCGGTTTGTCGAAAGGTTGCTGCGGAATCACCCTGAGGTGGGATGTTTCGGGCCACCATCGGCAGAACTGGGTGGGCAGTGTGTCTCGAACTGTCCGAGGTGGGGGCGGGTGCCAAGGTCTGGGACGACGGACTATGTAAATGATGAATTAGAAGAGGGTTTAGGCCATCACCTAGGAAGTCGTAGGAATGCCCAGGTAGCGAGTTTAGGGAGGCAAAGGGGAATTGAGATAGGACATGATGTGAAATAATAATTATACGGCTCGACAAGTCATAGAATGAAGAACTACGATAATTGGCGGGGTAACTTAGAAATACACACGGGGAAGACCGAGGTTGGAGTTTGTGAGTGGTCGGATGGAGATGATAACAGAGATATCCAAAGATACGCAAGTGTTGGTAGGAGGGGTTCCTACGAAACAGAATTTGAGTGGGCGACCGTTGAGCTAGAGACTTGTTTGGGATTATGTTTAGGAGATATGTGGCCATGGAGAGTGCGTAATCCCAGAATTGAGGGGGAATTGAGGCGTGAGCAAGTAGGGCATGAATTAGGTTATTTATGGTTCGAATTTTCCGTTCGACTTTACCATTTTGGAAGGAGGTGTGAGGGCAGGAAAAACGAAAAGTAAGACCGTTTTTGGAGCAAAATTTTTTGAATTAATTATTATTGAATTCTCTGCCATTGTTACATTGAAAACATTTAATGCTCTTTTCAATTTGTGTTTTTACGAAAACACTAAATGAGGAAAAAATGGGGTAGACCTGGGATTTATTGCCAATTGAAAAAGTTCATAGAAAGTTGGAATAACCGTTCAAAAATAACACATAATATTGATGGACAATCGTACTTAAAATAGGGGACGTCGACAAATCAATATGTATGATATCGAAAGGTAGTAAAGTGCAATTTGTGGATGCAGAAAATGGTAATTTAACATGTTTCCCAAAGGTTAATGGAACTGAGGCTGGATTGTTAACGGCGTTTGAAATAGGGTAGAGATCTCCGGTGCTGTCACATCTCATTATGCGGCTCCCTGTTGTAAAATCCTTCATAGAAAAAACAAAAGGATCAAAATCAAGGGAAATATTATTATTCGTTGTGAAACGTCGCACAGAGATTATATTCTTAATGAGTTTAGAGGCATGGATGACATTTTTTAAGACTAGAGGTGGATGTGGTGGGGATACGGATGAATGACCAGAACCGCGAATGGGAATGCCTTGTCCACTACCAACAATAATATTCCGATTTAAATTACTCAAATTGGAATAAGACGAGAGAGTACCTTATGATGCCGTCATATGAGATGTGGCTTCTATGTCCATATACCAATTTTCGTCTAGAGTGTTAAGTGACATTGTGTTCATAGCTGCCTCAATGTCAGTCGGTGCATAAGTTGAGGGCGGGGGGCATGTGCTATATAGGCCTGTTCTGCCAGGGTAGGCCTGTTGATTTTGAGATGGAGTCCACGAGGATGTAGGATACGGGCAAGGAGAGAGGCCCATGAGGGTGGGACCCACGCGGCCCATGGCGGGTAGGCAGCCCACGACGGAGGCTGCTGCCACTGCCGCAGTTATTGCTGGTTGTTTCCTGCCGCGGGGACTGCCCCATCCCACCACCGTTATTGCCGAAAATTCGTCTGTCGTGGCCCTTTCCGAACTGCCTGCTTTGGCGGTTGTTGCGGGTGGATGTGGGTTGTTGCGGGTGGATATGGGCTGTTGCGGGTCCTCGGGCTAGCAGTTCTAGTTGTCGGAGTTAGAGGCCCTGCCGTCGGTGGAGGGCCCAACGGTGGTGGTGAGGGCGGCGTCGGCAATGCTGGCCTGAGTGGTGCTGCGCTTGATTTTCTGGGTTTCCTCAAGAATAAGCTTCGAACGGGCCTCATAAAATGTTGGTAACGGCGTGCATTGCTGAAGGATGGTGGCAACGCCATCATAGGATTCGTTCAAGCTTGCAATAAGTTACATGACCAATCGCTGATTAGTGACTAGTGTGCCGACGTTGGAGAGTTGGTCGGCAAGTATCTTGAGTTCTTGATAATATGCAGACACGTTTGGAAATCGTCCTGATAAACATCCTTGAACTAATTTTCAAGGTATAATGCTCGGTGAGTTTTGTTGTCGTGAAAAATACTTTTCAAACGTTCCCACGTTTGGCGGGCAGTGGCATCGGTCTCAATGATGGTGTGCAACAGATCATTAGAGATTGTGTTGTATATCCACTGGAGGATGGCTGCGTCCAAACGAGACCAGAGTGCATCATCAGAAGTCGAAGCCGAGGGTAGGTCTGTGGACTTCAATGTCGGAGGGATGATGTGGTCAATAACTTTGTAAATACGACAATTGATCTTTAAAAGCTCCGCCCACGAGGAGTATTGACCCTTTTCCATCTCAATGATGATAGGGATGAAGTTTTTGATGTTGTTTACTGTAAGTACAGGATGAAATTTGATTTTCTCAGCCAGCCATGGAAGATGGATCTATATTTTCTTTCTGATTGTTGGCACTTGCCAATATGGACTTGAGAGGACGGACATTTATTCCTCCAAATCAGGTTAATTTCATAAGTTCTTACCAATTAGGATGTTAGAGTAGTAATTTCAGTGTTTTATCAATTATCTTCCTTTCACTGTAGTCTTCTACATTTGTTGATCAGACAAACTTCAATGACTATGGTAAATAATACTGATGCACCTACTTCATCTTTATAATTTTTTTATATTCTTGCCAGATTATGTTCTTTATGTGTTTCTTATATCTAACTCAACACATTTCACTTGCAATGAGAATGCAATTAATTTCTGCGCAAGAATTTAAGATTTAGAAATATTAGCCAAAATGGTAGGATGAGTTAACTATGTACCTAAGTTGCTCGGACTCGGGTACGGGTGTCCGATACGGGTGCGGATCCAGAGGTCGGATTCTTCATGATTTAAATTTTAAGATTCGGGGATACAAATCTAGGTATGGTGCGGGGATTCGGCTAAAAATAACTCAAATATCTAAAAATAGAGTTATTAAACCGAAATCATGAGATATTATGTGGAAAACTTGAGGAGAAAATATTGATAAAGAGGAGAATCCGGAATCTTCTATATACAAGGTATTCCATTATATTTTTCTTCAATTTCACCTTAGCTTTTGATTTGATTAACGAAATCATTGAATTTGTCCGCAATTTCTCAGTCGATTTTGGTTAAAGTATCCAAAATTGGTTGACCAGATCGGGTACGGATTCCATACGCACACCCACACACATGTCATGTCGACATAGATGTATCACCGAAAGTGAAGAGTCGGAGCAACATAACTATGTACATGTATGAGGTCTGA
The DNA here is from genome assembly GCA_034509755.1 of Anisodus tanguticus. NCBI lineage: Eukaryota > Viridiplantae > Streptophyta > Magnoliopsida > Solanales > Solanaceae > Anisodus > Anisodus tanguticus. The sequence goes on from CM067539.1 coordinate 60,973,306, forward strand.
CTTGCAATTTGGACAATTCAACCTTTTCTTACATTTTTTTTATTCATTAACATATTAGTTATTGATATAATTTACCTCTACATACTATGAACAACATTCAAACAATAAGAGAATAATGAGCATAAAGTTCCTCCCCTCAATAGACGTTTGCTCATTGAGTACTCTGCCACTATTATACAGCTACAAAAGAGTGATTCTTTTTATTTTAAATATGTTTTTCTATTTTATTATCTTCATAGATATTTTTTTGTTACCTTTGAGTATTATTTTACTAAGGAATCTTTTCCTATAGTAATTAACACCGGACTCTCTTCCACCAACCTTCTCCTTCCATTCTTTCTCTTTCTTGCTGAGTATAGACTCTGAAGAGGGCTGATTTTGGGAACAATCTCATCAAAGATATAACACGAACCCGTAAGTTCACTATACTATATTTGTCATTGATCTAAATAGACAGTCTGGTGCACAAAGCATCTCGCGTTAACAAGTCCGGAGAAGGGTCACATCTTTTGGGATGTGATGTAGACAACCTACCTTAATGCAAGCATTAATGACTGCTTCCACGGCTCGAACCCATAAGAAAATTCAGGATTTAAACTCTATGGGTTCAACCTTTTAAGATTCTTAATTTGAACCCGGTGTATTTTAAAAGTTATGTGTCTACTATTTATTGTAATTTTAACACATAATTTATGATTTGCGTTGAAAGTAAGGGGTTTAATTGAACACCCGTCTATCATGCTACATCTGCCACTATTCGAATTTGTGACCTATATTTTTCATTGATCTGATTTATTTAATATATATTTATGTAAAGAATAGATCTTGAATCTAACTCAACCTCAAAAGCTAACTTAATTGCTTTGTGTATCACCAAAAACGATAAAAATTGTCCAGTATATGTTTGGGGTAAGTTCAAAGTTATCCCTTAGATATACTTCTAAGTAGTTAATTTTGATGCTCTAAATATATGGAGTACTATGTTACTGTCAAATCTAACAAATTTCACAAGAAACAACACCCGAAAAGAAAAATCGTAGCATCAAAAAGTGCAACAGATACCAAAAATAAATAAAAATTAGCAGAAATAGAGGAAAGTCTCTCATTACAAAAATTTGGGACTCTTTTAAGTGAAAATAGTCATATATCTTTTTATAATCTCTTATTTAGTTGGTGCAATTTGTCTTTGTGGCAGGTTATGTAATTATGAAGTGAAGAGGCTTGCTACAGTGAGGTACAAATATTGATTTCGACATAATTATTTATTTAATTATTATGAAAATCGATCTTCTATTTTTTATTATGAGGTTTTCATGCTTGAAAATAAAAAACTTGAGGCCTGTCGTTCAAATCATTGGTCTGATACTAGATGTGGCATTTCTCCCAAATACTTGGAACACTCGGGTAGTTTAAAGTTGAGATGATGTTGGTCAACCAATTAATATGACTTGTGAGATACGTGTTCAGTATGGAGAAAAACATTTTTCATAAAAAAAGTATTAGTGTTGGAATCTCTCCCACACTAATAAAAGTGAATTGAAGACCTTACCCCAATAGGATATCACAATTAGTGTATTTAGTACTCCTATTATTCGTTTAGAATGTTATATTTTGAAAAAATTAGGATGACTTTGTACTTTGTTCTTTCTAACATTATATGCATTACCTTATATTTTTGTTTTCCAGTTGTCAATGTAAACAATGAATCGGTCACATATTAGCTATGTCAAATTTGTTTTTATGAAAAAAAAATATTTTCTTTTTTACCTTTTTTTATTATATTTTATTTCATAGTTCTAATGAGGAGCGACAACGGGGAGGACCAAAGGTCAATGATCAACCATCCAAATCACGCCTTGTTTAGACCGGTGAATATAATGCAAACGTATTTCAACAATTCAACCTTAAATAGAGACGGATTCCGTACTTGAAATTTATGGGTTCAAATTTGAGATTTTATCACAATCCATTTGATTTACCGGGTTTAAATTTTTTATTTAAACTTATTTACTAAATTTTTTAATCATATATGATGTTTGAGCTAAAACTATTGAATTCGAATAAACTCGTATCATGTACACTACATCCATTCCTGACACTAAAAAACATCCTTTGGTTACATACTTTATTCAAGTTTTCATTACTCAATCATATACCTTACAGTGTGTATTTTTCTCCTCAAATATGTGTCAATTATATATAATATTGTTGTTGGATGAAATTATAGTCTAACAACAATATGCATTTTCACCTCACTTATTGCTTAACCACGTAAAATACATTGATTTGGTGTAAATGACGGTTTTTTTGTGGAAAAAACTTTTTCATCCACATAAGAAATGGGAAGTCCAAAAACCCAAGAAGGAGAAGTGAGAACACTTAAATGGAGGAATCTATTGAATTTAGTGAATTTCACTACGCAATTACAATCACATTAATCCTAAGATTACAATAGTACCAAAGACAACATAATGAGGAAATTGTCTCATAGGATTAGACAGTCTTGCTTAGCACCTACTTCCTTAGTTTGCTTTTTACTACTTGTATTCTCTAGCTTTGCATTTGCCTCAATTTCCATATCTTCAATTGTAAATATAACTTCTTGTTTAATTCGAGGAGTTTCAACTATAATTGGTTCAACCCAAACCAAACTCTCCATAAAAGAAGTCACATAAGGAACTCCAATTCCATTTGCCCAAATCCCAAAATCCTCAAATTCTTCATTTTCATGATCATACAAAAATACATTCTTATTTATGTACACAATTGCCTCTGCAAAATGATCCAACACTCTCAATGGAATTATTGGCCCGGACAACTCTTCATCCAACCTAGTCACATACAATTTCATCCACGTCTCCTCCACCGCGTATTCTTTCATCAACCAAACCTCCATATCGAGAATTGTATCGATCGATGAAGTCGATTTTGCACAAACACATAGTGTTCCGTGCAATGGGCTTATACAATTAGCTTCCCGTTCCGTAGGATTCGGGAGCCAAAATTCTTGAAATACTTCTTTTGCCAGGTCAAAAGAAACTATAGGCAACCTCATCGGGCGAATTTTTCCGAATTCGCGCTGCGTAAGCCAATGGATGCACCCATTGAAGAAAACCGTGTCCCCACGGACGTAATAATATTGTGAAGGAAAACAGTCCCCAATGGTTCTCCAGGAATCCTGTTTTAAACTATACACCTCGACAATAGGTTTTTTTAATATTCTATCGTCAATGTAAGTAACTTTTACCATTTTGTGATCATTTTTGCCGTCAAAACCGAATCCGTAACTAGGCGCATGCCTCTGACGTTCCGGGGAGAAGCTGGAAGCGGGAACCGTCCTGTATTTCCTCAATGACGGGTTCCATAAATTGATTTCTTTTTTACCGTGCAAGAAATTCGTTAGGAAGCAAATTAATCCGTTACACGAACCTACTAACTCGTAGGTACACGGCTTCGTGTTCATTACGGGGAAGCCTGGGTGAATTAGCTCGTTGCTCGGGCTTCCCGCGTAACACCACGATCGAAGCCCTTCATTGGGATATAATTGGTACACAATTTGGAATAGACGCAAATTGCTACTAACAATTTCCATGTTCTTTCTATGCACGTCGATGAAAATTGGATCGTCAATTAGAGAACGCCACGATTTACAAACGGATCGAAATCGAACAAGCGGTTTCACGGGTAAGTGCAATAAAAGCTTGTTTATGATTTGATCTGTGAATAATAATTTCCCCATCTAAATTTGCCACCTTCATAAAATACTATTATGGCTATTCCGTAAAGATTCTAGAATATGTGATCAGATGCTTCCTCCAAATTTAACGTCTTTATCAATTAACTTTTCTTTTCTTCGTCGGATCAATACTAACTTATATGTTAAAAAAAATTGGAGAAAGAAGAAGGTTAGTTGGATTAATATGAAATTCACAAATCTATGAAAGTTGTGGGGGAGAATACTGGTTTTGCTGAATTTTAGCTTTCTTTGTTGAGTTTTGGGCAAAATCTTTCTTGATAATAGTAACAATTATGTGGGGCTATCATATGAATTTAGTGTTGTATGACAAATGTAAGGGAGACGATAATTTCAACATTAAATTGGCTAATTCATTATTTTTCCCACAATTTTTTTTTTGGAGGAAAGTGGTCACTATTATTTGAAAAAGCTGAAAAAAAAAATACTAAATGGACATCTATTCAAATGAGTTGTTACGTTTTAAATGTGTTTGAGCAAGTATATAAGTTGGTCAAATCAACATAAAATATAATTTAGTTAATGTATAGGGGTTGATTGGTATATACCAGAGTGCTTATAAACTGAAATAAGACAAATCAACTTATAAACACTTTGTTTTCGCTTAAAATTTTACAATTTTATCTTTGATATTTTCTGAAATTCTCAAAATACCCTTCTAAAACAAACTTCTAACCTCTCTCTATTCTATTTCAATCGTTTGTCATCTCCCTTGTAAATATACTTCAAAATTTATACTAATTTTTTATTTTTTTAAAAAAAGACTAATGATATCTTTGTAGTTTTAACAAAAAAGCATTTCTCAACGTGTTTTTTTAAAACATATCAACTACTTGTAATCAATTTCAACACTTTTATTAATTTGGTGTTAATACTATATGCGAATAAACTTTGCCCGATTGGCACTAAGTGCTCTAGTGTGAGATGCAAAAAGGGATGGAACATGTTGTATTACTTGTTTGAACAAATGTGCAGACGACAACAAGGGTACTGTGAGGGATGAAAACCTTTTTATCTTTAAATCGGGTTCGAGCTAAGTATTTTTTCTTTAATGAATCTTATGTGATGTGTTTAATATATTTGTCTTTTTGAAGGAGAGGGAGAAGAGGGGTGCGTGGAGGGGGGGAGGCGTAGAAAACATCTCACCACGAATGACAATGGACCCAATGTATTGTATTGTTATTTTAAATACAATATTTGTTTGGATTGTTATTTAATTGTTATTGTATCGTATTGTATTGTTAAGTCTATTGTTATGTAACAATGAAAATAACCATTTTATTGAATGACTGAGTTGATTTGACCGCGTCATTACCTTATTTTCCCCTTATTTTGATTTTGCTTACTATTTAACCACCATATTTTATCATTTATCCTATCTTTTTTAATAAAAGCTTTGCCTCTTATCCTACTTCTTCTTTTTTATAATATAGAAAGTTTATTCTTCATATTGCATATATGTGACATTATGTAACGACGACATATGACACAATCTATCTAAACATAAAATTCATTAATTAAAATAATACAATATCATACCAACATTATAAAATTATTTGTAACAACCATTTAAACAAGCTGGTCTCAAAGAACAAATTAGTTGGCCAACCAAATAAAATGGGATCCTCTACATGACTTTGACTAAATCCTCCTACAAATTCTCTCTTTTAACCTACTCCATCATCCCTTCCAAAAAAATAAAAAAGAGAATAAAAAAACTACTAAAACCAAAATCTTTTCTTCTCTGTTCTTGCCACCCCATTGACAAAATGCACTAATATTGATCCACTTTTATGCAAAATATTCTTTGAGGGAAAGGAAAAAAAAAAGTTTAGAATGAGAAATGGATACAACAAATCCATTCAAAGACCAACCCCATCCAATTCCCTTGAGGAAGATATTGCCTTGGGCTTTTTATGCTCTTCTTCCTATATTAGCTATTTTTCACTTAATTGCCCGTCCTTTTACTCTTTCTCCTTCTCAATCTAAACATTCACTAATCATCACCACCTCCTCTTCAACTCCATCAAAAGGTACAACTATGTATTTCCAAGATTTATATAGGCGATATCTATTATAGTTAAAAACATGTTTTAGTTATGTTAACACTTTTATCATAGGTTCTATGATTTTCATGTATTGTTTAGCCTTTCAGAGATTTATACATATAGAAAATATAGAGTTTTTTAGTAATTTTTATTGTATTTATAACATATTGGCCTGAGATGAGTTTATGTTAAGAGTCCATGTTCCCATTTGTTCGCCGACGTGGGACTCTTAACAAAATAGGTACTATACTTTCTAGGAGTCGTTTAGCTTTTCAAAAAATTATACATGTAGAAAATACAGTGAATTTCTAGTACTGTTTATTTGTATTTGTATAATATTGACCACAAATGAGTTTAAATCGATCCTATTTTTCTAGATGTTGTTTAGCCTTTCAAAAACTTATACGTGTAGAAAATATAGAGAATTTCTAGAATTTTTTATTTGTATTGACATGAGATATGGCCGGTAAGAATTTGTATAGCTGACCCAATTTGTAGTTGTTGTATTTGCTATCCATGGAGCTAAAGGGAGCTAATACAATATTATGGCACAGGCAAATACAATATTTATTTAGTTATATATATATCAACTATTAAATCCACTTAACATAAAAATAAGATTTTAGTGTAACAGTAAAAACAATTCAAAAATTGTCTTAGGTCACTAGTTTAAATTCTAGGTCTAACCGAGTACTATTTTTAAAATCCTTTTGTATGAGTTTCTGACTCCACCACTATACATATGTTTCCCATATTTGCATGCACATTTGTTGATAATGCTTCATCAACTTTTTTTTTTGTTGCAGACATTGATAATGTTGAAATTTCATGTGACTATAGCAATGGCAATTGGGTTCAAGACAAATTAGGCCCTTTGTACACAAAATGTGACACAGTAAAAAATGGACAAAATTGCATAGCCCATGGAAGGCTTGATAATGACTATATTTATTGGAGATGGAAGCCAAGAAATTGTCAACTTCCAAGATTTGACCCAAAAAAATTTCTCCAAATCCTCAAAAACAAGAATTTAGCCTTTGTTGGTGATTCACTTGCTAGGAATCAATTGGAGTCATTACTTTGTTTGTTATCCACTTTTAGTCCTCATGAATTAGTTTTCAGTCATGGTGAGGACAATAAGTTTAGGAAATGGCATTTCCCTTCACATAATGTGAATGTATCAATATATTGGTCACCTTTTCTTGTTAAAGGGATTGAAAAATCAGACAAGAAAAACTATAATACTTTGTTCTTGGACTCTGTTGATGAGAAATGGGCTATTGATTTGGTCCAAATGGATTTGGTTGTTTTTTCAGTGGGACATTGGTTCTTGCATTCAGCAGTTTATTTTTATGGGGACAAAGTACTAGGTTGTCACTATTGTTCTGGTCTGAATTACACTGAGGTTGGATTTTATGATGTTTATGGCAAGGCATTTGAGACTACTTTTAAGACAATAATTGAGAGGAGAGGCAAAAATGATGGAGCAATTGATGTGATTGTGACAACATTTTCACCAGCACATTTTGAAGGAGAGTGGGACAAGTATGGGGCATGCCCTAAGACAAAGCCTTATGATTCTGAGGAGAAAAAGAAGCTCGAATGGATGGACGCAGAGATGAGGGAAACAGCGATAAAACAAGTGAACACCGCGAAAAAGGAAGCTCGCAAGAAGAACGTGTGGAATAATGTGAGATTTGAAGTAGTGGATGTGACCAAGTTGGCGTATCTAAGGCCGGATGGTCATCCCGGACCTTATATGCATCCTTTTCCATTTGCTAACGGGATTGAGGAACGCGTGCAGAACGACTGTGTTCATTGGTGTTTGCCAGGGCCTATCGATACGTGGAACGAGATTTTTCTGCAAGTGATCAAGAAAAAGGACATGAGTTTAATTTAGTGAAGAAAGTTTACTATGTATTGTGATTTTTCCAGATTTCTGTCCATTACGTATTTTCTTTTATTCCTTTGGAGAGCCCAAGAAAGACCTATCTATGACTGTTATAGTTGGATTCGGTATCTAGAACTCACTGGTCCGAGTAATTCAAATATGCGCCACATACAGCCCATAAAAGGGAAAACGCTCCCTACTAGAGTTTCTCTATTCCCGAGACTCGAACCCTAGACATCTAGTTAAGGGTTGAGAAATTCCATCCATCCCACCACACCTCTTGGTGGTCAGTTGTTCATTCTATTGCTAGGACAGAATAATGTGAATGAATAGAGGATTTTGATTTTGAAGAAATGTAGAATCTAGATCTTTGCTCTAATTTGTAATCGATTCAATGCACTGTAACTATTAGATGCTCACATTTTAATACCAGGATGTCAAGTTATACATTGTTGTTATTTTTAAGATTCATGTTGTCAAACAAGTGATTTACAAAATAAACCGCAGCTCAACCTTCAATTTCACTAAAAGCCTAGTGAGCTAGTTGAATGCCTCAACTTATAGCTTGTAGCCCATGGCCCACACAAAAAAAAGAGCTCTTTTTCCGATAATTATGTATTTGGACCAATATGTGCGCGCCTCGACTAATTTAACTAATTTAACGGAAACAGAATTCTACTTACTTTTACCACAAAAACTCAGTCAAGCAATTGCTTCACCGTGAATCAGGGAGCAAGAAAGTCTAGCTAAACAGTACAATCAATTGAATGATCAAGGGGCGTGAAATAATGTTAGCCGGATTCGTAGCACATTACACCAGTTAGGCTAGATTGTGACCCAATATTGGCGGGGCATAGACTAATATATATGTTCATGCTGTCACAGGCTTGTTAAAGCTAAAAATAGAACTCAGCTTCTCATTGACTCTTAATTAATTTCAATGTTGAAGGATAGAAAAACTCGAGAAAACATCACGAATATGTCTATACAACATTTTTATGGCTAAAAATTATATGCTAACATAATGAAAAAAATTCTATAAAGTTTGATGGAAAAAATTTATTATTTTGTTAATTTTTTTTATTAAATCCATTAACTAGTGCTTTCACCTCCCGGGGTGATTTGGTGTTTGGCAGACCCCTACCATGTGTAAAATCAAAAGCAAAGTACAATGGAGGGGGCATTTAATGTGGTCCAGCGGATGGGGTTTTTCCTCCCTTAATAAGAGGTATCAGGTTTAATTCCTGTGTATGGAAAATCCTTGATAGGAAGTCCTTCCCCCGAATGGGCCCTACGCGGCGCGTATCCGGATATAATCGGACTCTAATGGGGGTACCGGCCACCGGATAGAAAATAAAAAAACCATGAATGTTGTCGGGTTGGACGAGCCAATCACTGTAGTCTGAAGCGTTCGATATGTTTTTTAAGCAAAAATGTAACATCCCGTACTTTCGGGCGATGGTTTGAGCATCTAGACGTATGCCAATAAAGAGCTTATTATATAAAAGGATGCGATTCCAAACTAATTTAGGACTTACCAAATGGAACAACAATGATCAGCTAATAAATGAATTATAGTAGGGGACAAGATTAATGTGGATAATATTATGTAGGTTGTTGACAAATGTCAACAGTTAACAAAAGGGTGGCATTAAATTAGTCATTAATGAATATGATGAGTGGAACGCCTACGCCACATGCCATCATTAAAATAAGCAACTAGTGACTAATCATCCCTATGTATTTGGTGGCAACTTATGGTAAAAGGTAATTATTATGAGAATATCTCATATATAAGTGGACTCTACTATATTAATGGTAAGGAACGATGTTAAGGTGTCATTTCAGTTGGAAATGTTGCAAAATGAATATGGGGGGCAGTAAGCTTTTTCGTTAAAAATGAAAGCAATGTGCAACAATTCAATTTATTAGATCTCTCTTAAGTTGATACGCTTCCTATAATTTCTACGAGCAGCCCCATGACATGATTAGACGTAATTTTCCTTTCATTAATCGCGTGGTGCCAGCATAATTCGACATCATACGTTAGTGCATCAACACAAAGGTATGTTAAGACAAATTAATTCTTTCTTTTGGCATGTTTCATTTAACAAAACGTAAACGTGATATTGTTCCATAAATTATTCTGCTCTTAGTAGTCGAGGATGTTCCTGTTATTGATTCCTATGTTGACAGCATGTCTAAATATGTTTCTAAATCCTTATTGAGGTATGTGGGAAAAATGTTATTATTCCTAATGTTAGCCAAAGGTACAAAGATATGATGTCATCCGATAAGTTTAGAATGTTTTATTGTCATTCATGCATTTGCATTATATTCATGTATTACCTTAGACCCATATGTTATATACACTACTATATGGTACGCATTATATATATGTAGGGGATGGGAAAAGGGAGTAGCGTTATATACGCAACACCACCTGTAACTGGTACAGATATCACGAAAATGAAGATGCCCAATGAGGCCAATATGATAATGATTATGCCCACAGAGGCCGAAATGAAATGATGCCCACAGAGGCTGTTATAGGAATAAAGATGCCCTTGTGAGGCCAATATATATATATATATATATATATATATATATATATATATATATATATATATGCATATATGCATATATATATGTATATATACATATATATATATATATGCATTTGCATTGTGCATGATATTTAGGCATATTATGGCCCTCGGAGGCATTCACTATGGGTCGGTTGTTACTGTCGGCTGTTTCTATTTCAGGTTATTTTTGTATCTCTGTTATGCTCTTTCTCATGCTTGACATACTCAGTACATCAATCTTACTGGCGTCCCTTTTGTCTGGGGACGGTGCGTTTCATGCCCGCGGGCTCAGGTAAATAGGGGGACGGTTCGCATTAGTAGGTTGCTGGTTCAGCTAATATTGGAGCACTCTATATGTTTCAGAGTTGCAGTCTAGTTGTGGTATGATATTTTTTTATATGCATAGGGGTATGGCGGGGCCCTGTCCTGACCTTATGATGTCACGTACTCTTTAGAAGCTTGTAGACAGATGTCCTGTGTATAGTAGTCTTGTATGGCCTTGTCGGCCTTGGTATGTATATATATAAGATTGGGCCTTTTGGTAAGATTTTACATGGCTTCCTTCCGGTATATAATTTCTATATGTCTGTAGGGTATTCGGTGACGGCCCTTGTGGTCCGTGTTTAATTATGATTAGACATTGATTGTATGATTAGTGGTACTCGACATGTAAGGTCCGGGTGCCCGTCGCGACCCTCCGATTTGGATCGTGACAAACTTGGTATCAGAGCAGGTCTGTCCTAGGGAGTCTACAAGTCGTGTCTAGTATAGTCTTGTTTATGGGTCTGTTGTGCACCACACTTATAGATAGGAGGCTATAGGGCATTTAGGATGATGGTTTCCTTCCTTCTTGATCTAGAATCGTGCTATAGAGCTGAGTTGTAAGAATTCTCTCTGTGAACCTTATCGTGTTTATGATTACAGTAATGTCTTCTTCCCATAGAGCTATGATTAGCAAGGAGATTGAGGTTGGGTTGAGTGTAAATGCGAGTAGTATGCTCTCTATTGAGGCAGATCCGTTAGAGGATATGAGTAAGTTGCTATCTCAGGCATTGACAAATCTAGTAGTATCAGAGGAGTTGAGGGAAGATCCCGTATCATCAGTCCTACCACCGGCTTCGTCTGATAAGAATCTAAGAAGAGCGATGCAGGTATTGAATCAGTTGGTCACCTCCTAGGCATGACTTCAGCCAGAACATCTGATAGAGATAGGCCCCTTGAAGGGTCAGGGAGCTCATAACCAATGGAGTTTATTGGTCAGGGATAGCCGATATTTAAAGGGTCCAAAGGTGCCAATATCTCAGGGTCAAAGTTGTAAAGGTCGAGTGAGACCGCCCCGACCATCTTGTAGTCAGTATGGTCGAGCGCATGCCGGATTATGCCGCAAAGGTATGGGTGGTTAGTTTAGTGTGGCAGCCATGGACACAACGTTCTGAAGTGTCCCAAGTTTATACGCAAAGGTAAGGATAAGATGATTATGAGTTGTATAAATGAAAAGCAGAAGACATCATCGGAAGGTTTAGTAGGTTATGAAAATCTATACGTTTTACAGTTACTCTTGCTGATTAGAATGAGGAAATATGTTATGTACGTGCGACCTAAATTGTAACGTCTTACCTAGAATAGATTGGGAAGTGTCCCAGGATATCATTAACGAGAATGACTTGCCACAATTGAATCGTGTGAAGAGTGACCATCAGTAAATTTAAGGAGATCACGTAAAGTGACGTACCCAGAATGGTGAGCCCAAGTCATATATAAGGATTGAGTTATCCACAGTAGTGGAAGGGGACATAAGCCTCTCGTCCGTGTGTAAAGGGCCAGATCGCTTATTATTGAGGATTACATGTATCAATACTAGTAGGCTCGGGTATGCTATAAGTATTGGACTGGTAAGGTCTTCGTCTTTATTATGCAGCATTTTACAATTCTAAATATCCTTTGGATAACAATAGCTTGTTAGGGGAAATCAGGACGAGAACTATTGAACAATTGAAGAATGGTTGTAGGAAATATGAAAACAGTTAATAAGTATGAATGGATGGTATGATCAAGTATTAAGGAAGACATGTTTTTCGTTTAATGACGAATAGAAGGAAGAATTACGACAAGAAGGATAAAGGTGAATAAGATTATAGTTATGCAGGTTTCATAAGGGTATGATTACTCCAGAACAGTGTAATGACCAATGGTAAGGGGGAACAATAAGAACTCTTCGGCCAAAGGTGACGAACCTCTGATATTTATGAAGACAGTATGAGAAATACTTTGAGATAAGAGATTTTCCCCCAAGGTAACTTGAAATAGAAATGTAAAGGTAAGACGAATGGGCACTCGGTTGATGGGGGATCTAATAATGATAAGACAAGAAAGCTTGACAAGTCATGGGATCATGTAACACCGTGAATTGGACATAAACATACGAAGTATCGGTTCCATAATATATGTAGCCATACATCTCAGAAAGTATGTAAACGAAAGTAACAGTGAGTAAAGCTCGAGATCATCACCCAAATAGGTGAAAAGGGGTCAATGACTCCTATTTGATACATGGTAGGCATTAAATATATATGTCAAGAGATGATGACATTATAATAAAATGTCAGGCAAATATAGATGTCTATGAGCATTTTTAACTAACCAAAGGTTCTATGAAATAGATAAAGTAAGGGGTTTATAGCTTAACGAGATCAAGGAAATCTTTTTTCAAAGCGTCATTGACAGAAAGTCTTAGTCACGAGGCAAGTGAAGGAATTCGAATCTAAGTATAATGACCAGGTTTGGATATAGTAGGCCAACACTATGTAATGCAAATTCTTCAGAATCTTCCACGTACTGAATAAGGGAATAAGTTAACAACTCATCCTTTAAGGGATAGTAACGCCAAGGATTGGAATCAGGAGCAATGGTTGAGATTACGTATGTATACCGGAATATTTTAGAATTAAGAAGAGTACGACAAATAATAAAGTGAGTGAGCAAGTGTCAAAAGAAGTAAAGAAAGGAAGTTGTTTATAATTATGGGTAGTGAGAAGGTACAAAAAAAGATTCCTTTCAGATCGTGAATGAGAGTTAACTGCGATGATGCGTGCACTTCAGATTGGAATGACATTGTCCATAAATTGTTCATGATTGAGATACTACAAATATAAGAGTTTCCAACACACCAATTAGTAAATAAAGCTAAGTTGACAATAGAATCATTCACCCATAAGCGGCTTGACTAATGTGAGGACTAAGGAGAGAAGTTGAGTTGAGGGAGCGCATCAGTTAACTAAGTGGGAGTCCAATTGGAGGATTCAGATAGTGATAGACCCATGACTTAGAATACAACAGGGTCATCCCTCATACTGGAAAGAAAAGAGGAACATCATCATGGAGATTCCATTTTTAGAGAAGATCGGGAAGGATATTTAACAAAACGAGAACGTCAACCTTCGAGTATAATGAGAGAGGGACCCCCAAGTGGAAGGTCTATTTGTGTTTCGAAGGTAGTAGGAATACGAGATAAGATTATGACGGAGGTCTATTGCTCACGATATTCCATTCACCCTGGATCTACTAAGATGTATAATGATCTCAAAGGTACGTATTGATGGAACGACATGAAAAGGAACATTGTGAAGTTTGTAGCTCAGTGTCTTAATTGTCTGCAAGTAAAATCGGAGCACCAAAAGCCCGGCGGCTTAACTCAGAACATTGAGGTCCCGATGTGGAAATGGGAAATGATTAATATGGATTTCATTACCGGTTTATCTCGCTCTTATCATAAGTTTGATTCTATTTGAGTGATTGTTGATAGACTAACCAAATCAGCTCATTTCCTAGCGGTCAAAACAACCCACACAACCAAGGACTACACAAAGTTGTACGTTAAGGAGATTGTTCGCCTTTATGGTATGCCTATTTATATTATATCTGACCGAGGTATGCATTTCACAGTTAATTTTTGGAGATTATTTCAAAAAGGGTTTGGGCACTCAAGTTAATCTTAGCACAACATTCCACCCTCAAACAAACGAACATGATGAGCGTACGACTCAAACGCTCAAGGACATGCTATGAGCTTGCATATTGGACTTCAAGGGAAATTGGGATGATCATCTATCCCTTATTGAATTTGCATACAGTAACAGTTATCATGCTAGTATCAAAATGGCTCCATATGAAGCGTTGTATGGACGGAAGAGTAGATCTCATATCGGATGGTTCGAGGTAGGCGAATCAGAATTATTTGAGCCTGACCTAGTGCACCAAACCATAGAGAAGGTGAAGTTTATCTAAGAACGGTTGTTAATCACTTAGAGTCGTCAGAAGTCATATTCAGATGTGCGATGGTGGGACCTAGAGTTCTAAGTGGATAATAGGGTCTTCTCGAAGATTTCTCCTATGAAGAGTGTAATGAGATTTGATAAAAAGGGAAAGCTCAGCCCAAGGTATATTGGGCGATAATAATTCGATGAATCGATCAAGTGGCTTACGAATTGGACTTGCCTTCAGAATTGGAGTTTGTTCATCCAGTTTTCCATGTTTCTATGTTGAGAGCATGTATTGGAGATCCTTCCCGGATTGTATCGATTGATGATGTGCATATCACATAGGACTTATCATATGAAGAGGTTCCTATTGCTATCTTAGATCGACAAGTCTACAAGTTGAGGACTAAAGAGGTGGCCTCCGTGAAGGTACTATGGCGGAATAAGAATGTAGAAGAAATGACATGGGAGGCGAAAGAGGAGATGAAGCACAAATATCCTTACTTATTTCAGACCAATGCCGAGGTACCGAGAGAAGCATAAGGTGAGTTATATTTCAGATTATTATAATTAATGCTTGATGACCATGTGAGGTCTAGTATAATGATGTATGTTATATTATATGGCACGTGAAGCGGTTGATGTGTTTTCTGAAACGTGACGGTAATTAGATATATCACCCCAATATTCGAGGATGAATGTTTCTAAAGGGGGAAGAATGTAACATCCCGTACTTTCGGGCGATGATTTGAGCATCTAGACGTATGCCAATAAAGAGCTTAGTATGTAAAAGGATGCGGTTCCAAACTAATTTAAGACTTACCAAATAGGACAACAATGATCGGCTAATAAATGAATTATAGTAGGAGACAAGATTAATGTGGATAATATTATGTGGGTCGTTGACAAATGTCAACAGTTAACAAAAGGGTGGCATTAAATTAGTCATTAATGAATATTATGAGTGGAACGCCTACGCCACATGCCATCATTAAAATAAGCAACTAGTGACTAATCATCCCTATGTATTTGGTGGCAACTTATGGTAAAAGGTAATTATTATGAGAATATCTCATATATAAATGGACTCTACTATATTAATGGTAAGGAACGATGTTAAGGTGTCATTTCAGTTGGAAATGTTGCAAAATGAATATGGGGGACAGTAAGCTTTTCGTTAAAAATGAAAGCAATGTGCAACAATTCAATTTATTAGATCTCTCTTAAGTTGATACGCTACCTATAATTTCTACAAGTAGCACCATGACATGATTAGACGTAATTTTCCTTTCATTAACCGCATGGTGCCAGCATAATTCGACATCATACGATAGTGCATCAACACAAAGGTATGTTAAGGCAAATTAATTCTTTCTTTTGGCATGTTCCATTTAACGAAACGTAAACGTGATATTGTTTCATAAATTATTCTACTTTTAGTAGCCAAGGATGTTCATGTTATTGATTCCTATGTTGACAGCATGTCTAAATATGTTCCTAAATCCTTATTGAGGTATGTGGGAAAATGTTATTATTCCTAATGTTAGCCGAAGGTACAATGATAGTATGTCATCCGATAAGTTTAGAATATTTTATTGTCATTCATGCATTTGCATTACATTCATGTATTACCCTAGACCCACATGTGTTATATACACTACTATATGGTACGCATTATATATATGTAGGGGATGGAAAAAGGGAATAGTGTTATATACGCAATACCACCTGCAGCTGGTACAGATATCACGAAAATGAAGATGCCCAATGAGGCCAATATGATAATGATTATGCCCACAGAGGTCGAAATGAAATATTGCCCATAGAGGCTGTTATGGAAAGGAAGATGCCTTGGTGAGGCCAATATATATATATATATACGGCATTTGCATTGTGCATGATATCTAGGCATATTATGGCCCTTGGAGGCATTCACTATGGGTCGGTTGTTACTGTCGGTTGTTTCTATTTCAGGTTATTTATGTATCTCTATTATGTTATTTCTCATGCTTGACATACTCAGTACATCAGTATTACTGACATCCCTTTTGTCGGGGGACGTTGCGTTTCATGCCCGCAGGCTCAGGTAAACAGGGGGACGGTTCGCATTAGTAGGTTGCTGGTTCAGCTAATATTGGAGCACTCTATTTGTTCCAGAGTTGCAGTCTAGTCGTGGTATGATATTTTTATTATATTCATAGGGTATGGCGGGGCCTTGTCCTGACCTTATGATGTCACGTACTCTTTAGAGGCTTGTTGACAGATGCATTGTGTAGAGTAGTCTTGTATGGCCTTGTCGGCCCTGGTATGTATGTATATAAGATTGGGTCTTTTGGTAAGATTTTACATGGCTTTCTTCCGGTATATAATTTCTATGTGTCCGTAGGGTACTGGGTGACGGCCCTTGTGGTCCATGTTTAATTATGATTAGACGTTAATTGTATGATTAGTGGTACTCGGCAGGTAAGGTCCGGGTGCCCGTCGTGGCCTTCCGGTTTGGGTCGTGACAATAAATTACATTATTTTTGACATGATAGAGACTCCAAGTTCTTATGACATAGCATGAGGAGATTTATCATCAATATGATAACTGGAATGGAAACCAAAAGCGCTAGTGAAGTCCTCGTTATCCAAGGTAATCCAATCAAATAGTCATCATTTAAATAAGTTTTCCTATGAAAATCAAAATAAGAAATGTGAATTTAATTTTTAATCCACGAGGAAAATTAAGTGTTACAAAGACAAGCATAGATGAAGGTTTTTTGAAATTTCTCCATAACTCAACTTCAGGAAACCGTTGAGTGAACAAATTAGGAAACTCTCCCTCTTCATAATCCTAGTTGAACTAGTATTGTTTTTCATAATCCCACTTGAATTAGTAAGTAACAAAACTACGGTTCTACGATTCCATTTAGGAGATCTCCTTATATTTCCTACTTCAAATCAATTTAGTAATACTTAGTTCTCTTTATATATAGGAGTACACCCCTAGGTTGAATCCACCAACACATCCTCTCATTACTTCTAGTGTTCCTTGATTATTTTAGCTTGATCAATATTTAACACCTGAAGTATGTGCTTGTTCATCATTGATTCGGACGAGTCCCACCCCTCAAATACCACCACCATCATCGGAGTCACTTACGACGATGGTGTCATTCTTGGTTCCACTAACACAATCACACAATTGACTGCTAATGTCGTGTCGTGTCATTGTGCATTAGAAACAGAAATCCTTTTAGAAGATGCTCGCAGTTTTATTCTTGATCAAGAAAGTACTATGGTCGTGGCCGAGACTATATGTACTATGTTGTCTGCATATAATTACAACAAGAAAAATATGCTACAAACCGCTCTTATTATTGGTGGAGGAAGTAAACTATACGAGATATGTTGTGGTGGAATGGTTATGGAGAAGTCTAATCTTGCTGTTGGTGGATATGGGGTTACTTATTTGCGCGATTTTTTGGAGAAAGAATGGAAAAACGGGATGAATGAAGTACAAGCTGAAGAATTGGTGTTGAAGGCATTGTCATTAAGTGGTGGTAGTATTTGTGGTGTTCAAACTACGAGTGTAAACTCGAAGGGGATCACGAGAGCTTTTCACCCTTATGACACACTACTTCCTATTAGGCAAGACGAGTTGGAATTGAAGCATGTGAACGAGTAGGCACTGCTCGAAGACATACGTGCAAAGTTAATTCTTTGTTGAACATCAATGTGATTCGTATTTTTCTAACAGTGGCCCACAAGCACAAATCCTCGGCGCAGAATATAATATTAAAGTACTCCAAAGACTCAAATATAGTCAATCAAGAAGGTGGTAAGACCCTTGCAGAGTTCCCAAACAGCATAGAGCTTGGGAAGCTCGGATCAGGTCAAGATCCGAACAACAATGAGCACTCAACTACTAGTAAAAAGGGAGAGAAAGTTGACAATAGTGGCAATATAGTAGTCATGACTGCAAGATTATGTATAAATATTAATATCAGAAATTCATAATCATGATTGTATTATGCTAATACTTGTTATTTTCTTCTCTGCGTAGAAACAATATGTTTGAGCCTGATTTTATTAAGTGGCAATTATTGTACTACAGCTCATTAATGAGAATATTAATTATGGTTTTTTTTTTTGCATTGGAACTACTCTCTTTTTCATAATTATTTAGTGGAAGCAAAGGAAGGATGGAAGCTTTATATATCAATTGTTTTTCTAGATATTTTGGTAAATACTATTACCATCTATTCAGTTAGAAGAATCACAATAATATTTCGTCTCTGTTTCGTTTGTAACTAGTAAATATCAACCGCAAAAAATAATTTGAACACATTGAGTCGTATTGTTTGTTACACAATTGGTGCAATTTAACTAATTATAGCAGGTTGTAACTCGATTTCCTGTATTACCATATCATGCTTGCCAAGAAGATTGACGAATATATGTTATTGCATGTTAACTTAATATGATGGTGTAAAAAATTTGTACTTGTCAGAACCTAAATCGCATTAAATCAGAGTTCAAAAGTAGTCATCATCTAAAATGACAAGGAAGAAAGTATCAAGTTGATGTGACTGTGACTACATTTTCTCGGTTTTTTTTTTAATTAAAAAAACAGATTTTTTGAAAAATCGAACCGAATCAGGATTTAGTGATTCGGTTCAGTTTTTTTATTTTGGACACGTAAAATGTAAGGAGAGAAAGTAGTTGTAAATTGGTAAAACTTTAAATGGTCATAACTCTGCGCTCGGATGTCCGTTTTACCCGATTATTTTTTTTGATTTTGCGTATTTTTTCGAGACTAGGCCGCTCAAACTGCCAAAAGGCGGTTTGGCGCAACCAATTTTTAGAAATACGTCCGTTTTTCCAACCAATTTGTATTTTTCCCCAAATCGATTTCTAATTTTTCTTTTTCTTTAGTAAACATCTCACGATACACAATAGATTTCAACGTCGAAATTTCATGATAGTGTAGGTGTGAATGTCAATTTCACTTGCCCCCCCCCGTCTTACCGCGGCTGCTGGCACGGAGTTAGTCGGGGCTTCTTATGTTTTGGAAAATCAATTTATAAAATTAAAAAAAAAAATCCCGACCCGGTCCACTAGAAAAAACCGATATAATCCGATATGTTCGGCGATATAAACCGAACATATCATTTTTTTTTTTAAAAAGTTGTATTCATTTTTTTTAAAAATAATTTTTATTCGGTTCATATTTTTCGGATACAAAATCGATATAAACCGATATATGCCCACCCATAGGGACAAGTATATGGGCATGTCCTAAGAAAAAGCCTTATTGAAAGAATATACACGTCATTATCCCGTATATTGAATATATTTTGTATAATTCTTGTACAAGTGTAATTATGATAGTAGTCTTATATTAGAAAAAGGTAGTAGTCTTATACTCGGAAAATATAGATTTAATTTTCATAATTAAATATTGTATCTCATGTATATATACATTTTACATTAATGAAAATAGGCAGGTGATTATTCTCTTTCATGGTATCAGCAGTCTAAGGCAAAAAATTTCCTTCCGCCACCCTACTTCATTTGCCGTCGGCCGTACCTACCCCTTCCCTTCAATTTTTTTTCGGATCCCTAATTCTCCTCTTGTTCTTTCATCATGTCTACCACAAAGAACACCTTTAATCCTGCCCCTTGCAGTCTTCAATATCAAGAACAACATTCCTATTGTTCTTAAGATGGAAAACGTCCAATACGCGACGTTCTACCAAACATGTTCCATGCTCACTTTAGAAATTTTGAAAAGAGTGGGACAAGTATATGGGCATGTCCTAAGAAAAAGCACACGTCATTATCCCGTATATTGAAACATGTTAGATTATCGTTTGTAGCCTCTAATTCTAGTACTTTGATGTCATTTGATATTATTCATAATGATTTGTGAACATCCCCGTTTAAAGTTCTTTGGGTCATTGTTATTATGTGTTATTTTGGATGATTATTCTAATTTCTTGTGGACCTTTCCGTTGTCTAAAATGTCTGAAGTTTATTCTACTTTCATGTCGTTTAGAGCATTCATCCGAATTTGAATGGAAAATTAAAAACATTCAATGTGATAATGTAATGGAATTTGGTAATGGGCCGTTTAGGGAATTTTGTAATGTTAATGGCATATCTTTTCGATATTCTTGTCCTCGTATGTCCTCTCAAAATGAAAAAATGGAGAGAAAAATATGCACCATTAATAATATTGTTCGGACATTACTCGCCCATGCTTCATTACCACCTTCATTTTGGCATCATGCATTACAAATGGTTACTTACCTTCTTAACATACTCCCTAGCAAAGGACTAGCAAACCAATCTCCACTCCGAATTCTTTATCGTAAGGATCCTTCGTATTCTCATCTTAGGGTATTTGGGTTTTTATGCTATCCTCTCTTCCCATCCACTACGATTAACAAATTTCAAGCATGTTCTACTGTTTGTGTGTTTTTGGGTTATCCGTCTAATCATCGTGGTTACAAATGTTTTGATTTATCCTCTAATAAAATCATAATTAGTCGACGTGTCATTTTTTATGAAACCCAATTTCCGTTTGCTAAATTGTATAATTTCATATCTAATTCTTATAATTTTTTGGATGATGGGCTCTCATCGTATGTGGTCCATCATTTGGCTCGGTCCACATAATTTTCTGGCCCAACAGACACCGGCAGGCCCACTGCCTGTCGGCCCAACACACCCCTCTTCCACAATTTCGTCAGTAACCCCACTGCCTGCTGACCCACTTCATATCCGTGATCACGATCTACCGCAGGCCGGGCCTGCTGCTAGCCCGATCGGTCTCCTGTAGTGTCTTGGTCAGCAGGCCCACTACCTAATGGCCTAGTTTCTACGTCAACGTCCAGCTCCTCGGTCCAGTACATCGGCCCATCCCACCCCTCCGTCAGTCCAGTCCATCGGCCAGCAAGACCCACTACCTGCTGGCCAATCCCGAGACGTCCATACACCGACCTAGGTCCGGCCCACTTCTCTTCCTAGTCAAGGGTCCATTACTCTTAGGCAACAGGATATTTTTGAACTAAAACAACATTTTAATCTCAATTCTAATGTCACTAAATCACTCCTACCATGTAACCCAGTGTCTGCCCTTCATGACCCGAATTGAAAAATGTCCATGAATGATGAATATAATGCTCTTATTGAAAATAAGACGTGGGAGTTGGTGCCCCATCTGCCTGGTGTCAATGTTATTCGTTCTATGTGGATTTTTACTCATAAGGAAAAAATTTATGGTTGTTTTGAGAGGCACAAGACCCGTCTTGTAGGTGATGACAAAACTTAATAGGGTGGTGTGGATTGTGGAGAGACATTTAGTTCGGTGATCAAACTGGCAACCATTCACATTGTTCTCAATCTGGATCTCTCGAAAGCATGACCCATTTATCAGCTGGATATGAAAAATGTTTTCTTACACGGTGATCTCAAGAAAACAGTATACATGCATCAGCCCTTGGATTTCAGGGACCCTGATCATCCTAACCATGTCTGTTTGCTGAAGAAGTCCTTGTATGTGCTAAAACAGGCCCCTCGGGCTTGGTACAAAAGGTTTGCACATTATGTGTCTACTATTGAGTTTTCTCACGGCATGTATGATCATTCTTTGTTCATCTATCGTCGAGATACTTCTCTGACATACATTCTGTTATATGTGGATGATATTATATTGACTGCCTCTTCTGATAAACTGCGCAAGTCTATCATGTGTCTTCTCAGTTTCGAATTTATTATGAAAGACTTGGGGCCTTTGAGTTATTTTTTTGGTATAACTATAACTCGTCATACATGTGGTCTATTTCTATCCCAAAGGAAGTATGCAGATGAGATTATTGAACGGGCTGACATGTAATCCTGTAAGTCATCTCATACTCCGGTTGACACCAAACCGAAGATGAGTGCTAATTCTAGCACACGAGGATCCCTCCCACTATCGCAGTCTTGCAGGTGCTCTTCAGTATCTTACATTCATGAGGCCCGATATTACTTATGCAGTGCAGTCGGTGTGTTTATTTATGCATGATCCGAGGGACGAACACATGCACGTTCTCAAACGCACTGTGTGTTACATTCAGGGTACTCTTGATTATGGTTTGAACTTATATCCATCCTTCGTATCTACACTCATGTCTTATACAGATGCTGATTGGGGTGGATGTCCAGATACCAGACGTTCGACATTTGGTTATTGTATGTTTCTTGGTGATAACATGGTCTCTTGATCGGTTAAACGTCAGACTACTTTATCGCGATCCAGTGCGGAGATCGAGTATTTAGGGGTAGCCAATGTGGTGTCTGAATCCTGTTGACTGCGTAATATCCTATTAGAGCTTCACTTTCCTATTCAGAAAGCTACCTTGGTCTACTGCGATAATGTTAGTGTGGTTTATCTCTCTAGGAATCTGGTCCAACATCAACGCACTAAACATATCGAGATGGATATTCACTTTGTTCGTGAAAAGGTAGCTCGTGGACAAGTACGTGTCTTGCATATTCCTTCACGGTACCAAATTTGTGACATCTTTACTAAGGGTCTTCCCTTAGTTCTGTTTGAAGATTTTAGGGACAGTCTCAGCGTATGATAACCGCGCGCTATGACTGCGGGGTTTTTGAAAGAATATACACGTCATTATCATGTATATTGAATATATTTTGTATAATTATGTTAGTAGTCTTGTATTAGAAAAATGTAATAGTCTTATACTAGGAAAAAGTAGATTTAATTTCCATAATTAAATATTGTATCTCATGTATATATACCTTTTACATTAATGAAAATAGGCAAAGATTATTCTCTTTCACTTATGATGCAGAGGAGAAACAAAAGCTTGAAAGGATGGACGGGGATGAGGGAAACAGCTATAAAACAAGTGAACACTGCAAAAACGGAAGCTTAAGTGAAGAATGTGTGGAATAACGTGAGATTTGAGGCAGTGGACGTGACGAAATTAGCATATTTGAGGCCAGATGGTCATCCCGGACCTTATATGCATCCTTTTCCATTTGCTAACGGATTGAGGAACACATACAAAACGACTGTGTTCATTGGTGTTTGCCCGGGCCTACCGTATGTGGAACGAGATTTTGCTGCAAGTGATCAAGAAAATGGACACGAGATTAATTTAGTGAAGAAAGTTTACTATATATGGTGATCTTTTTCAGATTTCAGTCCATTGTGTTATTTTCTTTTATTCACTTGAAGAGCCCAAGAAATAGGTTATCAATGACTGTTAGAGTTGGTTTCGGTATCTGAAATTTATTGATCCGATTAATTCAAATATGCGCCGCGTAAGGTCCATAAAGGGAGAAATTGCTCCCTGCCAGGAGTTTCTCTATTCCCCAACATTTGAATCTAAGACCTCTAGATAAGGGTGGAAAAATCTCATCCAACCCACTACACGTCTTGGTGGTCAGTGTGGTTCTTTCTATTTGCTAGGACATAATAATGTGAATGAATAGAGGATTTTGATTTTGAAGAAATGCAGTTTCTAGATATTTGCTCTATCTATATATTATGACTTGCTTGCAGTGAAGCCTCAGATTGGTAATTTATTCAATTCCAACTATTAGTTGGTCACATTTTAATACGCAACTACATTAAATGGTCTTTCAAATTGGTCAAGATTCTCTAGTTTATGGCCGCTTTTCTATGATACCAGTTGTTGCTTCATTGAATTTGCTTCACTAATAGGCTCACGCTTCGACTTTGATCGTTATGGACTAGTACTAAGATCGAGTCCTAGACAAGCGGATCTAATTTTAACAGTCGAAACAGTAACAAAAATGGCCCCCTCTTTAGTGAGATTATATGAGCAAATGCCTGAACCAAAAATATGTGATTGTTTGTGTCTATACTTTGTCTTGAACCGAGGTCTTTCGGAAACAACCTCTCTACTTACCAAGGTAGAGGTAAGGTCTCGTACACTCTACCCTCCCCAAATCCCACGTTGTAGAAATTCACTGGGTATGTTGTTGTTGTTGTTGTTGATGTTAAAGTTCCACATTGCATGTTGGTTTCTTTAAGATTCTGAATGGCATTGTTGTCAAACAAGTGATCAGTTACAATAAATTGCAACTCAATGGCGGAATTAGCGGGCGCAAGAGGGTTCATCCTAATCTCTTGTCGGAAAATTACATTGTATATATAAAATCTAAATTATAAAAGGGCAGCCCGGTGTACTAAGCTCCCGCTATGCGCGGAGTCCGGGAAGGACCGGACCACAAGAATCTATTGTACGCAGTCTTACTAAATTATGTTTTATGTATATATAGTAAAAGGTCATATAACTGCTTGCTTTGCCATGAATTAGAGAGTAAGAAACGTGAGATAAATATTACTATCAACTGAATGATCAAGCGACGTGCAACAATATTAGTCTGAAGCGTAGCACATACACCACCTAGGCTAGATTGTGTTCCAATGTTTGGTTTAGCGTAGGCTAGTCTGTTCAGACAGTCACAAACTTAGTAAAGTTTAAAAACGGAATTCAATCACTGATTACATCAAAAGAGAAATCCTCAACTTTGAATACCATGCTAGCTGAAACGATAGGATTAGACAGTGGGTAATATGCTTATTAAGACCACCAAAGGATGTGGTGTAGTGGATGAGGTTGCTCATCTCTTAATCAGAGGTCTCGAGTCGAGCCTTGGAAGCGCTTCCCCATAAATGGGCTCTACCCACCCAAATCCAAATATAGTCGAGTTCCAATACGGATACCGGACACCGGGTGGGAAACAAAAAGAAAAAAAAGCTTATTAGGAACAAATTTCTCCTTATATATGTAGTATATCTAGTATAGAAATGGATATAAATTATAATCCAATCATTCAATCAATTAAAGTAGGTTTCAACCATTGCGATTACTTTCAGCCCTTAATCCTCTTCTTCACACTAAATTGTCTAATCACAATTAGAAATCGTGCATAGTCTAGTCAAAATTTTGAGCCTCAACAATAAAACAAATGGACAAATTTATGATCTATTGAAATATTCTAGCAAAAAAAAAAAAAAAAGATCTATTGAAATATTCTTATGTGATAAATTTTTTCCTTTGTACATGATAATTATTCTCTTTCATTAATCTAACAACAAGCCCACGTCCATATACACTTTCAAATTTAACAAAATTTGAATTATTTAACTTCAATTACGAATAAATAAATCACTCATGGTTAACTTCAATTACCGGTGTTCATGGTTTGGTTAGAAATCGAACCAAATCGCAAATCAAACCAAACCGATCAAATAAATCAATAGTAATTTGGGTTTGGTTTGATTTTAAATTTTAGAAAACCAATAATATTTAGTTTGGTTTTGGTTATATTAAAAACAAACCGAAGAAAAAACCGTACCGAACCGACAAATCATAGACATAATTTTTACTATTATATATATAATATATATTGATTTTTATAAGTAATTTAAAATATTTTGTTTACTTTTTTATCAAATTTTCTTTATCTCTAATAAGCATGAACTTTACACCTTAAGCTCATTTCTAACTAAAAAAAATCCATGAAATTCAATCTCATTAATTTTTTTTTTTTAAAAACATGTATGAAATTTACCTAAAAAAGATGGTGTTTCTTATAAACTTTATTCACTTGATTAAAACTTATAGATATTAAGATATTTTCTCCATAATCCAAGAAAATTATAGCTCCCATAATAAATAAATAAAAACAAATTATAAATTGAAAAAGAATGAAAAAGTCATTCTTAATCATAGGAAAAAAATGAAAGAGAGAAATACCATTAAGTTTCTTTTAATTAAAAAATCGAACCAAACCGACAACAACCAAATCAATGGATATATATTATATTTGGTTTGATTTAGTTTTTATAATTAAAAAAATGATTACATTGATTTGGTATTGGTTTTAATCAAAAACCGACTCAAACCGACCCATGAACCCCTAACTTCAATATATAGAAGAATAGAAAAGCTCCAGCAAGCACCATATAAATGTATGTACAACTATTTTATGAAAATTGAAATTATATACTACTACTAACATATTTAAAAGATCATAGGCGCATATAGAGTGTGTTTGGTAAAAAGAAAAATATTTTTTTATTTTTTTTATTTAGTTGCATTAAATATCTTAAAAAGATGTTTTTTTATTTGAAAAAGTGTTTTTTTTCAAATAGAAGAAAATATTTTCTTTAAAAATTAAGGGAAAATATTTTAGAATCAATAAATCACACCAATACATCCCAACCAATCCCGCACTATCCACCCCATCCCCTACATACCTGCCTACCCCATCCAAACCCCAACCCCACCTAACTCCTACCCCATTACTCCACCAACCCCCCCCCCCCCCAATTCCCCAACTCCCAAACTAACCCCTCCCACCCCATCCACTTACCCCTTACCCGTCTATCTCCATTATTAGAAGTTGCACTCTAAATTTAAAAACTTCATAGTACTTTGCTTATAAACTTTTAAATGATATATTTTTAATTTATGTATCAAATGCAAATAAATAAATAAAAAATGCTTTTTTCCGAGAAAATATTTTCTTAGAAAACATTTCCTCCTACCAAATACACCTTTCCCTTAACCTTCTCCCCCTTTCTTTCACAAGTCCTCTCTTTCAACAAACTCCCTTCGCACTTGTTCATGCTGGTCCAACATTGGCGCAATTTCATCAATTAATTGAAGGTATTTTCATTTTCATTTCTAAAATTGCGCCAATATAGGATGTGTTTGGTATAAAAGATCATATATGGCACAATATAGGATGTGTTTGGTATGACAGAAACTGTTATTCAAAAATATATTTTTTTGATTTAATATTTTGAAAATATTTTTCTAAAAATAGGGGGAAAAAATTCTGAAAAAATTGATAGAAAACATTTAACTAATCAATAAAAATACACCAACACATCCAATCTAATCAACCCACTCCCTACCTACCCCCACCGTCTCCCCACCTCCCAAAACAACCTACCACATCCCCTACCTCACTCCCACCTACCCCCAACTCCCAACCCCGTGCCTACCTCTCCACCTATCCCCACCCCTACCCTACCCTACCCCGTTACCCACATATCCCTACTCATCAAACCCCACTTATCCCCACCCACCAACCCCTAACCATGTCTACCCCACCACCAAAAGTTGCACTCCAAATTTTAAAAATCTCATAGTGTTTTGGTTTGAAAATATGCAAATATTTTTAAAATGACATTTTTCAACTTACATAAACATTAAAAAATGAATAGGAAAATCAATTATTTTTCGCAATTTTTTTTCTGAAATATATATTTGGTCATACACATAACCTTTTTCTTTTTACATAATGAGGTGTTTGGTATGGAGAAAAATATTTTTCAATTTTTTCATATTTGATTTGTCAAAATATTTTAAAAAATATTTTTTAAGATACATAAGTTTCTTTAAAATGAGAAAAATGACTTCTTTCTTAATTGAAATAGGAAAACAAATTTTATAAATGACATTTCAAGTTCTTTGTTTCATATCCACCCCTGAACCCCTACTCCCCACCCTATTAATATTTTACTACATTACATATAAATATTATTAGCATAATATATTTTGCTATTTGTCAAATACTAAAAATTAAGCAAAAACCCCACTTATTTTTTTTTTTAAAACATTTTTCCCGTCCCAATACCAAACACCACCCTTTCCCTTACGCCTCCCCCCCCCCCACACCCCCCACACCCCCTTTCGTCATAAGCCCTCTTTCGACAAACTCTCTCCGCACTTGTTCATGCTGTCGCAATTTCATCAAGTAATTGAAGGTATTTCATTTTCATTTCTACGTATTAGCTAAACACATCAATTTTAACTACCCATTTTCTTCAATTTACCAAAATTAGGGTTCTAAATTCGTGCATCATTTTCCACTTATTGGCTCTCATTCAACTCTTTTAATCTTTTCCTCCATTTTAACGTTATTGAAGCTTTACTCTCTGCATTTAGCTTTTTTAGGGCGTTTATTCAAAGTTACTACTCCCTCCGTCCCAGTTTATGAGACACCATTTTATCGGTTATGGACTTTATTATGTTTACTAAATTGCTCTTACTTTTGTGCCTAATTTTATTGATTTTTCCTCACAATATATCTCTAAAATTAAGTGGGATCAACGAGGGTAAAATAGAGATGTGCCATTAAATAGTTGTCAAATAAGGAAATGTGATATTCTTTGGGACAGAAAAAGAAAATGGTGCCTCACAGAAGCGAATCCAAGATTTTAAGGAGATGAGTTCACCATTTTAGAAATAAAAAATAAAAAAAAAGACGCAAAAGTGCATTTAATGGGGTTCGATCCTGTGACCTTAAGGGATTAAATCCAATCCTTAACCAGTGCTCCACTTAATCTCATTTGACCGTGTGTTCCTTCATTTAAATATTTTAAAAGTTATATTATAATATATCGAGTTTAGTCGGATGAACGTGGGTTCATGTGATCCATTTTTTTAATGTAAATTCGCCCCGCTCATAAATTGGGACGGAGGGAGTAGCATTTTTTAGCAAAAGGGAAGAAGTATCCAACTATCAAGTTAGATGGAGTTAAGGTAATTTCTTTTTGTCCAATATTGTCTTATTATGTGGCACACTTTCTTTTTTAAGTTATACAAAAAAATGTCACCTTTCTATAATTAGAAACAACTAAACTTTAAAGTTCCCTTTTTACCCTTAATGAAATGATTCCATACTAATATCTAAGGTTTATTAAGTCATCGTGCCATATAAATTGAGACAGAGGGAGTAATAAGCAGCTCCAAAGTTAGAAAAAAATGGTTGCTTGCGGTCAACAATGGAGAAAAAGGAATACATTGTCTGAAAATAGAGCAGAACATGGAGTTTTTATAAGCTATGTTAGGTATGATATAAGTCATTTTCTTATTTTCTAGTGTATGGTTACTATAGTTTTCTAATTCCTCACTCGTGGTATTACACTTGGTATGTTGTTGTTTTGTTGTTGTTGGTTACTATAAAATGTTTTCTTAAAAGGGGAAGTTGACTTCCTTACAACTAGTTTAACTTTTAACTTTTAACTTTTAACTTTTAACTTTGTAATACTTGCTCCAACTAACACTTATTATTAATCTTTTAAAGTAAAAAATTTAATCAAAACTTTTTGCTTTGCTAATATTATTGATGAACTTTAATGTACATTTCTAATATTAAAGTAATGCAATATGGGTTCCAAGTGTGCCAAGGAAGGTGTGTTTTTTCACTTGCTAACCACTAGAGGGGTGATTTTGACGGCAAAAAATAGTAGAAAGTGGAAGGACATGGTTCCGTTTGCATTGATGTGGGTTTTTTGGAGAGAGAGAAATAAGAGAGCTATTGCATGAGTAGAGTTAAGTTTTTCTCAGTTGAGGTCTTTGGTGTAAATAGAAAGTTCCTTGTTGTAGAGAGGATTGGGTGGAGTTTGTAGAGAATCATATTTTGTAGATTCTTTGCCTTTTGGTATACCCTTGTATACGGCCGTTTTTTGGCCATGATTATGAATGAAAATACTTTTACTTGATAAAAAAATATACATTTCTTTTCTAGAAAATAGTCTCCTAGACCAACTAAATGTCGAAACATTTTCCAGGAACATTTCCTTGGAAAATGACTTCCGCATACCAAACACACTCATAATATAAGGTTTTGAACTTGGTGGAGTTAATACAATAATTTTAACTGACAACTGATTTAAGGCGCGCTTTCAGTTGGTCATGTTGTGATTGTAGTAGTGAAACAAAGAGAATAGTGGGTGACATAAAATTCTCCTGTGATCTCTCCCCTACGATATTTGGGGAAGTTATATATATATATACACATGCATGGTTTAGTTAGTAAAGAAATAAAATACTTTTTTGTGTTTTCTTATTTTTTGGTTTTGCAGGAATGCTTAGAGTCTGAGGGAAGTCCCGTGTAATGAATAACTTGTTTTATGCATGTTCTGGTTCAATATTAACAAGCACTACAACTCTTGCCTTGAAGAGTTCAAATTGTGGAATTCTGGTGCTTTCTTGGAGGATGAGCTTTTGCACATACTTGAACTAGAAATTTGGTTTCTGAATAGAATTAGCATCTAACAAGTGTACCGGAGATAGTGCTCTTTCACGGAAGTTTGATCCTACTCCAATAATGAAGGAAGAGAGAGATGGTTTCTTTGTTGTTAAGAAAGGAGATCTTGTTGGAGTCTACAGAAACTTGGGTGACTGTCAGACCCAAGTTGGATCCTCGGTAACTATTGGAGGAATTTTAATCTGCAGTCATATGTATATACTTTTCCCACTTTTTTCCCTTGGTGACTTGCTCCTGCCACTGGATCAACTTCACTTGTCAGTTTGTAGTCAAGATGTATAGGCGAATGCCACACCGAATTTATCTTATCTGTTTTTTTCCTCATGAATATGTGCGGAGGTAGTTGCACCGTGAGAAATGCATAAAAAAAAATTGGCCATATTTATTTGCTACAGCTTCATTTACATAGGTTGATGGAAAACTGGTGCATAATTTCTCTGCATTTTTCAGCATTCCGTTAATGCTTTCCTCCTATGAATAAAACTATCTGTCACAAAAGTAAAAATATTTGTTACTTCAGCTTGGTTTTTCTGAATCAATATAAAGTTATAGTAGTGTAGGAATTTCTGTTACAGAATAGGGGTGGTAAAGGCATTTATGCTTTCTATATGTCAATCAATGGTTATAAACCAACGTACATGAAATGGCAAATATATCAAATTTGCATTGCGTTAATCAGTTGCCCCCCCCCCCCCCCCCCTTCCTCCTCCCCCTTGCTTTGGCAGATATGTGATCCTCCGGTTAGTGTGTATAAAGGCTACTCCATGCCAAAGGACACAGAGGAATATCTTCTATCTTGTGGGCTTAAAAACTCACTTTATTCTATCAGAGCTGCAGATCTGACTGAAGGTCTCTTTGGGGCTCTAATACCATGCCCTTTTCAGGTCAGACATTGTACTAAATTGGGTGCAAATATTGTCTATTTATCTTTTATGAGTAAGGTATTTCATCTCAGAACTTTTGCACAAAGGCAGTCCTTATTCACAGTACCTTTCTCTTTCCAGGATGACACACAAGACTTCCAAAAAAAAAGGGAACAAAAAAGAAAGCGTTTAATTTGTCTGTCTGATCCAATTTTTGACTTATGGATCATGTTTGTGAGTTTGATGCAAGACAAATCTGAACATGTGTGTTCCTTGCTAAAAATACTTGATTACTAAAAACTCTCCTTTCCAATCATTATACAGTATTACAGTTCATACCATCCAAGAAAGAATCCTAAACTAGAGGTAAAACCAAAAGTGAAAAGATGGAATTCTGATGTATTGATTGCAATTTATCTTTGGAAGTAAACCATGATATCCCCATCTGATTTCGTCACATAAAGAAAAAAGTTAAAGTTTAGCGCTTGATGTCATTAGCAGAATTCGCGAAGTCCTGCCATGGTGTTTAAGTTGGGAGAATACTTTTAATTTTAAAACTCGACTTCTGCCTTTTTGATATGGAAGGGATGAAGACTTATTACCTCAGTCCTCACAGATCCTTTATTAAGGAAAAGATTACTGGTTTTATGTTGATCCCTTACCATATAAACAAATGGTAAAGGGTGGAAGTGTGGGCTTTTGCAGCTTCTACATAGTCAATATTATCAAATATGATCTCTAAATGCAGCTGATTCAGTAATTTATTTTGTTACTTGAGATAAGTTAAATTTCCTACTTCCTAATTAACATGAATACTGCTGTTATCAGTAGTACTTATGAAAATTGCTGAAAGATGCTTACATTCAATAATTATGCTTCTTGATATTTACCTCCCCTCTTGCCGTATCTATTCTCCCTTTTCCTCTTCACAGCACTGTTCCGTGATAACAAGTCCATCGCGAACAAGCTGATTGTAGTAGTAAAGTGTGTGATGACCATTGACCAGAAATGACACATCTTTGCTCTTTCTTCTTTTTTCTTTTGAACTGGTCATACAAGTTTATTAGCACTAAATCTTTTGCAGCACCAATCTTCTTCCAAAAGTGGAGCGTCCGAGCATATGCCAAAGAAGAGGTCACAGGAAACAATGTGGTCAGAATATGCGGTAAGTTAGGGCTATATTAGGTTATTGTGTAAGTCAAGTCAGCATTTGCAGCAGTTGCCTTTGAAATATATCTCATTCTTGTTCTACAGTGAGAGCTAACTTAATGTGCCAACAGTGTTTGGTTATCCGACGAAAGTACATTCTTCTATTTGCACCGCTCTGGATATTTATAACTCTAGGGGTTGCTGAATTTTCTTTAAGATGCCATAATCAATTGTCTTACAACTTACACGAGAAAGCTGCTTGTTCAGCTGGAAGGCATTTTCCTTTCCTAAAGTAGGTCTGCATTTCAATTTGAAGACCATATACTAATCCATTGTGAGCAAATATCAGTGTTTCTCTGTTATGCTTGGTAGACCTTTTTTGAAGAAAATGATTATGTAATGAGGTCGAAAGTTTTCAATACGACACCTGTTATGAGCTAAATCTATTTTAATGGAATAGTAGTTTGTTAATAGGTTTCCACAACTGTTGTTGTAATATCTCGATATAACAGTAGCAGTAGCAGTAGTTGTTGTTGACAAGTCTCCATAGCTGTTCTAGTTGTGTAAATAAATATAAAAATAGGTCATACTGGGCCGATTTATAAGAACAGTAGATTGTCAACACCTTTCCGTAGTTGTTGGGCTTTTCTTTGGCTCTAAATGATATCTTATGGGGCTTTGGGCGTTAGGCTGTTAATAGATCATGAAAGTTTCTGCAGCTGTTATCTTTTTTATTTCTTTTCTATTTCTTAATGAACTCATGTAAGGTATTGGACTTTATAAGATTGAACTTCATTATAAAAGACTAGAGGCATAATACATAAACAAGCCCTCAAACTTGGCCTCAGCTGGAAAGTATGTACTCAAACTTTGGATGTGCACAAGTATGCACCTCAATTTGTATAAAGTTGAAGACGTAAACACAAATGCTGATGTGGCACATAAATTTTGGAGGTCTCTAGATGATCATTTTGTAAGTTAGTGTTCAGCTAACAAAGTGGAGACAAGTTGAGGTGCCTACTTGTGCACATCCAAAGTTGGAGGGCACACTTGCTAGTTGAGGTCAAGTTTGAGGGCTTATTTATGTACTATGCCAAGACTATATAGTTCTGAGAATCTATTCAAGGAGCCACAATCTAGTAAATGTAGCTAGAGATCTTCTTTTGATAAGGAAAAAAAAAGATCTCTAGCTACAAATGTAGCTAGAGAGCTGAAAATACTATTTCTAGTAAAATGTGTCCTTTCCCATTAGAGATTGCAATAAGTTATTCTGATGAGAAACATCAATAATACGGAAGGAACAATAAACAAGGTATGCCGGGTATCCTTCCTGTTTAGGTAATTATAAATTTACAAACAACATTTATGTCCTTTAGTTTATTAGCATTGTGGTGGCCTACCCTCTAGATCAGGAATTACATGTGACCTGTGTATCAAGTGGTTTCATTAGATTACTGGATGATCCCAGTTTTACCATGTTTGCGCTTTGATAAAGCAGAAAGAATGGTGAAAATGGAAAAAGAAAAAGATGTTTCTGACTTGACTTGTCCCCTTAATTGACTAACAATTTCAAGGGAACTCTCAAATATGGATAAAAAGTTCCCTATTACTAGTCTGCTGTTGGTAATAAAGATAATTAAGAGCTATAGTCTTCAACTTCTGTGAATGCAGGCTAGGTTTAATAACTAGATGGGAATCCCTTTTCTCCAAAACCGTCGCATAGGATGAATTTTCGGGAGTGCTAAGTAGTTTAAATGAACTAGATGGATAACCTTTGTCTTCTCTTTAACAGAGCTGAGGTCTGGAAATTTAGCTGAGTAATTAGTGCACGTGTTAGCCTGTTTGACCAAACTTCCAAAATCTGCTTATTTTGAAACATGCGTTTTGTTGGAAGTAATTTTGAAAAAATACTTTTGAAGAGTAGCAATTTGTGTCTGGATTATTAATTTAAAAGGAAATTTTGCCAATATTAGAGCAGGAATTTATACTTGACCAAGGTTCCAAAAGTGGTTTTGGGGAAAAGTTACCTTTTTAGCTTTTGAAAAACTGCTTCTCCTACTACTCAAAAACACTTATTCCCCCCCCCCCCCCCCCAAAGCTTGCCAAACACCTCAATTCTCAGATAAGCACTTTTGGCTTCCGAGAAGCTTGGCCAAACATGCTATTAATCTTTTCTGCAAAGTTTGTATTGAGCATTAAACGGGAACTATTACCACCTATTGGTTGATGGAAACATATTTAGGTTGTTTAAATGTTATAATTTGATGAATTGTGAAATCTTTTTGTGTGCGATGTACGTAAAGTTGCGATTGTCAAACCATATTCTTTGCTATATTTTGTTGCTGTACTGCATTCTACTACCTGGCTCTTGGAGAGGTATATTATGTAAATTTTGGCTCAAAGTAGTACTGATTACTTACACTAATTAAAGAAGCACTAGTTACTTCCATTACTTACAAAAATGAAATACTAGTTTCTTGTGTTCGCACCCTGAACGATCTGTTTGGCTTGCCATAGTTCTGGAATCTATCTTGTTAATTGGCATGTTTATTTGCAGGATGCTGTTGGATCAGCAGTTATTTCAAATGATTCCCTAAGAAAGCATATCAAGTTAGAACCTCCTAAGGGTGACCAAGCTCTATCAATTTGTGTGAGTGGCTGTTGAGACGATGGCTTCTTCTAAAAAAACATAAATGCTTTCAGTATATCTAGTTAACAAAATAAATTGTCTTTATTCTTGATGGGAAGTCGCGAAGCTAATAACTCTTAATTTAGTGAATCTATTGAATTTGTGGCCAACTATCAGGTTGAGTTCTTATAAATTTTCTTGAAGGTTTATGGTGGTGGATCGGAAGAAGCTGATCGTGGTTATACTCAGCAGCGATCTTGTACTCTTGAATTTGATGGTACTTCGAAAGGAAACCCGGGACAAGCTGGCGCAGGAGCTGTTATACGAGCTGATGATGGAAGTTTGGTAATAATTACTATTCTTGGGGTTGTATTTCCTTTTCCTTATTCTTCATCGCACTTATATTACAACTTTGCAATTAATAGATCTGTAGGCTACGTGAAGGTTTAGGAATTGCAACAACTAGTGTTGCTGAATATCGAGGCTTTATCTTGGGTTTGAAATATGCACACAGCAAAGGGTTTACCAGTATTCGTGCTCAGGGTGACTCCAAACTTGTTTGTATGCAGGTCTGTTTCCCATATTATTTGTTTATTCTTGTATTTCTTCTTTTTATTTCTTGATATGCACTTCCCCTTTGTGTGTTTGCACAATCAAATTGTACCTGGAATTGTACTTCCAGCTAAATTTTTGTTTGTCTTTTCAACTTCAGCTAGATGAATGGGATCGTTATTTGCTTATTTTTAAGGTCAAAGAGATCTGACAATCTTTTTGAGTCGTGGACCCATTCCTCAGGTCCTTTGACTAATTCTTTTGTTTCGATAGGATAAAGCTTTTTTTATAATGTACATTACCTTTCTGGAATAAGGTAGTAGCAATTAACTTTAAAAAAAAAAAAAAGGGGGGGGGGGGGGGGGCAAATATACCCCTCAACTTTACCATTTGGAGCAAATTTACCCTCTGTTAAAAAAGTGGTGTATATTTACCCTCACTTTTACACATATGGTGCATATTTGCCCTTTTAAACGGACAGAGCCCATTTACCCAATTTAAAAATATTTTCCTTAGGGTTTTTTAATTATAACTAATGCCACATGTAAACAAAAAATTTATTCCACCCAAATCCGACCCAGACCCGACCCAAATGAAAAAAAAGCAATCTCCTTATTCAGTCATTCCCCCCAATGACTTAGTCTTTTTGCCAATTGCAAACGCTGCTGGCTAGCACATCATTCGTTGCCCTTGTCCCCAATTGAAGGAAATAATAGTTTCTTTTCTACTGGTAAACTGAAGGTAAAAAAGGGCAACCCGGTGCACTAAGCTCCCGCTATGCGCGGGGTCCGGGGAAGGGCCGGACCAAAAGAAAAAAAAAAGGTACAGGAATGCAATGGCATTAACATCAGTATTGGATTCTTCAGTCATTAGGGCTGAATTCGGCAAGGCTGAAATCAACACTCCATTCCTATTATTTGGAAGTTCGTTTCCCCTCATATTTGTTCTTCAGATGATTGCAAAAGTTTAACGTAATACAAAACCCATATTGTGATAGGGAAGATATTCCATCTTTGCCTCATCGGGGGTGATGACTGCATACAGATTGTCATGTCGACTCAGTCTTGGTGTCAAACGACGGGGTCACCACCAACCAAGCTCCTCATCGGGGGTGATGACCGAATAAAAGGGTGATTGGATTTTTTTTTCTTTTGGGTTGGGTCAGGGTCGGATCTGGTGGGGTAAATTTTTTTTTAAACGTGGCATTAGTTATAATTGAAAAAAACTAAGAAAAAATATTTTTAAATTGGGAAAATGGACTCTGTCCGTTTAAAAGGGCAAATATGCACCATTTATGTAACGGTGAGGGTAAATATACACCATTTTTTTAACGGGGGGTAAATTCGTTCTATATTGCAAAGTTGAGGGGTATATTTGCCCTTTTTCCTTTTTTATAATGTACATTACCTTTCTGGAATAAGGTAGTAGCAATTAATTTTTTTTTTTTAAAAAGGTAACAACCTTATTATCTTTAGCACACAAAGCTGTGCTGATAGCCATATTTACATATCAAAAGAGCAAAAGTTTATCCTTGTTCTTCTTACAAGGACTCTATTATGTCTTATCAGTGGATCCAAAACATCTAGGAATTGTTCTTTACACCAAAAACGAAACAAAACAAAAGTAAACAATTTATCTTGATCTTCTAATGTGGCTGTTAAGTAGTACTCCCTCTGTCCCAATTTATATGACACCCTTTCCTTTTTAGTCCGTCCCAAAAAGAATGACACATTTCCTTATTTGACAACAATTTAACTTTAAACTTTACCTTTTACGCTTAACGAGATTTTATAACCACACAAATATTTTGACTTGTTTTAGACCACAAGATTCAAAAGTTTTTTATTTCTTAAACTCCGTGCCCAATCAAACTACGTCACATAAATTGGGACGGAGGGAGTAACAATTAATGAAGCTTCTTGGTTGAAAATAAATGTAAGTTTTGTAAGTTTGATAATGGGTAAATCAGATCCCCTTGTCATCAGTGTTCACTTTTACCTAGTTCAAGACGACCTAGTTTGAGTATTTCATGGTAGTGGGGATCTTAACAAATGCCCCTAGACAAGTAATGGCTGCATGCTTTAGTGACAATGCCGTTGGTGTAGAGTCTTACAGTAAGTTGGCTGAGTTGGGACAAACCCGGAAAAGAGTGATTCCTTCTGCTGTTGGGTAAAGATAGAGAGGAAAAGTAGAAGCCGGCAAATACTCTCTATCCCAATTTATGTGAAGGTGTTTGACTGGCACGGAGTTTAAGAGGAAAAGGAAGACTTTTGAAACTTGTGGTTTCAAATATAGAAACTATGTGGCTGTTGGTCATTTCATTAAGGGTAAAAATAGAAAGTTTGAAGCCAAATTGTTACTAAATATGGAAAGATGTCATTTTATTGGGACTGACTAAAAAGGAAAAAGTGTTACAGAAATTGGGACGGATGGAGTAGTTCTTGTCCATGCAAGAAGGTTCTCTTAGTGGGAAATATATCAATATACATTTGGTCACTCTGTAAAGTCTTTGATGAGCTTAGTGATAACTCCGAAATGCTCTATTATAGCTTCTAAAGTGGGCTCCTTGACAAGTTGTTTTGCGTTGTCTGAGCTTAATTTATAGTCTGGTTTCTTCTTTTCTTTATCTGCTTGATTTTGATTCATTTAAGTGTATATCAATCGGAACAGATCCAGGGTCTGTGGAAGGTTAAAAATCAAAACATCTCTACACTATTTCAGCAGGCAAAACAACTGAAGGATAGGTTTCTTTCTTTCCGCATCATTCATGTTCTTCGGGTAATTTAATAAATCTGCTATTCCCCTTTACTCTTGGTTCATATGCTTGTCTCACTTTATCAATACAAACTTTATAGTAGCACCGAAGCTGAATTAGATCCCTAATTATTGTTTGGTCAATTACGTAGTTCTTACCTTGCTGATTTACGGAGATGTAAAATCTTTCCAACTGTTGTTTTGGTAGGAATCAAACTGTGATGCGGATCAGCAGGCGAACTTGGCTGTTGAACTTCCTGGTTAGAGTTTAGATTTTGTTCCACGCTTGGATTTGGTCATATTTGAGTTGTCATCAATGTTTTATCCAACTTCATCTCTTAATGCAGATGGTCATGTTCAGGAGGAGATAGATAAATGACAACGGGGCAGTAGACAATGACTCTAAGGTGGTTCTGGCGAAGATCTCGACGTGCTAACCACTGAGATTTAACGTCCCACTCTGTCTTAATGACATTGCCACTAGGAATTATGTAAAGTTTTGCTGGATGTTGGCTCAAAACTGGCACCAGCAACAAATGTTACTATTTTGCTTTGGGTTAGCTGGTGAGCACAAGACGATTGCCTGAAACTCGAAGACCGATGAGGGGACTGATTGATGCGAATCATATCAAGTACTGCTATGACATGATAATTAATAACTTGTATTAGTATCTCAATATGCGTGTAACAAATTTCATGCTTGAGAAAATCAAGACAAGTAAATAGTGTAACTGATTGTAGTAATTAATTTTTTAAGTACAATGAGTTACAATATTTATATTTTTTCAAGTCCAAAGGAAGTATCTTCTGATTACTTGACGACTTGATCTTGAGAGTTTTATGAATCTGAATTAGAGGCCTGGAAACTTGATATAGAATTTGAATTTCACCTGGGCTATAAATTTGATTTATTTGTCACAAATGCATTGATAACTGCCATGAATAGTAATTATGGATCAGATGGGAAACTTATGAAATGTACCCTTAGGTCAACTAGTTTATCAACATGGTTGAAGTATATGCTATCTATACACTTCTGTTGTACATATTGTGTATAGGTATGTATATTTTATGTATAGTGTATGTATATAAGTATATTTCACTATCTATATATTGTGTATTTCTTTTGTAAATTAAATGGTCGAATGGTATTTGACTTGTAATTTTTACTACATTTGGTTGGCTTGTGCAAGCTAAAAAATACAAAAACTTAGGCTAAACTTTAATATATTGAATACCAACTGATCATTACAGCATAAAAGTTTCCTAATTTTTGTTCCATTAGTAGGCATGCTCGTTCGTCTTATTCTATACAAAAGAATTCTGACAAGTAAAGTAACTACATAAACAGATAAATACATTAAAAATGACATTCTTAAATATACCTTTTACTTTGTGATTCTTACTTTCTTTTTCTAGACAAAATTTCTTTCTCCTCGGACATATATAAATATCATGTAACACCAACTTTTCTTAAAATCAAACGTATTGCTTAGAATGGGAAGCAATTTAATGTTAATGATGCTCCAATAAGAAGTAATTAAACGACAATTAACAAAATCACAAAGTGGTGGAGTCGACTAGTTTTCGATTTTGACACTGCCATTTTACGTGTACCCGCTTATTATTAAAATTTGCACGTATATATTCACTTCGAACAATTTCAGATATAAGGTATCTGAAGTTTAGGCACATACAAATAAAGTTCAATCGTTTTTACCTTCACTTCGGTTATTTTTGCTTGACTTCCGTCAGTTTTTTAATCACTTTATCTCACATTTATTAGTTGACAGCTAGACCATATTCTAAATATGTCTCTTGCACTGGCCAGTGATTTTAGTCAACCTAATAACATTGAGAAGTTGAGTGCTCTCTCGAATTTTCAATCGAGGAATGAATCCTATTCTTGGCTCAACTACCACCTTGATTTGCATCCTATGCACCCAACACAAGCCGTATCTTTTTCAGAAGGAGTTTAAGCTTAGAACTTGGTCAAAGTACATCATTTTGTAAACAAGGTGCGTATTGACCTCAAGTCAAAGGACCTTTATATTCCACACGCCGATAACACTAGACATGTATAACAAATAGTTTATCGACAGGGTATACCAATACTTCTCCAAAGTATCCATGTGTCCATCACGAGTAACCATTACTCGTAGCTGTGAGACATACTACATTCTCCAAGAATGTGATGCAAACCACATGTCGACTTATAGCATATCATCGATATCCCATTCTCTATGATCATTAGTCGAGGCTATTTTGAGAGTTACGTTTTATCATTAATATCTCACTCTATTAATGACAACGTAAGCTCGAGGGATGCACATATAAGAATAATTGCAAACCGTCAAACAATAATTCAATAATTGCAAATGCCATAAATATTTCCGAATGTTCTCAAATACATTTTTGTCCTAATATAGATTGTCTCTAGGACATACATACTTTCAATCTCCCACTTGGCCTAGAGCCAATCTCCAATCGTATCTAATACCATGTTTTCGAAATGACCATTATGCTTAGCTAAGCTTAATGGTTTAGTAAATGGGTTAGCTAGATTATCATCTGTGGGAATATAGTCTAGATCTATTTCTTTATATTCCACCATCTCTCTGAGTTTGTGGTATTTCCTCTGTACATGCTTGTTTCTGTTTGTTGATCTTGGTTCCTTAGCTTGCGCAATCGCACCAGTATTTTCACAATATATCGTTATTGGATGACTGGCACTTGGAACAACCCCTAGTTCTTTTAAGAACTCAGATATCGAGACAACTTCTTTACCAGCTTTGACTTGCTTTTGGCTCCTAAAGGCATCCCTAGGTACTCAGTGGGCAGGGCACCAACTTTTCCTCCAAGAATTCTGGTTAAAGAGTGTAAATGGTTTACCCCATTTACTGGATAAAGAAAACTTTTGGTCCGGTTTATGTGTAAACTAGATATCGCTTCTATTAGAATAGAAAATAAGATTTCATATATAATATCCTACTAGAAAAAAGATTGTAATGTAGTGTCTATAAATAGGACTCAGAAGTGTCACTCGATTAAGAGTGGCACTTCTGAGTCAGGATAGAAAAGAGGTCAAGAGTGAAAAGTACTGCCCCCTATATCTTTCTGGTCAAAGGAAAGCACACTCAAAAAGTTTAGATAAACATGTGATCCTTGAACTAAACTCCGTAATGTAAGTTATAAAGGAAAAACTCTGAGGAAGAACTCATATATAGTGAGTACTAGATTAAAAAGGCATAGAGTTAAATATTACGAAAAAAGTAAACTGTGACTAACAATTTAGGTTTTAGTGCTTTCACATCATAACATGAGATCGGGATTGAAGTATGGGATGAAATCAACAAACTGCAATATATGAACATCACATTTATAAGATAGAGGTATTGAGATCTTATGTATACACCTCTCTAGTAACATAAGATGTTGTACCTCTCAATAGTCAAACATGCCACTAGGACACTACCATTTCCTTTCATTCATTTCCATTACAAAGTGCAACACTAAAGTGAGTTTTCTCAATAATGAGGAATACCAGAGCTAATACTAGTACTCACTCAAGTTCCTTCAATCCATTGTTGTAGATGATACTATAACAAATTGTTAAATAAGGTAATATACCTGTGATATACACCGAATATACAAAGCAGTGTATATCACGGGTATACGTATAAAGCGAAAGGACGGTGGCGGTGGGCGGTGCAGGGCCTAACACGCCGAGGCCCATCACGGGAGGTCATCCCACCCGGCACGGGCGTGGCTGAATTGGTATATTAGGAAAGTATATTTTGTGTATATTGTAGTGTATTTGTTACCTTAGTTAGGATATACACTTACCATAATTAGGATATACACTTACCATAATTGTATAGTTAGAATTATGGTAGAATAAGGTTTTAGGAATAGAATAGGAATAGGATTCTCCTATTTTGTAACTTGTATATATATCTATTCAATCAATGAAAATAATCAAGGGGATTATTTCTTTCATGGTATCAAGAGACTAGGTCTAAACAAAAGTTTTTCTCTCAAACTTTTGCCCTCCCTTTGGCCGAGACCCCCCCCCCCCCACCTCCTCGGGTTTCTCTTCCAATAT
Source organism: Anisodus tanguticus (assembly GCA_034509755.1). Taxonomy (NCBI): domain Eukaryota; kingdom Viridiplantae; phylum Streptophyta; class Magnoliopsida; order Solanales; family Solanaceae; genus Anisodus; species Anisodus tanguticus. The sequence continues at coordinate 61,015,993 of CM067539.1, forward strand.
TCGTCTTCCGCTCTCAAAAACACCTCTCTTAAATTTCCCTTTCTTCTTTGTTCTTTCAATATGTCTAAGAACAATTTTCACCCTGCCCTCACGGTTTCCATTATCAAGAGCGGTATCCCTGTTGTCCTTGAGATGGAAAACGTCCAATATGCGACGTGGCCGGAGTTGTTTAAAATTCATGCTATATCTTATCAAGTTCTTCATCACATCATTCCTCCCGCTAGACCCCTTCCTGCGGAGGATCCTGAGTTATGGATTACACTTGATGCTACCGTTCTTTGGTGGATATACGCCACTATTTCGGTGGACCTTCTACGGACGATTATTGAGCCGGATACCACAGCTATGGCTGCATGGAATAGATTGCGTGACATATTCCAAGACAACCAACATTCCCGTGTCGTCACACTCGAGCAGGAATTCTCTCTCGTTCGAATGGACGAATTTTCGAACGTTTCTGCATATTGCAAGAAACTAAAGGAGTTGGCGGATCAACTCCGTAATGTTGGCGCACCAATAACAAATAATCGTCTAGTTCTACAGTTGGTTGCCGGTCTTTCGGAGGCCTATAATGGTGTTGGAACTCTCCTTTGCCAAAGCAACCCTCTTCCCGACTTCCATCAAGCCCGCTCCATGCTTACGTTGGAAGAAGTCGGTTTGGCTAAAAAGGCGGCTACCGGAGCAAGCCCAGTTGTCATGGTGGCGTCCTCTCCTAGTCCTTCGGGTTTTGTTAATAATTCGGGCCAAAACCATAATAATGGTGGCGGCAAGAATAATCGCAAGAATAATAACAAAAATCGCGGGGGCAAATGCGGCGGTTCTAGTGGCGGTTCCGGTGGTCAACAAGCAGGCGGTGGGCCCCATCCAGGGTACAGTGGCCCACCACCCCCTGGGCCCAGCAGTGGGGCCCATGGCAGTGGAGCCCTTACCATTCGGCAGCAGGTTCCAGCGGCCAGTGGGCTGGCCAACAGTCCAGGCCCAACACCCAGCAGTGGCGGCCCACTGGCCAGTGGCCCAACATCAGCAACTCCAGTGGCTACGACCCAGCACCATCTCGACCATGAGTTCTTGGGCCCCGACCTCCGCAAGCCCATCATGCAGCAGGCCCCACTCAGACTGATATCGAGGTCGCGATGCACACGTTGGGGTTGACTCAACCGGACCTAAATTGGTACATGGACATCGGGGCAACTACTCACATGACATCCGAATCAGGTACTCTCTCATCTTATTCCAATTTTAGCACCCCTAGAGGGATAATTGTTGGTAATGGCAGTTCTATTCCAATTCTAGGGTATGGTCAGAAAACGTTGCCTCCCCCCCAATCCACCCCTTCTCTTGAAAAATACTTTACACGCTCCTAAATTGATTAAAAATTTAGTGTCTGTCCGAAAGTTCACATCTGACAATTCGGTTTCAGTTGAATTTGATCCTTTGGGTTTCTCTGTGAAGGATTTCAAGACGGGGAGCCATCTCATGAGGTGTGATAGTAGGGGGGATCTGTATCCTATCATGCCTGGTTTCAGTCCATCGAGTCAAGCCTTGCCATCAGCCTTTGCAGCCATCTCTCCTTCCATGTGGCATGCTCGTCTGGGTCATCCGGGATCTTCTATTTTATCAGTTTTAGATAAAAATAGCTTTATTTCCTGTAAGGGTACGAGTCGTACTCCACTTTGTCAGTCTTGTTCATTAGGGAAAATTGTTAAGTTGCCATTTGTAGACTCCAATTCTCATACTTCAATGCCATTTGATATTATTCATAGCGACTTATGGACGTCTCATGTTCTTAGTTCATTGAGTCATCGATATTATGTTCTCTTTTTAGATGATTATTCTAGATTTTTGTGGACGTTTTCAATTGTGAATAAATCACAAGTGTTTTCCGTCTTCATCCAATTTAGAGTGTTCATTCGTACTCAATTCGAAAGAGAAATAAAAAATATTCAATGTGATAATGGGAAAGAGTATGACAATAGGGAGTTTCAGGAATTTTGTGCTAATAATGGGATAAATTTTCATTTTTCGTGTCCTCATACATCTTCACAAAATGGGAAAGCCGAACGCAAAATTCGTTCCATAAATAACATTGTCCGAACTCTCTTAATTCATGCCTCCATACCTCCATATTTTTTGCATCATGCTCTACAAATGGCCACATATCTTCTTAACATAATTCCTTCTAAAGGTCTGACATATTCTTCCCCCCTCAAAATCCTATATAATAAGAAGCCTTCTTATTCTCATCTTCGGATTTTTGGGTGCTTGTGTTATCCGTTATTCCCATCCACCACAATTAACAAACTTCAAGCTCGATCTACCCCATGTGTATTTTTGGGTTATCCGTCGAATCATCGTGGGTATAAGTGTTTTGATTTATCCTCCAAGAAAATCATAATTAATCGCCATGTCATTTTTGATGAAACCCAATTCCCTTTTACGAAAGTTCATACTCCCGAGCCTAAGTCGTATAATTTTTTGGATGACCAAATATCCCCGTATATTATTCAGAATTTTTCGGACATCTCCCGCACCCAAAATCCTCCAACGGGCCCACTGCCCGCTGGACCCACAATACCGCTCGTAGCAACATCTTCAGCCAATGGAACAGTTCCAGCAATTGGGCCAGTCCAGCCCAATTTTGGAACTGGTCCAGACGACGAGTCCATTTACCGATTTGGGCCAGTAGGCCCACTGCCTACTGTCCAGTCCGTCCCGAGCCCAGAAAATTCCCTCAATTCTTCCTCGAGTCATAGACCAGTCACTCGTAGTCAGCGGGGTATTTTTACACCTAAAAGACATTTTAATTTACATTGTGATGTCTCTAAATCCCCCTTGCCCCGCAATCCTGTGTCCGCATTAAATGACCATAATTGGGAAATTGCTATGACTGATGAATATAATGCTCTTATTGATAATAAGACGTGGGAGTTGGTGCCCCGTCCATATGGTATTAATATTATCAGGTCTATGTGGATTTTTGCTCATAAGGAGAATTCAGATGGGTCCTTTGCTCGACATAAGGCGCGACTTGTTGGTGATGGTAAGACTCAGCAGGTTGGGATAGATTGTGGTGAGACGTTTAGTCCGGTGGTCAAATCGGCTACCATTCGCACTGTGCTTAGCTTGGCTCTTTCAAAGACTTGGCCAATTCATTAGTTGGATGTCAAGAATGCTTTCCTACACGGTGATCTCAAGGAAACAATCTATATGCATCAGCCGTTGGGTTTCAGGGATCCAAACCGTCCTCATCATGTATGTTTGTTGAAAAAGTCCTTATATGGGCTTAAGTAGTCTCCAAGGGCCTGGTACACGAGGTTTGCTGACTTTGTTTCAACTATTGGGTTCACTCACAGCAGGTCAGATAATTTCTTGTTCATCTACCGCCGTGGATCGTCCTTGGCCTACATTCTGCTGTATGTGGATGATATCATCTTGACTGCCTCTTCCGATGCCTTGCGCCAGTCTATCATGACCATGCTCAGTTATGAGTTTGCTATGAAAGACTTAGGGCCTTTAAGTTATTTTTTGGGGATTGCCGTCAAGCGTCACTCAGGTGGTTTGTTTTTGTCTCAACGAAAGTATGCTGCCGAGATCATAGAGAGGGCTGGGATGTCATCCTGTAAGTCCACTTCCACGCCAGTTGATGCAAACCCCAAGCTAAGTGCCGCAGTAGGTGCACCATACGAGGACCCGACCCGCTATCGCAGTCTTGCAGGGGACCTCCAGTATCTTACCTTTACCAGACCGGATATTACGTATACGGTTCAGCAGGTGTGTTTATTCATGCATGAAATTGCTAATACACCTTGGTATGATTCCAATAAATGTATTGTTTGCAAGGTCTAAGATCTTAGAGGTGATAAAGTTCTTGATTTTGGTATCCTCTATGGATTTTGGTATGCCTCCAATCAAATTATTCTCCCTCAAGATTAAAACTCTCAACTCTGGCCAATTCATCCAACAATCAAGAATTTCTTCAGATAAATCATTTCACTCGAGGTTTAAGATCTCCAATTTGTAATATCTATTCTTTGCTTCACACAAAAAGTTAGATAAACCATTCTTAAAATAATTGTTCATGAGATCTAGCTCAGTTACAATGGTTGAAATATGTGGTAGTGGTCCACTAAAATAGTTGGAAACCAAGTACATTAACCAAGGATCTCCATATTCAACAGAAGGTGTTGAGATGATTGGAACCTCACCAATAAATTGGTTGTGAGAAGACAAGTTCCAAAACCAAGTTGTATTCCACCATCTGGTATAGCACCTTCAATATCATTAGAATTGAGGTCAAAATATTCAAGATTACTTAGTGTTGGTACTCTATTGTACTTTATAAAGCAGTATGGGAAGTAAATAACTATTACAAGTATTCGAAAGGATAAACAAATATTCAATATTAAGAAATTGAATCTTGTTGAACAAATAGGCCAATCTTCAAAACTGACGCAAGCTTGTTGTGTCTTGAATCTTAATAACCTGAAATCAAGAAACAACTAAATCTGGATGGTTACAACGTTGTGTGTTGATTTGAGTGATTGCCCTCTGTCCTTAAGACAAGATTGCCCCGTATATATGCTTTTACGTTAGCGGGCAATAGTCTCCCAAGATAAAACAACACTTTAATCTCAACGCTACAAAACCAATAGGTTGAGCCTGACGAAGAAAACAAATATGAATCGACTTGCTGAAGATATGGAAAATGAAGGAAGAGTTTCTATTTTTTCTTCTGTTTTGTCTCTGTGTATATAGTGTGTCTTTGTTGTGTATATGTGAGTGTTTGCTCACTGTTTTTGTCAACAGTTTTCGTCACTGTTTTGCAGTGAATTTTCGTGTCTGTTTGTGCTATTTTCTGCCTCTGTATGTGTCTCCACAATTGAGCCAAAACAACTCAATATATAGCATCACAAGAGGGTTGTTCAACTGCCCAAAACACTGCTGTAAATAGTCATTATGAGGGCTGTTAATGGCTGGTTTAAGGCCATTAGTGTGGCATGTTAAAGGCTATAAGTGAGGTTGTTCATGGCCATTGAAGGAGGGTGTTTATGGAGGAGTTAATCAGCCAAGTAATGGCTGGTTAATGCTCCAAAAAATAGTCCAACGGTAAGCAGAAAGTTTTCAGCCTTCCGTCACCCCAAAATCAACTTTTCAGAAACTCTAGGGACCAAACTGTAAATATTAAGCAATTTGGGGAACAAAAAGATAATATCAGAAAGTCCCCACAGCCCACAGCCCGTGACCCGTGACCGGATGGGACGGGCGGGCGGCGGCGGCGCGCGTGGGCTTAGCCTTGAACCCAAGCACATCTAGGTCCTCCCTCATTTAAACACATGGGATACCCTTTGGGGTCCCAAACCCTTTACCACTTTAGAGACTTATAAAGAGAACAATTCTTCCTTTTCCCACCGATGTGGTAGATTTGTCCCACACCATATTTCCATGCCTCAAACACCTTACTTCGTGGATCAATATCTCTTTCATTTCTCAATGAAATTTGACGATTATTGGCCCTACGGTCATCTACTCACTTAGTAGATTATGCATGTGTGCATAGACAAAGCCTCCAACATGCGGAACACTAGTGTTTAATTCATCAAAGATGGGTGGACGCATCTCTCCGCCAAAGGCAAATTTCCAACAATCCCCTATATGAAAGAGAGATTGTGGCGCACACACAAGGTGCCTATTTCAGCAATCTTTCAGCGAAAAGATATTGCATTAGAAGAGGTAGCTTCCGCTTTGAACCTTCCCTAGTTGAATACCATCGGACTTACTGCGCGGTGAACGTGATGTCTTGAACCGTCAGTGTTTAGTGTAAGCCAAGACAATGATATCAACACAATAACTCTTCTTATTCATTTTCATTCTTACGTTTTTGTCCGTTGTGGCCGTGGACACACTTGGATTCTTAAGTGCGTTCATTTGAGGTGGTCATTCTCGCACTTAAATAGGTGATCTTCTACAAGGTATCCTGCTATACCCCACTTCACAAGTGTTACGAATCATTAAAAGTTTCCCCAACCTTAACCTCAACCGTTTGAGGATCGTTTAAAGGTTTGGAAGCTTAACCTTTACCCACCATGCAGGTAGCATTTTAATGTCTATCGCGGGAACAACTTTGGATTCATGTTTCCGTACAGAAATCATCATTCGAAGTGCTTTTTGCTTCCACTGAAGCGCTCAACTGAACCTTTTGCCGCTTAGTTTTCCCATAGAACCAAATTCTTAGGATCTCCAATTAGTATGGTTTGGTTACCACCGCAAAGGTTTGTATGGTTTGGATTTTAAGCCCATTCCCCTAGACAGACAGAACACTTGATCTCCGGGTAATCCCTTAGTTAATAATCAAGAAAGTGACACCCGTGATGATCAACTGTCATACGGTCTTATGTCTCCGACAGATCTTGACAGATATGTCCAGACGCTGTCATCCGTGTCCTTCCTGAAGCCGACCAGCTAGCCACAATGTATAACTGCTGAAGGCACAGGTTTCTCCCAATAAGGGACGTCCTCTAAGGAGTCGTGAAGTTACTCAACTTCTTTCATGCTTTGTTTAAAGCGATAAACTCCGATTCCATCATGAATCGGCCGATGCAAGTTTGCTTAGAGTTTTTTCCCAAGACCCACCATACACATTTACTTGTGGCTTTGGTGTTCTTCGATCGATGTCCGATTCCAGCTTGCATCACCGTGTTCTCCCGTAACCGCCGGACATCCGTAATACTATAATCCGTAGATAAGCGAATAATTCGGATATCGTCATATCCGACTTAACGCCTTCTACCGATCATGTATTAAAATCATCAGTGAACCTTAGTTCAACTGATCTGCTTTGTAGGCCGATACCGGTCGGTTGTAGTGTGTACAATACATTAAACTACACGTGACCTGTGCATATCACTCCTTGTCTATGGGTGCACCATGATTTCAATCAGTTATATGATTCATATCCATTGGTGGCTTCAACGAGACTGTCAGCTATCGACCAGTCCGTTAGATGTCTTAGAAATCCAATTCCTAAGATGTCATATGTGATACACATATCTTTCATATCGAGACTTTATTATAATATGATTTTCACTCTTAGACTGTTGGTTTTACAACTGTTGGCTTTCTAACTTCAGAGTCAATGTTTCTGTGGTCAGATTCATTGTTTCTATTTTATCTGAAACTTCCAGGACCAAAATGTAAACATTTCAGGGACCAAAATGAAAGTTCAGGAAGAAGCTCAACAGTCCAGCAAACCAAGTCTGATCCTCTTCTTCCAACTCTCCGGTTGGGAAGATTGTTTCAACATCCATGCCACGCAAGACTGGAATGGCCCTGGATGTTAAGCTACTAACAGGGGAGCACATTTTACAATCTAAAGGTTCTTTTCCAAGAGGAAGATCAACCATCACACAAGTATGGTTCTATATGATGGAATTTATTTCTCTCTTTAGCTTCTTTCCAAAGCAGCGCTTTTGGAGATGACAATTATTTGTTAATTGTCCATGGTTCATTCTCAACCATACACGCTAGAAGGACTGGAACAAGTCTTTGTCCCCTTCTTTGCTCCAACTCGGTTCAACATCTAGAATCCCTGAGTTCTGCAGATCTGGAATATTAAGTTTCGGATAGCCAACAACTTTCGAGTCATGTAGATACGGAACGTCTAGTTCCGGACAGTCAGGCCCTCGCGGGTTCTTTTTAACCTTGAGCAATTACTTCTTTTTCCTTTTTCAAGGAAAGTTATCTTCAAAGAATTCAGCATTCTTTGACACCAAGAGGCGATCAGCACTACTGTTATTTGCAGATCCAGTGGATATGCAATCTACAGTCTTAGGTACAACTTGACCTGTTTCAGTATTCCAACTTTTACCAAGCCACCCCACATAATTTAGGCGTACGACTTTGCGCTTGGCTAACACCGTTGGACTGAGGTGAGAAATGAACAGTCGTTTAATGAACGATGCTTCACATTCTCCCCCTCTATCACTAAGAATTTCTCAATCCATAGGCTTAGTTGATTTTCAACTTCTGCTTTGTAGCGCTTATCCGCTTCAACAACTTTATCTTTGCTTTTCAACAAACAAAGGATTCCATACGTTGTACCATCATCAATGAAGGTCACAAAGTACTTGTCTCCCCCCTCTATTTTGTATAAACTTCAAATCACCCAAGTAGGTGTGACTAAATTCTAAAGGAGCGGTGCTCCTTTCACTATTCCTTTGACAGAATTTGGAAAGGTGATTTTGCCTCTTTGCCTACCTCACATTTATTTTGAGGGTTTATGTTGATAGAAGGCAACAATCTCAACATCGTTAGCTTTTGAATGACTTGCTATTTAACGTGTCTTAATCTATGATGGCATAGATGCACGGATTACAAATATATCATTCATTTGGCTACAGACATACTGTACCATTATTAGTTATTATAGACCTGTTGGACTAGTCTCAAACCAGCTTGACCAACAGCGTCCCTTAAACCAAGTTTGGGACATGTATCATCTCATCTTAGAGTGATCCCATTCCCTGAAGTCCTATTGAGGACAACCTCTCCAACCCCTTCTACTTTAGAGGTGGCGTTGCTTCACATGAACAACTATTGCATGTGGTTAGGGCGTAACCGGATCATATGTGATCTAGATACTTTGGCCCACTCCAGTTGCTTTGGCAGACTGAGTGTCCAATTTCTTTTCTGCCTTTCTTTAAGCCTTCAGATCATTTAAGACCTGGAAACTCTGGCCCACCACACTAGGTGTACATTAGTTTTCCTATGAAATGAATCCTGGCCCCACTCCAGTCGCCCGTAGGCTTTGTATGATTGAGTGTCCAATATCATCATATCAAAGGAATTTTGGCCCACTCTAGTCGCCCTGAGGCTTTGTATGACTGTGTGTCCAATATCATCATATCAAAGGAATTTTGGCCCACTCCAGTCGCCCGGAGGCTTTGTATGACTGAGTGTCCAATATCATCCTATGAAGGATCTTCGGCCAAATAGTGTGACAGGCTCAACGTCTTTAGCTTTTAGTCTTCTTCCATTATGATTGGTGTCCAGATAATTTTTGGCGCTTACTTAAGAGTGGTAACAATTTTCGCACAGTTAGTGGATCTTTCTCCCTCGTATGTGCGAACATACTTTATACGCTTTTAATAATTACACTTAAAAGAATGGATCTTTTTAAGTCGTTTACAAAATCCAATCTTTAAACGGGAAAGAAGATGAGATTAAACTTCTGATTTTAAAGCGTAAGGAATATAAATTATTTTCGTGAAAATATTTTCATATTCCTCCTTACTTTAATCCATTTTTAATCAGTTATCATTTAATCTTTATTCTTGACAAGTAAGAAAAAATATTTATCCCAATTTCAGATTCTTTGTATGGGACAGATATAGGCCTTCTGCTGCAAGATAGAACCACATCTTCAACATTCTCCTCTTGTCCCAGTTGACATCCTCAGGATCTCGTGAGCGCTTGTTCCCACCACTCTTGGGAGCGGTGACACCACAAAGATGTTGACTTTCAACGGCATCATCATCACTTTCTTCTACCAGAAAACCACATCCATATCCAGATTTGGTCACACAACTTTTGACCGACATCTTTCGAACACTAATAGTAATACAATACGATCTTGTCTTAAATTGTTGTCTTTCTATTGTAAAGCAGTACGGAAGTAAATAACTATTACAAGTATTCGAAAGGATAAACAAATATTCAATATTCAGAAATTGAATCTTGTTGAACAAATAGGCCAACCTTCAAAACTGCCGCAAGCTTGTTGTGTCTTGAATGATAACCTGAAATCAAGAAACAACTAAATCTGGATGGTTACAACGTTGTGTGTTGAGTCGAGTGATTGCCCTCTGTCCTTAAGACAAGATTTCCCCGTATATATGCTTTTACGTTAGCGGGCAATAGTCTCCCAAGATAAAACAACACTTTAATCTCAACGCTACAAAACCAATAGGTTGAGCCTAACGAAGAAAACAAATATGAATCGACTTGCTGAAGATATGGAAAAGAAAGGAAGAGTTTCTGTTTTCGCTTCTGTTTTGTCTCTGTGTATATAGTGTGTCTTTGCTGTGTATATGTGAGTGTTTGCTCACTGTTTTTGTCAACAGTTTTCGTCACTGTTTTGCAATGAATTTTCGTGTCTGTTTGTGCTATTTTTTGCCACTGTATGTGTCTCCACAATTGAGCCAAAACAGCTCAATATATAGCATCACAAGAGGGTTGTTCAACTGCCCAAAACACTGCTGTAAATAGTCATTAGGAGGGCTGTTAATGGCTGGTTTAAGGCCATTAGTGTGGCATGTTAAAGGCTATAAGTGAGGTTGTTCATGGCCATTGAAGGAGGGTGTTTATGGAGGAGTTAATCAGCCAAGTAATGGCTGGTTAATGCTCCAAAAAATAGTCCCCACAGCCCACGACCCGTGACCGGACGGGCGGGCGGCGGCGGCGGCGCGCGTGTGGGCTTATCCTTGAACCCAAGCACATCTAGGTCCTCCCTTCTTTAAACACATGGGATACTCCTTGGGGTCCCAAACCCTTTACCACTTTAGAAACTTATAAAGAGAACAATTCTTCCTTTTCCCACCGATGTGATAGATTTGTCTCACGCCATATTTTCATGCCTCAAACACCTTACTTCGTGGACCAATATCTCTTTCATTTCTCAACGAAATTTGACGATTCTTGGCCCTACGGTCATCTACTCACTTAGTAGATTATGCATGTGTGAAGAGACAAAGCCTCCAACATGCGGAACACTAGTGTTTAATTCATCAAATATGGGTGGACGCATCTCCCCGCCAAAGGCAAATTTCCAACACTTAGATCAAACAACCATTTGGGTAAAAGATAACTGAAAGAGTTATAAGAAGCCTTGAAGGTTGTGAGAGAAGTAAAGTTAACTGGATCCTCAGGAAACGGGCCGATAAAATTACTATCACTCAAATCAAGAGAAACAAGATTGTTAAGGTTGAAAATCCATTGGGGAACAGGAGAATAAAACTCGTTCAAGGAAAGATGGAAGGTTTCAAGTGAAGAAACATTGTGATGAAGTAGAGGTTGTATATTATGAAGACTACAATCAGATAAACTAAGATCAACAAGAGAAGGAAGCATGTTAATAACCTGTAGCCATTCAGTTGCTAAGATCCACACTGTCCATCTCTAGGTTCTCAAGAGTCAAAAGACTTGGCAGCCACTCAAGGCTATTGATCTTTAGATATCTAACTATGTGTAGCTCAATCACATGATGAGTCAGATTGTTGCACACTGCCCCTTCCCATTCGCAACAATCTTTTCCAACAACCCAAGAAGAGGGAAGATCCGAGGGATCATCTACTTCTTTCTTCAAGCTCTCCAACGCTCGTTGCTCATTTTCTCTGCAAATCCCTACACAAACAACAAATTTGATGTTTTTCAAAATTAAAAACAAGAGAACCCATAGTGTAATTGCTAACACTTTCATGGTGTGCAATGTTTTAGACTAGGAATTGAAAAGTGTGTGTCAAGTAGTTGTTTGCCTGTATTTTTTTCCTAGGCCAGGCAATATGTATGTAAAGAACTGTATAATAGTTGAAGATCAATGCTTAGACTAGTAAGATGATGCATGGAGTTGTTGACTTTAAGACTTACAGTTAGTTTTTCTCTTTTTTGTGTTACTGGTAAGCAGGATAGGAGAAGTAAAGACTTTAACTAATCACTGCACCAGTGGGGTGACGTTACTATATATTTCTTCCCACTCCCTCTTTCGCTGTATTTAAGGCTTGAAGGTTGACCTCTCAGATTTTCAGTAAGCAAGAGCAGTGGTCCACTTTTTAGATAGTATCTAGCTAGACCTCTTCAGTAATGACAATTCACTTTCCCGTTAAAGTGTACACAAAACGAACTTTATTTCTGCTAGTTAAGGTGTTACCAACTGAAAGTATGTTTTACTTCAGTAGTTTGGTAAAGTGATTTCCAACTGTTTAATCAGACTCAAGTAGCAAAATTGTTTGTGCAACTAGTTGTATTAGACTACCTGATGCCCGTTACAGAAGTATCATTTTATAGCCCATGCTAGCGCCTGTTGTAGGTTAAGTGGTCATGTTTTACTTTAGTAGTTTGGTAAAGGGATTTCCAACTGCTTAAACAGACTGAAGAAGCAAAGCCTTTTGTGCTATAAGTTGTATTAGACTACCTGACGCCCGTTCCAGCAGTATCATTTATAAAACTAGTATGCTAATAACTGATGATGGTAGCTTTATAATTCTTGTCCTTTTTTGTCTCATGTGCTCAGTGGGGTAAATATAGTGCTTAATCTTATTTACATTGTGAGATAGGGATATGTTGGTAGTTGATACAACATACTTTATTACTTTGTGAGACAGGGATATCTTGGTGATTGCTGTTGCGGAAACCGAATATATAGAGAGTTGATTAAATCACACTACAATATCTAAAGGCAACTAATAAATAGTAATTGAGACAACAATAAAAAAAGAACAAGAATTTATGAGGTTCGGAAAAATTGTATTTTTGTCTAGTCCTCGGACACAACCAACCCAAATTTTATTCCACTCCAAAATTACAAGTGAAATACTACAAGAGAGAAAGAAGATTTAAAGGCCTTAGAAGATGCGAAAGCAAGTGAGGGGTGTTTTCAAATGAACAAAACCCTTATTATTTATAGAAGGGAAATTGCCTCACTAATGTCAAGCATGACATCACTTAGAATGTGAACATGCAATGTAAATGCATGAAAAATGCATTTATCAATTTCATTCTAAGAATGAGGCTTCCAATGTTCACATTTGTTCATATCAATCTTGAGGCTTCCGATGTTCACATTTGTTCACATGAATCTTGACAAATTTAACAAATCTCCACCTTGGCAAGATTCTGCATTTTCAATTCTCTCAATGACAAATTTTGGTTATGTCTTCAACTTCAATCTTCAATGTTCAACAATGTTGATCAAGTTCAAACAATGTTAAAACTTGACCGCAGTCAATACTTTCGTCTGCATATCGGCAGGATTATCTATAGTCTGAACTTTCTGCACCGTGACTCCACCTTCTTCTATAATGTCTCGTAAAAAGTGAATACCGAACATCAATATGCTTCATCCTTGCATGATAAACTTGGTTCTTTTCTAATTGGATAGCACTTTGACTATCACAAAATACGGTGATGCTTTCTTGTTCATTACTAAGCACTCTAAGCAACCCTTGAAGCCAAATTACCTCCTTCACAGCTTACGTAATTGCCATGTACTATGCCTCAGTGGTAGACAAAGCAACTGTTAACTGCAAAGTAGACTTCCAACTAACTGGTGCACTTGCAAGAGTGAAACCATAACTAGTAGTTGATTTTCATTTGTCCAAATCACCCGCATAATCTGAGTCACAATATCCGACTAGATACTGACTTTCTTTCTACTCAAAAATCAAACCAACCTTTACAGTATTACAAATTTACCGTAGAATCCATTTCATAGCTTGCCAATGCTCCTTTCCTGGATCATGCATATACGTACTTATAACTCCAACAGTATGTGAAATATATGGTCTTGTACAAACCATTGCATACATCAAGCTACCAACAACATTTGCATATGGTACTCTTGACATATATTCTCGTTCAGCTTCATTCTTCGGTGACATAGCGACACTAAGCTTAAAATGAGGAGCAGGCGGACTGCTAACCCACTTCGTTTTCTCATTCATGCCAAATCGATCTAGCACCCTCTTCAAGTATTCGTTCTAAGATAAACATAGTTTCTTTGAATGTCTATCTCTTTCTATCTTCATGCCAAGAATTTTCTTCGCCTCACCCAAATCCTTCATCTCAAACTCCTTTCTTAGTAGTTGAATCTTCAACTTCTCAATTTCCTCTTGACCTTTGGAAGCTATCAACATATCATCAATATATAGAAGAATATATATGAAGGACCCATCTTCAAGCTTGTGCAAATACACACAATGATCGTATTTGTTTCTTCTGTACCTCTGCTGCAACATAAACTTGTCAAATCATTTGTACTATTGTCTAGAAGATTGTTTCAATCCGTACAATGATATTTTGAGTTTGCACACCATATTCCTTTCCAACAACTTTGAATCCTTTTGGCTGAGTCATAGATTTCCTCTTCTAAATCTCCATGTAAAAATGCAGTTTTTACATCCAACTGAACTAGTTCCGAATTCAATTGTGCTACCAAAGCCAATAAAACTCTAATGGAGTAGTGTTTCACGACTGGAGAAAATACCTTATTATAATTAATTACCTCCTTTTGAGCGTATCTTGCTTTGTAGTGAACATCTTCTTGGTTAGGAAATTCTTCTTTCTTTACACATACCCGTTTGCACTTAATTGCTTTCTTGCCCTTCGGGAGATTAACCAATTTCCATGTGCAATTCTGATGAAGGGACTGCATTTCTTCGTTTATGGCAATCCTCCACTTATCTTCTTCTAAACTTTGGACTGCGCCTTTATAAGTGGTCGGAATACCATCAGCTACAATTGAGGTTGCACAAGCCACCATATCAGTAAGACGAGCAGGTTTTCTTATTGTTCTTTTTGGCTTGCTGGTTGCTATTGATTCAAGTTGTTGTTGAGGTTCCTGAGTTGTAATCTCCCTTTAAACTGGCTCTTCTTCCAGAGGAAAATATTCTGTTGTTTCCTTGTTTTCTCCTAGTGTTGGGAAAATTAATTTTCTCTTAAACTCCACATGCTTTGAAGCACCATCGGTTTGTTTGACATCTTCAACTGTTACCTTATCTACTATGGAAGATTCATCAAAGGTAACATCCATGCTGAATATAATTTTTCTTATCTCTGGACACCATAAGCGGTATCTTTTGACTCCAGAAGTAATCCCTATAAATATAGTTTTTTTTGCTCTCGGATCCAATTTTGACTCTTTCACATGATAATATGCAATTGAGCTAAATATATACAAAGAACTATAATTTTTAGCAGGTTTTCCATACCATTTTTCAAATGGTGTCTTGCCACCAATAGTTGCAGATGGTAGACGATTAACGATGTGGCATGCATATGTTATTTCCTCGACCTACAATTCTTTGCCCAAGCCAGCATTGGACAACATACACTGAACCTTCTCCAGCAAAGTCTGATTCATGCATTCTGCCACTCCATTCTGTTGTGGTGTATTTCTGACGATGAAATGTATGAGGATGCCATTATCTTCGCAAATTTTATTGAAAGGATCATTTTTGTATTCTCCACCATTGTCGGTACAAAGACACTTGATCTTTCTGTCTGTTTGATTCTCTATCATTGCATTCCATTAGAGAAAAATTCCCAACACTTCAACTTTAGTTTTCATCATATACACCCACACTCTCCGGGAAAAGTCGTCAAGAAAGGTTACAAAATAGTGTTTCCCACCTAATGAAGGTGTATTGGAAGCACCCCAAACATCAGAGTGAACATAATCCAAAATACCTTTAGTATTATGAATAGTTATTCCATATTTAACCCTTATTTGTTTCCCCTTGACACAATGCTCACAAAACTCCAAATTGTAAGCTTTTACTCCTTTTAACAATTCTTGATCTGATAAAGATTTCAAGGATTTTCCTCCAGCATGTCCTAAGCGCATGTGTCATAGCCTGGTCGATGCTGCCTCCTTGTCATCACTGGATGTTACTGTCGTTGTCCCAATAATTGTACTACCGTGATGTGGTACATGTTATTATTTTTTTGAATTCCTTTCATTACCACCCTTGCACTGAAGAATATTCTCATTATTCCATTTTATGCAACGACTTTGAACCCTTTTGACTCCAGGACTCCTACAGAAATGAGATTTTTCCTCAAATCTGGTATGTATCGAACATCTGTTAATGTTCTGATCAATCCATCATGGTTCTTTAATTGGATTGAACCAATACCATATGAGAGGATTGTTATTTGCGGTGTGAATAACTACACATTCTCCTTCTTGAAAATCAACGAACCATTCCCGGTTGGGACGCATATGATAGCTACAAGATGACTCCATCAGCCAAACGGCAGATAGTTTGGACAGCTCCATTGTAACTAGTGAGAAATCACAGTCGTCACAACCAGCTATATTTGAATCCATGACAGCCTTCCTATTGTTAGGTTTGACCTTGTTTTTCAATTTTGGACGGTCTTTCTTCCAATGCCCCTTTTCTCGGCAAAAGGCACATTCATCTTTGCTGAGTCTGGATCTTGACTTGGATCTTCCTTTCTTCGTTCTCATTTGGTTTTGAGAACGACCTATCATTACCTGGGCTTCTCCTTCTCCACCTTTTTGTTTTTCTCTCTTTCGTTGTTCATAACTGTACAAGGCAGAACAAACTTCTTTGAGAGATACTTCATCATTCCCATGAAGTAGAGTGGTTTCGAGGTTCTCGTACTCATCGGGAAGTGAAATTAACAACATTAAGGTCATATCTCCATCATTAAAAGTCACGTCCATATTCTGCAAATCTGTCGTCAACTTATTAAAGCTGGTGATATGATCATTCATTGTGGTACCATGAACATATGTGAAGCGTAACAACCTTTTTTCATTTAGAGTTTATTTTGAGTGTTTTTCTTCAAGAATTAATCCTCCAATGCATTCCACAATTTACTTGCAGAAGTTTTCTTCGTGTATGGATACTTTGTTCTCTTGCAAGGTAAGATCGAATGGTACCACAAGCAACATGGTTGATAATCTTCTAATCTTCTTCTCATATACTGTCTGGTTTCTTTTCTTCTATGGCAATATCTAGCCCTTGTTGAAAAAGGACATCAAGAACCTCGTCTTGCCACCTATCGAAATGTCCTGACCCATCAAGAATTTCAACTGCAAATTTCGCATTTGTCACAACTCTTGTCATAAGCGAAGATGTCAATGACGTATTAGTGACACCCGATGTGGATTTTTCATTTTTCTTGTCTTCCATTCCTACTACAAATACTATTTATTAGCTGACAATACAGAAGACCAAAGTAATTATTTTCTGATGTGGAAGTTCAGACTGTGCTGCAACCACAGAGCATACTCAAACAGAACCTTAGCTCTGATACCAATTATTGCGGAAGCTGAATATATAGAGAGTGATTAAATCACATCTACTATATCTAGGCAACTAATAAATAGTAATTGAGACAACAATAAAAAAAAAAGAACACCAAGAATTTACGAGGTTCGGCAAAATTGTATTTTTGCCTAGTCCTCGGACACAACCAACCCAAATTTTATTCCACTCCAAAATTACAAGTGAAATACTACCAAGAGAGAAAAAAGATTCAAATGCCTTACAAGATGAGAAGGCAAGTGAGGGATGTTTTCAAATGAATAAAATCCTTGCTATTTATAGAAGGGAATTGTCTCACTAATGTCATGCATGACATCACTTAGAATGTGAACATGCAATGTAAATTCATAAAAAATTCATTTACCAATTTCATTCTAAGAATGAGGCTTCCAATGTTCACATTTGTTCATATCAATCTTGAGGCTTCTAATGTTCACATTTGTTCACATGAATCTTCACAAATTTAATAATTACTACACCTTATGCTAGTGGATTTGACCATTTCTACATTGCAGATGAAGTGCAGTTTAAGTTTGATAGGTGCCTTAGATTTCTCCAAGAAAGAGTGAGTTCCAGTTTTTGCCTAAGATGAGACTGTTTTATCATGCTTTGTTTCATATGAATGTCCATTAGTGATATAGGTGCAAGACCTTCCTGTATTTGGCATTGGGCACTCTTTAGGATCTGTGATTCACCTTTTGATTGGTAATTTTGTATTCTCAGTAATATCTTTTACATAGAGGCAAATTTGGTCGAGCAAATTAGATTCAGCTTCATAAGCTCAGGGTGGTCAAGTTGCTGCATGTTCATGAGTGATATGGAATCGTTGTACGTCTTTTCAGAATTGCAGGAATAATCTATACCAGTCCAAATTAATTTATAAGAATAAACCTAGGTATAACATCCTGAAATGTGTGATCATCCTCAACCCCATTACATGATTGTAGTGTCATCCATCCTGAGTGAGATGAGGCTTCTTCGGAGTTCGTTGTGCTTTAGTTACATTGAGGGAGAGTTGGAAGCTTCTCATATTTGAATGGTTGGAACCTTGTCCTTAGTTTGAACTTCTAAATTTCAACACTTATACAATAACAACTAACCCTTAGTCCCAAACAAGTTGGTGTCGGCTATATCAATCATCATTATCCATGTTTCCCATTTAAATTCCAAACCTCATAGGAAAAAGAAAATAGAAAACTTGATGGAACAAGTTGGTGTCGGCTATATGAATCATTATTATCCATGTTTTCCATTTAAATTCCAAACCTCATAGGAAAAAGAAAATAGAAAACTTGATGGACCTAGGTATACAATAACAACTAACCCTTAGTTCCAAACAAGTTGGTGTCGGCTATATGAATCATTATTATCCATGTTTCCCATTTAAATTCCAAACCTCATAGGAAAAAGAAAATAGAAAACTTGATGGACCAAGGTATGAAGAATTTTTTAATTGGACCAATTTTTTTCTTTCATGTTTAATCAGGATATCTATGTATGAGTATGACAAATACAGGAATATTAGGAGTGGTGGATCTGTAGTGGTTAAATGAGGCAAAAAAAATTAATGGGGAAGTGTCCCAAAAAAAAGGTTGGAGGGAAACTTTGGAGACAGTTCTTTTGGTGCTCTTTATCTCACTTCATAGATCAGCGTAAGGTTTTAAAGAGAGTTTTTCGACTCATATTGGCCAATGGTTGACTGCACGAATTTATGTTTTTTTGGCTATAGTGTCGATATTATAACTTAACTTTGTAACTACCAATGGACTACTACTGAAGATCCTAGCTACTAAATCTATGATTATAGTATGATATCACTGTAGTTCATGTTATGAATGTGAGAGCACACTATAAAAAATAAATGCATGCATACATGTCTACATGTCTTTGCTGTTGTTAAATGTTTTATCTTGCACTTTGTCATGGTTTTTGTGCCCATTCTGTAACACCTCGTACTTTCAAACTAAGTCTTGTTCATGATTCAGGAGTTTAGGAAACCAAACGGAAAGTTTAAAGTTGAAAACCACTTCAGTTCTGCAGATTTTTTTACGCCCGATTATATGGACCGTAGAATTAGTTGCGGTCCGTAATGATCCTTCGATTTCATTTTTGAAATTGATGTCACTCTGTAAATTCTACGGAGCGTATAAATTTATACGGCCAATCGATTCCAACCGTCAAATCCCTTCAGCTTTTACAGAACACTGGAAAATTGGAAATTTCAAGACGGTCCAATTATACGGACGGTATAAAATTATACAGTCCAGATCACAAGTTTTCAAGTCTTTCTTTCTTCGGTAAACTATGTGATGTCTAAGTGTATCACATAAATTGGGACGGAGGAGAATCTGCTAGCAGATTCATGCCTGACCAATTTGTACAAATAGCTCATTTTTTCAGAGGCTGGAACAATGTTATATCTTACTTTTTTTCAACATTCAGGCTCTACCAGATGTTCCTCCAGCAATGACAGATGCTGTTAATAGGAGCAGCAAACTATTGGCGAACTTGACTGCAGGAACACCATGGGAAAATGTCACGAAGGAAGTAGGCAATACACTCGGTAACGTAGACTCTATAATTCTTAACTCTGGGAATTCAAAAGACTTGGATATGCTTGTGGAGACAATAACATCATGGATGTACTCTAACTAAGGCCCTAGACTTTTACTGTTATTTTATAAAATATATGTATATGATTGGGGGAACAATACCTAATCCCGAAGATGCTCCAGAATCTTTTCGATTGCTCGTTCGAGAACTACAGTCTCCTAAATGGTTCTATAATTTGTAATGTAATGTTAGAGAAACTTGATCCTCTTTGGTCATGTATAATGTGAATGTATTCTTCCTGGATTTTGGGTATAAAAGAAAGGTCAATTATTTGTACCTGGTGGTGACGAGTTGTAATTTGGATAGTGGATTGGTCATGAACATTGTCTATGATCCACTAAAAAGGGGCAGTCTGGTGCACTAAGCTCCCGCTATGCGCGGGGTCCGGGGAAGGGCCAGACCACAAGGGTCTATTGTACACAGTCTTACCTTACATTTCTGCAAGAGACTGTTTTCACGGCTTGAACCCATGACCTCCTGATCACATTGTCTACGGTCCACTAAATTGGAGTAATTGTCATCCTTAATTTCAACTCTGAAGGTTCGAGTCACTAACGGAGCAAAAGGGGGAGAGGTAAAAAAATTATAAAAAAGAAAAAATTAAATCCTGAGGGGACGAATTCCTGTCAGGTTGCAGTGTGCACTTGGTCTCGTTTTCTTATTTTTGATGCCTTCTGAGTTTTGACTCTGCTAAACTCTCCAGATGACAACGTAGGAGTTGGGACTTGGGACTTGGGACCTAAGCCTCTAGTCTAATTGGTCCCTCTTTTGTACATAATTGTTATGCTTAAAAGATAATTGTGATATCCACGTGAGGTATTTTGGTCTAGGAGCAGTCTAATATCGAGCCAGCCAATCACACAGCTTTAGCAACTCAAGTTAATGTAAGAATAACATTTTCTCCTACTTCGGACAACTGAAATAGAAAATGTCTTGGGGCAAAATCAAATGTTGATCCATTACCAAAATTTGATATTTCCAGAATCTGTTACAACTATAAGGATAGATTATTGCGCTCGATCTACATCATACCTAACTCGATGTTGCTCTTCTTACACAAAAGGTTTTTGCTCTCGTATTGCGGGTTTTCCACTTCGTTCAGTTACATTAGGGCTTTATACAACTCTACCTATATTTACGTCATCTATTAATAGAACGTTCACGTTCAGAAGATGAAGGTAGCGCAGTTACGGATGCTCAGATGAATGTGTGGTCATGCTGGGAGAGATATGATTAGGAATGAAGATATACAGGACAAGATCGGAGGTGGCCTCCGTGGAGGACAAGATGAGGAAAGTGAGACTGAGATGGTTCGGGCATGTGAAAAGGAGGTGTGAGGATGCGCCAGTTAGGAGGTGTGAGAGATCGACAGTCGCAGGAGTTAAGAGAGGTAGAGGCAGGCCGAAGAAAAACTGGGGGAGGTGATTAGACAGGATATGGCTCACCTCCAGCTGACTGAGGACATAACTGAGATGGTTCGAGCATGTGAAAAGGAGGTGTGAGGATGTGCCAGTTCGGAGGTGTGAGGATGTGCCAGTTAGGAGGTGTGAGAGATTGACAGTCGCAGGAGTTAGGAGAAGTAGAGGCAGGCCGAAGAAGAATTGGGGGAGGTGATTAGACAGAATATGGCTCACCTCCAGCTGATTGAGGACATGACCTTAGATAGAGAGATTTGGAGATCGAGCATTAGGATAAAAGGTTAGTAGGTATTTGAGTTTTGTCACGCTGTGTGTGAGAAAAGTGGGGGGCTAGCCTCTCCATCTCCTCTCTTTTTCTTAGTTGTATTATTTTGGTATCACATAGATCATTATCTTTATGTGTATATTACTATGTTGCATCATTTGTTTTGTATCTTGATATTTTGTTTGTCTTATTTTTCATTCAATTCTGCATTGATCCACTTGTGGGATTTATATTGATTTGTTGTAATACTGACAGCTAATTTCGGTCACTTTTATTGTACTTTGCAAGTGAAACAATACAGTAATAGTGAATGGTGAATGACAACTTCCATGAATCACAAACTTCATCTTGAAAACGTCACTACTGTCAAATAAATAATCACAAACTTCATTTTGAAAAATGTCATTACTATCAAACAAATGATCTTATAAAAGGTACTATCCCTACTAAATCTTCTTTAGGCCAAAGGAAAGCACAATGACATAGCCTTTCCTTTTGTTTATTTCGGTTGCAAACTAAGTGTAAGAATAAAGAACAAAGTTCTGCAAAGTCTGTTCAAATTGAAACAGAACCAGTAGAAACATATACTAGTACTCAGTACTCAGTACTCACTCTCGTCCCTTTAAATAGCAAGCAACTCCGTTTAAAGCCAACCCACAGCTTCAAAAACTCAGTATGATGAACCTATTCCTTTACCCTTCTTTACTTATATATTGGACTAAATTTTCTCAGCAAAAGGCTCGAGCTTGTGACCTAAGACAAGTTCACGATCTTTGCCAATTGAGCTAACTCCAAGCTTGTAGATGATAACAAAATGATTGGCAGACTCACAATGGAACAAAAGCTCAAACAAAAATTCTATTTCATGCACAAATGACATCTCTCCAACCTAGTAGTAGCAGCAATCAAAACAGATAAAATGAAATTGATGGGAAATTTCAGGAATCACCACATAGAGCAAAATATATATAGCAAAATTCAAAATCCAAGCGTGAAACCCAATTTAATTGAAAAACAAAACATCAACATAACATTGTAGGCTCAAAATCCTCCCTCCTTAACAAAGACTACAGAAAAGATCATAAAAACAGGATGCACCAAAACTGACTTTGTTTCCCATATAAACTTTTTCACTTCCACTCTAAAAGCAAACCGTCTCTTCTTTTTAGTCTCCCTTTCTCCTGAAAGAACAGCCCTCGGTGAGTCTGGCACGCCCGCCAGTCGGCTGGCACAACACTGTCTGGCAGTTTCCGCACACAACCACTGTCTGCGAATGACTGAACACCGTCGTTCTGCACATACATATTCATTTCAAACATCAAACATTCTGCTCATCAAACACTAAGGAACCGTTCATTCAAAAAATATTTTCAAACCTTAGATTACAGAATGAACTTCTGGTTAATTTTTGAGGATGAGTTTTTCAAATTTGAAAGAGAGTTTTCACCAGCTTTTCAAGCATTTTTACAAGTTTTCCGCCCATTCACACATCAAATATCTGGTTCATCACACTAAGGGCTCATTTGGACATGATTTTTTTCCTTTCATTCAAAGGAATATTTTCAAAACTTTGATTATACATTAGAATGAATTTTTGGTTAATTTTGAGGATGAGTTCTCCAAATTTGAAAAAATAGTATTAACCAGTTTTTCAAGCACAAAACTTCAACTTTTTAACAACTACTAATATGTATGCCAAACACAACTTCAAACTTCTGAATAAAGCTTTTCAACTTCAATTAATACTACTTTTTTCAAATATCACTCAATTCATGTCCAAACAACTACTAAAAGAAATGACCTCACTAAAAGGAAAAAGAGGAACTTACATGTTAAAGCAACCCTGGCACTTGACATCCTAGAGTACAAAAAATAAATAAATCACAAATTAATTTCAATACAGCAAAACACATACATGATTTCGAAGTATAATAATACATCGAAGAATTGTTTTTACCATGAAGAAAGAGTTAGGAGACTGAACCAAACGCTTGAGTTTGTGCTTTCTCTTCTCAAGCTCGGCCGAAGGGTTCAACAAGTCCACATCATTTGGAAGAACCTTCAAAATCCAATTATAACAGATTATATTACATTAAAGCAAAATCTGAAAATAATACAAAAACATAAAAGGAAACAGAATGAATGTAGTTTAACTCAGCTTTTCCAAATCTATAGTTCAATTCAGAAGGAAATTGTTGAGTTTACCAAATTTGAAACTGGAAAATTTTCATTTATACACAATTATTGGTTAAACCGGGTAACAAACTCAAAACATGGGTTATGTAGCGTAAATAGTTTCCCCCAGTATACATAGAGTGTGATTTTTCAAAAATGGGAAATTTTCATAAATATACAGCCCAACATAAATTATTATGTCACATATCCCAATAAACAATATTATACAACATTATACAATATGATACAACATTATAATCTGGGAGGAAAGCATTATACATAATGTATCAACCTTATATAAAAAGTCTGTAATAGTGTATAAAATGTGTTTATACACAAATATGGGCTAAACCTGGTAACAAACTCAAAGTATGGGCTACATGGCGTAAATATTTTCAAAAATAGACAAAGCGTAAGGAAATTTTCAGACATCTACAGCCCAGCATAAAATATTACTGACACGTAGCCCAATATACAACATTATACAATATTACACAACATTATAACTGGGGAAATCATTATACATAATGACTTGTATAATAGTGTATAAAAGGTGTTTTATACACAAATATGGGCTAAAACAGGTAACAAACTCAAAATATGTGCTATGTGGCATAAATAGTTTCTCCTAGAATACATATAGCGTAATTTTTGTAATTTTCCAAAAACATGAAATTTTCAAAAATTACAACCCAACATAAATTAATACACCACATAGACAACAACAACCACAAGGTGGGGTGGGGGAGGATAATATGTACACAGACCTTAACTCTAATTTTATGGGGTAGAGAGGCTGTTTACGAAATACCCTCAGCTAAAAAAAAAATTCACCACATAACCCAATATACAATATTGTACATTATATCCAGCAGGAAAGCATTACACATAATGTATCAAAAGATGTATAAAAGGTGTTTATACACAAATATGGGCTAAACCGGGTAACAAACTGAAAATATTGGCTAACCCAGGTAATAAACTCAAATATGGGCTAAACCGGGTAATAAACTCAAATATGGGCTAAACCGGGTAACAAACTCAAAATATGGGCTAAACCTGGTAACAAACTCAAAATATGGGTTACGTGGCGTAAATATTCTTCTCACAGTAGACATAGAGCGTAATTTTCCATAAACTAGTTTCAACCAGCTTTTTTTCAGCACAAAACATTCCATCTTGTTAACAGCGAAATATATGTTCAAACACAACTTTAACTTGCAATTATAACAGATAATATAATGTTAAAGCAAAATCTGAAATTAATATAAATAACATAGAAGCAAATTAGAATTGATATTAGCTAAAAGACTCACCATTTTCGAGAGATTAACAGAGAAATTCTGCAAAAAAAAAAATGCGAAAGGCAGCTAAGATGAAGCGGTTATTAGGGTTTTTTCGCGAAGTTTATATAAAGGAATTGTGGAAGATGTGGGCCGTTGGATTGGTGGAATCTTAGCATTGTCTCCAAAATTGGCCTTGTGATTTTCGAAATGGCCTACTTTTGCCGTTGTTTAAAATTAGGGTCAACGATCCTCTCGCCGTTACAAAATTGGCACACATTTGACTTAATAGTTTGCGAAATGATTTGCTTTGCTTTCTTTTGCTTTTGCTTATTTTTACTAATGGTGTCATTAAAAAAATACGTAAAAAATAAATATGAAAAAGGTCAAAAATTACCCTTCTCAATTGTCAAAATCTGGCTAATATTGCCTTTTTCACTAAATTTTAATTAATGTGTATTGAAATCATAAGATACTTGACGATTAACTAAACCTCGTCTTGTTTACTATCCCTTCTCCTAATATGGAAATCATACAAAAAAAATCTGTGGAAGAGCAATTCATTTTTGTACTATTTTGGGGTAAACTACATCATTATAATTGTGATATAAATCAGTGGTTTATATTAATTATATTATGTATATTTCCTTTTAGTTCAATGAACTAAATATCTATCAATAAAAATATAGTACTAAACAATTCCGCCATTATGTATTCCATTATTCCGACATTATAATCTGAATATAACTTTTCACCAACTAAACATCCCTTAAGATTGGGAGGAAGGGGTCGGGGGTTGGAGGGGGTTATTTATATACTTCTAAAATATGGATCAACATTATGTGATATTGCCAATGTAACAATTTCAATTTCACGATAGAAACACTGGTATATTATAGTCACTAAATTTAGAATTACGACAGAAAATGAAACTAACAAGAAATTGTAGAACAACAATCGACTAGTAAAACGATGAAGAGAACTACGTATTGAATAAGATAACTAAAAGAGGGACGAGAAGCTTAGACTTTGAAAAAGGGGATGAGGGAAATAGACGCCTTTCTCAACAATATGCATAACTCTAGTTTTCTATCACAAGTTGTACTTATCAACCCGGATCCCAAACATTGCCATGTTATCCGGTGGTGTTGGGTTGCTTTATCAATATGTAACATCCCGTACTTTCGGGCCATGGTTTGAATTGCTAGACATATGTAAATAGACCCGAGCGTTGGAGGAATTTTGGTCATAATCAAGTAAGCGGATTAAGAGTTCGGTGTATAAAAAGACGAAGTCTCAAAATGATTTACGAATTAAAAATGCGACGACAGGGATTGCAAATATTTTCTTGTGTATGTCAAAAGAGGCTATGGACTAGTGATATCACATGATCAAGGTAATGAGAATATGAAGTGTGTTAAAATGATTACTATTTAAGTGAATTGAGATCAAGAAATTAATTATGCGTGTAATTTGGCTAAATAGGAGAATTGTAGTGGAAGACAAGAAATAAATTGAGATTATTGGATAAATATTATGTGGATATAATCCAAATAAATTATTGATAAGTGGCAGCTGAAGGATGTAGAGATACATGCATTTGAGGTGGAGGTGTCACCTTATATTAAGTAAACATTAAGAACTACACGTGTAATGAAAGAAGGGGCAAAAACGTGCCAGTACTCGTTTCTTCATTTTGGAAAATATTTCACTTTGAGGACAATTTTGGTTTGAAGAGGCAAAACGTGCAGCAATCATACTTAAGTTGGACAATTCATTTAGGAGGTACTCACAACCACACTATGCTACAAGAGATGAATTTGTATAATTTCTTCAACACTAAGAAGTTTTTGATGGCAAAAAGAGAATTTAATTTCAAAGGTTGCTGGACGTTCTTCTGTATTAGTGAAGTGCAACAGATGTTCTCCTGTTTTTTTTTCCAAGATCAAGTGTAGCTACTTTCCTTCGTCGATTTTATAATTTTAATGTCGGTTTCAGTCGGATCTTAACAAATTAGAGATTACTTCGTAGTGAAGTAAGGTATCGGGAAAGCTTTTAAGAAGGCGACCCAAGTACGATTCATCGTCTACAACCTTCTACGAGTTTGTATGAGCGATTAAAGTTAGACGTTGTAGTCATTCGGAGGTCGAATCAATCAAGGTATGTTAAGGCAAATCCTTCTTTCTTTTGGCATGTTCTAAGTACGAAACGTAAACGTAATATTGTCCCATAAATGATTCTACTCTTAGTAGTTAAGGATGTTCATGTTATTCAATCCGATTTTCAAAGTATGTCTAAATATGTTCCTAAATTCTTATTGAGGTATACGGAAAAGATGTTAGTATTCATAATGTTAATTGGGGGTGAAGCGACATTACATCACTTCGACAAACTTATAGTGTCTTATTATCATATCATTCATGCATTACATTCATGTACATACCTTGACCTCAAATGAGTTATATACTCTACTATATGTATGCATTATACATATGTATAGGGAATGGGAAAAGGGAAGGCGTTATATACGCACACCACCTGCAGCTGGTATAGATATACACGATGATGATTATGCCCACAAAGGCCGATATGAAATGATGGGATGCCCACAGAGGCTTGATGACGTTATATAAGCATATGTATATGCATGACGTCATTGTGCATGGCATTTAGGCATATTATGGTCCTCAGAGGCATTCTACACAGACATGATACTTATGCATACTATGGCCCTCAGAGGCATTCTACGCATGCGTGATACTTATGCATATTATGGCCCTCAGAGGCATTCAGTACAGGTTGGTTGTTTCTTATCTCATATTACTTTCAGGTCTCTATTAAGCTATTGTTTATGCCTGACATACTCGGTACATCAGTCGTACTGACGTCCCCTTTGTCGGGGGACGTTGCGTTTCATGTCCGCAGGCTCAGGTAGACGGGCAACGGTCCGCACTAGTATGATGTTGGTCCAACTGATATTGGAGCACTCTATTTGTTCCAGAGTTACAGTCTAGTCGTGGTACGATATTTTTTGTTATGCGTTGGGGTATGGCGGGGCCCTGTCCCAACCTTATGATGTCATGTACTCTTTAGAGGCTTGTAGACAAATGTCCTGTGTAAAGTAGTAATGTATGGCCCTGTCGGCCTTGATATGTATATGTATATAGGTTGGGTCCTTCTGGTTGCAAGACTTTACATAGCTCTTTTCCAGTTTACTATTTTCATATGCCAGCAGGGTATCTCATGGCGGCCTCATGGGCTATGCGAAAATACGGATATATGCTAGATATATGATTAGTGGTACTCGACAAGGAAGGTCCGGGTGCCCGTCATGGCCCTCCGGTTTGGGTCGTGACAAACGTGGTATCATAGCAGGTCTATCCTAGGGAGTCTATAAGTCGTGTCTAGTAGAGTCTTGTTTATGGGTGTGTTGTGCACCACACTTATAGACAGGAGGCTACAGGGCATTTAGGATGATGGTTACCTTCCTTCTTGATCTAGAATCGTCTTATAGAGCTGAATTGTAAGAATTCTCTCTGTAAATCTTATCGTGTTTATGATTACAGCAATGCCTTCTTCCAGTAGGGCTATGATTAACATGGAGATTGAGGTTGGATTCAGTGTAAATGCGAGTAGTATGATCTCTATTGAGGCAGATCCGTCAAAGGGTATGAGAAGTTGCTTTCCCATGTATGGACAAATCTAGTAGTACCAGGGGAATTGAGGGAAGCTCCGGTACCATCAGTCCTACCACCGGCTCCGTCTGATAAGAATGTAAGGAGAACGGTGCAGGTATTGAATCAATTGGTTGCCTCCCAGACACGACTTCATCTTAGATCATTTGATAGAGATAGGCCCTTAAGGGGTAAGAGAGCTCATAACCTAAGGAGTTTATTAGTCAGGGATCGCCGATATTTAAGGGGTTTAATATGTCAATATCTCATGGTCAAAGCTGTAAAGTTGAGTGAGACCGCCCCGACCATCTTGTAGTCAGAGTGGTTGAGTGCATGCTGGATTATGCTGCAAAGGTACATGGGGTTGGTTTATTGTGGCAGCCATGGCCACAACGTTCTGAAGTGTCCCAAGTTGATGCGCAAAGGTAAAGATAAAATGATTATGAGTTCTGCAGATCTGGAATATTAAGTTCCGGATAGCCAGCAACTTTCGAGTCTTGTAGATACGGAACGTCTAGTTCCGAACAGTCAGGCCCTCGTGGGTTCTTGTTAACCTTGAGCAATTACTCTTTTTTCCTTTTTAAGGAAAGTTATCTTCTAAGAATTCAGCATTCTTTAACGCCAAGAGGCGATAAGCACTATTGTTATTTGCAGATCCAGTGGAAAGTTCCGGATAGCCAGCAACTTTCGAGTCCTGTAGATACGGAACGTCTAGTTCCGGACAGTCAGGCCCTCGTGGTTTCTTGTTAACCTTGAGCAATTACTCTTTTTTCCTTTTCAAGGAAAGTTATCTTCTAAGAATTCAGCATTCTTTAACGCCAAGAGGCGATAAGCACTATTGTTATTTACAGATCCAGTGGATATGCAATCTACAGTCTTAGGTACAACTTGACATGTTTCGGTATTCCAATTTTTACCAAGCCACCCCACATAATTTGGGCGTATGACTTAGCGCTTGGCTAACACCGTTGGACTGAGGTGAGTAATGAATGATGCTTCACATTATCCCCCTCTATCGCTACGAATTCCTCAATCCGTAGGCTTAGTTGATTTTCAACTTCTGTTTTGTAGCGCTTATTCGCTTCAATAACTTCATCTTTGCTTTTCAACAAACAAAGGATACAATATGTTGTACCGTTATCAAAGAAGGTCACAACGTACTTGTCTCCCCCCTCTATTTTGTATAAACTTCAAATCATCCATAAAGGTGTGACTAAGTTCTAGAGGAGCGGTGCTTCTTTCGCTATTCCTTTGACGGAATTTGGAAAGGTGATTTTGCCTCTTCGCCTACCTCACATTCATTTTGAGGGTTTATGTCGAAAGAAGGCAACAATCTCAACTTCGCTAGCTTTTGAATGACTTGCTATTTAACGTGTCTTAATCTATGATGGCATAGATGCAAAAATTACAAATATATCATTCATTTGGCTACAGACATACTGTACCATTCTTAGTTATTATAGACCTGTTGGACTAGTCTCAAACCAGCTTGACCAACAGCTTCCCTTAAACTAAGTTTGGGACATCTATCACCTCATCTTAGAGTGATCCCATTCCCTGAAGTCATATTGAGGACAACCTCTCCAACCCCTTCTACTTTAGAGGTGGCGTTGCTTCACATGAACAACCTCTTGCCCGTGGTTAGGGTGTAACCGGATCATATGTGATCGCGATACTCTGGCCCACTGCAGTTGCTTTGGCAGACTGAGTGTCCAATTTCTTCACTGCCTTTCTTTAGGCCTTCAGATCATTTAAGACCTGGAAACTCTGGCCCACCTTACTAGGTGTCCATTACTTTTCCTGTGAAACGAATTCTGGCCCCACTCCAATTGCCCGGAGGCTTTATATGACTGAGTGTCCAATATCATCATATCAAAGGAATTTTGGCCCACTCCAGTCACCCGGAGGCTTTGTATGACTGAGTGTCCAATATCATCCTATGAAGGATCTTCTGCCAAATAGTGTGACAGGCTCAACGTCTTTAACTTTTAGACTTCTTCCGTTATGATTGGTGCCCAGATAATTCTTGGCGATTACTTAAGAGTGGTAACAGTTTTCGCACAGTTAGTGGATCTCTCTCCATCATATGTGTGAACATACTTTACACACCTTTAATCATTACACTTAAAAGAACGGATCTTTTTAAGTCGTTTACAAAATCCAATCTTTAAACGGGAAAGAAGATGAGATTAAACTTCTGATTTTTTAAAGCGTAAGGAATATAAATTATTTTCATATTCCTCCTACTTTAATCAATTTTTAATCAGACATCATTTAATCTTTATTCTTGACAAGTAAGAAAAACTACTTATCCTCTTTTCGGATTCTGGCTCACTTCAGTCACTTCATCAGACTGAGTGTGCATTTCCTTCTTACCATTATTCGGATCTTTTGTCTGGGACAGATATAGGCCTTCATGCCGCAAGATAGAATAACATCTTCGATCTTCTCTCTCTTGTCCCGCTTGACATCCTCGGGCTCTCGAGAGCGCTTGTTCCAACCAGTCTTGGTAGCGGTGACACCATGAACACGTTCATCATCATCACTCTCTTCTACCAGAAAACCATTGCCATAACCAGATTTGGTCACACAACTTTTGACCGACATCTTTCGAACACTAATAGTAATACAATACAACCTTGTCTTAAATTGTTGGTACTCTATTGTACTTTATAAAGCAGTACGGGAAGTAATAACTATTACAAATGTTCGAAAGGATAAATAAATGGTCAATCTTCAAAACTACCGCAAGTATGTTGTGTCTTGAATCTTGATCACCTTGCAAAGCCAATGTTGAGAACTGACGCAAGCTTGTTGTGTCTTCAATCTTGATATCCTGAAATCAAGAAATAACTAAATCTGGATGGTTACAACGTTGTGTGTTGAGTCGAGGATAGCCCTCTATCCTTAAGATAAGATTGCCCCGTATATATGCTTTTACGTTAGCGGGCAATAGTCTCCCAAGATAAAACAACACTATAATCTCAACACTACAAAGCCAATAGGTTGAGCCTGTCGAAGAAAACAAATATGACTCGACTTGCTGAAGATATGGAATAGGAAGGAAGAGTTTCTCTTTACTCTTCTCTTTTGTCTCTGTGTATATAGTGTGTCTCTATAGTGTATATCTTGTGTATACGTGAGGGTTTGGTCACTTTGTTTTTGACTGATTTTCAGCCACCGAAAGTGCAGAATTCCGCCACCGTTTTCCGGTGGTTTACCGCCCGTTTTTCGTTCGCTTTTCCGGTTTGTTTTTGGCTATTTTTCCGTCTCGTTTTCTTTACTATTTTTTAAGTTCGGTTTTACGTGTCATTTTTTTTGCCTGTTTTCAGCCTTTTATGCACTCCAAAATTGATCCAACAACTCGCTCAATATATAGCATGCAAGAGGGGCTGTCCAACCGCCAAAACAAGGTCAGTAATGGCCATTAAGGAGGCCATTAAAACACCAAGTAATGGTTATTAAGGCCATTGAAAGAGGCGCCCAAATGCCCAAGTAATGGGCTGTTAATGGAGAGTTAATCAGCCAAGTAATGGATGGTTAATGCTCCAAAACGCAGTCCAACGGTAGGCAGAAAAGTCTTCAGAAATTCTAGGGACCAAACTGTAAATATTGAAACTTCAGGGACCAAACTGTACATATGAAACTCCAGGGATCAAATTGTACATCTGGCAGAGTTCTCTGGTCCAAAAAGATAATATCAGAAAGTGCCCACAGCCCACAGCCCACAGCCCACAGCCCGAGACCGGACCGGACGGGCGGCGGCGTCGCGCGTGGGGCTTAGCCATGAACCCAAGCACATCTAGGTTCTCCCTCCTTTAAACACATGGGATACCCCTTGGGGTCCCAAACCCTTTACCAATTTGAGACATATATAGAGAGCAATTCTTCCTATTCCCACCGATGTGGTAGATTTGTCCCACACCACATTTCCATGCCTTAAACACCTTACTTTGTGGACCAATATCTCTTTCATTCCGCAACGAAATTTGACGATTCTTGGCCCTACGGTCATCTACTCACTTCGTAGATCATGCATGTGCGAAGAGACAAGGTCTCCAACATGCGGAACACTAGTGTTTAATTCATCAAAGATGGGTGGACGCATCTCCCCGCCAAAGGCAAATTTCCAACAGTCCGTCAACTGAAACTTGCCTTGTTGTGATAAGGTTAAGTTACTTGGAAGCACACATTAGCTTTCTTATTCACATACATATTATAATCACACACTGGGATTCTGGCGCATTAACATTAAGGCATTAGAGCATCCCTTACATTTGCTTTTTGCAGTGATGAATTAGTTAGTCTTTCTAGTTCCATTTTGGTTGTTCCCAAGACTATCAGAAGTGTCTATAGTTTAGCTGGTGCATTTGCTATAACTTCTTGTTGGGATTTAACTGAAAAGCTACCAGGGGCCATTGCTCTCATCTATTGTACAGATGACATTTACTGAATTAATAAATTTAATCTCTTTGTGTGCGTGTTGGAACCTCCAAAAATGTGCGTGTTGGAACCTCCAAAAGTAGCGAATTTTTTGGGGATCGACACTGGTGCGGTAACGATGTGCAGAGCCAGAGTTCGAGCAACATAGTATCTTTGACCTCAGTAAAGAAGAATTTCATGCTGAGAACCAATCCAATTCTCGCAACCCTATTTAATTTCAAAGTCCTTTCTTATTAGAAAAAAAACAAGAGGTTTCCACCCAATACCAAAAAGCCCGCTCTTTGCAACCCAGATTTTGTTAGAATTTTTACCCAATTAGCCCAGACTAGTTCTGTGAACAGACTTTTGTTGAATCAAGTAGTCGACTGTGTGACTGCTAGATTGAAGTTTGTGTCTGGAAAATGAGATAAATGGAGGAAAGAAGAACCATAATGGGATAGATACAGATGATTACAAAGAGAAAGTAGAACATTCTAGTCCATGAAATGTTTCTTATATCTTAACTCAATCAGCTCTATATAGTATCATAATCAAACTCCAAAAAAGTCTTAGCTTCATTTAGCTAAAAATGACCAGACAGACCAACGCCATTCATGGATTAGTCACAAGGAGAAGTTAACCAGATAAAATTACATCTGCATTTGATTGAGCTACATAAGGACTAACGTGAGTTGATGAGAACTGTTTTAACTCTGAACTTCTAATGAGGTCAGATCTAATCTGTTGATTTGACAGTGTTGTATTAATGGCGTGACATAGCTCAACTAGGTTTCTGAAGTCATCCCACAAAATTTATGAAAGAAGAAATTATTAAACTCACGACCATTATCACATTGAAACGATTTTATGTCTTTTTCAAATTGCGTTTTAACCAGTGTACGAAATTCAACAAATTTGGAGAACACTTGAGATTTGAGTTTGAGTGGATAGACTCAAAGAAAGTGCGAAAAATCATCCAAAAATACCAAATAGTATTTGTGGCCTAAGTTGCTGGTTATAAGAGATGTCCATACATCAGCGTGAATAATATCAAAGGGAGATTAATACAATTCCTAATGATATCAGAAGCCAAAACCTAAACCTCATTCTTTTTCTCTTTCTATCATTACCCTAGGAAATCATTACTTTTCCTCTACTTCCGTTTTGTCAGAAAAATTTTGGCCTCTGTGCCAAGAACCATCAGAAGGAGTCCATGTTCTCATTCCATATCCAATATGAGACTCTTAACATGTAAAGAATGGATTTTGGGCCTAACTCAACCCCAAAAGCTAGTTTGTAGGGTGAGGATTGTCAAAGTCCATATAAAGAGTCCATGTTCCCATTCCATATCCGATGTGGGACTTTTAACACTCCTCCGCACGCCCAGACCTTGTTAACCGGAGCGTGGATTAAATAATCCATTCTTTACATGGTATCAGAGTCAGACTCATTCTAATTCTTTGTTCACCGATGTTGGGCCCCCCAAATTATATAATTCACGCTCTAGTTAACAAGGTCTGGGCGTGCGGGGGAGTGTTAAGAGTCTCACATCGGATATGGAATGGGAACATGGACTCCTTATATGGACTTGGACAATCCTCACCCTACAAACTAGCTTTTGGGGTTGAGTTAGGCCCAAGATTCATTCTTTACATATACAACTACCTAAGGCATTATGGAAAATTCTGTGTTCTTTTCTTTTTTTGGTCACCCATAAGTTTTTAAGTTCTTTGTTCCTATTCTATTATTTGCTAGCTGATCCAATATATTGTTGGGAGTTTTTGCTCTATGGTACTTTATAAAGCAGTACGGGAAGTATTTAACTATTACAAGTATTCGAAAGGATAAACAAAGATTTCAATAATATTTTCGACTAGAAATCTGAAAATTACAATATAACAACAAAACTGAAATTACGATTTTGTTGAAGACTGAAAAATGGAAACTGGTTTATGCTGAGTCGAGTGTGGCACTCTGTCCTTAAGACAATATTGCCCCGTATGTATCCTTTATACGTCCCGGACAATTTGTCTCCCAAGATAAAACAAGAATGGAACCCTTGAGCAAAGGAAACTCAAGAGCTACCGTGAAGAATATTGAGTAACGAAATGATGCTTGGAAGTTGTAGGAAGAAGATTTTTTCTGGTTGTGTATTTTCGTGCATATCAAGTGTGCTCAACAATGGTGTAAGGGGGTGTTTATATAGGTGAAGGAGGGGCTGAAAAACTCGCTGAAAAGCGCCTCCATAATAGCCAAATAATGGCCATTATGGAGGTAGTAAAGTCACCAACATAAATGGTGAAAGACCAACGGATTTGGCCATTATAGGAGGAGTAATTCACCAAAATAAATGGCTGAATTGAGTGCTTGGCTTTTCTCGTTCGACCGTCGAAATTCGAACTTCGGGGACCAAACTGTACATCTTGAAACTTCGGGGACCAAACTGTACATCTTGAAACTTCGGGACCAAACAAGACATCCGAAAGAATTCTCGTTCAAACCGTACGTCCGAAACTTCTGGGATCAAACTGTACTTCTGGCAAAGTTTTCTGGCCCAAAAAGATAATATCAGAAGGCTCACGTCCCACGGCCCGTGACCCGTGAACCCGAGAACCCGGAACTCGGAACCGGACCGGACGGGCGGGCGGCGGCGGCGCGCGTGTGGTCTTTCCTCGAACCGAAGCACATCTAGGTCCTCCCTCCTTTAAACACATGGGATACCCCTTGGGGTCCCAAACCCCAAACCAATTTCGAGTCTTATATACACAACAATTTTTTCTTCCTCTACCGATGTGGGAGAATTACACACAATACCACACTTTCCATGCTTCAAACACCTTACTTCGTGAACCAATATCTCTTTCATTTCTCAATGAAATTTGACGATTCTTGGCCCTACGGTTATCTACGTACTTAGTAGATCATGCATGTGTGAAGAACTCGGATTCTCCAACATACGTTACACTAGTGTTTAAGCCGTTAAAGTTGGTCGGTCGCAACTCCCGCCAAAGGCAAATTTCCAACAATCCCCTCTTGAAAGAGATTTTGGCGCACTCACATGGTGTCTTTTCATTTCCAAAGAATATTTCACGGACCGATGTTGCATAAGGAGAGGTAGCCTCGGCTTTGAACCTTCCATAGTTGAATACCATCGGACTTACTTACTGCGCGGTGAACGTGATGTCTTGAACCGTCGTGTTTAGTGTAAGCCAAGACAACGGTACCAACACAACAAATTCCCTTACTCTCTTCTTCGTAATGTTTTGTCCGTTTTGGCCATGGACAACGTCTTGGATTCTTAAGTGCGTTCAATTTGAGGCGGCCGTCCTCGCACTTAAATAGGTGGTCTCCTACAAGGTATCCTGCTATACCCCACTTCACAAGTGTTAGGAACCATTAAAAGTTTCCCAAAGACCTAACCTCAACTGTTGAGGATCATTACGAGTTTTGAAAACTTAACCTTTACCCATACTGCAGATAGCACTTAACGTCTATCGCGGGAACGGCTTTGGATTTGGTGTTTCTTTTCGAAATCACTATCCGAAGTGCTCATGCTTCCACCGAAGCGATCAACCGAACCTTTACAACTTAGTTTTCCCATTGAACCAAATTACTCGGGATCTCCGGTTCGTAAGGTTGGGTTTCCACCGTATTGGTCCGTATATTTTGGGTTTTAAGCTCATTCCCCTAGACAGGCGTAACACTTGATCTCCGGGTAGTCCCTTAGTTTGTAAACAAGGAAGTGACACCCGTGATGATCAACCGCCATACGGTGCTATGTCTCCGACGGATCCCCGACACGAGATATGTCCGTACGCCGTCATCCGTGTCCTTCCTAAAGCCGACCGGCTAGCCACGATGTGTAGAGCTACCGCCGAAGGCACGGGTTTCTCCCAATAAGGGACGTCCTCTCGAGTCGTGAAGTTACTCAACTTCTTTCATGCTTTGTATAAAGCGATAAACTCCGATACCATCATGATTCGGTCGATGCAAGTTTGTTTAGAGGATTTTCCAAGAACCACCATACACATTTACTTGTGGCTTTGGTGTTCTTCGGATCCGATGTCCAGTTTGCATCACCGTGTTCTCTCGTAACCGCTGGAAATCCGAATACTATAATCCGTAGATAAGCGAATAATTCGTATATCGTCATATCCGACTTAACGCCTTCTATTGATCATGTATTAAGATCATCGAGTGAACCTTAGTTCAACCGATCTGTTTGTTGGATGATACCAAGTCGGTTGTAGTGTGTACAATATATTGAACTACACGTGACCTAAGCATATCGCTCCTTGTCTATGGGTGCACCATGATTCCAATCGCCCTATGATTCATATCCATTGGTGGCTTCAACGAGATCGTCAACTATCGACCGATCCGTTAGATGTCTTAGAAATCCAATTCCTAAGATGTCATCTCGTGATACTCATATCTTTCATATCGAGACTTTGTTTCAATATGATTTTCACTCTAAGACCGTTGGTTTTCCAACTGTTGGCTTTCTAACTTCGAGTCAATGTTTCGTGATCGATTCATTGTTTCGTTTTATCTCGAGACTTTCGGACCAAAATGTTAACATTTCGGGGACCAAAATGAAAGTTCGGAAGAAGCCCAACAGTTCAAAGAAACCAATTCGATCCTCTTCTTCCAACTCTCCGATTTGGAAGGTTTGTTTCAACACCCATGCCATGTAAGATTACAATGGCCCTGGATGTGAAGCTACTCACAGGGGAGCACTTTTTACAACCCAAAGGTTCTTTTCCTGGAGGAAGATTAACTATTACACGAGTATGGTTCTATATATGGAATCTATTTCTCTCTTTAGCTTCTTTCCAAAGCGCGCTTTTGGAGATGACAATTATTTGTTAATTGTTCATGGTTCATTATTAACCATACAAGCTAGAAGGACTCGAACAAGTCTTTGTCCCCTTCTTTGCTCCGTCTCGGTTCAACATCTAGAATCCCCGAGTTCTCGGATCTGGAAAATTAAGTTCCGGATATCCGAAACTTTCGAGTCTCGTAGATACGGAACGTCTAGTTCCGGACAATCGAACCCTCGCGGGTTCTTGTTAACATTGAGCAATTACTCCTTTTTCCTATTTCAAGGAAAGTTATCTTCAATGAATTCAAAGATTCTTTGACGCCAAGAGACGATCAACACTATCGTTATTTTGCGGATCCGGTGGATATGCAATCTACGATCTTAGGTACAACTTGACATGTTTCGGTATTCCAACTTTTACCAAGCCACCCCACATAATTTGGGCGTACGACTTTGCGCTTGGCTAACACCGTTGGACCGAAGTGAGAAATGAGCGATCGTTTAATGAACGATGCTTCACATTCTCCCCTCTATTGCTACGAATTTTGCAATCCATAGGCATAGTTGATTTTCAACTTCAGACTTTGTAGCGCTTATCCGCTTCAACAACTTCATCTTTGCTTTTCAACAAACAAAGGATTCCATACGTTGTACCATCATCAATGAAGATCACAACGTACTTGTCTCCCCCTCTATTTTGTATAAACTTCAAATCACCCAAGTAGGTGTGACTAAGTTCTAGAGGAGCGGTGCTTCTTTCGCTATTCCCTTGACGAAATTTGGAAAGGTGATTTTGCCTCTTCGTCTACCTCACATTCATTTTGAGGGTTTATGTCGACGATGAGGCAACAATCTCAACATCGTTAGCTTTTGAATGACTTGCTATTTAACGTGTCTTAATCTATGATGGCATAGATGCACGGATTACAAATATATCATTCATTTGGCTACGGACATACTTTGTACCATTCTTAGTTATTACGGAGACTGTTGGACTAGTCTCAAACCAAATTGACCAACAGGCGTCCCTTAAACCAAGTTAGGGATATGTATCACATCATCTTAGAGTGATCTCATTCCCCGAAGTCCTATTGAGGACAACATCTCCAACCCCTTCTACTTTAGAGGTGGTGTTGCTTCACATGAACAACCTCTTACCCGTGGTTAGGGCGTAACCGGATCATATATGATCCGGATACTCGCCCACTCCGGTTGCTTGCTTTGGCATCGAGTGTCCAATTTCTTTATTGCCTTTCTTTAGGCCTTCGAGATCATTAAGACACCGGAAACTCGGCCCACCTTACTAGGTGTCCATTACTTTTCCTATGAAATGAATTACGGCACCACTCCCGATCGCCGGAGGCTTTATATGACCGAGTGTCCAATATCATCATATCAAAGGAATTTTGGCCCACTTCGCCGCGCCGGAGGCTTTGTATGACCGAGTGTCCAATATCATCCTATGAAGGATCTTCTGCCAAATAATATGACAGCTCAACGTCATCAATTTTTAGACTTTTTCCGTTATGATTGGTGCCCGAGATAATTCTTGGCGCTTACTTAAGAGTGGTAACGATTTTCGCACGTTAGTGGATCTTTCTCCATCGTATGTGCGAACATACTTTACACACTTTAACAATTACACTTAAAAGAACGGATCTTTTTAAGTCATTTACAATCCAATCTTTAAACGGGAAAGAAGATAAGATTAAACTTCTGATTTTAAAGCGTAAGGAATATAAATTATTTTCATATTCCTCCTTACTTTAATCCATTTTTAATCAGACATCATTTAATCTTTATTCTTGACAAGTAAGAAAAACTACTTATCCCTATTTCGGATTCTGGCTCACTTCAGTCACTTCATCAGACTGAGTGTCCATTTCCTTCTCACCATTATTCGGATCCTTTGTCTGGGACGAGATATAGGCCTTCACACTACAAGATAGAATAACATCTTCACTCTTCTCCTCTTGTCCCGCTTGACATCCTCGAGCTCTCGTGAGCGCTTGTTCCCACCGAGTCTTTGTAGCGGTGAGACCATGAACACGTTCATCATCATCACTCTCTTCTACCGGAAAACCATTTTCATATCCGATTTGGTCACACAACTTTTGACCGACATCTTTCGAATACTAATAGTAATACAATACAAATATTGTCTTAAGTTGTTGGGAGTTTTTGCTCTATGGTACTTTATAAAGCGATGCGGGAAGTATTTAACTATTACAAGTATTCGAAAGGATAAACAAAGATTTCAATAATATTTTCGACTAGAAATCGAAAATTACAATATAACAACAAAAGCTGAAATTACGATTTTGTTGAAGACGAAAAATGGAAACTGGTTTATGCTTTGAGTCGAGTGTGGCACTCTGTCCTTAAGACAATATTGCCCCGTATGTATCCTTTATACGTCCCGGACAATTTGTCTCCCAAGATAAAACAAATGAATGAACCCTTGAGCAAAGGAAACTCAAGAGCTACCGTGAAGAATATTGAGTAACGAAATGATGCTTGGAAGTTGTAGGAAGAAGATTTTTTCTGTTGTGTATTTTCGTGCATATCAAGTGTGCTCAACAATGGTGTAAGGGGGTGTTTATATAGGTGAAGGAGGGGCTGAAAAACTGCTTGAAAAGCGCCTCCATAATAGCCAAATAATGGCCATTATGGAGGTAGTAAAGTCACCAACATAAATGGTGAAAGACCAACGGATTTGGCCATTATAGGAGGAGTAATTCACCAAAATAAATGGGTGAATTGAGTGCTTGGCTTTTCTCTGTCTTGACCGTCGAAATTCTGAACTTCGGGGACCAAACTCGTACATCTTGAAACTTCGGGGACCAAACGTACATCTTGAAACTTCGGGACCAAACAAGACATCCGAAAGAATTCGGTTCAAACTCGTACGTCCGAAACTTCGGGATCAAACGTACTTCGGCAAAGTTTTCTCGGCCCAAAAAGATAATATCGGAAGGCCCGTGAACCCGTGAACCGTGAACCCGTGAACCCGTGAACCCGTGAACCGTGAACCGGAACCGGACGGGCGGGCGGCGGCGGCGCGCGTGTGGTCTTTCCTCGAACCGAAGCACATCTAGGTCCTCCCTCCTCTAAACACATGGGATACCCCTTGGGGTCCCAAACCCCAAACCAATTTCGAGTCTTATATACACAACAATTCTTTCTTCCTCTACCGACTCCCGCCAAAGGCAAATTTCCAACATATATTTCATGCTTCACCCTTCAGCCAGGGTTGGAGCTAGAATACAGGATACGGGTTCTGTCGAACCAAATAGTTTTGATCTAAATCGTGTATTTGTCTCAAGAAATTCATTGAATGCGTATAAATTATTAATTTAGAGCCCAGTAACTTAAGAAGACTAGAATCCCAAACCCAAACTTCAAATCCTGGTTCTGCCTCTTCCTTCAACAAGTTTTGTTCACAAACTTACGCAAAAAAAATCTTGTTGCAAGATTGAATATCATTGTTACCATATTGTTTATAAAGGATGTTCGTATTATAGGATTAACAAGTTTAATGTTGCAGGAAGGTCTATTCACGTAATGACTTTTGAAGTGGGAGCAGTTCTCGAGGATGCAAAATGGCAGGCCACTGTATATTGTTTCGAGAATAAAAGGTTTAAAGATCACCCTGCATCAGACAACAATATTCTGGAAATTGTCTCAAATGGTATTTGAGAGAGTTCATATAGCTGAGAATATGTAAATAGCTAGTACATGTTTTTAGTAATGTAAATGTATTTGCCTTAGTTTGCTGCCTGTATCAGAAGTTGACAGGATAGCGATAACCA
Source organism: Anisodus tanguticus (assembly GCA_034509755.1). Classification (NCBI taxonomy): domain Eukaryota; kingdom Viridiplantae; phylum Streptophyta; class Magnoliopsida; order Solanales; family Solanaceae; genus Anisodus; species Anisodus tanguticus. The sequence continues at coordinate 61,057,546 of CM067539.1, forward strand.
GTTCCATCTGTTTCATCCCCCTACTGTATTGACAATAAGAAGCTTGCTGAAAAGCAGTTTATGCCATCAATGTTGTATATAACAATAATATGTGTTGCTCGAACTCTTCAAAATGGCTAAGGATGCATGTCGGATCCTCAAAAAATAGTACATTTTTTGAAAATCAACACGGATGCAACAACACTTTTGGATAGTCCGAATAACATAGACTCGGTGTTTGGTTACTTGCAAACAAAACAGACCAGTTTCTGTGTGAAATAATAGGGATTGGTTAGTTACTTAGAGAATTCACAAGCGAAGAAATTTAAGCAATTTTCGGGCTCAATAGTACTACGTAGGAAAGAAAGAGATCTTTTGCTCAATTCAACAACATATTATAGAGTATCTTTACCTAATAATGTAATGTACGCATTTGATCGAATTTTTGGGACGTTCCATGAATAAATCAACTGGTGGCACTTTGGAGATGCCACCTTGTTTATAAATACTAGTTTCTCTACACGTGCGTTACACGTGTATGCCGAGTCATATAATATATGTTTTTGTAAAATAAATTAATATTATTAAAAAAATTACGTAAATAATTATACATGAAAGGATAAAGTATAAGTTTCTATGAATGATTATCATGGATCGTCGTATGATGGTTTGGCTTGTCTATTGAAATATTGTCTGAATCTACAAAGATAAACAATCAAAGTCTAATTAGATACATTTTTGGTTCTAAAAACACCATAGTTTAAAAGTTTGTACGTCATTTTTTGCAAACAAACATTTAACCTAAGCCAAACAACATAACGTGAATGTAGCACATTGCTAAACAGGCGGCACATAAGTTCGTCGCTATTCGCTAATATTTGCATTAAAGTAAATGTATGAAACGAAATCGATTATGTTAGCTATTAAACATTGCACATGAAAACTTTGCAAGGTTAATTAACCAAATAACTAATTTGAAAATTATATTAATTAATTAATTCAAATATATTATTTTGAAATTGTTATTCACAATGTTTTCTTTCTTTTCTTTTGACGTTCCAACAACAATAACAAATGCTTTAGTCCAAAAAAGTTGGGGTTTCTTTTCTTTTTTTCATTCTTCAAGTTTTATCATTTAAACACAACAACATACCCAGTGAAATTTGATAACGTGGGTCTGAGGATAATAGTGTACGCAGACCTTACCTCTACCTTGGTAGGTAGAACGGATTGTTTCCGAAAATCCTCAGCTCAAGACAAAGCATAGGCACAAGCAAAGCAAGAGAAACGGTCAAACCTAGACAAGAAATTTAAAGCAGTATGAAAATGATGGTAACAAAAGCGAGTAAGCCATGATAGAGCATTATGAAGAGGAAGTAGTAACTAACGAAGGTAAATAAGATAAACAAAGTATATTAAAAAACACATAGCAGCATAAAACAAACGACAGAAGATTATAAAGCAATATTGTGTCTACTAGTATGATATGCTAAACATGCGTAGAAAGTTTTATCATTTAAACACAAATTCATATATTATGTGACTTTTTTCTTGTTTCCCATCCGATGTTAGATATTCATATGAGGGGGGATCCAAATTCATTTTGTGTAAGGTTCATTAAAGCTAAAAGAGTTCTCTACTAGAGTGTTTTTCATCTCTAGGACTCAAATTCCATACTTATATTTAAGGATTGAGGGATTCTATCCATCCATCACCACCCTTGACGGTAAGTAAAAGTGATGTTAATATAGCTTGACATGGCTTCTTTCTGTTCTCATGGTTTAAGTATTCCCTAGAAATAGTAATTACTAAGATACGTATTATAGATGTGTAATATTTTTTTATCATCCTTTAAGTTTATACCAATGTAATGTTTAAATATTCTTTTTAGGTTTAATTTTAAATTTTACTTTTATTTCTTTTAAATCTATGCTTGTTAGCTTACTTTCCACAATAAACTTGCTACATTTTTTCACACATGGTATTGGTAATATACTTAACCTTTTTCCGTCCTCATATCATAAAGTAAGACTTTTATAATTAAATTACAGTCTTGAAAATTAGCACAAGGGTTAATTAACTGAAAGTTTATATTGCCAATATACAATACTCCATATTAATAGTAATCAATTCTATATTTATTTTGTTCTGTCTCTCAATATTCCTTTTATTTTTATTTTTTAGTATGTTTGTGTAGTAATTTCTAATGTCTCAACTTCCATGAATATTATTAATCACAACTAATAGTATTCACGAACACCATCATATTATCAATATATCGATAAATTAACAAAAATAATCACATATCTTATGCATATAATCATTATATGTCTAATTTTGAAATGTGACTTAATTTTCTTTTAGGTTTATGCTTGTTACTTCCTTTCCACAGTGAAGATTTTTCATACACAATGTCGATAATACACTTATTTTATATTCTATCCACATGTCATAAAGATCAAGTAAAACATTTATAATTAAATCACAGTCTTAAATATTGGATATTGAAGTTAATTAATTGGAAGCTTCTACTGCTTATGTATCCAAATTTTATATTAACAGTAATCAATTCTATAATTAATTTTTATAGTACTCTAGCTTTCGTTTTGTTCGTCGTTTCTTGTACATGTATACAATAATATTTAGGATAATTTCAGACACCTCCAAGTTTGCCTTTATAATAATGACTTCCTGTTGGGTATTTACAAAGATTGCAGGAACGGAAATTACAAGTAACTGCGTATGTAAGAATTGAAATTACAATTCAACTATAAAACTGAAAATTACAATATAACAACAAAACTGAAATTACTATTTTGTTGAACAAGAAAACTGGAAAGCGGTTTTTGCTGAGTCGAGTGTGGCACTCTGTCCTTAAGACAATATTGCCCCGTATGTATCCTTTATACGTCCTGGACAATTCGTCTTCCAAGATAAAACAGCAATGGAACTATTGAGCAAAGGAAACTCAAAAGCTACCGTGAAGAATATTGAATAACGAAATGATGCTTGGAAGATTTAGGAAGAAACTCGCTTTGCTTTCTCGCTTTGTGTAATTTCGTGTATATCAAGTGTGCCTCAACAATGGTGTAAGGGGTGTTTATATAGGAGGAAGAGGGAATTTGTTTGATCGCCTCCATAACACCATTATTGGCCAAATAATGACCATTATGGAGGTAGTAAAGCCACCACATAAATGGAGAAAATTGCCAACGGATTGGCCATTATATGAGGTGTAATTCAGCCAAAATAAATGGCTGAATTGAGTGCTTGGACGTTTCTGTTCGGACCGTCGAAATTCTGCCTTTCGAAAAATTTCGGGGACCAAACTGTACATCTTCAAACTTCGAGGACCGAACTTGTACATCGAAAGAATTCGGTCCAAAGCGCACATCCGAAACTTCGGGATCAAACTGTACTTCGGCAAAGTTTTCGGCCCAAAAAGATAATATCGAGAAGGCCCACGGCCCACGACCCGTGAACCCAAGAACACGGAGCCGGGACCGGACGGGCGGGCGGGGCGGCGCGCGTGTGGTCTTTCCTTGAACCGAAGCACATCTAGGTCTTCCCTCCTTTAAACACATGGGATACCCCTTGGGGTTCCAAACCCCAAACCAATTTCGAGTATTATATACACAACAATTCTTTCTTTCTCTACCGATGAGGGAGAATTGATCACACACCACACTTTTCCATGCTTCACTTCCCTCATGATTCAAAATACTTACTACACTTGACTCTCCTTTTTTAATTTTATTGTTACAATACTTGATCAAAATGAGAAAATTATGTGATATTCCTATATTGTCCTTTGTAGTGCAATTATTAATACTACATGTTTTAACATAAATACTCCTTCAAATATTCTCTCTATTACTTAGTCTGTTTATAACGAAAATATTTTCTAGGATTTGGCTGTGAGTAGAATAATACATTAATCATCAATAAGAAGAATTAAATCTACTTATGTATAAAAATAAACACATAAAATAGGAGGAAATAGAAGGAAACTGAAAAGGGATTATAAAGAATATCGTGAGAGACAGTAAATCAAAATGAGAAGCAAGAATCTATATAAAACATAAATGATACTTGTGCATGAAAGTTGAAAATATTTACAGTAATGTTTTAATGTTCATGGCAGCTGAAAAAGGAAAATCTGATGGACATTGGAGGGATTCTAATACAATGTAACTGCTGGTTTGTTTAATTTAATGGTGACTTTAGGATTAATGAGGTGACTTTTGGAAAAAATAACAGCAACTCTTAACCTGTTTTTTAAATAAAAAAGGAAATTTAGATTAATAAGAAGGCATTTACGTAATTTAACTTTCAAATTAGGGAGTTCATGTTTTAGAAAAAATATATTTTCAATTTCATTTGATGCCTAACAAATAATACACTGAAATCACCATTTTATTTTTGTTATAAGTCTTCCAATTTTGTTTGATGTCTAGAAATGATGGATCATATTCAGTGGGTTGAATTATAACCATTGTCTATCCTATCATAACCCAATTTAATTTGAGTTAGAGGATTGGATAATCACGCATTTATATTGATTGGAATAATTACATCCTATATCAAACTCTAGGATATAGTTATTTTTGTAATTATTATTTAAATAAATTATAAAGTATAATTATAATGTGTATTTTAATTATCTATCGTAGCTATATTATATATTTAAAGTAGAATATTCTTTTTATTTTTTATTTTTATATTTAAATAGAACACTTTCTCCACTGAATATCACGTCACACCGGTCTCTGCCACTCAAACCGTCGTCGGCCACCGCTTCACCATTGCCACCCACCTTCCCCACTTCAAATCCCAACAAAACCACCACCCCTAGCGGCATGTCACCGTCAAACAGCCCCATCCACCAAGTATTTGATGTATAGCTGAGTCCTGTTTTGTGGTTACTGATTTAGTTAAAGAGAAGCAAACGGATCAGTGACTTATAAACACATATTTTACAGTTTGCCTGTGTTTTGAAGAAATTTTTTTGTATATAAATGAATACAATGAATTTGAAGTGTATTTTAATATATATTCATTTTTTACTAGTGTATTTCGAAGGAGATCTTTTTGTATACAAATAAATACATTGAATTTGAAGTGTATTTTAGAATATATTTATTTTTTCTAGTGTAATATCCAATTTTTCGTTGTGTATTTAATTTTTTGTATTCAGTTTTTGAGTGTATACAAATGAATACAATGAATTTGAAGTGTTTTTAGAGAGTATTCATTTTTTTCTAGTGTAAAATCCAATTTTTGGTTATGTATTTTATTTCTTGTATTCAGTTTTTGAGTGTATTCGTATTTTTTTTTTTGTAAAAAATCCAGTGTATTGAGATGTATTTTATTTCTTATATTCAATTTTTAATTGTATTATGTATTTTGTAGAAGATTTTTCTGTTTTGAATACACTTTACTGAGTAGATTTTTACTTGATGTATTTATGAATACAACGAGACCGTTTTATGAATACAAAATCGTTTTATGAATACAGCGAGATTGTAGCAACTAAAAAGTATCTACGCCTTGTAAATACGGAACTATAACTATAACAAATTTAAAACTCCTGAACTATAATCATTTGTGTAAATTTCACTTTATTGATCCGGTCTATTAAAACCGCTCAAATTTAATTTACCGCTAATTTGTCACCTTTACTCGTCTAGTCCCTTCCCTGTGTTGCAATTATCAAACTTGAGGTCCTTGTTGCCAAACAAAGAAAGAACCTAAATAGTGAATCAGATGATGTGACATCTCGCATTCTCAATGATTTATGATTTCTAATTTCTAATTTTCTTTTCGAAAAATTAATTTAAATTATTGCTCATTCAATTATTTAAATTAAAAATAATCAACGAATATATAATAGTATATGTATAATACGTGCATAACTTAATGTACAATCTATAATTAATTAATTGACTATTTGTATAAATATCTCTTCTTTTTTGCAAGTAGTCTCAAGTTTCTGATACTTGGAAGATCTGCCACGTACTGAAGAATTAGACAATGTAGCATGCAGGACAAAAATTACATTAAATTCAAAAATTGCAGGACAAAAATTACATTAAATGTCAAGAGTCCTTACAACATCAAAAATTGTAAGTTGTGTAACTTAAAGATCGACTACCCAAAAAAAAGATCTAGAAATCTATTTTTGAGTCATATATTGTATTGGAAAATAAGGGATTGTTTGTTCGTGAACAAGTTATACTATAATTATGCAGGATTATAATGCGAGGTTAAGTTATAATGAAATTATTTAATGAATATATTTTTATTGGTAAATTTGTGGTTTATTGGACCAAAATAAGATATATGTGGTACATTATACTATATGTATTTAGTTTTACACTACATAAATTTGAACTTTATTTTCAACTGTAACCTTGGCTTTCTTAAAAACTTTGAGATAAGAGTTCTGGAATAGAAAAAATGTGTCCATTGTATTCTTTATCTCGGAATTAGTAATCTCCTAATTGTTGCTCCCGCATAGACCCCATTTGGATTAGTGGGAAAAAGGTGGCTTTTATGTATAAGTACTTTTATAATTTTTAAGTGTTGGAAACTTATTTTATAAATAAGAGTTATGTGTTTAGATGAAAGTGCTTAAGTTGAAAATAAGTTGTTGATGTGTTTGGTACATAAGGGTTGTTAAGCACTTTTTTCTGTCAAAATGACTGAAATACCCTTAAAGTCGTTAACACTATAAAGAACTGATTTTTTTTCTTAAATCGGGAAAAACTTATTTATTTTAATAAAAATATGGAAATCCCATTTTTTTTTAAAAAAAACATATATGGAAAAGCTGAACTTTTTTAAAAATCAGGAAAACATATTATTATTTTCTAGATTTTTAAAAAATCTTGTTTTTCCATATATTTTTTTGAGAAATCTGGACTTTTTAGGACACTTTCTTTTTTAAAAAAACAGTAATCCAGATTTTTTAAAACACATTTTTTCCAAATTTTTTTAATAAAAATTCCAATTTTCCAGATTTATTCTTACAAAAGCGGGTTTAATTTTTTTTTCTTCATATTTTTAAAAAAATCAGATTTTCAGATTCTAAAAAAATAATTTTCCATTTTTTTATTTTTAAAATGTGGAAAATATTTAGGGCTTTTTAGATATGATGATAATGTTGGAATTAGAAGAAAATATAAGAGATAAAAGAGTAAAATCATTTACAAACCAAAATGGCTTTTAAGCAAAAAAAAGTTGGGTTTAATCAACTTCTCCATTTTGACTTATTTTTAGCACTATTTAATTTATTTTAATCAATTTTCTAATTTGTCAAAAACTACAATAATTTTAAAAAGGACACCAGCTTATAAATCAATCCAAACACCCTCATAGAGTATAGTATAAAATAATCCTAAATAAAATATTTAACCTAACATAGAACTATTGAGTTTAACTAAATTCGATACTTGTATTCTACATCATCGCCACTGCATGAAATGAACCAGAAAAAGCTAACAGATTATTAATGGAAAGAATAATTGACTTTGTTTCATAAAACTCGATCGGTTGATAACAGTTTGATTTGATGCAGTCATGAGTCACATAAGGACAACTGCATGATTAAATTACATTAATAAACAAAAAGCATATGTTTATATAAAAAAAATCAACTATTAAGTGTAAATTACTTGTTTTAATATAGAAGATGTCAAAAGTAATCCTTTATTAGAGATGGCAGATGGCTGGTCAAAATGGGCTGAAACAGATTGAGTTAAAATGAATTGAAATGCAGGTCATAACTCAAACCGTTCAATTCTTACTGAATTTTAATTTTTTTATTTCTTATTTTATAATTTTTTAAATAACTAATAAAATTATTTTTTCCGTTATTATAATTATATATAACATATTAAAAAATCTTTTTAAAAGTATTTTGGCAAGGTTTCCATATCAACCCAACTTGGGCTGCAAATTTCTAGATGGGCTGAAATGAATTAAGGCTGATGGAAAGATAGGAAGCTTGGAAAGCTAATGGAAAGAAATGCGTAAGAAATAACAAAATTTCGAAGCGAGTGTTCAAACTTAACCATTGAAGACTAGCCTTTGAAACCTGTGGTTTGGGTGCCCTCTTATTATTATTAGAATTTTGCTTGCAAAGTATACAACAGATACATTGATATGGGCTAAGCTAATAAATGGGTGGTGAGGAGGAGGTCAATGACCGGCTCAAACTTGACCCGCCCAAACTTAAACGGGTTGGGCGAATTAGTTTCATGAACTAATTTTTCCACATCTACCTTTATGTTTATAGGTATATTTGAAATAATCTCTTAAATATACCCCTAAGCAATTTTAGTCTTTTAAGTTTGTTAAAAAAGAGTACTTTTAACCCCTGTCAAATATTTAACAAAATTCGATTCTTAGATTTAAAGAAAATTATAAAAAAATATATATAATGGAAACACATAATTGAATATGTCGCTTTTGTAATTTTTACTATTTAATCTATTTCTGATGTTAGATGCATTAATTTTTGAGATGTAGTTCTACTATTTTTTTGTCTATTTGTCAAATGATACTCCCTCTATCCCAATTTATATGACACAATTTTCTTTTTAGTCAGTTTAAAAAAGAATAACACTTTTTTATTTGACACAATTTAACTTTAAACTTACTTTTTATGCATAATTGATGTGCCTAGAAATTACGAAATATTTGATACAATTTCCATGGATTATTGTTGTCCTTTATACATTTGTAGTAGTCTTTTATTATGTTATATTGGTTTTTGTAGGATTTGTAAGAATAAGGAAATGTACTGAAGGCCACTTCGGATCATAGAACCAGACTGCGGACCACAGAATGGTAATCAGAACCGTAAAAATCAACAGTGAAATAAGAATTTTGAAGCCTCGAAGTGCGACCCAAATTGCGGTTCGCATTTTCATTCTGCGGACGACAGTCCGGTCTGTGAAACACTGCTCCAACTCGAATACAACTCAGATTGCGAACATCCAAGGCACTTTTGCAGGCCGCAGTTCAGTTTTGCGGACCGCACTTCCAGCCGCAGTTTCAGACAACACAGATCAAGACCCACTCTTCGAACCCTAGATCCACTTTGCGGATCGCATACCTATTCTGTGGTTCCCTTCTGCGGTCGCATAATAGCATGCAGTGGCATTTTTGTAAATAATTGTAGTCTAAAAATTGGGTCCTTATACATACCCACCTTGAATTTTGTGATGGGACATTATTCCATATCTAGTTTTCAAAAGTTCATAGCCATCTTTTGAATTCTTTTTGTCTCATCTTTACTATTCATCTCTTAGTTATTCAAAAAAAAAAAATTGACCCATTGTGTAAGGACAATTTTTGTTCATCATTAATCATTGTAAGCATATTTTTATATTCATTATATCTTCTGTCATTTATTATTGTGTTGTGTATTTAGTATTTAAAATGAGTGGTTAGATTTAGGTTGGAGTTGTGATTAGATAATAAAATGTGGTAGTTGGGGTATTTAATAAACAAAAAAAAAGGTGTGTTAATGTGGATTCAACTACCTCTCATACTTAATGTTAAAGAGTTGGTTACAAACATCTCTTTCTTGCCTATTGTCTCTAGTCAAACTTGAAAAAAGAGACTAGAATCTAGGAAAGAAATATGTTGATTAGGACTTGTGGCTTTAAACCTAATTTAATGATTCCCGACATTAATTAGAAGGGAATCAACTAAGGGTACATAATGGGTGTTTATAAATGTCACACTTTAGAGTTTGAGAAAGCCTAAAGTGAAATTATGTGGGTCAATTGAGAAATCTCCACCTAGACACAAGTCCTCATTACCCATACCACACTAATACACCTACTAAAGCCTAAACCCAACACCACTTCCATGAATTGAGTCACAATCCTAACACTCCAATTACTTGATAACTTAAACATCTTTTACGTTGATACTTTGAAGTAGATAAAATAAACAAACAAACAAGCAACTTGGTTACTATAGAAGTAAAGTAATTAGTAAAGTTATAATATATGTATGAATAGACTAGTTTCTGATCGTATTCCTTGTGTGATTCGACCCAAACCTATGTTGGGTTACTATATTTGATAATGGTCGTGTTATACCATTAAAGGTGTAATTTGGGAAAGATCAATAATGAGATGATTTATAACCACACAAGTATCTTTGGATTGTTTTAAACCATAGGATTCAAAAGTCTTCTTTTATTTTTAAACTTCGTGTCAGTCAAACTACGTCATATAAATTGAGATGGAGGGAGTATGTATTTTTTGGTGCTGCAATCTTTTAAATTTGGCGAAATATTTTTTTCTAGTTAAATATATCATTTTCACAATTTTTATTAAAATATTTAATGGAGAAGTCCAAGGGAAGGTGGAAGCGAACAAGTGACATATGTAGGGTGGGTGGACAATACAGACAATGAGGAACGGTCGAATAGGAAGATATATAAGATGGTGAGGACGGAGGCAAATCTTGCGGGTACGGCGGCAAAGACGATAACTTTTGAACGCTTGTATCTAGAATTAGAGGTGGGGATAAGAAGTTGTACAGGCTAGCCAAGGCGAGAGACAAGAGGGCTTGTGATTTGGACCAAGTGAAGTGCATCAAGGACGAGAACAGTAAAATATTGGTGGAAGAGGCACTCGTTCATCAAAGATGACAGTCATACTTCTATAAACTATTGAACGAGAAGGGGGCAGAGAATTGTGTTGGGAGAGTTGTAAGCACTCTGAGAGATGATGCAATTTTGGGTACTGTAGGTGCATTAAGATTGATGAGGTCAATGGTGTTATTCGTAGGATGCGTATTGTAGGGATAGAGCAACCGGGCCTGATGAGATCCTGGTAAAATTTTTGAATATCACCATTATTATTGTACAAAAAGATCATTGTGCTCCACCTCCATTCTTTATGCATCTTTGTCATCCTAAAAATGATATTAAACAACCCATTCAGCTACTTCATACATTCTCAGCCCGCGCACTTTAACAACAATTATAGGGGTATTAGGTTGCTAAGCCACATTATGAAAGTTTGGGAGAGGGTGATGGAGATGAGGGTGAGGAGGGGAGTAAATATTTCAAAGAACCGGTTTGGATTCATGTCGGGAGCTCGACTACAGATGACATTCATCTTGTATGGATACTGGTGGAGCAGTATAGGGAAAGGAAAATGGACCTACATATGGTGTTCATCGATCTAGAAAAGACATACGATAAGGTCCCAATGGTGGTTCTTTGGAGATGCTTGGAGGCTACAAGGGTACATGTGACTTACACTAGGAAGATCAAAGACATGTATGATGGAGTCAAGACCAAGTTTAAGGAAAGTGGGAGGAGACTCGGAGCATTTTTCAATTATGATGAGGTTACACCAAGAGTCATCCATTAGCCCATTTTAATTTGCCATAGTGAGAGATGTTTTGACGCGACAAATTTAAGGGGAGGTGACATGATGTATGTTATTTACGAACAACATAGTTCTAATTAACGAGAATCACGGTGAAGTTAACGTTAAGTTGGAGGTGTGGAGACAAATCTTGGGGTTCAGGTTGAGCAGGACCAAGACAAAATACTTGGAGTGCAAGTTCAGTGATGTAACGCATGAGGTTGGCGTGGAGGTGAGACTTGATACCCAGATCATCCAAAAAAGAGGAAGTTTCAAGTATCTCGGGTCTATTATCCAAGAAAATTGAGAGATTGACGAAGATGTCACACATCGTAATGGTGCAAAGTGGACGAAATGAAAGCTCGCATCTGGAGTACTTTTGTGTGATGAAAATATGACACCAAAATTTAAATGTAAGTTATACAAAGTGGTGGTTAGACCAACTATGTTATATGGGGTGGAGTATTAGCCAATTAAGAACTCTCACGTTCAAAAGATGAAGGCGACGGAGATGAAGATATTGCGATAGATAAACGGGAATACAAGGAAAGATAAGATTAGAAAATGAAAATATTTGGGATAAGCTGGGGGTAATTTCAGTGGAGGACAAGATGAGGGAAACGAGACTGAGATGGTTCAGACATGTGAATATGAGATGTTCGGATGGCCCAGTACGGAGGTGTGAAAGACTGGATATGGATGGTTTTAGGAGAGGTAGACGTAGACCGAGTAAGTATTGGGGAGAGGCGATTAGACAGGACATGACACAGTTTCATCTCACCGAGGACATGACCATGGATAAAAATTTATGGAGGACACATATTAAGGTAGACGTGTAGTAGGTAGTTGTTTGTTGTTACATTTATATTTCCATACTTGTAGTTGTATTATTACTCTTGGTTTCTTGGCCTTTGATTTCTGTTAGTATCTGGTGCTTCTTGCCCTTCAATTATTGTATGATTTTATGACAGTTGTTTTATTATTCCCTTGTTAGACTGATTTTGTTATTATCTGTTGTTTCTTTACTTTTACTCTCTCTGTTCTAAAAAGAATGACTCACTTTCCTTTTTAGTCTGTCAAAAAAAGAATGACATATTTTCTTATTTGACAATAATTTAACTTTAAACTTTATATTTTATGCAAAACGAGATGATCTATACCATACAAATATCATTGACTTATTTTAGACCATAAGATTCAAAAGTCTTCCTTTATTTCTTAAAGTGTGTGTTTAATGAAAGTACATCATATAAATTGGGGCCAGAGGGAGTATTATTTTTTATTCGATTGTTTGTGTTCACTTTTTATTGAGCTTAGGGTATATCAGAAACAATATCTCTACCTCTTAAAGTAAGGGTAAGGTCTGCGTACACTCTATTTTTTCCAAACCTCACTTATAGAATTACACTGGGTATGTTATTGTTGTATTGAATAGAAAATAAAAATATTAATTCTTACCAAATTAAAACAAGTCAAAATTACTCCAAAAAAGGGATGATTTTGAAACAACCACAAATATAAGAGATCATTTTTATTATATTCTTTTTTATGTTAACACGAGGACCGAGTGAATATTTACTCATGCAATTGAAAAAAAAACATAGTAGGCTGTACCCTCGAAGATACCGATCAGAAAGAGTTTTATGTACAAAGCAAAATAATAGTTTAACTAAGTTTGTTTGGAGCAATGAGATTTAGTAGCCGATTCGCTATGATTTTTTTTTTCCGAGTTGAATTTCAAAAATCGTATTTGATCATAAAAATTCAGGAATTTAGAAAACATCAAAAGTTATTCTCATTTTTTCACTTCAAACTCACAAAAGTTCAAAATTAACTTCAATTTATTTTTAGTAAAACACAACTCCAATTTAGAGAAAATGATATCTCTTGCATTTTTACAATTTGTATAGAAAAAAATACAACTTGTATTTATGACTTAACACAACTCCAATTTTCAGCATACTATTTTTCACTTTAAAAACAAAATTACTATTTTCAATTTTCATAATTTTCATGCCAAACGGCTTCTTATAGATGGGATTGGGTGAGATATAAAAAAATTATCTCATCAATTAAACATGAGATAATTTCAATTCCATAAAACTAATAATCTCATCCTATAATAACCCTCCTATCAAACATTAATAGTGGCAATAAATAAAAAACATAGTAGGTTGTTCCCTCGAAGATATCGATCACAAAGAGTTTGTCATTTAGCAAATATGCCACACACTCTTATGGCTTTCCTGGGGAAGGTTTCCTCACGTGATCATCATTTCTTAATTCTATTATTATACTCTCTTCGTTTTAATTTAAATGTCTTAATTTAATTAATCACAAATATAAGAAATAAAGAAAGACTTTTGATTTTTATGATTTTACATAAAAGATATGTGTAATTTTTAAAATTTTGTGGTCTTAAACTTGACAAAACTTACTAAATATAGGAAAAAAGATACTCTTTTTAAGACAAATAACACTTAAAATAAAATTGAGAAAGTACCATTTTTTATTAAAATAAAATAAGATGGAGAAAGTAGCATTTTTTTATTAAAATAAATACTACTCACTTATAGTAGTAGGTAGCGGTAGGAGAGATCCATCGGTAAAATGGATCGTTCTTGAGTTTCGATTCGTACTTTTATTAATTGGTGGGGTAAGTTTGTCCACGTTTGATGTTCATATTGAATTAATAGATGAATAATGTGTGTTTATATATAATTTTTTATTTAATAATAATTAATTAACACATATTATTATCTCATTAATTACTTAATTATTACTCCATAAATTAATAAAGTTTGATGTAAATAACTAAATATTAAGTGTAAGTAAATTTTTATTATGAAGGGAAAATTCATTTATACTGAAAGAGTTAATAGATGCGGATTTAGAATTTCTATAATATTACTAAAAAGAAACAAAAAAAGTATTAAGTTAGAATTGATCTTTATCTATCGGATAAATAACACAACATTTCACAAATACACCATTTAGCCTTTTTAAAATATTAATATCAGCAGATAATATTAAATTAATACCATATATATATATATATATATATATATATATATATATATATAATTTGACGTAGATACCATAAATTCGCATACACCATAAGTTGGCCTATAAATGCGCCCATGGGTACAACTCCAGACTCAATCAAATGGTCAATCACTTGCGATTTTTATAGGAGATTTAATTCAAAATTATTATGAATGTGTAGTGTATTGGCTAGAGTCTCAACTAATGTGATATTTTTTTCTTAATAATTTATTTTCAAAGGATTGATATTTTTATATTTAAAAATAACTTAATTAAAAAAATATGTTTTATCTTTAATAGAATAATGTAAGTCACATAAATATTTTATAATTTGTTTTAGATCACAATTTCAAAAAAATGGTTTCATGCCCGATCAAATAACATTACATAAATTGGTATGAAGAGGACCCGATGCCTAAGGGGTCGTTAGGTACACGGGATAAGGTGGGATATCCCAATATTAAATTTGAGATTAATTTTATATCCTGTTTGATAGAAGGTATATAGAATGAAGTACAAACTTAATGCCGGATATTCCACCTTATCCCATCAAATTTGAGATTCTTTTATTTCACCTAGCTCCCAGTAGGGGCGGCTCAACACTATTAGTGGCCTAAAATCAAACTTCGATGAGAGGCCTTAATATTTTTATTTAAAGAAAAAATTATATAATATATAATTTTTATATAAAATTATTTTTTTTAGGTTTTTAAGGTGCAAATCTATGAATAATCATTTTATAATCGATTTCATCTAATAATTTTTTTCAATGGATAATATACCTAATACATTAAATCTCTCCTGAGACATGTTTGATATTAAGTAAGATTTTATCAATTTTAGTTTTGAAGAACTTCTTTCCACTGAGGCAACTGTTATAGGAACTGTTAATATTATTTTATAGGCAATATATGCAATTGAAAAAGAATCAAGTCTTTTTATATGATTGAGTATATCGAATAAAGTATTATCATCTACTTGTACTATCTCCATTAACACTTTTAATTCAGAAAATAAATCTAAACCATCAATATCAGTGACTATTATATTTTAAAGAACATTCGAGGTTAAGACAATGTCTTTTTAAATTCTCATCATCTAGTGATCTGAATTTTTTACCACTAAATAGAAAATTTAAAATATTTTCAAAAGCTACAAATTGTTCAAATCTATTTTGAAGTGAAGAAAGGGCTTGGTCTACTATGTATAAAAAGTAATAAACTTTAAAAGATTTCTCAAGAGACATTGTGATTTCCTTTTTTAGTAAAAATCTGCGGTACATTTTTTTAACAAAAGCTTATACTATAACTATTGTGGTACAAAATGATGCCTTCAAAAATTGGAGGCCTAAAGCCCAAGGTTCATCAGCTTTACCCAAAGGCCACCCCTGGCTCCCAAATGTGATACATTAGTCCCAAGATAATGACGTGGGTTAAGAACTATGAAGCTTCAAGTTTAAATGCAGCACTAAATGATTTCTTCTTATTTGTACAAATCTTGATGAACAGAATTATCTAATCTTGTGATGGTGGAAGATAAAAAGTACCTCACAAATTTAATAAAAATACACGCAAGCTGATTCAGACTCCATAATTATTAAAAAAAAATTGGTAGGAAAGAAGTACTCAGTCGATCCTTTCTGTTATCTTATCACTAAAAATAACTACTCCAAAATATCGATTTTAGACTATCAAAATAGAAATTTTATATTTACTTTAACAAATGTGGAAAACGATTAGTATGGTGAAAAGAAATAATAGTATCAAATTAAAATAAAAACATAAATAATATTTATTGACTTAATTTTTTAATTAATATTTGTTAAGAGATATGCAAAAATGTAAATATGATAAGTAGTACTTTCTCCGTCCCAATTTATGTGGCATCATTTATTTTTTATTCTATCCCAAAAAGAATGTCATTTTTCTATAATTAGAAATAATTTAACTTTATGAGATTATTTATACCACATAAATCTCTAAAGTTTATTATGGACCACAATTTGAAAAGACTGTGGGTTACAACAATTGCAGGAAACGGGAAATAAATAACTGCTAACTATTACAACAAATTGAAATTACAACAATCTGAAATTTCAACAAACAAACTGAAATTACAACAACTTTGATGTTTTGTTGGGTCAAGGGATGACACTCTGTCTTTAAGACAATATTGCCCCGTATATATCCTTTTACGTTCTGGACAATAGTCTCCCAAGATAAAATAGCAACTTAACAAATGAGCAAAGAAAACTCAAGTGTTACTTTGAAGAACTTAGAGTCACGAAATGATGTTGGAAAGTAGTAAGAAGATTTCTGTTTTTGTTTCTGTCTCTAGTCTCAACAATTGAGTCAAAGGCTCCAATTTATAGTGCATGGAGGGTGACTTCTCAACTGGCCAACTAATGGATGTTAATAGCCATGTAATGACAATTAGTGAGGAGTTATTCAGCCAAGTAAATGACTGAATTAATGAGCAACGTAATGAAGCTTTAGTAAGGAGTTATTCAGCCAAGTAAATGACTGAATTGATGTGCAAAGTAATAGAGTTTTAACGCTCCAAAACCAATCCAAAAGGCAGAAATGTCTTTCGTCGAGAATTCTCTTCCCAATTTTATCTTTCCTGAAACTCCAGGGACCAAACTGTAAATATTAAGCAATTTGGGTCCAAAAAGATAATATCAAAAGAAGCCCACGACCCGAGCCCGAGCCTTGCCCGGACAGGGCGGGTGGCGGCGGCGCGCGTGTGGGCTTAGCCTCGAACCCAAGCACACCTAGGTACACCCTCCTTCAAACACATGGGTTACCCCTTGGGGTCCCAGACCCTTAGCCAATTTTGAGACTTATAAAATGAAAAAATCTTCCTTCCCCCACCGATGAGGGAGAATTATTCCACACCACATTTTCATGCTTCAAACACCTCACTTTGTGGACCAATATCTCTTTCATTTCTCAACGAAATTTGATGATCCTTGGCCCTACGGTCATCTACTCACTTAGTAGATTATGCACGTATGAAGAATCAAAGTCTCCAACATGCGGAACCCTAGTGTTTAATTCATTAAATATGGGTGGACGCAACTCCCACCAAAGGCAAATTTCCAACAATCCCCTCTTGAAAGAGATTTTGGCGCACTCACAAGGTGCCTATTTCCAGCAATA
Organism: Anisodus tanguticus; assembly: GCA_034509755.1. Taxonomy (NCBI): domain Eukaryota; kingdom Viridiplantae; phylum Streptophyta; class Magnoliopsida; order Solanales; family Solanaceae; genus Anisodus; species Anisodus tanguticus. The sequence goes on from CM067539.1 coordinate 61,075,133, forward strand.
TTTCAGCGGACCGATGTTGCATCAGGAGAGGTAGCTTCAGCTTTGAACCTTCCATAGTTAAATACCATCAAACTTACTTACTGCGCGGTGAACGTGATGTCTTGAACCGTCAGTGTTTAGTTTAAGCCAAGTCAATAGTACCAACACAACAAACTCCCTTACGCTTTTCTTCGTAACGTTTTGTCCATTGTGGCGTGAACACTTCTTGGATTCTTAAGTGCGTTCATTTGAGGCGGTATGTCCTCACACTTAAATATGTGGTCTCCTACAAGGTATCCTGTTATACCCCACTTTACAAGTGTTAAGAATCATTTAAAGTTTCCCCAAACCTAACCTCAGCCGTTGAGGATCATTAAAGGTTTTGGAAACTTAATCTTTACCCACACTGCAGATAGCACTTAACGTCTATCGCGGGAACGACTTTGGGTTTATATTCCTTACAGAAATCATAACCCGAAGTGCTCTTGCTTCCATCGAAGCGCTCAACTGAACCTTTACAACTTAGTTTTTCCATTGAACAAAATTCCTGGGATCTCCAGTCAGTAAGGTTGGGTTACCACCGTATTGGTCCTTAAAGCTTGGGTTTTAAGCCCATTCCCTTAGACAAACAGAATATATGATCTTTGGGTATGCCCTTTGTCAGTGGGTATGCAATGTTATCCTTTGATTTTATGTAATCAATAGATATTATACCCGTGGTGATCAGCTGCCTAACGGTCTTATGTCTCCGTCGAATATGACGAGATTTGCCATTGTACATAGAACTTCGTGCCCTTCCTAAAGCCGACTGGCTGTTGCAGTGAATCATCACTGAAGGTACGGGTTTGTTCCAACAAGTGACATCCTCTAAGAAGTCGTGAAGCCACTCAACTTCTTCTCATGTTTTGTCTAAAGCGATAAACTCTGATTCCATTGTGGATCGGGCGATGTAAGTTTGCTTAGAGGATTTCCAAGACACAGCCCCACCACCAATTGTAAATATATACTCACTACTAGACTTGGTGTTCTCTATATCAGATATCCAGTTTGTATCATTGTACCCCTCTAGTACAGTTGGATATCTCGAATAATGTAACCCATAATTTAGCGTGTATTTCAGGTAACGTAACACCCGATTCAACGCTTTCCAATGATCATTACTTGGATTATAGGTAAACCTAACCAACTTATTGACTGCATAAGCAATATCAGGTCGGGTGCAGTTTGTTATGTACATCAAACTCCTAATCACCTGTGCATATTGCTCCTAGCATGCGGGTGCACCATGATTTTTATCAAGCTTTTGATTTCTATCCAGTGGTGACTTCATAGGCGAACTGTCAAACACCTCAAACTTTCTCAAAACATCCTCGATGTAGTGAAACTGAGATAAGACCAGTCCGTCAGACGTTTTAGAGATTTTTATCCCTAAGATGACATATACAATACCCATATCCTTCATATCGAAGCATTGTTTCAACATGTTCTTAGTCTCTAGGATTACGCTAGGACTGCTTCCTGTGATAAACATGTCATCTATGTACATACATATCATGACGAACGAGTCAGAGTTACTTTTCGTGTAGAAACATTTGTCACACTCATTAATGGAGAAACCCTTTGATAGTAGAGTACTATCAAACTTTTCGTGCCATTGCTTCGGAGCTTGTTTCAGCCCGTATAGAGATTTGACAAGCCGACAGACTTTATTCTATTGCCTTGGAACTACATACCCCTCGGGTTGTTCCATATAGATTTCTTCTTCCAAATCACCATTTAGGAAGGCTGTCTTAACATCCATTTGATGTATCTCAAGGTCATGAAATGCTGCAATTGCAATGAATACTCGTATGGACGTCATCCTAGACACCGGGGAGTACGTGTCAAAATAGTCAAAGCCTTCTTTCTGTCGATAGCCCTTGACTACCAACCTGGCTTTGTACTTATCTATAGAACATTTACTTTATACTTCCATTTGAGTATCCATTTACAACCCAACGATTTATTTCCCGGAGGAAGATCAACCAACTCCCAAGTATGGTTATGCAGGATGAAGTCTATTTCACTCTCAATAGCTTCTTTTCAGAGCGGTGCCTCTGGAATTGACAATGCTTCAGCAATTGTCCTTGGTTCGTCATCAACCATATAAGCTACAAAGTCAAGACCGAAGGTTTTATCCTTCCAGCCCTTTTACTTCGCCTTGGTTCTATCTCTGGAGTCTCCAAGTTCTGAGGATCTAGAACACTAGATTCCGGATATTCAGCCACTTCGGAGTCTACTAAACCTGAACCATATAGATCCGAGCAGTCAACGACTCCTGGTTCCTGAGAGCTCTGTTCATAACTTCGTTTGCGAGAGGTTATGTCTTTTTTCTTTCTAGAAAAGTGTCCTCAAAGAATTGAGCATTCCTTGATTCCATGATTGTACCCCCGTGGATATCTGGAATATCTGACTTATGCACTAAGAAGCGATAAGCACTACTGTTATTTGCATATCCGATGAAAATGCAATCTACAGTCTTAGGCCCAATCTTGACCTGCTTTGGCTTAGGCACTTCGACCTTTGCCAAACAACCCCACACCATTAAATATTTATAGGTGGGTTTCTTTCCCTTCTATGATTCATATGGAGTTTTGTTCTTACCCTTATGTGGGACTCTATTAAGAATCGTATTAGCGGTAAGGACAGTTTCTCCCCACATATTTTAGGAAAGATCAGAATTAATGAGCAAGGCATTCACCATTTCCTTCAATGTGTGGTTCTTGCGTTAAGCAATACCGTTCGACTGAGGTGAGTATAGAGCAGTCGTTTGATGAACAATGCCCGATTCGGCACAATATTCCTCAAGTGGCGCTACGTATTCTCCCCCTATCGCTACGTATTGCTTTAATCTGCATGCTTAGTTGGGTCTCAACTTCTGCTTTGTAGCGTCGGAATGCTTCAAAGGCTTCATCTTTACTTTTCAACATGTAAAAGTAACAATACCTTGTGCTATCATCAATGAATGTCACAAAGTACTTGTTCCGCCCTCTAGTTTGTGCAAACTTCAAATCACATATATCTGTGTGAATAAGTTCTAGAGGAGCGGTATTCCTTTCGACGGATTGAAAATGAATCTTTGTAAGTTTTGCCTCTACGCACACATCACGCTTATGTTGAGGATTTACGTCGATAGACGACAACAACTCCAACTTTACCAACCTTTAGATGGACTTATAGTTAACATGTCCTAATATATGATGCCATAAATTAGAAGACTCAAGAAAATAAGAAGAATCTTCAATTTTATTGCTTGGACGCATTACAGACATGTCGTTAACTTTGAAGAGGCCTTCACAGACGAAGCCTCTCCCCATAAAAGTGTCATTCTTAGTTATTTCAAATTTATTGAACTCAAATACTAGCCTAAAACCAGCATTAACCAATAAAGGACCTGAAATTAAATTCCTCCTAATCTCAGGGACATGCATCACCTCCTTCAGAGTGAGCTCATTTCCAGAAGTCATCTTCAGGACCACCTTTCCTACCCCCCAGCACGTCAGATGAAGCGTTGTTACCCATGAATAACTTCTTGTCGGTGACTGGTGTATACGTAGAGAAGGCATCTCTATTGGAACAGATGTGTTTGGTAGCACCCGTGTCCATCCACCATTGCATGGGATTTTCAACAAGGTTTGCTTCAAGCACCACCGCCGAGAACTCCTCAATCATGTCGTCAAGAAGCGTGTCTTTGACGACGTTAGCCTGCGCCTTGCCTTTACCCTTGGCCTTCTCTTGTTGCTTAGTCTTGAGCTTGCGGCAGTCCTTGATCATGTGACCAGGTTTCCCACAGTGGTGACAGTTCCCCTTGAACTTCTCCGCCGCCTGGGTCTTGCCGTCTTTCTAGAACTTACGCTTCTTGCTTGAGTTCCCTTTGGCCTCAGCCAGATTTTCTTTTACCTTAGCGGGTTGCTTTCCCCTGGGCAAGGCCTTCTTATTATCTTCTTGAATCTGGAGTTTGATAATAAGTTCCTCAAAGGTCATTTCCTTTATCTTGAGTTTTAAGTAACTCATTCCATGATGGAGGTAACTTTTCAATTAGTGATGCAACAAAAAACTGCTCATTTGGTTTCATACCTTCCAAATCCATGTGATGTAGAATCATTTGAAATTCTTGGACTTGGGACATCACAGTTTTGCTATCCACAATTTGAAATTTCAAGAATTTCCCAACGATGAATTTCTTCGTACCAGCATCTTGTGCGTTGTACTTCTTCTGCAGCTTCTTCCATAATTCTTTGGCAGTGCCTACGATGCAATACACCGTGTAGAGTGCATATGACAGACAGTTCAAAATATAGTTCTTACACATGAAGTCACTATGACACCATGCATCAAGAACAATCTGCATGCCATTAACGACATGGATACCTTGGCCACCTTCAACCGTTTCATTAGGCTGAGGGTCCACTTCATCTCCAGCTTGTGGAGGATATTCTGTTAGAAAATGAGTCATTCCCATTCCCATAATAGTTAAGTAAAACAACATCTTCTGCTGCCATCTCTTAAAGTTGGAGCCCATGAACTTTTTTGGGCGTTCATGGTGGAATGCAGAGGGTGGAGGAACTGTCACGTTCCCTTGAGGAGCAGTAAAAGCATTTGATGTGCCTTGTGCAGCAGTGGGGAAGGCAGAGGAGTTGCCTTGAGTAGCACCACCACCAGCAGCAACAGCAGAATCAAAAGCGTTTCCAGTCATGTTTCTAAGCAGTTACAGCAAGTTGATCTTGTCTTAAAATTGTGGGTTACAACAATTGCAAGAAACGGAAAATAAATAACTGCTAACTATTACAACAAACTGAAATTACAACAATCTGAAATTTTAACAAAGCAACTGAAATTACAACAACTTTGATGTTATGCTGGGTCGAGTGATGACAATGTCTTTAAGACAAGATTGTCCCGTATATATCCTTTTACGTTCTGGACAATAGTCTTCCAAGATAAAACAACAACTTTTCAAATTATCAAAGGAAACTCAAGTGTTACTTTGAAGAACTTAGAGTCACGAAATAATGTTGGAAAGTAGTAAGAAGATTTCTGTTTTTATTTGTCTCTAGTCTCAACAATTGAGCCAAAGGCTCCAATTTATAGTGCATGGAGGGTGACTTCTCAACTGGCCAACTAATGGTTGTTAATAGCCATGTAATGGCAATTAGTGAGGAGTTATTCAGCCAAGTAAATGACTGAATTGATGTGCAGAGTAATGGAGTTTTAACGCTCCAAAACCAACCCAAAAGGCAAAAACTTTATGCTTTCCGTCGAGAGTTCTCTTCCCAATTTTATCTTTCCTGAAACTCCAGAGACCAAACTATAAATATTAAGCAATTTGGGTCCAAAAAGATAATATCAGAAGAAGCCCAAGGCCCACGACCCGAGCCCGGACAGGCGGGCGGCGGCGGCGCGCGTGTGGGTTTAGCCTTGAACCTAAGCACACCTAGGTCCTCCCTCCTTCAAACACATGGGTTACCCCTTGGGGTCCCAAACCCTTAGCCAATTTTGAGACTTATAAAGTGAACAAATCTTTCTTCCCCCTCCGATGAGGGAGAATTGTTCCATACCACATTTTCATGCTTCAAACACCTCACTCCGTGGACCAATATCTCTTTCATTTCTCAACAAAATTTGACGATCCTTGGCCCTACGGTCATCTACTCACTTAGTAGATTATGCACGTGTGAAGAATCAAAGTCTCCAACATGCGGAACCCTAGTGTTTAAGTTATTAAAGATGGGTGGACGCAACTCCCACCAAAGACAAATTTCCAACAAAGACTTCATTTCTTTCTTAAACTTCATGCCTAGTCAAATAGTGACACATAAATTGAAACGGAGAGACTAATAGATATTAAAGTTAATAACAAGAATCCAGACACAATGCAAACTCTCATGCCTCGGATAGGATAGATAGGATCCTTCATTTTTAATATTTTGGGTTGGAATCCCAAGTATGATTTTTTTATTAGAAGCTCTTTCACCTAAAAATAAATTGTTCACTGCAAATTTAATTAGTCAGGTTCAATATGAATAATGAAAATCGAATAAAAAAATAAAAAATAAAAACTCAAACTCTCGCGTGTCTCAAAATAAAAAAAAGAACAAAAACAGCTGTGCACAGTCAGCACTGGACTAGTAGACTGAATCTACAGCTATAATAATAGATATAGATACATAGAATGCCAAAAACTTAACAACCTCAAGTAACTGCGCCTCCGTTATGTACTGAATAATTCTCCATTTATCGTTCCTTCATTAACTCAGGTACCCCATTACTCTCTTTTCTTGATAATAATGCTCTAAAATCTCAGATCTTTATGTTAAAAATTCAGTCTTTTCTTGAATTGCAGTATTTTTTCAAAAAAGTTTTAATCTTGTCTTAAATTGCAGTTTTTTTGTTAGTGGTATTGTTTAGCTATCTTGTAGATCCTTACTCAGATTAAGTGTCTATTTATATGTGTGGCTCCATTTGCTTTATATCTGGATATTTTATTATCTTGTAATCCTGTTGTAATCCAGCATTTACTACTTTTGTTTTGAGTCTATATCGAAAACAGCCGCTCTATCCAAAGGTCGAGCTAACGTCTGCGTACATCTTAACTCTTCAGAACACATTTTGTGGGAATACATCGGGTATGTTGTTGCAGTGTTTTTTCAGGAAAGTTTCAATCTTTTCTTGAATTGCAGTATTTTTTTCACTAAAGTTCCAATCATTTCTTAAATTGCAGTATCTTTTCAGAAAAGTTTCAATCTTTTCTTGAATTGCATTTCTTTCAGAAAAGTTTCAATCTTTTCTTGGATTGCAGTATTTTTTCACAAAAGTTTCAATCTTTGTATTATTATTTAGGTTTCGCGTAGATCCATACTCTTATGTGTGTATGTGTTACTTCTTTGTTTTATATCGTAATATCTTGCCGTCTTATTTTCCTTGAATTACTGCATTGACTACGTTTCTCTTGAGCCGAGTGTCTATCGGAAATAGTTTCTCTACCCCACAAAGGTAGAGGTAAGGTCTGCGTACATCGATGTGCTTCGGTTCGAGGAAAGACCACACGCGCGCGCCGCCGCCCGCCCGTCCGGTCCGGTTCCGGGTTCTCGGGTCTTATCTTTTTGGGCCGTAAAACTTTGCCGTGTGCGCTTTGATCCCGAAGTTTCGTATATACGCTTTGGCCTGAATTCTTTCGGATGTGCAGTTTGGTCCCCGAAGTTTCAAGATGTACAGCTTTGGTCCTTGAAGTTCGTAATTTCGACGGTCAAGACAGAAAAGCCAAGCACTCAATTCAGCCATTTATTTTGGCTGAATTACTCCTCCTATAATGGCCAAATCCGTTGGTCTTTCACCATTTATGTTGGTGACTTTACTACCTCCATAATGGCCATTATTTGGCTATTATGGAGGTAGTTTTCAGGCAGTAAACAGCCCCTCCCTCTCCTATATAAACACCCCATTACACCATTGTTGAGAACTAACAAGAAGCTAACGAAACAAGAGAGGCAACACACGAAAATACACAAGCGTAAATTTCTTCGTAATTTCAGTTTTGTTGTTAAATTGTAATTTTCAGATTTCATGTTGAATTATTGAATCCTACCCTTCCCAGATTCCACTTGTGGGATTACACTGGTATGTTGTTGTTGTTGCAGTATTTTTTCACAAAAGTTCTAATATTTTCTTGAATTGCAGGGTTTTTTCAGCCATGGAGATAGGTGACAACAAGATTTTGAATGTGGGGTTGCTATTAGCAGCTACCCTTTTGGTTGCAAAACTCATATCAGTACTAATAATGCCCAGATCTAACAAACGTTTACCACCAGTGATCAAATCTTGGCCATTAATTGGTGGGTTAATTAGATTTCTCAAAGGACCAGTAGTTATGCTTAAAGAGGAGTACCCTAAGCTTGGAAGTGTGTTCACTTTGAATTTACTGAACAAGAACATCACATTCTTCATTGGTCCAGAAGTTTCTGCACATTTTTTTAAAGCCCCAGAAACTGATCTGAGCCAACAAGAAGTTTATCAGTTCAATGTGCCTACATTTGGACCTGGTGTGGTGTTTGATGTTGATTATACTATTAGGCAAGAACAGTTTAGGTTCTTTACTGAGTCTTTAAGGGTTACTAAGTTGAAGGGATATGTGGATCAGATGGTCATGGAAGCTGAGGTATACTATAAAAATATGTCTTATCTTATCTTATCTTGAATTGATTGTTGGATTTTGTTGTTTGTTTATTAATGTTTGCTTCAGATTTAAGTCTTGCATGAATGGTTTTAGTGGACATGGTACTTTGCTATAATATAACACTGTTGTTTTTTCGTATATTTTTTTATTGCTATAGCGAAATGTTGTTCTAGAACATATAATATACTCCCTCCGTCCCAATTTATGTGACATTATTTGACTTGACACGGAGTTTAAGGAAAAGAAAGAGACTTTTGAAATTTGTAGTCTAAAATAAGTCATACACATTTATGTGGTTACAAATCAAGGGTAAAATAGATATTTTTAAGTTAAATTTTTACTAACTATAAAAGGGTCTCGTTCTTTTTGGGACAGACTAATTAGGAAGAGTGTTACATAAATTGGGACAGAAGGAGTGACATAATATGAAAAATGGGTTCTAAAAAAGCTGGTCTTAATAGTGATATGTTGTTATGGAGGATGATTGTCATAGAGAGGTCTGACTGAATATGTGTATTTTATCTAAACTAGAAATAGTGATAGTATGTGAAAGTGGTACTTGTCTATGTGATCTAATTGTGCATCTCAAGATAATCTGGCCTGTGTCACTGTAAATTAAACAAGAAAATGTTTATATTGGTCACCTTATTTAGGATAATGTCCTTGGATCTAAGAACGCAAAGGTAGGGGTAAAGTCTGCGTACATCCTACCCTCCCCACCCTGGGTATGTTGTTGTTGTTGTCCTTGGATCTAAGAAAGTCTCTTATGTTCTTGGATCTTTCTTTCTTTTCCCCCTTTTCCCTTTCATTGTTTTTCTTGTGATTGATTTTGTTTGGTAATCACTTGTTTTACTCTTTTGAGCTATGTTCCTCTGACTCTCCAACAATTCCGCTGCATGTGTATCGAATCCTCCAAAAGTAGTACTTTTTTGAAGGATCAGACGGGTGGAGCAATAGGTTTTGGAGAGTCGGAGCAACATAGCTTTTGATACTTCAGTAAAAAGGAATAAGAGTGTCCTGCCAGATCCTTGGCCTAGTAGGAAACGCATGCTGCCATTTCTTACTGTAACTAAGACTTTGATCAAATTTCCCCCTCTTTCAGCAGACCATACTGCAAGATTTAAAGGTTTTGTTGTTCTTCCTTTTGACAAATGCAGGAGTACTTCTCAAAATGGGGTGATAGTGGTGAAGTGGACTTAAAGTATGAACTGGAGCATCTTATCATACTAACAGCTAGTAGATGTCTATTGGGCGAAGAGGTTCGCAATAAACTCTTCGACGATGTGTCTGCTCTCTTCCATGACCTGGACAATGGGATGCTCCCAATCAGTGTTATCTTTCCCTACCTTCCGATTCCAGCCCATCGCCGACGTGACAATGCACGGAAGAAGCTCGCGCAGATCTTTGCAAACATCATAAATTCTCGAAAACGTACAGGTAAGGGTGTCAAATGGGAGGGTTGAGCTAAATTTGGGTGAGTCAAAATGGGCTGAGTAATAAATGGGACCCCCTCCAAATTTACTTGGGCTGAAATGGGCTAAAAAGCGGGTCATAACCCAGCCTGCCAATTCTTACTAAGTTTTAATTTCTTTATTTGTTCTTTTATAATATTTTAGTACCTAATAAACTATTTTTTTCTTTATTATGATTGTATATACTATATACCATATCAAATAAAAAAAATATCTTTTCGAAAATATTTTGACAAGATTTCTCATGGGTCAATTTGAGCTGCATATCAACCCAATTTTTTATCGGTTGAAATGGGTTGAGCTGAGCTAATAAATGGACGGGTCAATGATCAGTCCAAACTTGGGCGGGTCATGTTTTCATGGGCTAATTTTGCCACCCCTACGTACAGGCAAGGCAGAGAATGATATGTTACAATGCTTCATCGACTCGAAGTACAAAGATGGACGGTCGACGACAGAGTCTGAGATCACAGGTCTTCTAATCGCCGCTCTTTTCGCTGGGCAGCACACCAGTTCGATCACCTCCACTTGGACGGGGGCATACCTCCTCTGCAACAACAAGTACATGTCTGCTGTGGTAGACGAACAGAAGAATCTGATGAAAAAACACGGCAATAAGGTTGATCACGACATCCTTTCCGAGATGGAAGTCCTCTACAGATGCATAAAGGAAGCCCTTAGACTCCATCCTCCACTGATAATGCTTCTACGTAGTTCGCACAGTGATTTCAGTGTTACAACCCGAGAAGGAAAAGAGTATGACATTCCTAAGGGCCATATCGTTGCAACATCGCCTGCTTTTGCAAACAGGCTTCCACATATTTACAAGAATCCAGATAGTTACGACCCTGATCGGTTTGCTCCCGGTAGAGAGGACGATAAGGCTGCAGGGGCATTTTCGTATATTTCTTTTGGTGGAGGCAGGCATGGTTGTCTTGGGGAACCATTTGCCTATCTGCAAATAAAAGCAATATGGAGTCACTTGCTGAGAAATTTCAAGTTCGAACTGATCTCGCCTTTCCCTGAAATTGACTGGAACGCAATGGTTGTTGGTGTCAAAGGCGAAGTAATGGTGAAGTACAAGCGCCGAAAGCTCTCCACTGAATGAGCGGATAGCGTCTCTGCATGAATGCAATAATTTAAGATCATTTATGTTGGTTGGTTAGCCTTTATTTCTGTTTGATGTTGTTGATTTCTATGTGGAATGTTGGTCTTCTTTCTAGCCCTATTTCAAAAAAGTTTTAACCTGTTCCTCATGGAGATTGCAATGACTAAGATTATGTTATTAGGTTTAATTTTTCTGTTCTAGTGTGAGCTGAAAGATGTGAATACCAACTCTTTTATGATAAACCACAAAAGACATATACCACTTGTTAGGTGCAATCGCTTACCATCATGTCTATAGCTGATAGTAATGGCACAATCTTATTTCTTAATAAAACGCATTAAACAAGTGTCATGTTCGACCATGACTCTGACCCGAGCTATCCACAGTCCAGGATAAAAAGGATGCCCTTATTTCTTCATCAAGCAAGCGTGATGTTTGACCATGACTTCAATCCAAGCTTCGGCCCATCACATGGGCCTTGCCATAGGCAGGTATTGGTATTATCCAACAATTCCTCCCCCCAACACTTGCCGGACACATCTTGTTGTTCATGAGACTCGAACTTATGACCTTGAGTTTGATACTAACAGTCATGAGGCGCCTTCCTCTTCCTGAGATATCTTGGAAAGGCAATGCGAGGCAAAGCAACTAACTTGCGTGTGATTACTTTTCTGCTAACTGAAGGCCCCTTTTGTACGCTAAACTAGATTGTTGGTGCCATACGGTTAAGCCAATATCAAGATCACAGTATGTGAAGAGAGTATTCAATGAAAGTCTGCTTGTATTAAAGGAAACAACGATTACAAGAAAGCCAATATAGTGTCATGGGAAGAAGACACCAATTCAGAGATTTCTTTCGCAAGACAAGGTTAATGACAAAGTGAAAACAATGAAAAACTCTTCCTTCCTAAGTTGTCCCTTGGTGTATTAGTATGAATTGTACTTACATTGAAGGTAGCTAAAGGTGTAATAAAAAAGTGATGGTACAATATAAGCAATAACAGCCTTCCAAAACTCTTCCTTCCTTGTTTAATAATTGCATGCCATTTCTTGAAAGCTGGCAAAATTGTTGGCTCAATTTAATTTCACATTGAAATGGCAATTGAAAAGTGCATAGGTATTTCTTGAACAAAGGTCTCCTATATATTTGACCCAGGACTTAGTTCACAAACTAATAGCCTTTCACCCAAGTTTCTAAAATATGCTTATCTTGAAAAGTATATTCTGTTAGAAATGCTTCTGAAAAAGTATTTTTAGAGAATAACAATTTATGTTTAACTAATTAATTTGAAAAATACTTTTACTACTAGTAGAGCAATAATTTGTGTTTGATCAAGAAAAACGATGACAACGACAACGACGAAAAATGGGGTTTGGAGAGGGCGCAAACCTTACCCCTACTTTTGCATTTGATCAAGAAAAAACGATTCTCTTTTTAAAACAGATAAAAAATGAAATAGGTTTACATATATGCTCAAATAAATCAATCTATCCACATGGGACTAAAGAAGTACAAGTATCACAGCAACTACTGCTTAATTCCAAGCTAATTAGAGCAAACTATATTGTAAGAAATTATCTCTGTATTTCATATCAATTACAACTTTAAGCTCAACTCCTATCATCATTATACCAAATAAAAAAATATCCGAACACTCGCAAAATTGTCAATCTCACCAGTTTCTATAAGGAATAGTAACTTGCTACTTGTAAAAGTACCTTCTTTGCATTTATAAATAAGAAAATCATCTACAAGATTAATTCCAATCTGAGAACATGGAATGGAATGAGACAACTATTCACACGAAAAGGAAAACAGTTGTCATTCCGCGTGTTTAATGCATGATAAAATAAATCAGGAAAACAGGCACATTTGCCCTCAAAACAGTTAGTTTTGCTGGGATTACAACAGAATAAAATTAAAAAATCACTTATGAACAACAGGCCGGGGATGCTCGGCATCCTACACTTCCGGAGATGAATTGTTGACGGGAGCAACTCGGATAATATAAGCATCACAATGGAGATAACACAAAGACGACCAAGTGAAAGAACAGGTCCACGCAGCAGTTCCATCTAGGATATCCTAATAGCAATGAACAAGCTTGTATGTTCGTTAGCAGTTTCCTGTACACTACGAGATCTTTTCTTCCAACAATAGTCCTACCTGGGTCCCAGAACACTGGTAACACCTTGTATGTCCATTACAACTTGTACAATATGGTCACCCAGCACTGTTGGCAACCTCTGCAGCACGCTGTCTCATCATCTCCATAACAGCAGCCCGCCGCCTAGAATCAGACTGCTGTTGCAGCCTCCGAAGATGTTCTTTCAAATCTCTGCATAGTTGCAATTTTATGTTGTGAATAAGATTTAGCTGATATCAACACAGAGATTAACGGAACCAAGGCAGGGAGGAAGGGGGAGCGAGGGGATTGCAACAAATTATAAATTACTATATATTTACTTCTATAATGACCACTTTATTGCTATTACTAATTGCTACTGCCATCGTCAGCCTCAAGCTAGTTTGGTTCAGCGGTATGAATTCTCACTATGCATTTGACTCCATAAGGATACACTTGATTCAACCACTTAATAACTTGTTCATTATACTATTATCAATTGTTACTGTTGATACGTTACAAATGCCCACTTGTTTACGGGAGCTTCTCCCAATATTAATAAATTATTTGAGGCGACTACAAACACCTATACCGGGAAGTAATAGCCAACTGACCTACCACCAATGCTCATAGCATAGTGGTATTAGTGGGAGTCTCCCACAATAGGTGTGACCGTGTGAGTGCGATTTCCACTCCATTCCCACTTCCCCTATCCCTAATGAAAATCTTTAAAAAGCCAACTAACCTGCATCGTGGCACATGACACTCGGATACTTTGCATGCACGAGCATGGAGTTGAAGAAGATACCACATTTTCTTACAGAGAACACAACCTCCTGAAGCACGTACTTTGCACTGTATACCATGGCGGAAAAGCCCCTTAACTTTCCGACAGTTTGGATATTGACAATGAGAAGAGCGGCACTGAGATGCATGCACCAAAAGGTCAAGCATCTTCCTAAGCTGCAGAGTCAAATCGCAAGATCATTTCAGACTTCACATGACAAGAATGTTTTATCATACACAACCACAACCAAGGATACACAAGGATGCCCTGTGATGCACTGCTTATGCTCGTGACATGTGGGGTCAATATAGGAAAAGTTGATGCTTGAAATTTGGCACCTTTGAACTTGAGCCAAATACAACAGTCTCCAGGGAGAGTTCATAACAGTTTTTAAACTGAAGACCAGATGCCAAGAGCTTGTCGTTGTGGCACAAAAAGAATAGGCCAACACAAGGAGATAACGTGTTCATATAAGCTAATGACCTTTATAATTTTTGTACCTTTCAGTAGTACCCGTTAGGTGGCCCTTTTTAGGTTTGTTTCTGTGACATTTTACCTTGCAACTTCAGTAACTTCTAGGCATGTTTAGCATGTCAGTTATATCTTACTAAGAGGGGGGAAAGAATTTCATCACATGTTCTAGAAAAGTATCAACAGTCTTCATGTAATGATTTTGGAAGAAATTAAACATCTCAAATGATATCATATCATTCCGACAAGAGGACCCCTTTTGCTTCTCCACAGCAAGTTATGTCGACTCACAAGTCATTTGGATCAAGATAAATTGACGACAAATTTAGCCCAAAGGTCGTGAATATGACTAGAATATCAGCAATAAACACTATCAAGACCTTGTCAAGAAACAGTTTGAAAACCATGTTCATTAGATCCATGAAATCTACAGGAGCTTCGTTAACCGGAAGGACATAACAAAAACTTTTAAGGCCCATTGCGAGTCGTAAAAACTGTTTTGGGAATAGTCTTCTCTCTTATTTTCAACTGATGGCTTGGGAAGGGGGGGGGGGAGTTGAATAACAGAGAACAGCAAAAAATGATAACCAATATTAATAGCCAAGGAGAATGCACCTGCAGAACTCGTTGTTCCCTAGCTTCTGTATTCTGAGCATCACGCTCAGCAATGGATAAGTGAGGAGTTAACTTGTGAGGATGATCAACTCCACCATCCTTCTGATAGCAAGCATTACACACATCATAATCAGGGCAAGTTTCACACCGCCAACCTTGACCCGTTTCTATGTCAAGATGACAAATATTGCAAGTTGTCACAAATGCTGGTGCAGTGGGATTATGAAGATGGTAAAGGACCATCATTGAGGAATGTTTAGCACGCCGCAGGGTATCATATTGGTAATGGTTTCCTTGACAAAGGCTCAAAAATGCCTGCCTTGTATCAAAAAACTCACTCTCAAGAATGTCATCTTTATCCGCGGTATCAGCAGGTACATCATCAATTTCAGTCTGCAAAAGTTATTCCTCAATCATCAAATTCTACAATATAGCAACACTTGACAAAACAAAAACATAAGAACTACTTACTGGATAAAGAATATGAATGTCCTTGTGATAGATAGGATGTCTTTCTCTGGCTTCGAGTTTTTGCTCAACTTCATAACACCTAAAGAATAGCAGTACAGCTAATTGTTAGAAAGAAAAGAATAACATGATAGAAAAATAAGAGCTGTCATCCTCAAACAGGTTGTCTTTCAAATTTATATAGAAGCTAGCGAAAAGAACTGCAATTGCAAATCTTTTCTTCTTTTTTCCCTTTAATGCATAGTAATCAGTGAAGTTAACCTATTAATCAAATATGTCCTTTCTTAGGAAGACCATAATATCCACATAACTCATTAAGGGCTACAGCCTAAGCAAGGATAGGCACAGCAGAGAAAGTGAGCTTCTTCACATGATACCCCTAGTAGGTTTCTCCTTTTGGGGTATCTCTTGTATACGGCCATCTCGGCCTTGTTTTTATTAACTAGTTTCTACGAACGTACGTTAATAATTGCACGTTAATGTTAAGTCGATTAGTAACTACACGTACATATATGGTCAATCAATAAAGTGCCTTGTAAATTCATTTTTTAAAAATAATAATAACAATAATAATAATTGTTTCGATTATTTAATGTTTCGCCATAGGTGCTCCCGTATTATCAAATTTTATTTTCTTTTTAATTTAGCACCACTATTCTATTTTAACATGGTTATCTTAGTTTACAATCTTATTTGTAACTTTATGGTATATTTATGGATTGGTCGATTCTTATTTGGAAGGCTGTAATTTATTAACTGTACGGGTATGAATCGTGTGTCCCCTTAGTAAAATTGATGTTGCTACCTTACAACTTATTGTTGCTAACACTCATGCTTCTTGGTCAAACATTTGTAAACAACGTTTTATACATGAATGCGTTTCTAGTTCATCCATGTCCATCGACGTAGAACTATCCTACTTTACCCAAAGTTTAATTGTGATACATAGTCTTGCAAGCTTATTTTTGCACATGATTAGCTATCATTGTCCATTGAAATCTTGCCCATGTATCTGAATATTATATTTTATCAAAAATATAAAAAATATTACGTAATTCTCCCCTCCGTCCCCAACCTAAAACCAAGTTTATGTATTTTCTTTTTCTTTCTTATATGAAGTGCATTTTGTAAATTGGGGTTGTCATTGAGAGTAGTACGATCTCATCGCAATATGCAAATTCAATTTATAAGTAGTTCTTGAAGAAGATTTTTTTAAAGATTAAAAGTAGAATGTAAAATTAATTTTCAGGATAAAAATATTTTTATTAACAATTTAAAGCAACCACATGACACACAAAATATGCAAAACACAATTACGACTAAGTAAACTTGAAACCTTATAGATCAATGACATACAAAAATAATTGATAAAAGAGCAGTGTTTACACGAAAAAGTACTCTCCTCTGTATGTATTCGTAATCACGTAATCACGTACACAATTGATCCTTATGTAGCCATACGGCTCTAATTGTAATAGAATAACAATAGGATTCTTTATTAGTAATTAGTAACATTAGTAGCATAGTAAGGGTAGTTCAATAGAAATAGGATTAGTAATTCTAATAGTAATGATAGTAAGGGTATAAAAGTCGTTTAATATCTTAAGGCTATTTTGGTCCACCAACATTTATATTCATGCTTTTAAAATAATATAGATGAGATACTTAGCTTGATAAAAAAATGATACCCCTTGAATGGGAAAGTTAAGGTTATGGGTCTTTGTACATGCTTTGGTTGAGCAGACCTGCATTCTAGAATCTCAACCTTACCCTTCTGTACCTTTCTTCTTCAGCACTCACAGGGTACCTTTAACATTACTAAGAAAAATACGAACCCCACGGTTTTGGCGATTTTGGTTCATGAAGATATAGCTTAGTGGTCACTTATAACTTAAAAGTCCCTTTGGATAATCAATCAGAAGACAAACGACATGAAAAAAGACACTGCGAGTACTTTTTGTCTAGCTTTTTTTTTTTTCTGTTCCCTTTTCAGATGAGAAGAAGATCAGGCGTCGTTAATGCACTTTCAAGTGTGTAATAAGTATGACTCTCTATAGAATAGAAAAGTTTTACTACTTTGATAAATGATAAGAGAGAGGCAAGAGTCATACTTGTCGCAAAGCTGAAAGTTCTTGCATTGTTTGCATACCCAACGATTTCCGGATACCATTAGAATACAGCAATGAGTACACGCATGCTGTAAATGGACCATAATAAAATCTTCCTTCATTGGAGAAATAGTTTCACCAAGCTGTGACAAGAAGAAAAATGTGAGAACACAAACGAATGTATAGATAAAAGGAGATTGGCAGTCCATCAGCTTTCAAGACAGGGAACAAAAAACTTTTACAGATAGTAAGTGCTTGATAAGAGAGTAGCAATATATTCAAGAGTAGTATCTACAGAGGAAAAATGTTAAATAGTTTAAACCGTTCAAAAAGCTGCAAGCCACAAACCGTGATGTTTCTTTTGATGAATACACAACATATTTAACAGCAAATCGGTCGACAAGCATTCACAGAAGATGTAGAAAGAAGATTAGGAGTAAATAAAGTGTTTAGCGGCTAAAAGTACTATATGCATTTGAAGTAGATCCTTAGATGCATTTCCAAAAAGATCAGATTAATAAAGATGTTTAGAGGCTGAAATTACTTTGTGCATTAGAAGTATATCCTTAGTTGCATTTCCAGAAAGATCAGATTGACCAGATGCTTTAAGAGCTCTTTTTGATATGGTCTTCTTCATAGCTCCCTTCTTATGATGTTTCCTCCCATCTTCTTCTTGTTGAAGTTGATAAATCATATCCTCTGCTGCACCAGGCCAATAGTCCCCATCAAAATATGGCAGGCGAGCTGCAGTCACTTTAGCTTTACATTCGCCCGCGGAGATGAAGAAATGGTCATATAAATTTGTGAGATCTACAACAATTTTTTCCTTCAGAGCTTTTCTTAACATTGATAAATACCTGGAATATAAGAAAGTGAACCTAGTCAAGAACATAAACCCAAAAGAGCAACATTATGTCACCACATTGCAAGTTCATCAAAACAGATACCAAAGGATTTGAGACTGAAGGACACATTCTAAGACATTGATAACCGTCAAAAATTTATTGAGCTCACCATTCTCTGAGCTTGTCAGATTTTGGGGTTTTCTGGATTTCTGGGTGGCAATATAATATATAATCTTCACCCTTCAGTGGAGGACAAGCCCATATATAGCAACTTGTGAATCCACGCTTTTTGCAATATTCTAAATATCCAATCTGGAATATGATCAAAATACAACAAGAATACTATTATAAGAACCAATAATACAGATAAAGAAATCAACAAACAAAAATGATGGAAGAAAAAGATCACCAATATTTCATGGTACACATATGTACGAAGAGCCTCGCCCGAACATGCTTTGATCTCTGGCCTGAAATATTTGACAGAATCTAGATACGAGAGATAAACACGACGATGATTTGGTTGTGCGCATTCAGATCCGAATTCCTGAACATACATGCCAAAGAGGCACACTTCTACACCCTCAATTTTCTGAAATAACAATAACACCTGAAGGATGCAACTTATTAGTCAGCACTTGAACTTTGATCGCCTAATTGCAAGAGAAATAAGCTAAGAAATGACAGACAGAGATCTTAAGACTAAATGCTTGACCTTGACCTAACATACTAAGACAATACAATAGAGTGTAATAGTTACACAGAATATATCTAGCCAATCTCAACTAGTTAATTGTGGAGTAGTTGATCAATTAATTTAGTATATTTATCAAAGAATAAAGGGCAGCCCGGTGCACTAAGCTCCCGCTATGCGCGGGGTCCGGAGGGCCGGACCACAAGGGTCTGTTGTACGCAACCTTACCTTGCATTTCTGCCGGAGGCTGTTTCCACGACTTGAACCCATGACCTCCTGGTCACATGGCAGCAACTTTACCAGTTACTCCAAGGCTCCCCTTCGATATTTATCAAAGAAAAAATGAATAGAATTAGTCCGCCACTTTATTCCCAAAACAACCATTAAAAAAAAACCTCCCAATCCAACCATTGACTTAGACTTTACTGAAGTATAGGCTCCCCCATATAATCACTCTGCTACAGAGCCGGAACTATTACAAAATTCAAGAGTATTGAGTCACAATTCAGGTTAGGGAAACACGAAATGGACGGATATGGAGTGAACAACAACATACCCAGTGTAATCCCACAAGTGGGGTGTGGGGAGGGTAGGATGTACGCAGACCTTACCTCTACCTTTGCGGGGTAGAGAGATTGTTTCCAATAGACCCTCGGCTCAAAAGGAAAGTAAGTCACTGCAGGATTGCAGGAAATGAATATGGAGTGAACAAAATCAATTTTTACCTATATAAGGCTCT
This sequence comes from Anisodus tanguticus, assembly GCA_034509755.1. Taxonomy (NCBI): domain Eukaryota; kingdom Viridiplantae; phylum Streptophyta; class Magnoliopsida; order Solanales; family Solanaceae; genus Anisodus; species Anisodus tanguticus. The sequence continues at coordinate 61,094,757 of CM067539.1, forward strand.
TATCAAATACCAGAAACACATAATGAGGTGCATGTTATAGAGATCTCTCACACCAATATTCATCAAAAACATCTCACAAACCAATAATCTGTTCTCTACCAACAGATTAGATCTACTTTAGACGTATGAATATCCGATATTAACACATGTCAATTTCCTTGCAATCATTGAACCCAAAATATCAACAACAATTATGTGACGATTGGACAATTTTTCAAAGAAACTTGTTACAAAAGTTTCTTAAAAACATTTAGCGCAAAACAGTGATAAACTGTTATAGGAAAACAATTGTGTCAAGGTGAGATGTTTCCTGAACTCATTAAACTAGAATTATAACCAATTATTATATAAACTTTCAACCAAACCCCTTACTGTACCTGAATGTTATGCATTATCCTTGACATCATGCATTAATTTAATACAAAAGTTTTTATTATATAAATATAAGAAAATATAAATGCAAGGTAAGGCTGCGTACAATAGACCCTTGTGGTCCGGCCCTTCCCCGGAGCTCGACGAACCAACTTCAGGCCTTGATTCGTCCTCCGCAAGGAAGGAACGAGTCGGTTCCCCGCGCATAGCAGGAGCTTAGTGCACCGGGCTGCCTTTTTTTATATATTTATAAAAAAAAATGGGTGAATAATAATTACATTTTGAAGAAAATTACATAAGATTTAATTAATTCTAAAATATCATAACAATCATATGAAAGAAAAAAGTGAAATTGGAAAAACTAACTCACTAAAAAGGGGGCTCAAAGTAATATTTAAAAGAATGTGACCATCATAGAAACATGTTTGGCTTGCTTTGGTTTGTTTCAAATAACAAACTCATACCAACATTTATTTTAATTCTGTGAATATGTTCCTTTTCACAATTAAACAACTTTCTTTTGTAGAAATCAAAAGAAGGGCCAAAGTGTACCTTTGACTTATATGGGAACTCCAACGGATAGTTCTCTTCTTGAAAGACCTCAAGAAACCTTGATTTCACTTCTAACTTTTTGTCTACTGATGACACAACCCTTACAACGAGCCCTTCAGCACCAGGAACCTGGAAATAAGAAACATACATAAGTGAACAATTGCCGACGAACATATCAATAAACAGAACTTAGAAGAAACAACATACCCAGTGTAATCCCACAAGTGGGGTCTGGGAAGGATAGAGTGTACACAGATCTTACCCCTACCTGGGGAAGTAGAGAGGTTGTTTCTGATAGACTCGACATAGGTCAAATAGGAAGAACTTAGAAGAAACACCAGAACTAAACATTTTTTCCAATAGGAAACGAGTTTCTATATTTTATTATGAAAAAGTTTAAGCAATTGAGCAGTTCAATCCACAAGCTAAGTTATCTCCCTACAGGGGATATGAATGGAAGCTAACATTTGTCTCAGTACTTAATATTCTCTAAGGACTGCAAGATTATCCCAAGTGAGTCTTACGACCCGGCATAAGCTCTTGGTGATAGATTTGGAGATTAAGAGAAGGAAGAAGAAAAGGGTTGTGGACCGGCCAAGGATCAAATGGAGTAACTTAACTATGGGCAGTGCCCAGGAAAGGGAGGAGAAGCTGGTGGCTATGGGGCCCTGGGGGAGTAGCGGGGATGCGAGCGGCATGTGGGATAGGACGGCGAGATGCATTAAGGAAGCAACTAGAGAGGTGTTGGGAGTCTCCAGAGGTCGATCTGGTAGGCATCGAGGGGACTGGTGGTGGAATGGTGAAGTTCAAAGGAAGGAGGCGGCAAGAAGGTGGCGTATGCGCAGTTGGTAGAGAGTAAGGATGGGGAGGAAAAGCGGGCGAACCGGGAAAGATATAAGACCGCTAGGAAGGAGGCAAAGTCAGCGGTTACGACAGCAAAAACGCCTGCTTTTGAGCGCTTGTATGCTGAATTAGAGGACAAAGGCGGGGCTAAGAGGTTATACAGGCTAGCCAAGGCGAGAGAGAGGCGAGCCCGTGACCTGGACCAAGTGAAGTGCATCAAGGACGAGAACGGCGAGGTATTGGTGGAGGAGACACTCATTAGACGGAGATGTCAAGCATACTTCCATAAACTCTTGAACGAGGGAGACAGAGATATTGTGTTGGGGGATCTTGAACTCAGTGGAAGACATCGCAATTTTGGGTATTGTAGATATATAAAGGTTGATGAGGTTAAAAGTGCTATTCGTAGGATGCGTAGGGGGAGGGCATCCAGATGAGAACCCGGTGAATTTTTGGAAAAGAGCGGGTAAGGCTAGTCTGGAGTGGCTGACTAGGCTGTTTAATGTCGTTATTAGGACGGCAAAAATGCCTGAAGAATGGAGGGGAAGTAATAGTGATCCAGTTGTATAAGAACAAATGTGACATTCAGAATTGCAATAACTATAGAGGTATCAAGTTGTTAAGCCACACTATGAAAGTGTGGGAGAGTGGTGGAGTTGCGGGTAAGGAAAGACATGTCTATTTCCGAGAACCAGTTCGGATTAATGTCGGGACGCTCGACTACGGAAACCATACATCTTATTCGGAGGTTGGTGGAGCAGTACATGGAGAGAAAGGACCTTCACATGGTGTTTATCGACCTGAAAAAGATATGACAAAGTCCAAAGGGAGATTCTTTGGAGATTCTAGAAGATTAAAGGTGTGTTGGTGGCATATATTAGGGCGATCAAAGACATGTACAATGGAGCAAAGACCCGGGAGGAGACTCGGAGCACTTTCCGGTGGTGATGGAATTGCATCAGGGATCAACTTTTAGCCCATTTTTATTTGACTTAGTGTTGGATGAACTGACGGGAAAAATTCAAGGGGAAGTGTCATGGTGTATGTTATTTGCGAACGGCATAGTTCTGATCGAAGAGACTCGCGGCGGAGTTAATGCTAAGTTGGAGATTTGGAGACAGACCATGGAGTGCAAAGGGTTCAAGTTGAGCAGAACCAAGACGGAATATTTAAAGTGCAAGTTCAGCGACGTAGCATATGAGGAGGGCGTGGAAGTGAGACTTGAGGCACAGGTCATCTAAAAGCAAGGAAGTTTTAAGTATCTTGGGTCCATTATTCAAGGAAATTGAGATTGATGACGATGTCACACATCGTATTGGGGCAGGGTGGATGAAATGGAGGTTCGCCTCTGGAGTCTTGCGTGATAAAAAGGTGCCACCAAAACTTAAATGCAAGTTCTATAAAGTGGTAGTTAGACCTACTACATTGTATGGGGTTGAGTGTTGGTCACCCAAGAAGTCACACGCCCAAAAGATGAAGGTGGCGGAGATGAGGATGTTGCAATGGATGTGTGGGCATACTAAGAAGGACAGGATTAGAAATGAAGTTATCCTGAATAAGGTGGGAGTGGCCTCGGTGGCGGACAAGATGCGGAAAGCGAGGCTGAGATGGTTCGGGCATGTTCAGAGGAGAAACTCGAATGCCCTGGTGCGGAGGTGTGAGAAGTTAGCTTTAGACAGGTCTAGAAGAGGTCGAGGTAGACCGAAAAAGTATTGGGGAAAAGTGATTAGACAGGACTTGACGCAGTTGCAACTCACCGAGGACATGACCTTTAGATAGGAGGTTGTGGAGGACGCGAATTAGGACAGAGGGTTAGGTAGTATTATGGGTCTCGTGTATCTTTCCATGCTAGCAGGCGTAGTGTTACCTTGTAGGTTCTTGTCTTTCGATTTCCTGTTACTATTTGCCATTTCTTGTTCTCTGATTATCGTACTGGTTGATGCATTTATTGTTAAAATTTCTCCATCAGTATTTTGCAATGATTCTTTACTTTACTTTACTCTACTCTACTTTATTCAAATCTTATCTAACCTTTTTTGTCATGTTGTCATGTTTTCTCTTGAGCCGAGGGTCTTTCGAAAACAGTCTCTCTACATCCCAAGGTATAGGTAAGGTCTGCGTACACTCTACCCTCCCCAGACATTACTATGTGGGATTACACTGGGTATGTTGTTGTTTGTATCTTTTGAAAAAGGAAAATAAGATATTTTACTTCTATGTCACTTTTTGTAAGAAGGTTTAAGGCATTCCATAATCTGGACTTAAGCATAAACAACTATTCTGGTTGAAGTAGTGAATGCAGCATCCACCATAAAAACCACCGAGTTTTATGATGTTTAGAGAACCAATTTTTTTTAATAGCATGACTTCTGCTCCCGGAGCTGTTTTGGACTCTAATATACTGGGGAGGGCACCCCCTTGATGATGACTATCAATCAAAACTATATGCCCATTTACCTATCACAACAATGAATTTGGTATCACCAGTATCAATACATCATGCTCTCATCTTAAAACAATGAAACTTTAACATGTTGGCTGCAGTATTCAAAACTCAAGCCAATTGACTTACCTCATCATAACTTTTTCCTTCACGTATTGCTCTATTCTCTCTTTCCTTCTTCAAAACGCGATCTAATCGTTTCTCAATATGATCACTGAGATGTGTCTGAGGCAGATCTTTTGCTCCAAGAACAGCACTTTGTGGTAAGGGCTTACGCTCACCTCTTTCAACCTCTATAATATAGCAATTGGGACAGGTATACTCAGCTTGCCCGCCATCATTCCTCCTACCATTGAACAGTGCACAAATCTGATGTTGCCAAGCTTCACACTTATCACATTGAACCCACTGCACAAAACAGCAACTTTTATTTTAACAAAAATAATAAATATTCAAAATTCAGAACAATGAAGAGAACATTGTAAGCTGCTGGAAAAAAGTGTAGAGCGTGATTTTTTTTAATTAATTTCTTAAAAAATGAAATCTTCTGAAGTAAATTCCAAAAGGAGGGACAAATACCCATTCTTCAGTTTCCTCATCATTTTTCTTTTTCTCCATCCGCGCCTTCGGAATAGTGGTCCCATCAACAACAATGGTGTCTCCACGAGCCTCATTATAGCATGGAATGCAGAAGAAGTGTCTAGTATCACCAGTTCCAATGGTATAATACATTGCGTTTCGTTTAATACGAGCACCACAAGGAGTACAATATATAGGCGGAGGTTCAAAATTCAGCTTCTCAACTGCACATAATTGACATGAATTTTCACTCATGGAGTGTTCCATCGCTTGATTTTTTTCTGCTTTTGCTTTGCTCTGTCAAGTAAAAAAGAAATCAAAATTTCACTCTTTGAAACGATAACATATACCGATCAGAAAATAAAACAAAAATGCCGGTAGAATATATGGCACAGATACTGATAATGCAGCAATGTTTCCTACCACGTACTAATGAAAAGTAAATTAAAAGTGAGGTTTTGATTGTCTTTTGAAGTTTCTAAGAGGGAAAATATTTAAGTATAATAGAGTAGGTGTTTCATTTCTCAACAACTATAAATGGATACACCCTATAGTCCTTAGGTCCAAAACTTACCTCCTGAAGGAATATAATTCACTACTAAGATACACATAGGGGCAACCCGGTGCACTAAGCTCCCGCTATAAGCGGGGTCCAGGGAAGGGCCAAGCCACAAGGGTCTATTGTACGCAGCCTTACCTCACATTTCTGCAAGAGGTTGTTTCCACGGCTTGAACCCATGACCTCCTGGTCACATGGCAGCAACTTTACCAGTTACTTCAAGGCTCCCCTTCTCTACTAAGATACACATACTAGATCGTAAATTACATAAATTAGTTTATCATTGTGTCTCAGCTCTGTATATCAAAAATAATGCTATACTACTTTGAGGGTGTATCTTCTTGATAGAAAATTCAGCTAGCAGGCGATATATTTAGGCAAATATTTTACGACTCAACAAACAGAACAGCAAATACATTTTAGGTTATTTCTTCTCAATGCAATAACTAGGTACATGCAAAACTCAGTTCAACAATGAACCATGAACGCATAACTCTAACTTAGACAAGTTTAGAATCGTTTACAAGTTTCTCAAAACATGTATGCATTTAGTCCTTTAAGCAAGCATCACCCCTTTTCTAAGGCAGCTCCCCAACACCATGATTTTGACTAATAATGATTAAAAAGCTGTTATTACGAAAAGATTTAAAACATCAACACCAATTCATTTTAAAACACATGATATTTGGCAGTAAATGTGTATGTCAGACAACTAACAATAGCATGCAAGAGAGACCTGGCCAACCCATCGCCTCAGACCAATAATGTGTTCTCGGACTTGCTCTGGGGTGAATAATTCAGTCATTGATACACCCTTTATTGTAGGCTTCCCAGACTTGGATCCACTGGTGCTTTCAGGGGGTGCTGACGTATTTTCCTGTTTAGGCTGAACAATGTCCTTTTCAGTCTTAATATTTTCCTGTTTTACAAGACAAGCTGCATTACTTGATACAACAGGATCACCATCAGGCTTTTGAGTGCAGGTACCATCCAAATTGTCATTTCGTATGTCAATACTCCCGGGACTGACTTGCACAGCCTTAGCAGGAATTTCCATCATTACATCAGTAACTTCAGATTTCATTGTCACATCATTGCTGTGCTGTTCAACGAGCTGGGCACTTTGGGTAACATGAGACTGGCCGGCGGAAACTGACATAAAACAATTTTCAGCTTCCAAGATAAGAGATTGAGAAGGTTGCTCAATCTTCGTGCGCTTAAGAGAAGACTGCAAATCTTCTGTTTGAACTGGCACCGAACTCTGCTTGGCAGTCAACCTGGAAGCAATTTCACCAGCACCATAGGATCTACAAGTACCATTAGCAGAATTTGGCATATCCGAATTACAGCCAGGACGAGCAACTTTCTGCTGTGCCCGTACAAATTTTCTGACAGGAATGCAAACAGGACAGTTTAGATCTCTGCACCGTCTATAGTGATTAATTAAGACCCTTGTTGCAGGGCAGCGAGGATATTGACACTCAAAAGTGCTGCATCGTTCCATATGCTTCACAAGTTTTTGAGCTTTTATGCAATTCTGCTCTGCACATTTCCCTTCAGGAGCAGAACATCCACGTGCATGCGTCAAAAATAATAGCCACTTCTGCTGATTGTAATACTGTCGTTCACGAGGAAGGTCATTAAATCTGCAGATGGAGCTGCTTGAGTTATTGGTAGCAACTGCTCTATTACCAAAAGGTTGACCGACCGGTGATCTCTCTGTGGACAAATTATTTGGATAAGCTTCCTCCTTCCTGGAAGTTCTCTGACACAATTCCTCTTGCACATTTTGCTTATCTGAGAAGCTGCCTGGTATTTGACTCCCATCTTGCGACTTGGAATACCACTGACCCTGAAATACTGCATCTGAATGAACTCCATTAGAGAAAAAAGCTGAAATGACTCTTAGAATCAGTAACAAACTGTTGAGAATTCAACAATTGATGCTTTTGTTCTGAAGGCTGAGACACTGACAAAAGGATATCCTGCTGACTAGACGGAGGAGGGAGCAACTGAGTACCTTTAGAATGGTCTTCAATGGAATTTGGCTGAAACTGATTTATGTCAGAAAACTGAAATTGCTCAGCATTGACCCGAGAGTGTTGAGCTTCATCATGATTTCCAGGCTCAGACTTTACCTGAATACCAAGATCAGAAGGTAACTGAGCTTGACCAAAAGCATTGCTCCTTGACAAAATTTGGTGCTGCTGATTTTGCAGCTTTTGTTGGGGTTGAGGTTGAACAAGTTGGTGTTGCTCCTGGAACTGCTGAGGCGGCTGTTGAAAATGTTGATGCTGATAGGAAGATAAATTGTTATCTCCCACTGAATGCTGGGACTGAAAGTTCATCTTTGCTGACTGATCAACTGGTTGAACCTTTATATTTGGCATCTGCCCAGAGGCAGTCAAGTTTGACTGATTAGTAATCAAAGGAGAGTTTGTTTTGGACATGGACTGTAAGGCTACAGCACTCGGTTTTTGATTATTCATGACCATTCCCACAGAAGAAACAGGAAGACACAAGTTTCCAGACCCCGAAGTATCTGCATGGCTGATACCATATCTATCACCTGTCACTAAAAAAAGAAGAAAAAAATAGTTCTCATTATTTGAAGCTTGCAACAATCAGATTGCAGGAGTTATTTTCAGTAATTGTTGAGGGTGGGGGCACCTTGCATTAATGGTTGATGTTGTTGATCAAAATTCTGCGGCAATGACTTTGAAGAGTTCCCGTACGTGGTTGCTGGTATATAGCCATCAGATGCTGAACCATTCACCAAGTGCAAATTGTTTCCAATCATTCCAAGTCCCCCACCATTCATAGGCCCAGTTAACTGTCCATAGGATCTATTCTGAAATCCTGACCTGATTCCACCACCCACATGGCTGCCAACTGTATGCAGTATACGGCTGTTTTGAGCAGCAACATGCTGCTTTTGTTGCAGAGGCTGTGAAACACTTGGGGAATCAACACTAGAAAATGCAGCAATACTACTGGGTGAGTCCAAATTCATGGAAGACTGTGCACTAGTGTTACTATTCAAATTAGCACCACCACTGGAATTAAACCCAGGAGTGGGGATCATTTGGCTTGTCATTCCTTGCCCACTCATTGATGGTACCAAATTATTCCCACCCGAACTGACCAAGAAATTGGAAGTTGGCTGTTGATATCCATTTGTCAAACACACTGCAAGGATAAGTACAAAGTGAAATAAATCCTTAATAACCTAGAAAATAATTATACCATCAGTAGAACTAAAAGAAAAGCAAATGTACCACTGGAAGACACATTAGTCATTGGCAAGAAGCTTCCAGCATTAACAGTAGAGGATGCAATGGTACTCCCAGCAGCCATGGAACTGTCAACAGATGATGTTCCAATTAGGGCCGAATTCGCACTTTGCGCCATGCCTGGAGTTGGTATCATTGTACCAACAGAGCCAGAAGAATTAACACGAGAGAATCGCTGGTTTTGATTGTTCATCCGAAGGCCTTTAATCAGGCCATATAAGCGGTTCTCCAAAGTTGTCAGATTCAAATACTCCTCCTAACATGACGAAGTGCTAAGTCAACAAGCAAAATAAATAGAATATATTTTCATCATAACACTTTCTAGGGGTCTTTTAGCTTTATTAGAGATTCTTATGCCAGCAGGAAATATAGAGAACTTCTAGTACTTTCATTTTTATTTGTACAATGTTGGCCTGAGATGAATTTAAATGGGGAACATGGTCGGTAGGATCCATAGCCAACCCCAACTTGTTTGGGACTATCGTCTTTTCATCACAGCAGAAACACGTAAACAACTGCATAAAGAGCAGAGCTGAAATAGCAAACCTTTGTTGATGCACTTTTAAACAAGCCCTCCTCCAAGCGTTTAACTATATCCATAACCTTCTTGGGAGGTTTCTCATGGGCTTGCTGCCGCTGCATGAGATACTCGTAGCTGAAAAACAGAAAGGTTGCAAAACTCTCATCAGTTCTCACCATCATAAAACTTATCAGAATTGCAGTAGAATCAATTTCATAAATAGTGGTTAAAGGATTCCAAGTGGGTTTAGAAGAAAGTCATGAAAAACAAAAACAAGCATATGTTGGATAGGCTTAGCAGAGGAAACATGAAATAAATGAACCAATAGGCAGAAAATAATACTGTTTACTTGGCACACAGAAAATACTCAGCCATTAAATGAATCGTAGAGTCATCAAAAGCACCCAAATGTAAGAAAATAAAAGCTCTTTACTTTGGCACACAGAAAATATCTGCCTGCCAAATTATATACTCCATGTTATCAGCCAATTAAAGGTGAAAGAGGAAAAAATAAAACTGATCAATGGTAGTTGCACCCAGCAACTGAATAAAATAAATATTCACCAAAAAGGGCTGATCAAAGCATCAGCACAGTAAACGTCAATTTACTTGCATTCTACAGGATTAGAACTTCCCAAAATCCATGAATCAACATATATCACATGCATGCAGATAGCAAATCTGTACCGACGCCCCTCTGCAAACTTAAGTAGTTCATGAACAGTGCCTCAAAGTTCTCTCCTTATCCTTCTTTCATTGTTGTATTTAAATAGGAAACACCATACTCTACTACTCTGAAGTGAAAGATTCACCCTAGAAAGATCTCACAACCAACAATCAACTTATAACAGAATTTTACACTAACCTGAGAAAACAGCTTGCATTGAGGCGCCTCTCAAAAAGTGAGTCAGAAGAGATCATAGGAGGATCCAAGCAAATGAGTAAGTATCATATTAATCAAACAATCAATGATGCCTACTCTGTCTTCTGCACTACTCGGTCACATTTCATTCAAATACCAAATAAATTGTCTTAAAAGGGTTTTCTAAAACTAGAAGGTCCTCTAAGTATCACCTATCAAAAAGATAAGGTTCTCAAAGTATCATAGTCTGACTAAATGCTAAATGCCAAAGAATCAACATGATTTGCCACTATTGAGAAATGATGTTGAGAAAATAAATGCCTACAATGCAGATACAACACAATTTATAAAACGTGCCTTATTCTCACATGACCTAATATATTCTACATTAAAACAATATTTTGTTCCGAAGGTGAAGGAAAACTAGTTATAAGATATGGCTCATCAACTTTGATAAATTAGTCCTCACAGTATTGATAAGTTAGCCATTAACGGCTTGTTACTTCAGTTGATCTACACCATCCAACTCCCACACCCCTCCCTGCCAAAAGCAACAGAATAATGGAAGGAAGAAAGCACCTTGGAGACATTTTAATGGATGCAAAAGAACATACTTTCTTACATCTTATTTGATATAAAAAATCGAGCTTTCGAGAACTCAGGCTCCATATTTGGCATATTACTATGGACAACCGGATTTTGCATCTGCATAGAGAAAGGATTTCCGCTCTGCTGGGGTAGCCCAGGCAGAGAAGTGCCACTTTGATTTGGATCCTGCCCAGAGATCTGCCCTGACATATGCTGCAAATTCATTTTTATCTTGTATCCTTCTAACAAGCATGCACTTCATAGCACAGACTATAAGCATTCCATTAAATAGATGAGAATCCCACACTTCATAAGCTGGGTGGACATATATTCATCCAATCAGTTCGCCGTGAAATAACTTTATGATATCTGTAATGCTGCAGTCAAAACAATACCAGAAAATAATCAAAGAGTGGTCTACCTGATTGGTCATTGCACATGAAAGTACATGAGGTAACAAGAGAATCAAATAACCATAATACACTGGTACACATTGAAACTATATCAGTAGTGCTCCGAAAGAAGCTTGCTAATTAGAACGATCAATGTGAAAAAAAACAAAATGATAAAGGAAAAGAATGACACTAGCGATAAAATATTCGATCCTCACCTCTACACTAAAATTTTGATTACATTTGAACAATGAGTACAAAAAGCCCCAATTTTTTCCAGCTAAAATCAGGTTTTGTTTCAATATAATAAACAACCAGCTCCAATATGAGCATAAATCCAAACACATATTGTTAGCATTTTTTATTACATTTAGAACAATCAAGGTATTGAATCTTCAAAATTGAGAAAACATTACCAAACGTTCGCTGGAATCACCTTAGATCTCTAATGTTCGTTATTGAATATTCTACTTGACTGACAGACTGAGTTCCTAACATTTCCACCTTCTACTTTTATTTTTAATATGTTAAGCAATTTTTAAGAAATAAAATACCTGAAAAGACAAAAATAGCTAGTTTCACAATGAGAATACAAAAGGGCCCAATTCTTTCAGCTAAATCAGTTTTTGATTGAGTATAAGAAACAAACCAGCTACAATACAAGTATAAATCCATACACAAACACATATTACGTGATTACATTAGAACAATCAAGGTATAGCAAGCTCCACCAACTAAAGATATGTTAAACCATTTTAATTTTATATATTAATCAATTTCTAAGAAAAACAATCCCTGAACAGACAAAAATAGCTATCTCAATGAGGATACAAAAAGCCCCAAATTTTCCAGCTAAAATCAGCTTTTATACTCCAATATGAGCATAAATCCAAGCACGACACACATATTGTTAACATTTTGATTACATTTAGAACAATCAAAGTGTTGAATCTTCAAAATTCATATAACATTACCAAACATTCGAATAGAATTCACCTTAGATTTCTAACTTGACTGAGTTCCTAACATTTCCAGCTTGACTTAACAGACAAAAAGAGCTAGTTTCTCAATGACTGTACAAAAAACCCCAATTTTTCAGCTTAAATCAGCTATTTGTTTGAATATTGAAACAATCAGCTCCAATGTGAGCATAAATCCAAACACAAACACCTATTGTTAGCATTTTGATTACATTAGAACAATGAGAGTACAAAAAGGCCCAATTTTTCAGCTAAAATCAGTCTTTTATTTGCATATAAGAAATAACCAGCTACAATATGAGCATAAATCCAAACACAAACACCTATTGTTGGCATTTTGATTACATTTGAACAATGAGAGTACAAAAAGTCCCAAATTTTTAAAGATAAAATCAGTTTTTTTGTTTGAATATAAGAAACAACCAGCTACAATATGAGCATAAATCAAACACAAAACACCTATTGTTAGCATTTTGATTACATTAGAACAATCAGAGTACAAAAAGGCCCAATTTTCCAGCTAAAATCAGTTTTTTATTTGCATATAAGAAACAACCAGCTCCAATATGAGCATAAATCCAAACACACACAAATTGGCAGCATTTTGATTAGAAGCCCAAGTTTTTCAGCTAGAATCAGCTTTTTGTTTGAATATAAGAAAAACTAGCTACAATATGAGCATAAATCCAAACACAAACACATATTGGTAACATTTGATTACAAGCCCCAATTTTTCAGCTAAAATCAGCTTTTTGTTTGAATATAAGAAACAACTAGCTACAACATGAGCATAAATCCAAACACAAACACATATTACTAGCATTTTGATTACATTAAACCAATCAAGGTATTGAATCTTCGAAATTCACAAAAAGGCGCAATTTTTCCAGCTAAAATCAGTTATTTGTTTGCATATAGAGACAACCATCTACAATATGAGCATAAATCCAAACAAAAACACTTATTGTTAGCATTTTGATTACATTACAACAGTAACAGTACAAAAAGGCCCAATTTTTTTAGCTAAAATCAGCTTTATACACCAATACGAGCATAAATCAAAGCACAAAACACATATTGTTAACATTTTGATTACATTAAAAAATCAAGGTATTGAATCTTCGAAATTCACAAAAAGGTGCAATTTTTTCAGCTAAAATCAGTTTTTTGTTTCAATATAGAAACAACTAGCTACAATATGAGCATAAATCCAAACACAAAACACCTATTGGTAGCATTTTGATTACAAGCCCCAATTTTGCAGCTAAAATAAGCTTTTTGCTTGAATATAAGAAACAACTAGCTACAATAAAAAAATAAAAAAAGGGTAGCCCGGTGCACTAAGCTCCCATATGCGCAGGGTCCGGGGAAAGGCCGGACTACAAGGGTCTATTGTACACAGTCTTACCTCACATTTCTGCAAGAGGCTGTTTCCACAGCTTGAACCCATGACCTCTTGGTCACATGGAGGCAACTAGCTACAATATAAGCATAAAAACAAACACAAAACACATATTGTTAACATTTTGATTACATTATAATAATCAAGGTGTCGAATCTTCGAAATTCACAAAAAGGCGCAATTTTTTCAGCTACAATCAGTTATTTGTTTCAATATCGAAACAACCAGCTACAATATGAGCATAAATCCATACACAAACACCTATTATTAGCATTTTGATTACATTACTACAATAACAGTACAAAAAGGCCCAATTTTTTCAGCTAAAATCAGCTTTTATACTCCAATATGAGCATAAATCCAAACACAAACCACATATTGTTAACATTTTGATTACAATCAAGGTATTGAATCTTCGAAATTCATAAAACATTACCAAATATTCGAATAGAATTCACCTTATATTTTTAACTTGACTGAGTTCCTAACATTTCCAGCTTCACTGAACAGACAAAAAGAGCTAGTTTCTCAATGAGAGTACAAAAAGCCCAATTTTTTCAGCTAAAATCAGTTTTTTATTTGCATATAGAGACAACCAGCTTCAATATGAACATAAAGCCAAACATAAACACCTATTATTAGCATTTTGATTACATTTGAGCAATGAGAGTACAAAAAGGCCCAATTTTGTTTTTTGAGAAACTGGTAATGAAAAAGCCCCAAATTGTTTTCAGCTTAAATCAGCTTTTATTTGAATATAGGAATAACCAGCTCCAATGTGATCATAAATCCAAACACAAACACAGATTGTTAGCATTTTGATTACATTATAACAATCAAAGTATAGAATCTTCATACCAAACAGACAAAAAGAGCTAGTTTCTCAATGAGAGTACAAAAGGCCCGATTTTTCAGCTAAAAACAGCTTTTATTTGGATATCGAAACAATCAGCTACAATATGAGCATCAAAACAAACACTAACACCTATTGTTAGCATTTTGATTACATTAGAACAATAACAGTACAAAAAGCCCAAATTTTTTTCAGCTAAAATCAGCTTTTTGTTTCAATATAGAAACAACCAGCTCCAATATGAGCATAAATCCAAACACAAACACCTATTGTTAACATTTTGATTACAAGCCCCAATTTTCCAGCTAAAATCAGTTATTTATTTGCATATAAGAAACAACTGGCTACAATATGAGCATATTGCTAACATTTTGATTAAATTTAGAACAATCAATGTATTTAATCTTCAAAATTCATAAAACATTACTGAAATTCACCTTAGATTTCTAACTTACGATAACAACCACCTCTGTCGATGAAGAGAAGGAGCTTCGGCAAATTGACGAGCCTTAAGAGATCGACGGCGATGTTCGACGCGGCGGCGGCGGCGGCGGCGGTAGGTGGCCGGGGTTTCGATGAAGGAGCGATGGTGAGAACGAAAGGGAACTTGCGATATCGAGAAACGATAGAGTCAAAGGGTGGAATTGGAAAGGTTGGGGTACGGATCGGCTCGTATATATCAGGGGTAGAAGAGTAATTGTACCCATGTCATTTTTCCCCTTTTTCATTTTTTTCATTTTTTCCCTTCTCTTATCTGCATAATTACTCCTATCTTAGATGACAGTTTACTTTTAAGAAATATATTATTGGCATAATACATAGTTTACCCCTCTCTTGAAATAAAATTAATACATCTTTCTAATACAAGCAATCGTTACATACTCTATTTAACCATTTGTATCCAATCATTTTTTCTTAAAAATTATATTATGCGCATCAATTAGTGTGTGACATGTGTTACATCTTAATAAACTAAAAAAAAGCATAAAAAAACTCATATCTTGTGTCTCGTCTTCTCCAACCCCACGTTTGTTCATCTTCTCGACAACCATTCGGCCTCCATCATAACCACTTTCGTCGAATGGTTAGATTCAACTTTTTTAGGTTATTTTTTCACAAATGTCAATTCATACATTCAATTACTTATAATAAATTTTCAGATTCAAGTTCGACCCTTAAAAGTAAAAGTTCTTAATGGTGTTCTTTGAATTGTATCAAAATTAATTATTCATTTTCGATACATTTTAAATAATTTTAAAAAAATCTCGTTCAATTTTAAGATTGGTATTTTGACATTCTAATTAAAATGTATGCTGAAATGAAGAAAGAAGAGAATGAAATGAAAAAAGAAAAAGAATAACAAAAAGAAAATCTATTTCCTATCATTTTCTTCCTTTCCTAAACCATCACAAAAAAGCTCCGACAAACATTACTTTCATCATAGAAAAAAATATTAGTTTTATATTAAGGGTTGAAAATTCCCCTGAAATAGAGCAAATTTATCTTATTTTAATTTTGATCTACTTAGTACAAATTTGCCCTTCAATTATAGAAAGTAGAACAAATTTTTCATCCGTTTGACTTTGGTCTCAAATATACCCTTATGACGAGTGGATTGACTCATATTTACCTCTCAAAACTAACTGAATTTTTTACTTTCAATCAACTTTTTTATTTTAAGGTCAAAAATTTATTTGACTTCTATTTCTACAACGAGGGGAAGAACGAAAAAGGTAAAAAAAAAATGTATAATTTTTTCCCTCAGAAATACGTATCAAAAGCAGAGATTCACAAATCATTTTGTTTTTGCTCAAAAGGATAACTAATAAGTCTGTTCCCTTTCAGTTTTCTATTTGTGAAGATTAATGCTTTCCTGGCTGCGTAATTACAATTATATGCATAAATTTAGCTCAAAATAAATAAATAAAATTACTTTATGAATTTTGTTTTTCTGACATGACACAATCCCAATTTCTTAGGCAAGATCATAACTTCTTGTCAAGTATACATAATAACTCCCTGCAATTTCTCCATTTACTTTCAATTATTGCTTATTGATTTAAGAATTTCAATTTTTATTTAAGTTCTTTAAATATAAAAATTAAAGGGCAATGATCTAAATAAATATTAACAAAAAAATTGTTTGTGGACGCTTCATGCTATTATCAGTAGAGTTTGGAGATATCTCAAATTTCGTTCCCCACTGACTTGTAATCTCATTTCTTCCCATACTTTAGTTTTAACTAGTGGTGGTCAGTGGGCCGGGCTCGGGTCTGGAGGGCCGGGTCTGGCGGGGTCGGGGCGGGATGGGCGAAGGGGTCGGGGTCGGGTCTGGCGGGGTGGCCGGACTTGCTCCAGTCCCGTCCCGGTCCCGGTCCCGATCCCGTCGGAATCGGGTCGGGGCAGGCGGGGTCTGGCGGATTTCCTTTTTTTTTTTTTAAATAACATATGTATAAAAAAACTCAATAAACAAGACAAAATAGTGTAATAAAAACATCTCAAGACTGTTTTTGTGCCTCTTATATTATTTAATAGACATATGATTTTTTGTAATACAAATACAATTGTCTAAAAAGTAAAATCTAAATTGCAACTTTGTGGTGTTGTCCAAAAGTTGCAAATTAAATAATAAAATTGCAATTAAAAAAATTACATTCTCAAAAAAACTTGTTCTAATTGCTTGATGATTTCCTGTGGTTCTTCGGTTGGAATTGGTATTTATTGGTCAAATTGATCTACGTCGCTTCCACCACCTTCGGATAAGATTTTGTTGTAGTTTTCGTCTTCTTCTTCGTTGATCTCCGGTTGACCGCACCTTCTCCGCTCCGCTCATATCCAATCTCTGAATAATACTGCAATTTCAAAGCTGTCTCCGGCTAATGAGTGTCTGTGGTCTCCTATTTGATATCTGCCGGCAGAAAAAGCGCTTTCAGACGCAGTTGATGACGCTTGAATGTTCAAAACATCTCGAGCCATTAATGAAAGTGTCGGAAAGGTCTTCTCATTCCCCCTCCAGTATTTCAGCAAGTCTTCATGTCCATTTTCATTGATAACTTCTTGGTACGGTACAGAACCATGCAAAACAAAAATATCCAACTCGCTAATTTGGTTAGTAGTAGAGGTACGGCCGCACATTCTATTTCTAAGGCTTTCAATACTAGCCGCAGAAACAACATGTCTTTTGTGAGGTTGTGTTGAAGATGAAGAAGATGGTATGGAAGCCGGTAAGTTACTAGCATTTTCTTGTTGATAAAATCTATATATTTTTTTGCATTGATGTTCTACGCTAGACAACACTTCTTCTTTAGTTTGTTCAATATGTGGTGGGTGATTTAGATTTTTGGGACTTGGAGGTTGTAGTACTTCTATACAATCGTAAATAGTTTCAATTAGTGATTTAGTACCGTCTATTTTAATAGTAGGATTTAAAACAGATCCAATAATATAAATAGTGGGAATAGGAATAAAATATTTTTTTATTTTGACAAACATTTTTTTAATAGCTGCCTTATAAGCTGGTTTTTCCATATATTCACTAAGTAATAAAAATATTAGAGTTATATAAAGCAACATTGTTGAAATAGTAGGATAATATATACCGGAAAATTCTTTTGTTGCTTGAAAAAATTTCTCTAAAAATACAATAAGTTCGAAATTTTTTACCCAATCACTATCTAAAATCATATCAGCTGAATTTTTATTATGAGAGTTAAAAAATAAAGTTATAGGTTTTCTATAGTCATAAGCAACAAGTAGTTGCTCATATAAAGAATTCCACCTAGTGGATACTTCTTGTGGAATTTGTCTATAAGATAGTCCACAATCATGACAAGTTTTTTTATATTCTTTTCTACGTTGTACTTTATTACTTTTAAAAATAAAGTTTATAGCAAATTGTATTTTACTAAGAATGTCTTCAAAAAATGATAGACCATCCTTTATAATTAAGTTATATATATGGCACGCGCATTTTATATGAAAATGAT
Source organism: Anisodus tanguticus (assembly GCA_034509755.1). NCBI lineage: Eukaryota > Viridiplantae > Streptophyta > Magnoliopsida > Solanales > Solanaceae > Anisodus > Anisodus tanguticus. Next base: position 61,112,981 of record CM067539.1, read on the forward strand.
CTGGAAAAGATGGAGTTAAACTATTTTTAAAAATTGTAATTGCGTAATTGTTAGAAGAAGCGTTATCTAATGTAATAGTCATAATTTTATCGGTTATTCCGTAATAATGGCACACTTGATAAATATTATCTACAATAAAAGAACCAGTGTGCCCATCATCTATATATCTATACGCTAAAATACGTTTTTGCATAGACCATTTATAATCTATCCAATGACAAGTTACAGTTAAATAATCATGGCCGTTAGTACTACGACCTATATCAGACGTGATAGATACTTTGTCATTAAAATGATATAATGAATAACGTAAATATTGTTGATATTCATGCGCGAATTTAAATACATCTCTCTTAACAGTTGATCTAGGAAAACCGTTAAAAGCAGGATTATATATATATCTCTAATGTAATGAATAAAATCGGGAGATGAAGGAAATGAAAAAGGCAAACCCTCCACAGCAACTAATTTTGATATTGCTTTCCAATCTCTATGTTTATTGTATTTAGAGCGTACAATTTCCCCCGTCATAGGGTTAATTTGACCCTGTACTTGGTCCGGGACAGTATCAGTATGTGAACCTTGTCCCTATGGAGCGGGCGTTTGCGCACCGGTTTTGAAGCCTGGTATTGGGCATACCTAGTGGATGAGCACTTACTACGTGTCTAATTAAACCCCCCCCCCCCCCCCGTCCCACCGTGACCTTTTCCAGTTTTAAATTTTAAAACATTTTTACAAATTTTACATATAGCTACTTGATTCTCTACGTCCCTATGAAAAAATGTCCATGCATCTGATTTTAATGGTCGTTTTTCTGGACCTCGTCTCATACTAGGGGGAATAAGAGGTATTTCAGTTGAAGGTGCACTAGTGGGTGTGTTGTCATCAACATTAGTGGGTGTATCATCTAGATCATCGTCTAAATTAAAGTCTCCTTGAGTTCCAGAAAATAGCTCCTCGTCTAAATCTAATGGTATTGTAGGAAAATGTTGAGTATCAACAAAATCATCCTGTGTAGGAATAAGATGACTAGAAAAAGTACCCTTGCCCTGGTTGTCGCCCCTACTAGAAGAAGCACACTTACCCTTAAACATACCTCTTAATCCTTTCATTTTAATTATGATAATAAATAATTAAAGACAATAAAATTAAGTGATCTAAAGTTCTAAACTAAATAAACAGACAATAATAATTTAATGAAGGAACGAATGTACCAAACGCCGACGTAACGTCGACGTGTAATCGAGAGGTTGAAAATTGAAACTTTGCTCGATGGAAGATCCTCAAGCTAGTTGCCAACTTCACTCCCAATTCCCAAATGAATAAATAAAATTGAATATTTAGTAAATAATGTAGACTTGTAGAGAGATATATTGAGAGATTGTAGGAAGATTTGTGAGAAAGATGAAGCGAAAATGAGTTATTTATAGTTGGAAAATTGGGTTAAAGTGTAAATATAATAACTTATGGGTTAAAAATAAATATTAAGGGGTAAGGGTTGGGGGAGGGGGGAGGCCTAAAATGGTCATTGGCCAACGGCCAAAATCTAAAATGGTCGTTGGTGCAACAGTCATATTTGCAAAGGGGGCACAAATGGCGGGCTCGGGCTCGGGACGGGCTCGAGGCGGGCTCGGGTCTGGCGGGACGAGACATTGTCCCATCCCGAGTTCGAGTCCCCCTACCGTTTTTTTTATTTTTTGAGCGGGACCGGGGCGGGCTCGGGACGGGGTCGGGCCGTTCCGGCCCACTGGCCACCCTTAGTTTTAACTCTTTTCTGCTACACTGATGTTTTACTACACACGAGATGTTCATAAACAAAACAAAAAAAAAACTACTTTACTGCAATATATTTTATAGAAATTGCATTTAATTTTTATTTTTTAATTAATTTGTTTTGATACTATGATAATTTGATTGAAATAAGAATTTAAAGAAAGGACAAATATGTCAAACTGTATTTTGTTTATATTAATGAAAAGTAGGTAAAAAGAATTGTTACGGAAAAATCAAAATAAGAGAAGCAAGCCTATTAATTTTGAAGGGCAAATATAAAATTTAAAAAAAGGACAGTCTGGTGCACTAAGCTCCCGCTATGTGCGGGGTCCGGGGAAGAGCCGGACCACAAGAGTCTATTGTCTTACCTCACATTTCTGCAAGAGATTGTTTCCACATTTGAAGGGCAAATATGAGCTAGTTTAATAATGATGAGGGATATATATATATATATATATATATATATATATATATATATATATATATATATATATATATATGAAATCGTGAAATATTTGGTAAAATTATATTCTATTTTTCAAACTTCATATCTTCTTCTTTCTAGACCTCCACAAGGATGACGATGCCACTCTTTTCATCACCTTAGAGCCTCGCTAAGTATGTCAACAAAATACTCGAATTGTTTTAAATGAGGAAACATAATGGGTAGACGAAGGAGAACAAGATCACTGCCGAAGGCTTCTAGTCGTCGGAGGTGGTCTTATGTGGGGATAGTGGATACATGTGATGATAAGAAAAAAATGAAGGTTGAGAGGGGCCAAGAGATTCTAGAGTAAAGTCTTGTTGAAGAAGTTTCTTTATTAAAAAGATAAAAATGTCATATGATGATTTTTTTTTTATAACCAGCTTCCCCGGCTTACGTCAGACTATTTCTGGAGATAGTAATCTCGATTCCTCCGCACTACTACCAGTAAATCACGGGATGTGTCTGAATGACCAGGGTTTGAGAGAGCAACTGATATCACCTACAAGGTCTTACCCCAGAAGAGAACAAATTGCTCCCACCAGGGTTCGAACCCACGCTTCAGTCCTTCCGCTGGATTTTAACTTCCCTCCTTTGCCATCCAACTATTCCCGGAGGACCATATACTGATTGTTTCTTGGGCTACGTCAAGCGTTTGAGACTCACACACTTTGTCGTTATAAAAGATCACCAATTAGGTGTTTAATAGGAATATTTTCAACAAACATTAGGTGTTTAATAGATACTATCTTCAATTTAGGTGTTTAAATTAAAAGAATTAAGCAAATTTTATGTAATGTTTATGTATAGACTATCTAAACTTAAAAAGAGAAAGAGAATGATAGAATGCAAAAGAAATTCTAAGACTAACGTGAAGGGGAGGGGAAAACTTGAACTAGGTTTAGTTGTTGGTTGAAAGTAAGAGTGGCCAGTGGGCCGGGCTCGGGTCTGGCGGGGTCGGGGTCGGGGCGGGACGGGAGAAGGGGCGGGGTCGGGTCTGGCGGGCTCTGGCGGGGTCGGGTCTGGCGGGACTGGAGCAAGTCCCGTCCCGATCCCGATCCCGTCGGGCTCGGGTCGGGGCGGGGTCGGGCTCGGGGCGGGATACGGCGGGTTTTCATTTTTTTTTATTTAAAATAACATATGTATAAAAAAAACTCAATAAACAAACTAAGATAGTGTAATAAAAACATCCCAAGGCTGTTTTTGTGCCTCTTATATTATTTAATAGACATAAGATTTTTTTGTAATACAAATACAATTGTCTAAAATCTAAATTGCAACTTTGTGGTGTTGTCCAAAAGTTACAAATTACATAATAAAATTACAATTAAAAAAATTACATTCTCAAAAAAACCTGTTCTAATTGCTTGATGATTTCATGTGGTTCTTCGGTTGGAATTGGTATTTGTTGGTCAAATTGATCCACGTCGCTTCCACTACCTTCGGTTAAGATTTCGTTGTAGTTTTCATCATCTTCTTCGTTGATCTCCGGTTGACCGCACCTTCTCCGCTCCGCTCGTATCCAATCTCTGAATAATACTGCAATTTCCAAGCTGTCTCCGGCTAATGAGTGTCTGTGGTCTCCTATTTGATATCTGCTGTAGAAAAAGCGCTTTCGAGACGCGATTGACGACGCTTGAATGTTCAAAACATCTCGAGCCATCATTGAAAGTGTCGGAAAGGTCTTCTCATTCCCCCTCCAAAGATTTCAAAGACAAGTCTTCATGTCCATCTTCATTGATAACTTCTTGATACGGTACGAGAACCCTGTAAAACAAAAATATCCAACTCGCTAATTTGGTTAGTAGTAGAGGTACGACCGCACATTCTATTTACGAGGCTTTCAATACTAGCCGCGAAACAAAGATGTCTTTTGTGAGGTTGTATTGAAGATGAAGAAGATGGTATGGAAGCCGGTAAGTTACTAGCATTTTCTTGTTAATAAAATCTATATATATTTTTGCATTGGTGTTCTACGCTAGACAATACTTCTTCTTTAGTTTGTTCAATAGGTGGTGGGTGATTTAGATTTTTGGGACTTGGAGGTGGTAGTACTTCTATACAATCGTAAATAGTTTCAATTAGTGATTTAGTACCGTCTATTTTAATAGTAGGATTTAATACGAGAACCAATAATATAAATAGAGGGAATAGGAATAAAATATTTTTTTATTTTGAGAAACATTTTTTTAATAGGCTTGCCTTATAAGCTTGGTTTTTCCATATATTCACTAAGTAATAAAAATATTAGAGTTATATAAAATAACATAGTTGAAATAGTAGGATAATATATACCGGAAAATTCTTTTGTTGCTTGAAAAAATTTCTCTAAAAATACAATAAGTTCGGAGATTTTTTCCCAATCACTATCTAAAATCATATCAGCTGGCTTTTTATTATGAGAGTTAAAAAATAAAGTTATAGGTAATTTATAGTCATAAGCAACAAGTAGTTGCTCGTATAAAGAATTCCACCTAGTGGATACTTCTTGTGGAATTTTTCTAAAAGGTAGTCCACAATCAGGACAAATTTTTTTATATTCTTTTCTACGTTGTACTTTATTACTTTTAAAAATAAAGTTTATAGCAAATTGTATTTTACTAAGAATGTGTTCAAAAAGTGATAGACCATCCTTTACAATTAAGTTATATATATGGCACGCACATTTTATATGAAAATGGTCTGGAAAAGAAGGAGTTAAACTATTTTTTAAAATTGTAATTGCGTAATTGTTATTAGAAGCGTTATCTAATGTAATAGTCATAATTTTATCGGTAATTCCGTAATAATCGCACACTTGATAAATATTTTCTGCAATAAAAGTACCAGTGTGCCTATCATCTATATATCTATACGCTAAAATACGTTTTTGCATAGACCATTTATAATCTATCCAATGACAAGTTACAGTTAAATAATCATGGCCGTTAGTACTACGACCTATATCAGACGTGATGGATACTTTGCCATTAAAATGATATAATGAAAAACGTAAATATTGTTGATATTCATGCGCGAATTTAAATACATCTCTCTTAACAGTTGATCTAGGAAAACCGTTAAAAACAGGATTATATATATCTCTAATGTAATGAATAAAACCGGAGATGAAGGAAATGAAAAAGGCAAACCCTCCACAACAACTAATTTTGATATTGCTTCCCTATCTCTATGTTTATTGTATTTAGAGCGTACAATTCCCCCCGTCATAGGGTTAATTTGACCACGTACTTAGTCGGAACGATATCGGTATGTGAACCTTGTCCCGATGGAGCGGGCGTTTGCGCACCCGGTTTTGAAGCCTGGTATTGGGCATACCTAGGCCGGATGAGCACTTACTACGTGTCTAATTAAACCCCGTCCCACCGTGACCTTTTCCGAGTTTTAAATTTTAAAACATTTTTACAAATTTTACATATGGCTACTTGATTCTCTACGTCCTTATCAAAAAATGTCCATGCATCTGATTTTAATGGTCGTTTTTTGGACCTCGTCTCATACTAGGGGGAATAAGAGGTATTTCGGTTGAAGGTGCACTAGTGGGTGTGTTGTCATCAACATTAGTGGGTATATCATCTAGATCATCGTCTAAATTAAAGTCTTCTTGAGTTCCGAAAAATAGCTCCTCGTCTAAATCTAATGGTATTGTAGGAAAATGTTGAGTATCAACAAAATCATCCTGTGTAGGAATAAGATGACTAGAAGAAGTACCCTTGCCCTGGTTGCCCCTACTAGAAGAAGCACCCTTACCCTTACCCTTAAACATACCTTTTAATCCTTCCATTTTAATTATGATAATAAATAAATAAATAAATAATTAAAGACAATAAAATTAAGTGATCTAAAGTTCTAAACTAAATAAACAGACAATAATAATTTAATGAAGGAACGAATGTACCAAACGCCGACGTAACGTCGACGTGTAATCGAGAGGTTGAAAATTGAAACTTTGCTCGATGGAAGATCCTCAAGCTAGTTGCCAACTTCACTACCAATTCCCAAATGAATAAATAAAATTGAATATTTAGCAAACAATGTAGACTTGTAGAGAGATATATTGAGAAATTAGAGAGATTGTAGGAAGATTTGTGAGAAAGATGAAGAGAAAATGAGTTATTTATAGTTGAAAATTGGGTTAAAGTGTAAATATAATAACTTATGGGTTAAAAATAAATATTAAGGGGTAGGGGGTTGGGGGAGGGGGGGGGGGGGGCTAAAATGGCCGTTGGTCAACGGCCATAATCTAAAATGGTCGTTGGTGCAACGACCATTTTTGCAAAGGGGCGGGGTCGGGGTCGGGGCGGGGTCGGGTCTCGCGGGCCTGGGGCGGGCTCGGGTCTCGCGGGACGAGACATCGTCCCGTCCCGAGTTCGAGTCCCGCCCCCGTAATTTTATTTTTTTTTGGCGGGGTCGGGGCGGGCTCGGGTCGGGGTCGGGCTGTCCCGGCCCACTGGCCAGCCCTAGTTGAAAGACAAAATCACCACTCTTATTTATTTATTTGTTTATTTATTAGTGCCATATGCCACATTTAAGGAAAAGCAAAACATTGTTAACTGATTATCTTCGTGAAGTAGGTTAGCAAAAATATCTTCCGAAAAGCATTCATCAATCATGTTGAAATAATGATTGATACTCACATCTATTTTATTTTGAGTGATTTCGTTACAGTTTTCTAGTGCATTCTTAGAATGAGATTACGACGCTAAAGAAGCTAGCTCACTCTCATTCCAATAATCAAAGAAGTAGGCTCCATGTTTCTATAGTTTGTTCAGCTCTTTTTTCTATTATGTTGGTGTTCTATATGATCGACATAAGACTCAACTTGTTAAATATTATAAAGGTGCAGTGAACACCATACTGGATATCTCTATCATTTTCTTCTCTTTTAGTTTGATCAATATGAGTTCGCTTGATACTAGCATCTTTATCGTTCTCAATAGGAGTTTTCCAACAACAAAAAAACTAGTAGCCCACGTACATTAGCAGCACTTGAGATGATTTTAGGTGTAGGGTATTTCCTCTGGCTATATAATTGTATGTTTCTCAAAATTTAAAATTCGATTTCCTCCATAAATTTTCCAATCGAAATGACAAAGATATTTTCAATTCATTTTTTCTTAAATATTTATTATATATCTTTTTATCGTCAACTAAATCGACGGAAAATATAATAATTTGACTTTTAATTACCTAGACATTGAAAAAGTTCTCCCTCAGTATTAAACTAAATATCTTCGATAACTTTCAACAATTTTTGTCTCATATTTAATTTTATTTTAAAAAATATCGGCAAACCTCCTAGCTGTCTCTGCACTCCTACCTCCTTTATCACTGAGCGGTTATTTAGGGACCTTAACTGGCGATCCGGATTGTTTCCCTCTCGACGATGAAGCTTATCCCCCATCATCTCACTAGCCGACCTTGACCCCTGTTATTTTGATGTCATATCTAGTATTTAGAGTTTTCCTCGATTTGACACCGCTCTCGCGGCCCGCACCAAAACAATGCTTTAACCATAGATGTCCAGTCAACTGCTGCGCCTCAACGCATTTCGGGGAGAACCAGCTAGCTATGGGTTCGAGTGGCATTTCACCCCTAACCACAACTCATTCGTTGATTCTTCAACATCAGTCGGTTCGGACCTCCACTTAGTTTCACCCAAGCTTCATCCTGGTCATGGATAGATCACCCAGGTTCGAATCCATAAGCAGTGACAATTGCCGTATGAAGACTCGCTTTCGCTACGGCTCCAGTGAGTTCCGTTAACCAGGACACTGCCTATGAGTCGTCGGCTCATTCTTCAACAGGCACGCGGTCAAAGCCCTGACTCCTCCTTTTATCGATGACTTTTAGAAGAGTGATCATATTCTCGATGGATTTCTTTGTCGTTGGTAAGTTTGGTCGATATTTCAAAAAAAAAAAAAACTTTTGTGATCAGTTACACTATATGGTGCCACATCAAATTTCCTCAATATGCAATTGTTGTCATGCAAGAGAACAAATACATAGAAAATCAAGGAAACAAGACAAGTGCATAAAATCACCATCGCATACAAATCAACTTGAAAACTCACCACATGTTTCAACCATTTAGAGCAGATACAACTCTCCCTGTTGTCTATATAATTTTTTTTTTTAAAAAAACCTGCATTTTGTTATATATTCTATTTGTCTTTTGAAAATTCTTTTAAATATGACTTTTAAGTTTGAAAAAGTGGAGGTAAAGAGGTTTTAGCATCTCTAGAGCTAGTTGGATTTGAAGACTTATCTTTCCTAATGTGAAGACTAGTTATGGTTTTAGATGATAAATGATCAGTTTTTTAAGTAATTTTTTTTCTCTCACAATTTTTTTCTTCAAGTTAAATACATGTTCAAATACAATTTGATTTCTAAATACGATTTTTAACTGTTTTTTATTTATTTTTCAAATATTACATTTTAATGTCCCAATGCCTACATTATCTTAGACAACAAATAAATAAAATCTCTTAGAATAATGGACAAGGAGCATCTTCCAAAAAAAAGGTACAAGAGCTATCTATTCCCCACCAAATATGAATCTATTTACATTTCCTTACACTTATTAGTCCATTATCAAGTTTACCAATTTGTTGATTTAAGGCATCGTATGTTTAGTTTACAATAAGAAAAAAAAGAACCACATTTAGGAAAGTGAATTTGGCCCATGTTATTTTGCTAATGACACATGTTTAGAACGTTATTAGAGTTCGCATTGTTTTTGTTAAACAGAGCAATATACCTGTGATATACACCCAATATACAGCAGTGTATATCACGAGTGCAAAGCAAAGGACCGAAGCGATGGATGGACTCGTTGGCTTAACATGGGCTTTCGGCATCGGCCCGAAATGGGCTCTCGGTAGTGGCCCATTTCGGACAGATTGAGGACAACACAATCTTGTATATATGGTATATATATTTGTAGTATATTGTAGTGTAAAGGTTACCTTAATCAGTGTTATACACTTACCATAATTGTATAGTTAGAATTATGGTAGAATAAGGTTTTAGAAATAGAATAGGAATAGGATTCTCCTATTATGGAAATATGTAACTTGTATATATAGCCTTTCAATTAATGAAAATAATCAAGGTTATCTACAGTTGGTTGCCGGTCTTTCGGAGGCCTATAATGGTGTTGGAACTCTCCTTCACCAAAGCAACCCTCTTCCTGACTTCTATCAAGCCCGCTCCATGCTTACTTTGGAAGAAGCCGGTTTGGCTAAAAAGGCGGCTACCGGAGCAAGCCCCGTCGTCATGATGGCGTCATCTCCTAGTTCTCCGAGTTTTGTTAATAATTCAGGCCAAAACCATAATCATGGTGGCGGCAAGAATAATCGCAAAAATAATAACAAAAATCGCGGGGGCAAACGCGGCGGTTCCGGTGGTCAGCAAGCAGGCGGTGGGTCCCATCCAGGGAACAGTGGCCCACCACCCCCTGGTCCCAGCAGTGGGGCCCATGGCAGTAGGGTTGGGGCAGTGGGTCGTGGGCCAGCAGCCCTCACAATTCTAGCGGCCATTGGGCTGGCCAACGGTTCAGGCCCAACACCCAGCAGTGGCGGCCCACGGCCAGTGGCCCGGCAGCAGCGGCAGCAGCAGCTACGACCCAGCTCCATCACGGACAGAAGTTCTTGGGCCCCGACATCCGCAAGCCCATCATGCAGCAGGCCCCATTCAGACCGATATCGAGGCCGCGATGCACACGTTGGGGTTGACTCAACTGGACCCAAATTGGTACATGGACACCGGGTCCACTACTCACATGACTTCCGAATCAGGTACTCTCTCATCTTATTCCAATTTGAGCACCCCTCGGGGTATAATTGTTGGTAATGGCAACTCTATTCCAATTCAGGGTTATGGTCAGAAAACGTTGTCTCCCCCCAATCCACCCCTTCTCTTGAAAAATACTTTACATGCTCCTAAATTGATTAAAAATTTAGTGTCTGTCCGAAAGTTCACTATTGACAATTCCGTTTTCCTTTGAATTTGATCCTTTTGGTTTCTCTGTGAAGGATTTCAAGATGGGGAGTCATCTCATGAGGTGTGATAGTAGGGGGGATCTATATCCTATCATGCCTGATTTCAGTCCATCGAGTCAAGCCTTGCCATTGCAGCCATCTTTCCTTCCATGTGGCATGCTCGTCTGGGTCATCCGGGGTCTTCTATTTTATCAATTTTAGATAAAATTAGCTTTATTTCATGTAAGGGTACGAGTCGTACTCCACTTTGTCAGTCTTGTTCATTAGGGGAAATTGTTAAGTTGCCATTTGTAGACTCCAATTCTTATACTTCAATGCCATTTGATATTATTCATAGCGACTTATGGACGTCTCCTGTTCTTAGTTCATTGGGTCATCGATATTATGTTCTCTTTTTAGATGATTATTCTAGATTTTTGTGGACGTTCCCAATTGCGAATAAATCACAAGTGTTTTCTGTCTTCATCAAATTTAGAGCGTTCATTCGTACTCAATTCGAAAGAGAAATAAAAAATATTCAATGTGATAATGGGAAAGAGTATGACAATAGGGAGTTTCGGGAATTCTGTGCTAATAATGGGATCAATTTTCGATTTTCGTGTCCTCATACATCTTCACAAAATAGGAAGGCCGAACGCAAAATTCATTCCATAAATAACATTGTCCGAACTCTCTTAATTCATGCCTCCATACCTCCATATTTTTGGCATCATGCTCTACAAATGGCCACATATCTTCTTAACATAATTCCGTCTAAAGGTTTGACATATTCTTCCCCTCTCAAAATCCTATATAATAAGAACCCTTCTTATTCTCACATTAGGGTTTTTGGATGCTTGTGTTATCCGTTATTCTCATCCACCACAATTAACAAACTTCAGGCTCGGTCTACCCCGTGTGTATTTTTGGGTTATCCGTCAAATCATCGTGGTTATAAATGCTTTGACTTATCCTCCAAGAAAATCATAACTAATCGACATGTCATTTTTTGTGAAACCCAATTTCCGTTTACAAAAGTTCATACTTCCGAGCCTAAGTCGTATAATTTTTTGGATGACCAAATATCCCCGTATATTATTCGGATTTTTTCGGACATCTCCCGCACCCAAAATTCTCCAACGGGCCCACTGCCCGCTGGCCCCACAGTTCCATGCCCAGTTTCAGCCACTGGAACAGTTCCGGTAATTGGGCCAGTCCAGCCCAATTCTTGAACTGGTCCAGACGACGATTCCAGTTACCGATTTGAGCCAGCAGGCCCACTGTCTGCTGGCCAGTCCGTCCCGAGCCCAGAAAATTCCCAAAATTCCCTCAATTCTTCCTTGAGTCATAGACCGGTCACTCGTAGTCATCGGAGTATTTTTACACCTAAAAGACATTTTAATTTACATTTTGATGTCTCTAAATCCCCCTTGCCCCGCAATCATGTGTCCGCATTAAATTACCCTAATTGGAAAATTGCTATGACTGATGAATATAATGCTCTTATTGATAATAAGACGTGGGAGTTGGTGCCCCGTCCATATGGTATTAATGTTATCAGGTCTATGTGGATTTTTGCTCATAAGAAGAATTCAGATGGGTCATTTGCTCGACATAAGGCGCGACTTGTTAGTGATGGTAAGACTCAGCAGGTTGGGATAGATTGTGGTGAGACATTTAGTCCGGTGGCCAAACCGGCTACCATTCGCACTGTGCTTAGCTTGGCTCTTTCAAAGACTTGGTCAATTCATCAGTTGGATGTCAAAAATGCTTTCCTACATGGTGATCTCAAGGAAACAATCTATATGCATCAGCCGTTGGGTTTCAGGGATCCAAACTGTCCTCATCATGTATGTTTGTTGAAGAAGTCCTTATATGGGCTTAAGCAGTCTCCAAGGGCCTGGTACATAAGGTTTGCTGACTTTGTTTCAACTATTGGGTTCACTCACAGCATGTTAGATAATTCCTTGTTCATCTACCGCCGTGGTTCGTCCTTGGCCTACATTCTGTTGTATGTGGATGATATCATTTTGACTGCCTCTTCCGATGCCTTGCGCCAGTCTATCATGACCATGCTCAGTTCTGAGTTCGCTATGAAAGACTTAGGGCCTTTGAGTTATTTTTTGGGGATTGCCGTCAAGCGTCATTCAGGTGGCTTGTTTTTGTCTCAACGAAAGTATGCTGTCGAGATCATAGAGAGGGCTGAGATGTCATCCTGTAAGTCCACTTACACGCCAGTTGATGCAAACCCCAAGCTGAGTGCCGCAGCAGGTGCACCATACGAGGACCCGACCCGCTATAGCAGTCTTGCAGGGGCCCTCCAGTATCTTACCTTTATCATACCGGATATTACGTATGCGGTTCAGCAGGTGTGTTTATTCATGCATGATCCCAGAGTTGAGCACATGAATGCAATCAAACGCATCATTCGGTATATTCAGGGGACACTGGATTATGGGTTGCACTTGTATCCTTCATCTACATCCACACTTGTCTCTTACACTGATGTTGATTGGGGTGGTTGTCCCGACACCAGACGGTCGACGTCTGGCTACTGTATGTTCCTTGGCAACAACTTGGTCTCCTGATCGGCAAAGCGTCAGGCAACTCTATCACGCTCAAGTGCAGAGGCAGAATATCGAGGGGTAGCGAATGTAGTCTCCGAATCATGTTGGCTACGTAATTTGCTTTTGGAGCTTTATTGTCCCATTCAGAAGGCAACCTTGGTATATTGCGATAACATTAGTGCCATCTACCTTTCAGGTAACCCAGTTCAACACCAACGCACCAAGCATATCGAAATGGACATTCACTTTGTCCGTGAAAAGGTTGCAAAGGGTCACGTTCGCGTATGCCATGTCCCGTCTCGTTATCAAATTGCGACATCTTTACAAAGGGTCTACCGGCGGCCTTCTCTTTGAAGATTTTAGGGACGATCTCGGCGTTCGAAAACCGCCCGCTATGATCGGGGGTGTGTTAAACGAGAGCAATATACATGTGATATACACCCAATATACATCGGTGTATATCACAGAAAAGCAAAGGACCGAAGTAGTGGATCGGACTCGTTGGCCGCGGTGGGCTTTCAAGATCGGCCCGAAAATGGGCTCTCGGCAGTGGCCCATTTCGGACAGATTGAGGACAACACAATCTTGTATATATGGTATATATATTTGTAGTATATTGTAGTGTAAAGGTTACCTTAATTAGTGTTATACTCTTACCATAATTGTATAGTTAGAATTATGGTAAAATAAGGTTTTAGAAATAGAATAGGAATAGGATTCTCCTATTATGGAAATATGTAACTTATATATATAGCCTTTCAATTAATTAAAATAATCAAGGGGATTATTTCTTTCAGTTTTGGTGTCCATTGAAAAGTTGTGATATACTAGATTTTGAAGAGAAGTAGAAATTGATGATGCAAATTGAAATATCTCCAAACTTAAAAAAAAGGTACAAATAAAAGAGAGAGAAAATCAATCATCCAAAGTGCTCATGATCATGTTGTTGTGAACCAAGCTGGCCCATAAGGGTTATGGGCTAGAAGTGGTGATTGACATTGATTCAATTGGGATTATTGAGCCAAGTAAATATTAGAAATTTTTATTTGAGATGCAGACCCAATTAGTAACTCGTTAAAAGGGATAGTGGGTTAGAAAGAAACGGCTATGCAAATTGTGATTATGTTGTGCTTCTCATCCCCGGTTCTCTGAGTTTATTTTCTTATCCCCTTTTGGTTACAACAACATAACCAGTGTATCCCACAAAGTGGGGTCTGGGGAGGGTAGGATATACGCAGACCTTACATCAACCTTTATGAGGTAAATAGATTGTTTTCGATAGACCCACGGCTCAAAAGAAAGCAGTAGATGCAGGATTGCAAGGAAAATAAGACAACAAAATATCCATATATAAATATGTTAGTTATACTCGTGATATACATGGGTTTGTATACCGTGTATATCACGGTTTCACAAGGCAACTTCAAAATCAAATGGAGCAACACATAGTAATACACATAAAGAATAAGGATCTACGCAATACCTAAACAATACGACTAAGAAAAGAAGAATAAGAGGCTAACCCCCCTCTCCCACACACTGCGACAAAAACTCAACTACACACTAATCTTCTACCCTAATTCTCGACCTCCAAATCTTCCTATCTAAGGTCATGTCCTTAGTCAGCTGGAGTTGTGTCATGTCCTTTCTAATCACCTCCCAGTTCTTCTTCGGTCTACCTCTACCTCTCCTAACTCCTGCTACCGCCAATCTCTCACACCTCCACTTCACATGTCCGAACCATCTCAGCATCGCTTCCCTCATCTTATCCTCCACGGAGGTCACTCCGACCTTGTCCCGTATAACTTCGTCCATAATCATATCTCCCCTTTTGGTTATCTTATTCAATTGTTCCCTTCGTTTTACCGATTGATTGTTGTTTTGCAATTTTCTTGTCAATTCCATTATTCTTATTGTGATTATAATATATCAATATTTGTATTATATTGGAGTTATTACACATGACTATATTAATTTTTTTGCTGCATCATTTTAATTTTATCGAATATCTCTAAAAGGACCTCATGAATTAACTAATCACGATTGTTGCATCATTCTCTTAATTAGAAATAAGATGTTTGTGCGTCATAATCACACAACAAGAGAGAGATTTGGTAAAATTCTTAGTCCCCACTAATTATATTCACAAAAACCCACTAAATTAAGATTTAGGAAGAAAGTGCCGCCATTTTGCTTGGACGGCCTTAGTCTTTTTTTACTTTGTCCTTAATATGCCGAATTTCTATCTAAGAATCACTAATGTAGACCGAGTCCAAGCAAGCAATCATTAATTAACTCACTATATTTTAAAGACGGTATACGTTATATATACACTGATAATGTAATAAATTTTTATATTGTTGATATAATTAATTTGTTATCGGTCAGACCTTTCTATAACAACTATTCTTTATAACAATATTTCACTATAACAATCATGTTTTATGCGAAACAATCTTTCATATTATGTTACTCCATATTATGTGTCTTCTATAACAACATTTTGCTATAACAATAAAAAAAAGTATCGGAAGAAACGACGTTATTACAAAGAGGTTTGATTGTATTTGACTATTTATTATTTATCGGGAATCAAATGATTTTGCGATCCATTATTATTTTCTTATTTTAATTTTATAGTGGGGAATTTTCATTTTTACATGGTTCAAATTGTCAAGGGTATGGAACCATTTCCTCCCATTTTTATTCTAAGTTATTAATTAATGTTATCAAATAAATATACTTTCAATACCTATTTATTATATAAATATTGTTTACAATATCAATGAATAAAATTTAAACTCTTTTAATTTTAAGGTGTAAGCTTAAAATTCTGACCAAGTTACTGTTAATCTAATGAACTTATTCTGAAAAGATAAACCACAAATCCTTTCTTATTGTCTTTGACTTCATTTTCAGTGGCATCTTTTTGTCTTTAAAATGAAATGGAACTGCCTAAAAGGAAGTAACTCTAAAATTTAAAGGGACAATAGTCTTTTTGATTCCTCAATAATTGTTAAATTCTAATTTTAGTTCTTAAAATATATGACAAAGAACATCTAAGATTCAATTACTAGAATGTGTGTGTTTGGTCCATTTATGTAGGAAATGTGTTACATATGAACTATTTTTAGAACTACATTACCGTTAAATATAGATTAATAATACAAACTTAACATAAAATATAAGTAAGAAAGTGGTGAAACGGTTAATAATTATGATAAATTGTGAATATTCACGAGCAAAAGGGATCAAAAGTGAATATTTCCATTAATTGAAGGTCAAATATGTTTAGTCAGATATCCAAAGAATTAAAATTGAAATTTAGCAATAATGAAGGGACCATATATATAAATATAGTTACCCCACGGCCAAGTCAAATGCTAACATTATATATATGATGACCCAATAATAATAATGATAATGTTGCGCATTAGGCAACCAACTTAAGATAATATGATTAAAATAACTAATTCCCTTATGGCCTTAATTATCACACACCTAGCTAGAACTAGTAAAACAAACAATGAAATATATTAAAAGAAACTTTAACCAATTTTCACTATAAAAAAAGAATTAGCTATAAAAACCACTAATCAGTCACTATAGTTTGTAGTTAAATTTTTTTCTATAATCATTGCTAATGTGTTATTAATAGTATTTTAAAAGACAGTTTTGGGACTCATTTCGAGGCTTGCCCCGGAGCGGGACACTAGCAAAACGCCTCGGGGCTTACGTGTGGGGCTTAATTCTGTGAGGCTTAAATTTTAAGTGCCCGACCGTACGTCTTAAGCACGCCTAATGCCCAACGCTCGGGGCTCGCCTAACCGTTCTTGCACAAATTATGTGTCAAATTCCTTAATTAACATTGTGGAAGTAATTCTTTAATAAATTAATGGTGCTTAATAGTTCTTTTCATCTATACAAATAAGAAGATTGAGAGTAACTCAAATAATAAGTCGTAGTATAGTATATTTACTATTTGAGAACATCGTGAGGGTGATTATCATTTAACATTTCTTTTAAAAATACATAGCCGAATTTTACGTCTGCACTTGTCATTGTTCTTCATGTTTTTGTCATATATCTCAAATTATCATATTTTATTAATCCGACATTTGAAGGAGCGATGTTTTAGTTATAATACTGAGAAATTTTATTAATTATTTTTTTAGGTGGTAAATTGCATAGCATTAGAGTAATATATTTTAAGAAATTGTGATTCTTTTATTATTTGAAAGTTAAGTTGTTAGAGTTGATTGCATTTCATAATAGCTTTTATATCATTGCATTATTTATACTTGTAAATCATGTTAGAAGTTTAGTTTTCTATTAGTTTCTTTAATCATGTATTTAATTTTTTAAAACTATTACATTTTTTTATATAATTTTTGTGTTATTATACTATTTTACTACATTATAATTAAAATTTTAAAGATCCATGGGGCTAGGGATGGCAACGGATTGGATCTGGACCGGATCCTACTAGATCCAGATCCAGATCCATTTTTCATATATGGATCCAGATCCATCGGGTTCATAAAAATCAGATTCAAATCCGGATCCATCGGATCCACCGGGTCCACAGATCGGATCTGGATCCACATGTAAAAATTTTTGCCTTGCTAAGAATTTTTTTTTGAACTGACAAACGATTTTTACTTGGCTAACGGTTTATTGTGTTTCAATTTTGAAATGTTCATATGAGATATTTTGTTCACTGTCTCATTTTGATTGTGAGCTATTAATTGAAAATGTTGGACAATGACAATAGTTGTGGAAAATGCTGACTAGTATTTTCACAATGCAGAACTTGCATGTGTTTGAAATCTTCACAAATGAAATGAATATAATTTTAACTACTTGTCTATGGAGATGTTAGTCATTCACTAACATAACATTGATTTTATTATCGAAGTTACCTCTTTATTTTTTGGTTTTTGAGTTAACGCGAGGATAAATTAAACTTGTTTTGAGAAATTAAACTTGCAAGGATGTGCTTAACAATTTTAAGAAAATACTTATAAAATTACATTCTAGGTTATGAATATATTTAATAAAAAACGGATCCACGGGTCGGATCTGGACCGGATACGGATCTCAAATACAAGATCCATATCCAGATCCGATCCGTCAGAAACGGATCCGGGTCCGATCCGTCAGAAACGGATCCGGGTCCGATCCGTCAGAAACGGATCCGGGTCCGATCCGGATCCGTCGGGTCCAAATTTTGAAGATCTATATCTTATAAAAAGGATTTGAATCCACCGAATCCGGACCGGGTCCAGGATCCACTGTCATCTCTACATGGGGCTTACGGCCCGTGCCTCGGGGCTTAAGCCTCGCTTCATGCTAAATAAAACGTCTCGTCTCACGCTCCCGCCTTTTAAAACATTGGTTATTAAAGAGAGGTAGCAATTGAATTTTTTATTTAGTCAATGTCAAAAAGAATCGCATTTTTTTTCAAACATACCTCTCATACATGTTCAAAGTATTTATTGCTAATTTCTACTTTTTTTAATGGTGAAAGCCAAAGAGTCTCTGCGCAAATTTATTTCAAGATGCAAATTACAAAGTTTAAATACTTTGAACGTGTATGAGAGGTATGTTTGAAAAAAAAATGCGACTGATTCTTTTTGACATTGACTAGTTGATAAAGAAGTAGAAACAATCTAATTAACTGTGATCGTGATGATGTTATCAAAATTGAACCGGTGATTCTGCCCTTCCAATTTTAATCCCCTACGAAACCAAATGCGAGACTGATTCAAAATTGTAAGTTGTAACTCTTCTACTAGTTGAATTTTCCAGCTCTACGCTATTAATTTATCCTAATCCTTTTTTTTTTTTTATGTCAGAAGACAATTTCCCCTTGTATACGGTGGAAATCAGCACGACACGTGGTGTGGTTTAACTGTGAGATCGAAGTGAGTAATGATAATGTGCACTCGATGTGTGTTGACTCGGGGTGAGGCGTCAATATAAGTCCAGGTGTTCGAGCAGGACCGGGTAGTGTCCGAACCAGGTGACACCGGCAGAAGGTCAAAGAGACTTAGCACGTAAACGCTCTGGGCATGACGCTGGTAGTTACTCCTTTCTCATTAAATGGACGCTATTCTCATTTAAGTGCATTAAATTAGAGATTGTTTCTTTAACGTCAATATCTTGTATTGTTAACTATAAAAGGAGCCCAACTTTCATGTTGGATGGACATCTGATTCTCATTACATTTACCTGCACAATTTCATTATAAACTTAAGATACTCAAGCTCTCAATATTGGCTCGGGTTTAAAGCAATTCAGCTAAGATCCAGACCAATCTCGGGGACAAGTCTCAATCAAGATTCTTTCGATTCAGGCTTTTCTATTGCTTATTATTTGCATTTGCTTATTTATCTCTAATTATTTATTATGTTTGCTTACGAATCAATCTATGTATCCTGAAAATCACTTACAAATTCAACAATACCTTTTTTTTGGGGGGGGGGGGTAGACAGTTTGTCGCCCACCGTGGGGCTGAGGATAATAATGGTGATTTGTTCAAACTCAAATTTCACTCGTTTCTTTTCAGATTTTGTGATTTCAGATTAAAACTAAGTGCTGCAGAATGGCTAGTGACATTCAAGTTGAGGTTAGCAACCATGATGACAACAACAACGGGACAATGGTGCTACCAACATCAACAACAACAATGTCATTCCGCCTGTTGATCAAATGAACGGTATTCTGCCCGCTGATCCGTTGAATCCCAACCCCGAAATTTTACCCCAAGGGTCCAAGAGGTCACATAAAAAAACACTGGATGACGCAGAGGAAAAAATCGATTTGGCTCAGATCTTTCATATGCTAAAGGAGCAACATTAGGCAATAACTCAATTGCAAAAGAAAAGCATCGGAGTGATTGTGGCGGATGAGTCTCGGCCAGTCCGCAATGATGATCCGGGCTGGGAAGAGGATCGGGTCGATGAGAATGCCAATAGTTCGGGGACTAATGAGTTCTTGGAGGTTTTGAAGATGCTCGAGACCTTAACCAAACGGATTGACACTAATAAAAAGAAGGTGGAAACTTACAACTCACGGGTAGACCAGATTCCGGGAGCCTCTCTGATCTTGAAGGGACCGGACTCGAAGAGATATATCCAGCTGCCATTTCCACCGAGTGCGGAATCGAAACTAACCCCGAAGAGGTTTAAGATGCATGACCTCCCGAAGTACGATGGGATAACAGATCTACAAGAGCATGTGAAGTCGTATACTTGTGCAATAAAGGACAATGAAATACATCCGGACGAGATTGAATCGGTGTTGCTGAAGAAGTTTGGCAAAACGATGTCTAAAGTAGCAATGACATAGTATTCTATGCTGCATGAACATTCTATTAACTCGTTTGAAATTTTTGCAGATGCTTTTATAAAAGCACATGTTGGAGCGTGGAAGGTTCAAGCAAGAAAGGCAAATATATTCGAAATTTCTCAAAAGGATACGGAGTTGCTGCGGGAGTTCGTGTCGCGGTTCCAAAAGGAACATATGCTTCTTTCACGGGTACCGAATGAATGGGTAGATGAAGTTTTCACTAAGGGGTTGAATCCCAGGAGCTCTAGTGCCTCATTCAAGTTGAAGGAGAACTTTTTGGAATTTCCGACAGTAACTTGGACAAACGTGCATAACCGGTATGAATCCAAAATTAGGATGGAGGATGATCAACTCGAGCTTCCACCCGGATCAGCAGGCCGGAACAAGAATTTTGATAAATCAAAGAGGGTAGTAAAGGCGGAGTCAAAATCTTCGAAGGATAGATATCAGCCCTCCGAGCAATCGGAGAGGTCTAATTTTAGGTTGGATAGAATTCGAAATAATCGCAATTGTTAGTCGGACAGAGGTGATATGTGAAATGATCAAGGGTCTACCAGCAGAGGCTTGCAATTCATAAATGATATCGGCGAGTCTTCTTCCAATAATGTTGAGAACCCAAGGTTATCTGAATATAATTTCAACATTGATGTTGCCAGACTCATTTCAGCTATTGGGCATATCAAGGAAATAAGATGGAAAATACCACTCCGGTCAGATCCGGTTCAAAAGGATCCAAGTTTGGTTTGTGATTTTCATGAAACTCATAGTCATCGGACCGAGGACTGTCGTCATTTGAGGGATGAAGTGGCTCAATTGTTAAAAATGGCCACCTGCGTGAGTTTTTAAGTGATTGAGCAAAGGGGAACTACAGAAACAGAGAAGCAAGCAAACAAGCGGATCCAGTCGAGCCCCAACATATTATCAGCATGATTATTAGAGAAATGAACATTCCGAAGGGAGAGTTCATGATGGCAAAGCAGACAACAATGCAAATTACTCGGGAGAAAAAATCTAGAGATTATATGCAAGATGGAATAATTTCCTTCAATGATAAAGAGGCAGAGGGCATCATTCATCCTCATAATGATGCTTTGATAATTTCTGTCTTTATCAATAAATTTCAAATTAAGCGTATTTTGATTGATCCAAGTAGCTCGGCCAATATTATCCGTTGGAAAGTGATAGAGCAGTTAGGGCTGTTGGACCAAATTGTGCCAGCGGCCCCGGTTCTCAACGGATTCAACATGGCAAGTGAGACTACGAAGGGGAAAATTACTCTTCTAGTCAATACAACCCGAATAGTTTAGCAAACAAAGTTGTATATTATCAAATACGAGATGAGGTACAAAGCATAAAGTTCCTGACTCCGGAGGGAATAAAGACCATTCGTGGGAATAGCCGACAGTAATGGAATTGTTCACGGTAAAGGAAGCGGTGCAAGCTCCGAAATAAGTGAAGGATTTAAGTAAAGGTAAAGAAGTTAAGTCGTAATCACATGACTCGGACTCTTCGATTCCGAATAAAGAAAAGGAGGACAAGATAAATTTCAAAGATGAAGAGGATTACTTTCGTGTCCTGAGGTCATTCATGCTGTCAGATGATTCGGATGCCACAAAGTTAATCGCAGAGAAACTAGAGCAAGTCATCTTGTTCGTGCATCTACCAGATAGGAAGGTATACCTGAGCACCGGGTTAACCCTAGAGCTCAGGCTTAAATTAATTAAATTTCTTAAAGCTAATTTCGATTATTTTGCCTAGTCTCATTTAGACATGACAAGTATTCCACTGGAGATCACGACTCATAAGCTGAGTTTAAGTTCGAGCTTTCCCCCCGTAAAGCAAAAGAGGAGGCCAATGGACGAATTCAAGCATAACTTCGTCAAGGAGGAGGTAATTATAGGTTCCATCCAGAAAGTAGAGTACCCGGATTGGCTAGCTAACGTAATGGTCGTACCTAAGAAGGGTAATAAGTTGAGAATGTGCATAAATTTTAAAGATTTGAACAAAGCATGTCCGAAGGACTCTTTTTCTTTGCCACACATCGATCGAATTATTGAAGCTACGACGGGGCATGAAATGCTAAGTTTTCTTGACGCTTACTCTAAGTACAACCAGATTCAGATGAACTTGGAGAATCAAGATAAAACTTCTTTCATAACTAGGTACATGACTTATTGCTATAATGTGATGCCAATCCCAACGAAGAAAATTTGGGTCCGAACTAGAAAGGTCCCTACAAAGTGTCAGAAATCATCGATAAAGGCTCGTACTAGTTGGAAGCCGAAGATGGTTAGAAACTGTCGAATAACTGGAATATCGCTCACTTGAAGTGATATTATTGCTAAGGTATATTTTTATTAACTATTTCTATGTCGTAGATATTACTACATTATGGTTAACCCATGCAGGTCCAGCTCGGAGTAATCATTCCAAGGCCGAGCTGAGCTAGAATTAGATCTGAAAACACGTATTGCACTCTTTTTCCTTAGCACGGTTTTTATCTCGAAAAGGATTTTTCCTGTAAGATTTTTAATGAGGCAACAATGTAAAAGTGTGTTACTTATTTCAGAGTTGAAGACCGACCAAGTGTTGGGGACTGAGGACTGCCCGGTATTGAAGAAGCAAATAGTTTAAGTTCTTATACTTCGAACACAAACACTAGGGGACTGTCATACCCTCGGCAAGGAAGTTCGAGGCAAGAGTGATAGGTTCAGAGTTTTTTTGTAGATTTTTAGGATTATCTTTGTAAGGGTTAAAAGATCAAATTAATCTTGCCCAAGTATTTTCTTTGTTATGGCAAAGCATGTAAAGGCAGAAAGATAGAATGAATCTTGTCCCGTTGTTTGTCTGAAGTAAGTACTTTGAATGAAAGAATACTTTGACCAAAACTTGCTTCGACTATATTTCTTTGCATACCGTTATCCTCTGGTAATTGTTGAAATCTTTAGGCTGACGAGCCGACGAGTTTCTTAAACTCCTTAACTGGGGACTGTTGTCGTAAAGATACCCGGAACAAAAATAAGTAAAGTTCTGAAGGCATTAGTTCATAATGAACTCAACCTAGTTCTAAAGACACTTGAATCGAAGGCATTAGTTAAGCATGAACTCAGCCTAATTCTAAAGACACTTGAAGTTGTCTAAAAAATTGGAAATAAAGTAAAGATCCAATATTCATGTCCGAAGTGAATGGGAGACGTCTTATTCACAAGCATAAAAGTAAGGTCCTTATATGTAAGTTATTGAAAGACTCAAATCGAAGAAAATTACCCGGTGTAGAGCAAGCTAAAGGAAAAGTTTGTTCAAATTACTTAAGTCATTTTAAAGAAATTTACTTAAGTCATTTTTAAGATCGAAAATAACTTTCGTTTGGCCTGATGCAAACTAAGTGATGGTTCGTTTTATTAAAACTCTGAAGCCAGAGGCAATTTGCCCAAATTGGGTTAGAAGCTTATTTGGCTAAGTGTTGAAAATAAGAAAACAATGACACATGCCAAAATATGGTAGGAAAATCATAACAAAGAAAAAAGATGTTCATTTTATATATAAGGCCGGTAAACGACCGGAGCAAAACGTACATAAAGGAAATACAGAAAAAAGGCAAAAGCATTAAAGCCTAGTTGGAGTCGGACCCGGAGCCCTTTGGGTGTTTCTCGGACCTGTCTCCGGTCAGATGGCGGTAGGCTCTGAGCTCGATTGTCTAGCCTCATCTATTTTGGTCTTAATATTCGGGATCTCGTCCCGAGATTGTTCTAAAGTGAACCTTTAGACATTCCACTTGGTATGCTCAGTCTTCAGCACTGTCTGGGCCACTTCAGCCTCCACATCAGCCAGAACTTAGTTTTTTTCAGCCGAGACTTGAGCAAGTTGGGCTAAAATTTTAGCATACCTTTGGTTCGAGGCTTCAAGCTCGTTTATTAACCCATCATTGGTTTGGTCTTGTTAGTTGGCCTGATCTTGAGCCATCTTTAGCGCAGCAAGATCAGCGGCCCTATCGGCATCCATTACAGCAAGTTTGATACCGATGCGATCGAGTTCGGCATTCAGAAATTCTACTTGCTGAGCCTAATAGTGTCGAACTTCTTCCTGCTCCCCGAGTTGTTGAGTGAGAACTTCGACATCTTGGAAGAGTTTTTCATTCTCTTCCTCAAAATCTTATTTTTCTCATTGGAAAGCTCGAGGTCATTTATTGCTCGGAGGTAGCTGCACCTGACCTGGTCTAGCTCAGCCCGGACAGTGAGCAAGTCACCGACTTGTTGCAGTTGGGCATCCTTTTGTTGAAGGAGCCCTTTGAGGTGTTGGATTTCTTTTTCTTGAGTATCCAACTGCCTTTTATGGTTCTCATTTTCATCCAAAACACCGGACAAGGCCCTCACCAACAAGAACAAAGGACTGAAAGATTAAGAATCTAAGAATAGTTAGTCATTAGAGATGATAACATTTTCATATTAGGCAATCCAGAAGAATACGTACTCGGTTGGGGGCGTGCATACCCTCATTGAAGAGGCATGACCAAGAAACATTCTTCATTTTCTCCCTATCAAACTCCGATATGAGGGGCCTCATGTAGTCTGTAACCCCGACCGGGCAGGACAGAAAGTTCATATCCTTAGGGAAGGAAATAAAAGCAGATTTTATCTTCTTTAGGTCCGAACTTGAGGCCGAAAAATGTTTACAAGCCTGGACCGAAAGCTAGCATGGTTTCTTGGGGTCTTGGAAGATTTGGTCAATTTGTGTGGTATGACCAGGTGAGAGAACCTGACGGTATGAGCTCGCTCAGCCCAACCTGCGGAGGTACCAACCTCTTCGAAGAGGCAGTCAAAATCTTTCTGCCCAAAGGTTTAGGCCGACTGTGATGGTGGAGGAGGAGTTGAAGTAGAAGTCTTTGGTTTTTTAGCCAATGACTCCTCATCTGTGGCTTCAGCGTCATCCTCGATGATGACAGATTCAATGATCGGAGGTGCGAGAGCAAGAGTAAGCACCTCGGTAGGGGCAAAGTTATTTCAGCTGCTTCAGTAGCAACATTTTCTTCTCTCACTTCGGCTGAGGTATTTTCCGCCAGAGTGGTAGTAGTGCTAATAGTGGTGGTGGAGACTTTACTAATCCAGACATCATCTGGAGAAATGCCGAAGTCTTGAGCTCAGGGAAGCCTCCCGCCTCCGAGTTTCTTTTCCTATTTTTGGCGGCCGAATGTGATTTTGGAGATTTTGAGAATTTAGTGGTTTTCTTCTTCTTTGGTGCCTCGGAGATACGTCGAACTAAGGCCGTTGGGTCAAGCACCAAGTTTGGAATAGTTTGAGTAGCCGAGGGGTTAGACCTCGGGGTCGAGGAGTCATTCGGTAAGCTTGGGAAGGCAAAAGAAAGAGGAAGTAAGAAAGAATGTATAAGGTCGAAGTTAAAAAATAAAGGCTAAAATGTGATATAACCATGATTTCGGGATACCCAGTGTTCATTGGAGAGTTCCTTCCATGTATGCAGCTTGTGCGGATAAGTGTTAATTATTTTCTCGACCCATTGGTGGAGTTTATCCACGTGAGTCGAAATCCATTGGACGACTGAAAAAGTGAAAAGAAATTTTTAAGAGCAGGACATTTAAGTCAAAAAGGAGTAAAGAGTTTCGATTCTTACGATGCATATTCCACTATTCCGGGAAGGGCATGTACCTCACCGGAACTTAAGATTCTTACGATTGTTACGATGTATGGTCCAAAGTAATTTTTTTTGACCAAGTTGGCCAAGTAACGGAGGCAGGTCACAATCATCCAAACAGACATGCCAATTTGTGCAAGACACAGATTGTAAGTCCTGCACATCTCGAGGATTACACGATCGATCAGTGGATCGAGTTTGAAAGTGAAGGAGTAGGTATACACATTGGAGTACCCGAACCTGAAGGTGGTGATGTCGTCGTCTAGGCCATGGATAATAATCTCAGAGAGATTTGTCCAACCACACTCATATCGGACTCTTTTGAGGTCGGAGGTCTTAATGGAGGACGACCAGTTTCTAGCCGATTGTCCCAGGTTGGACTTCATCGAAATCGTTTGAACAACAAATTCAGTGTCAAAGTGGAAGGTTGAAGGCAGCATATCATAGGCTCGGAGTAAGGCATCATATCATAGGCTCGGAGTTCGGCAACAACCTAAGTGTTGGAGGACCCATCCGACGCCGATGGCAACGTCTATGGTCGGAGGAGGAAAGGCAGCCGGTGAAGAGTTTCTAGAGGAAGAACGGGTAATCTGTGCCATTGATATGAATATATGAAGATGTGAAGGTATGAGGGGTATGAAGATATAGATATTTGTAGGCCTAAGAGTTTGAAGATATGAAGATTGGAATGTTTGAAGATAAGGAGATATGAATATTTGAGTTTTCAAATGATGAAAGAAAATTTATCAAAAGGTAAAAATGAAAAAGTAAAAAGGAAGGGATTTTATAGAGGTGAGTTCATCATTACAAAACATTTCAGTTAGAGAACCAAAATGGCAGTTCAATCGGAAGTTGACACATGTCCGAAGTGATAGAAAGATAAGACGGGATCCCGTCATGAGTTTGTTCTAAAGTGAACCTTCGAACATTCACTTGGTATGCTAAGTTTTCAGCACTGTCCAGGCCACTTCAGCCCCCACATCAGCCAGAGTTTGGTTTCGTTTAGTCGAGACTTAAGCAAGTCGGGTTGAAATTTTAGCATACATTTGGTTTGAGGCTTCAAGCTTGTTTCTTAACCCATCGATGGTGTGGGCTTATTGGTCCGCCTGATCTTGAGCCATCTTCTACGCAGCAAGGTTGGTGGCCCTATTGGCATCCATTACAATAAATTCGACATTGAGGCGATCGAGTTCATTTTCAGAAATTCTACTTGCTGAGCCTGATAGTGCCAAACTTCTTCCTGCTCCCCGAGTTGTTGAGTGAGGACTTCGACATCTTGGAAGAGTTTTTCATTATCTTCCTCAAAAATCTTATTTTGCTCGGTGGCAAGCTCAAGGTCGTTTATTGCTCGGAGGTAGCGGCCTCTGACCTGGTCCAGCTCAGCTCGGATAGTGAGCAAGTCACCGACTTATTTCAGTTGGGCATCCTTTTGTTGAAAGAGCCCTTTGAGGTGTTGGATTTCTTTTTCTTGAGAATCCAACTGCCTTTTAAGGTGCTCATTTTCATCCAAACACCGGATAAAGCCCTCAATAACAAGAACAGAGGACTGCAAGATTAATAATCCAAGAAAAGTTAGACATTAGAGATAATACCATTTTCAACATAGGCAATCAAGAAGAATACGTACCAGTTGGCGGCGTGCATACCCTCACTGAAGAAGCATGACCAAGACACATTCTTCATTTTCGCTCTATCGGACTCTAATATGAAGGGCCTTATATAGTTGGCAACCCCGACCGGGTGGGACAGAAAGTTCGTGTCCTTAGGGATGGAAATGATAACAAATCTTATCTTCCTTGGGTCCGAACTTGAGGCCGGGAAAATGTTTACAAGCCTGGACCGAGAGCTAGCATGGTTTCTCGGAGTCTTGGAAGATTTGGTCAATTTGTGTAGTATGATCAGGTAAGAGAACCCGTCGGTATGAGCTCGCTCAGCCCAACCTGTGGAGGTACCAGCCTTTTCGAAGAGGTAGTCGAAATCTTTCTGCCGAAAGGTTTTGGGCCGGTTGTGATGGTGGAAGAGGATTTGAAGTAGAAGTCTTTAGTGTTTTAGACAACGTCTCCTCATCCGTGGCTTCATCGTTATCCTCGATGATGACAGATTCAACAACCGGAGGTGGGGGAGCAGGAGTACGCACCTCGGTAGGGGGCAAAATTATTTCAGCTACTTTAGTAACAGCATTTTCTTCTCTCACTTCGGCTGGAGTATTTTCCGTTAGAGTGGTAGGAGTGCTAGTAGTGGTGGTGAAGACTTTACTAATTCAGACATCATTTGGAGAAATGCCGGTCTTAAGCTCGGGGGGAGCCTCCTGCCTACGAGCTTATTTTCCTTTGTAGCGGCCGATTGTGATTTTGGAGGTTTTGAGAATTTAGTGGTTTTCTTCTTCATTGGTGCCTCAGAGATATGACAAACTGAGGCCATTGGGTCAAGCATCGAGATTTGAATAGTGGAGCGGCCTAGGGGTTCGACCTCGGGGTCAAGGAGTCATTCGGTAAGCCTAGGAAGGCAAAAGAAAGTGGAAGTAAGAAAGAATGTATAAGGTCGAAGTTAAAAAAGTAAATACGGCTAAAATGTGATCAAACTGTGGTTTCGGGTTACCCAGCGTTCATCGGAGAGTTCATTCCATTATCTTCAGCTTGTGCGGATAAGTGCTAATTATTTTCTCAACCCATTGTTGGAGTTTATCTACGTGGGCTGGAATCCATTGGACTACTGAAAAGGTGAAAAGAATTTTTTTAAGAGCAGGACATTTATGTCAAAAGGGAGAAAAGGGTTTCAATTCTTACGATGCATGTTCCACTCCTTCGGGAAAGGCATGTACCTCGGTGGAATAATTTCAGTAGTCGGAATCACAATAAAGCGTTCCATCCATCCCCGGTCTCAATTCTCATAGGCACTAGATAGAATAAGAAATTTCCCCCGCTTGGAAAACTGGACTATTCCACCACAAAAGAATCTTGGCGAGTACAAACTAATCAAATGGTCCAAGGAAAAATATTTTTTGACCAAGTTGGCCAAGTAACGGAGGCAGGTCACGATCCTCCAAACTGACAGGTCAATTTGTGCAAGACACAGATTGTAAGTCCTACACATCTTGAGGATTACACGGTTGATTAGTGGGTCGAGTTTGAAAGTGAATGGGTAGGTATACACGTTAGAGTACCCGAACCTGAAGGTGGTGACGTTGTCGTCCGGACCAGGGATAATAATCCTGGAGAGATTTGTCCAACCACACTCATCGCATACTCTTTTGAGGTCGGAGGTCTTTGATGAAGGATGACCAATTTATAGCCTCTTGTCCCCGGGCGGACTTCGTGGAAACCGTTTGAATGGCGAACTCGGTGTCAAAGTGGAAGGTTGAAGGTAGCATATTGATATAAATATATGAAGATATTGATATGAATATGTGAAGGTATGAGGGGTATGTGGGGTATGAGGATATGAAGATGTGAAAGTATGAGGGCTATGAAGATATTGAGATTTGAAGGCCTAGGAGTTTGAAGATATGAAGATTTGGGTTTTTGAAGGATAAAAGAAAATTTACCAAAAGCTAAAAATGAAGAACTAAAAAGGAAGGGGTTTTATAGAGGCGAGTTCATCATTACAAAACGTTTCAGTTAGAGAACCGAAATGGCGGTTCAATCGGAAGGCGACATGTGTCCTTAGTGACAGAATGATAAGACATGTGTCAAATCATGCGGAAGGTTGAACGATTCGTTTTCCCGCTTATTTCGGAGTAATTTGAAAGAAAGCTTACAAGAGAAGACACCGAAGGGATCATTTCCACTTCACATCACTACTGTGAACTTTGATCCGAAAAATGTGGGAACTATATGTATACGGTAAAAACCACACACCTAGCTAGAACTAGTAAAACAAACAATGAAATATATTAAAAGAAACTTTAACCAATTTTCACTATAAAAAAGAATTAGCTATAAAAACCACTAATCAGTCACTATAGTTTGTAGTTAAATTTTTTTCTATAATCATTGCTAATGTGTTATTAACAGTGTTTTAAAAGGCAGTTTTGAGACTCGTTTAGGGGCTCGCTCCGGGGCGGAGCACTAGCAAAATGCCTCGGGGCTTAGTTCTGTGAGGCTTACGTTTTAAGCGCCTGACCATACGCCCTAAGCACGCCTAATGCCTAATGTTCGGGGCTCGCCTAACAGTTCTTGCACAAATTCTGTGTCAAATTCCTTAATTAACATTGTTGAAGTAATTCTTTAACAAATTAATGGTGCTTAATAGTTCTTTTCATCTATACAAATAAGAAGATTAAGAGTAATTCAAATAATAAGTCGTAGTATAGTATATTTACTATTTGAGAACATCGTGAGGGTGATTATCATTTAATATTTGTTTTAAAAATACATAGCCGGATTTTACATCTGCACTTGTCATTGGTCTTCATGTTTTTGAAAGAGCGAAGTTTTAGTTATAATACTGAAATTTTTTATTAATTATTTTTTTAGGTGGTAAATTGCATAGCATTAGAGTGATATATTTTAAGAAATTGTGATTCTTTTATTATTTGAAAGGTAAGTTCTTAGAGTTAATTGCATCTCATAATAGCTTTTATATCATTACATTATTTATACTTGTAAATCATGTTAGAAGTTTAGTTTTCTATCAGTTTCTTTAATCGTGTATTTTTTTTTTAAACTATTAAATTTATTTTTTATAATTTTTGTGTTATTATACTATTTTACTACATTATAAATTAAAATTTTAAAGATTCATGGGGCTTACGTCCCGTGCCTCGGGGCTTGAGCCTCGCTCCATGCTAAGTAAAATGCCTCGTCTCACGCCCCCATCTTTTAAAACATTGGTTATTAAAGAGAGGTAGCAATTGAATTTTTTATTTAGTGATAGAAGTTATTTGCCGCTAATTTCTACTTTGTTTAATGGTGAAAGCCAAATAGTCTCTTAATGCAAATTTATTTCAAGATGCAAATAACAAAGTTTAAATACTTTAAACGTGTATGAGAGGTATGTTTGAAAAAAAATGCGACTGATTCTTTTTGACATTGACATAGTTGATAAAGAAGTAGAAACAATCTAATTAACTGTGATCGTGATGATGTTATCAAAATTGAACCGGTGATTTTGCCCTTCCAATTTTAATCCCCTACGAAACCAAATGCGAGACTGATTCAAAATTGTAAGTTGTAACTCTTCTACTAGTTGAATTTTTCCAGCTCTACGCTATTAATTTATTCTAATCCTTTTTTTTTTATGTCAGAAGACAATTTCCCCTTGTATACGGTGGAAATCAGCACGACACGTGGTGTGGTTTAATTGTGAGGTCGAAGGGAGTAATGATAATGTGCACTCGATGTGTGTTGACTCGGGGTGAGGCGTCAATATAAGTCCAGGTGTTCGAGCAGGACCGGGTAGTGTCCGAACCAGGTGACACCGGCAGAAGGTCGAAGAGACTCATCACGTAACCGCTCCGGGCATGACGCTGGTGGTTACTCCTTTCTCATTAAATGGACGTTATTCTCATTTAAGTGCATTAAATTAGAGATTGTTTCTTTAACGTCAATATCTTGTATTGTTAACTATAAAAGGAGCCAAACTTTCATGTTGGAAGGACATTTGATTCTCATTACATTTACTTGCACGATTTCATTATAAACTTAAGATACTCAAGCTCTCAATATTGGCTCGGGATTAAAGCAATTCAGCTAAAGACCGGACCAGTCTCAGGAACAAGTCTCAATCAAGATTCTATCAATTCAGGCTATTTCTATTGCTTATTATTTGCATTTGCTTATTTATCTCTAATTATTTATTACGTTTTCTTACGAATCAATCTACGTATCCTGAAAACCACTTATTTTGATATTGCTTCAAAACCGGGTGCGCAAACGCCCGCTCCATCGGGACAAGGTTCACATACTGATACTGTCCCGGATCAAGTACAGGGTCAAATTAACCCTATGACGGGGGGAATTGTAGGCTCTAAATACAATAAACATAGAGATAGGGAAGCAATATCAAAATTAGTTCTTTGTGAGGGTTTGCCTTTTTCATTTCCTTCATCTCCCGGTTTTATTCATTACATTAGAGATATATATAATCCTGTTTTTAACGGTTTTCCTAGATCAACTGTTAAGAGAGATGTATTTAAATTCACGCATGAATATCAACAATATTTACGTTTTTCATTATATCATTTTAATGGCAAAGTATCCATCACGTCGATATAGGTCGTAGTACTAACGGCCATGATTATTTAACGTAACTTGTCATTGGATAGATTATAAATGGTCTATGCAAAAACGTATTTTAGCGTATAGATATATAGATGATAGGCACACCGGTACTTTTATTGCAGAAAATATTTATCAAGTGTGCGATTATTATTAATTACCGATAAAATTATGACTATTACATTAGATAACGCTTCTAATAACAATTACGCAATTACAATTTTAAAAAATAGTTTAACTCCTTCTTTTCCGTACCATTTTCATATAAAATGTGCGTGCCATATATATAACTTAATTGTAAAGGATGGTCTATCACTTTTTGAAGACATTCTTAGTAAAATACAATTTGCTATAAACTTTATTTTTAAAAGTAATAAAGTACAACGTAGAAAAGAATATAAAAAAATTTGTCCCGATTGTGGACTACCTTTTAGAAAAATTCCACAAGAAGTATCCACTAGGTGGAATTCTTTATACGAGCAACTACTTGTTGCTTATGACTATAAATTACCTATAACTTTATTTTTTAACTCTCATAATAAAAAGCCACGGTGATATGATTTTAGATAGTGATTGGGAAAAAATCTCCGAACTTATTGTATTTTTAGAGAAATTTTTTCAAGCAACAAAAGAATTTTCCGGTATATATTATCCTACTATTTCAACTATGTTATTTTATATAACTCTAATATTTTTATTACTTAGTGAATATATGGAAAAACCACTTATAAGGCGCTATTAAAAAAATGTTTCTCAAAATAAAAAAATATTTTATTCCTATTCCCTCTATTTATATTATTGGTTCTGTATTAAATCCTACTATTAAAATAGACGGTACTAAATCACTAATTGAAACTATTTACGATTGTATAGAAGTACTACCACCTCCAAGTCCCAAAAATCTAAATCACCCACCACCTATTGAACAAACTAAAGAAGAAGTATTGTCTAGCGTAGAACACCAATGCAAAAATATATATAGATTTTATCAACAAGAAAATGCTAGTAACTTACCTGCTTCCATACCATCTTCTTCATCTTCAACACAACCTCACAAAAGACATGTTGTTTCGCGGCTAGTATTGAAAGCCTCGTAAATAGAATGTGCGGCCGTACCTCTACTACTAACCAAATTAGCGAGTTGGATATTTTTGTTTGGCGGGGTTCGTACCGTATCAAGAAGTTATCAATGAAGATGGACATGAAGACTTGTTGAAATCGGAGGGGAATGAGAAGACCTTTCCGACACTTTCAATGATGGCTCGAGATGTTTTGAACATTCAAGCGTCATCAATCGCGTCGAAAGCGC
Organism: Anisodus tanguticus; assembly: GCA_034509755.1. Taxonomy (NCBI): domain Eukaryota; kingdom Viridiplantae; phylum Streptophyta; class Magnoliopsida; order Solanales; family Solanaceae; genus Anisodus; species Anisodus tanguticus. The sequence continues at coordinate 61,146,313 of CM067539.1, forward strand.
TTTTTCTCGCAGGCAGATATCAAATAGGAGACCACAGACACTCATTCGGAGATAGCTTGGAAATTGCAGTATTATTCAGAGATTGGATACGAGCGGAGAAGGTGCGGTCAACCGGAGATCAACGAAGAAGATGATGAAAACTACAACGAAATCTTAACCGAAGGTAGTGGAAGCGACGTGGATCAATTTGACCAACAAATACCAATTCGAACCGAAGAACCACAAGAAATCATCAAGCAATTAGAACAGGTTTTTTTGAGAATGTAATTTTTTTAATTGCAATTTTATTATGTAATTTGCAACTTTTGGACAACACCACAAAGTTGCAATTTAGATTTTAGACAATTGTATTTGTATTACAAAAAAATCATATGTATATTAAATAATATAAGAGGCACAAAAACAGCCTTGGGATGTTTTTATTACACTATCTTGTTTTGTTTATTGAGTTTTTTTATACATATGTTATTTAAAAAAAAAAAAAAAAAGAAGAAAAACCCGCCGTACCCCGACCCGACCCCGCCCCGCCCCGATACCGACGGGATCGGGATCGGGACGGGACTGGAGCAAGTCCCGCCAGACCCGACCCCGCCAGACCCCTTCGGACCCGACCCCAACCCCTTCTCCCGTCCCGTCCCGCCCCGACCCCGCCAGACCCGGCCCGCCAGACCCGAGCCCGGCCCACTGGCCACCCCTAGATAAATCTCACTCCACTGTAATTGTCTACAAATTACACATAAAAGATAAATCACACCATGGGACGAGCTCAATCGAGAAAATATATAGGGGTTAATGAACCAGTAATCCCTTATTCGGAAGATAGTTCGGTCATCCTTACTGACAACGTTTTAGTATTATAAATTCTGAAACTCTTTTTTCTTTTTAGATTTTGTTTCAGTCATAAAGTGAGACAGAAAAAAAATACTACTGTAGTACGTAATTTCCAAATGTTAAAAATCTTGACTTCTTCCTAGTAAACCCCACTATTAACTATTAAGTCATACATTACATTTTCGACTTACGTCAGACTATTTTCGAAGATAGTAATTTCGATTCTTCAACACTATTACCAGTAAATCGCGAGATGTGCCTGAATGACCAGGGTTTGAGAACAGAGCAACTGATATCACCTAGAAGATATTATTCATAAGAGAGCAAATTGCTCACGCCAGGATTCGAACCCACGCTGCAGACCTCCAACTGAATTTTATGTTCTCCTTTTTTGTCATCCAGCTATTCCCCGGGACAAGTCGTACATTTTTCATTTCGTTTAGTGCCATTTGTAAACTTCACTTTGTCTATAATCTATATATATAGTACTCTTCGACCTCTTCAAATAATTTCCATCCCAACATCTCTTCCCTCTCTCTCTTTAATGGATTCTATCAATTTATCCAAAACAGAAGAACCAGAATTAGAACATATTATTTCCGAAAAAGGAAATTATATTCAAAATAGAAAATCCAATTCCATTAATACTAAAAATATTTCAAATTCCGTTATTCACGGCGTAGAAGGAGCTATAGATATAAATTCACCTATCTCTAACGGCGAAATCATCATTGATTCATCATCAGTTAAACAAAACGGCAACGTATTAGGTGTAATTCAACCACATACCTTGTTACCACAACCGGAACCACCTGCCGGAGTACTAGCGGTTGGTGAGCTGAACAGGTCTAAATCTATGCCGGAGAGTTTTGACATGCCGGCGATCGGGAATTTTTTTAGGGAGAAGAGTAATAGCTTATCGTCGGCGATAACGAAGAGGTTATCGTTGATGAGAGATCAGTTTGATGATGATGATGAGAAAGTGATGAAATTGGAATCGAATGTGACGGAGTTTAATCTATCTGGAATGAAAGTGATCGTGAACTTGAAAGAACAAGGGAATAAGAAGTTAGGAAGAGTGAGTTTCTTCTCGAGATCCAATTGCAGGTATTAGCGTTTTCGTTATTTTTATTTTCATATTGCTTTAAATGAGATTTTAATGAATATGTAGTTGTTATTGTTATTGTATCCAATTGCAAGTACAACTTTTTATTGTTATCCATACATTTGAATCATTATTAAATTAAAATAGCTTCCTCAATTTAGACGCTTAGTTATTCACAAATTGTTATGAGTTAAAGATAAGCTGCTATGGTGAAATTGATTTTGTGAGTTGATCATTTCTCTACCTAAAAAATAATTGATTTGAATATACCGTAAAAACTGAAATGTCATATAATGTTTTTTGACACATGTAAAAAGGTGTTCACGGTACATTTTGAGTCGTATTTAAAAAAAAATTAACATCAAATTCATTTAATCAATTTTTCAGTTAGTAAAATTAAATCAAATCAAATATAATATATATATTGATTTAGTTGTTGTCAGTTTGGTTTAATTTTTTGATTTTAAAAAGTCTAATGATACAAAAAGTATTTTCATTATTTTCCAACTATAATTTATTTTTATCCTTTTATCGTGATTCGTGAGAGCTATCATTTCTTAGACTATAGAGAAAATGTCTTTAAGATATATAAATTTTAATCAAGTGAATATATTATTATTTATATAATTATAAAATTTGTGCATATAGTTTATCGGTTTGATTTAATTTTTGTCCATTTTATTTTAATGAATCAAACCAAACCCCTTATTTCCTTGCTTTAATTGTGCTTATGCTTGGTCTTGAGCCAAGTATCTCTAAAAAAAACAACCGCTCTATCTATCAAGGTAGAGTTAATGTCTGCATACACTTTATCCTCCCCAGATACCACGTTTTGACTTTATTGGGTATGTTGTTGTTGTTTGTTCGATTTTAGTTTAAATCGAGTTCTAACATGAACACCACTAATTGCAGGGATTGCACTGCCGTGAGATCGTTTCTACGAAAGGAAAACCTCAACTATGTGGAGATTAACGTCGACGTGTATCCACAAAGAGAGAAGGAATTAATTGAAAGGACCGGAAGTGCAAATGTGCCACAAATATTTCTAAACGAGAAGTTATTAGGCGGATTAGTGGCGTTGAATTCGCTACGTAATAGCGGGATGTTAGAGAAGAAATTAACGGAAATGTTGGCCGGAAAATGCCCGGAGGATGCACCGGTCCCACCGGTTTACGGGTTCGATGATGATGATGATGAGATGAGTGATGAGATGGTAGAGATTGTTAGAGTATTGAGGCAAAAGCTTCCAATACAAGATAGAATTATGAGGATGAAGATAGTAAAAAATTGCTTTGCTGGTGGTGAGCTCGTGGAGGTTTTGATCCACCACTTGGACTGCGGTAGAAAAAAGGTATGCTCCTTTGACATTATAAGTGTACTAAATTAGATTCTATTAATTTAATATTTTATTTAGTCGTTCTCAATGTCTTATGTTAGATCACATGTTTCTATTTTTTTTCTAAATTCCGTGCCGATTCAATCACTTTCATATAAAATGGGACGGATGAAGTATTAGATTTGTGCAATATTTCAAAAATCCACAACAACAACATATCCAATATAATATCACAAGTGGTGTCTGGAGAGGATAATATGTACGCATATCTTATCTTGGAATATAGAGATGTTATTTTGCGATAGACAATATTTCAAATATCTAAATTTAGATATTTGAAAAACTCTATCCAAAATTAATATATAATTTTTCTCATCGTAATATGATAAAAGTTGTACATCTTAAAATATCAATCAAAGTTTATGTAATTTGAATTTCACGAAATGAAAAATGACACATATTTTAGAATGAAAGAAATAATGTGTTTATTCAAATTAAAAATTATAGACACCTTACATTCACAATCACAACTAATTGTATTATTCTTCAAATAGCTAGAGACGCAATCCATGAAAATGAACACTAATTTTTGCATTTTAAATTTTCGAAAAGTCTTAAATCTCCATGTCATTAGTGATTCATATGATAGAGTTGACGTTTGATAAGATTCTACAATGTTTTAGGATTGTGAGTATTTTTGGAACCTATTATGTGCAGGTTTTAAAAATATTGTTCACCTAGGCCAAAAAGAATAACATGGTACGCGGTACAAGGGTCAACTCTGCTAATTTCTATGTACATTGAATATTAATTTCTTTTGTTTTTGAAATAAAAGTTAAATGGTTGGTGAAACGTACACACAAATAATTTTTTTATAATCAGAAATAATAAATTAATTAGAATATTATAGGCAAAGAAAAATAGTTTGACTTTCTAAATGTAACAATGTTTGACAGGGAATATTTCATACAGTTAAAGTGTCGATAAATTTGAGGCAGATAAATAATTTACTACATAAATTGAAGTTGTAAATAGTTAATTTCATTTGAACACTCACTATCTTCTTTTTGTAAATTTAAAATTACTATTTTCTACTTTGAAAATTGGTGTACACCATCAATTTTTAAAATAACTATGCTTTTTAAATAATTTGAGTATAGGTTTTTGGAAATTTTCCCATGCAGTTTCTAATTTGTAAAATTTACTTTTAATGAAATACTTCGAATTAAGACTTAATGGTAATGTAATGTTTGTATTTTAATCAAGTTTTTGATTTTCCATCGAATGTCTGATACCTATTATGAGCCCAACTAATTTGATTTAGGTAGTCCCACTTTGACGTTAAATGCTCCCTACAAAAAATGAGTTCAATATTAGGGTTCGAACCTAAAATTTCTTTATCAATGATAGACTCATCATCTATCATAATATTTTATAGTTATTTAAATTAAGTAGGCGTTTGACCATGCAATATGAAATTATGATTTCAAATCAACCTTTGTTATGAAATTTGCATATAATTTCAACTTCCAACTTCATATCATGATTTGTTACGAGCAATTTACTCATTTGATAAGATTATATAAGAATTGAGAAAATTTTAATGATTTCCTAAGAAATTCAAATTTTATCTCCAATCAAATTCTAATTTCAAATCATATCCACACGAGCCCTTAAAAGTCATACTAGGACTAGTATATCATGAAATGAGTTTAAAGTAGATAGGTGATAGGGAGTAATCAGTTGTACTAGTGAGGTTTAAAGTAGCCTCTGTACTACAGGCTCTGGAGTCTGGTCACAGTCAAATGAATAAGTCGGGCAAAGTTTCTGCCGAAACACACGTCTGTCTTGGGCTCACTTTTAGAACTTGGAAAAGGTCGGTCCGTTTTATCCCATGGTCCCGTCAATCTCGTGCTGATGAGTATATTACCCACACGCTTTTGAAATTAGTGCAATCAATTGACTTGGAAATTATGATGTTTAATTAATCAATGTAGTCATTATGTTTCTTGGGTCAATTGACAAGTTGTTTGGAAATTGGATACTTCAAGCATTGGCCTTTGCCTTTGCCTTTGCCTTTGCTTTGTCACCGGGGTGGAGGGACATAATTAGCTACGGGTTTGAACGAATCCAATAATTTTGTTTAGACCACCCTGTATTTGTATTAAATTTTTTTAAATATGTATAAATATTTAAGTGCAAACTCAGTAACAAAGACAAATATTGAGTTCGGTAACAAGTTTAGGATTCATAAATTTCAAATTTTGTCTCCCTCCTGCTCGTCATAATTTAGATGCGTTAATTTGTCTTTCAAATTTGTGTACTCCTAAATTTTGGCTCCCTCCTGCTCGGGACGGACTGACCCTATTCTACTCCTAAAATCTTATTCTACATGGAGATTAACTATACAATTATGGTAAGCGTACAAGACTAATTAAGGTACACTACAACTATACAAATTTGTGTACAGTATCCGAGGGAAGCCAAGACCAACTATACATAGGATATACACGTGCATAACGTGTTTATCGTATGTATACTTGGTATATTTAACTGTAATAAATCATGGGAAACGAAAGTTCAAAGTCTAATAAATGCAAATAACATAGGAAACTAGAGTTCAAATTCTAATAGATGCAAAAAATGCTAGGTTATTCTTCCCATTATTCTAAGAGGAGGTAGCAGGAACCATCTTTTGACACCCAAGAGCGTGGCCTAAAAGTTAATGAAGATGGAACGAATTGTAGAAGGATAGAGTTCAAGTTCTAATAGTGGTAAAAAGAATATTTTAGATTATCTCTTCCCATTTGACTAACCGAGGAGGTAGCTCGGTGGTTTTGTTTAGGTGTACACAAGTTAGTCCAAATACTATAGTTGTTGAAAAAATGGATTGGACATTTTCCTTGTGGCATTTCTTTGTACTCACTTATTTTCTGCTTTAAATTCAATCATCCCTCCATGATCTTCAATAGATTAACTTTCTGGTAGCTCGATAGTATAGGTAGATGCCCGAGAGTTGGTTCAGATACTATCATTATTAGCGAATGGACATTTTTCTCATGACATTTCTTGTACTCACTAATTTTCTGCTTCAAGTGCCATCGTCCCTCCATGATATTCAGTAGAGTAACTTTCTGGTGGATAAATTGGATTGGTTTGGATTTCTTAGCCTTAAAGTTCTTTTCAACGGCTTTTCTGTCTACATTATTGTATTCCTTCCTTGATTTTGGAGTAGTTGTAAAATCAGCTAGATCCGTGTTCATAGTAACATTAGGACCGTCACAAATGACATCCCACAACTCAGAATCCTCAGCCATAATGAAGTCATGCATTCTAGTCTTCCACCACTCATAATATTTTTTTAATCTTGGTGGTCTTGTGGTAGATTGTCCTTCCTCTAGGTTTGGTGGAGCAGCCATTAGAAAGATCCTTTCTAGGTGTTCACCTTTTAGAAAGAACTTGTTCTGATACCAATTGATATAAAATATGAGTCTACCAAATAGTGTAGAGAACTTGATTCTCTAACTGTTCCCTTAACTAAGGCAGAAAGTAAATAACACAAGATATTTATGTGGAAACCACCTTGCTCAAGGTAGTAAAGTCACGACCTACCACAATAGGATTTTCCAAAACTTCACTAAAATCGAGCAATGTTCGGATTACAACCTATTGCAATCTAGGAATTAAACTATTAATCCATCCTCCTTACGATAACTCTATCACAAGACCTTTACAATAACTCTATTGCAAAGACACTCCTTGACTAGCTCTAGTCAAACAAACAACTCAAAGACTTGAGAAAAACAAACTAACTACAACCAACTTCTTATAAAAAGAGTAGGTTTACAAGTTAAAGAACAAAAGACAAAGACTCAACAAACCTAAGGACTTAAAACATCTTCAGTGATTGAGAACTAGTTCTTCTGTTTGTGATAGCTTTGTTCTTGAGAGCACTTGAAGTGTCGGCGGCTTGCAGATGAGATAAGTATGTTTTTTGATTATGCAAGGTTAGATTTTTCACTTGGAACATGTTGTTTATCTATAAGGAGTGAGTGGAAGTGGCAAAACCTTAGACTTTGGACCATTGGCTGAATTGCAACAACTCTGCTGCTGTGCTGCTACACTGTGTCATCAGCTTTACAGCTGCAGAGTTGACTTTCGTACAGATAGAAACCTGACCGCCATCTGGTACCTCGTAATAGCAAGTGGGTACGTGAAAAAGCCAGCAACAGCTGCTGTGCTAGTGTACTGCTGCCAGTCGGTACAGTGTCAACAACTTTTCAGCTATAGAGTTGACCTTTGGAACGGCTTAAAACTTGATCCCTTCTGGTTCCTCTAAAAGCATATCTAGTTCTTCGAATAAGTTTGCTAAATCATCAAAACATAAGATAGAATAACTTATCATATAGCAATGTGGAAAACTAGGAAGCCTAATGCACAATGAATTCTAAAGGCTTATAACATTAGAGATTGAGAAGTGTGCATGCAACACCACCAGTGTTTTGCAATGACTTCATCAATTAGCAGAAAGCCATTGATTTTTAAGAATCATTAACATATTTATCTATGATACTGCATGGACTTAAGGAAAAAGATTTGATTGAATATATATATTTTCATTTTTATTCAGCATTTGAGTTGATGAATTTTCGAAGTAATAACTATTTGATATCTAACACAGGCTGTGGAAATTGGGAAGAACCTGGTGAGAAGGCATTTTATTCACCATGTCTTCGGGTAAGAACTTGAGAAGGATTTTAGGACTGCTGTCCATAAGTGTAGATTTGATTCTATTGACAACATTTTCTTACACTTGCTTATGCACAGAGAAAATGAATTTGAAGATGGAAAACACTTCTATAGATTCCTTGAACACGAGCCTTTCATTCCCAAATGCTATAATTTTCGAGGATCCACAAATGACAATGAACCCAAGGATGCTGCTGTGTTAGGCCAAATGCTTGGCCAAATAATGTTTGCCTTACTTGAGTCTTACGCCTCTGATGATCGGCATCATCTTGATTATATAGGCATCAGCAACAGCGAAGAATTTCGGAGGTACCTACTTTTTTATCATTGTTTTGGCAGAGACTGTTAATTGACTTGTGGGTTCTGTGATAATCTCCCATCTTAGATTTCCTTGATAAAAATTTCTGTAGTAACTTCAGCTGCAGCTCATTTTGCTACTTTGGTTTTACTCTCTTCTGTCAGCAAACATGTAGCAGATGATGTATTTTTGTTGCTATTCTTTTCTTTCCTTTCAGCTTGGTTGCCAAATATTGCTTTTATCCTTCATATAATCCTTTGATTGAGATGACATATTTTACTCCTGTTGTCCACAATTTTGACGAAAGGACTTTTGACCTTCCCATAGAACTTTTCTAGTGCCTGACTTTCTTTAAGTCTTTTGCTTTGCTTCTCTACATAATAATTGTTATATAGTTCCCAGAGAAAGATCTTCAGAAACTATTTTAAAGGGAGGAAGTGGTCTCTGTGATGAGTAAATGCTACTTCGACCAAGAGCTGAATTCCTTGTAACTTCATTCGGTATAGGAAATTCGAATGTTTCTTTAGAAGTGCATTTTTCTGATCTAAATGTTCGAAGTGAGCAAAATTCCCTTTGATGTTCATTTTCTTAAGATTGAGCTTTCGATAACGCACCAAAGCAGCCTTCCTTATTTCCTACTCAAGATTGCGGATTCATAGCATTCCAGAATGAATCTCTTAGTTTTGTGCCAAGCACGGTATAATGAGGATAAATATTTTCAGATGAATCAATACTTATAAAGTAAATTATACAGTAAGAGTTAAAGCTCGGAGAAGAAGTTTGGGTGGTAACGAAGCATGATTAGAGTGGTACAGAATAACGTTTGGAAAAGTGGACAATCTCTCCAAGCCTTCTTATATGTGGAAAGTGATTTGCTTTAGTTGCTAGAGGTATAGAAGACTTATTAATGAGAAACAAAACACTATCTACAATGACTTATTAATGAAGAACAGAACACCACATACTATCCACTATTACAACATAGGATAATGTGCCTAAAATTAGTCATATTTCTATCTTATCAGATTTTATGAATATAAGAGAAAGGGCTGATCCAAGAAGCCATATTTCAAGTTTCAACTTTAGCATATGGAGAAAACAAGTTTACTTCAATGCTCCATATGAAGATCTTTATACAAAATAGAATTGCATAACTTCTTGCATACTTGGCTTGAGAAATAGCAGACAGAAACCTTACAGTTTCTGTCGTTAGCCAGTCTCTTATAGGGAATATCTTAGTACCGAGTATAGTGTAAATGAAATTAGCTGCAGCATATAACTAAAGAGAACAGCATCAGTAAATTCAAGCAAAGAGTCTTTAATGGATGCCAAAGGATCATACCAGAAAGAGGTTAAAGAACAATTTCTAATTGTACCCACTCAACCAGAGATATACATAGATGCCTTAGCTTCAAATTACTCCTCCCACAGCATGGGCAATGAGATGGAATCTCAACCTCCCAGAAATATTTTCTCCTGGTAGTATAGTGTGGTTCATTTCATCCACAGTATGTATCTCTTGATATGATTGACTGAAAGATGTCCCAAATTGCAGCATACCATATCTCGGAAATTCTGAACAAGCCTTCCATCAGCTAATAGCTTCCCATTTAAACCTTACAACCATTGTGCTTCATCTATAGTTCACCATATAAAGCATTTAAGTATTCTCTCAACCTGGTGCACCACCTTCTTTAAAAGGATTAGGAAGCTTGCCCTAGGAGTTTATACAAAAAGCATTGAAGTATTCCCATGTCTCTAGCTGTTGATTGCACCTGCCAGAACAGATGAGCTGCTTCTTTTCCCACCTTGCTTCTACTATAGAAACGTCCTGCCAAAGGACCAATCAGCGTAATGGAGAACTTGACAGTCATGAACAGATAAAGAAGAAATCTCAAAGCAGCCTATGGCCTGTGCTGGAAATGGGAACTTTGAACTTAAAAGTATAAAAGCTCCTTACTTCTTATTTCAGTGCACATCCACAACTCCTCCATCCATAAGATAATTCCTTAGTGAATCTTGTATTAGAAGAATGTACCAGAAAGATCTATTCCTTAGGGAATCTTGTATTAGAAGAATGTTACCAGCAAGACCCGTAATCTTTTAAAAAGCATACTGGTTCATAGTCAAAGGAGGTGAAATCATCTACTAGAATATCGTAGTCATTACTTCTCAAACGTTGTTATACGTGAGTTTGTACCTTCGATATAACCTTATTAATTATGTTTGCATCATGCTGAAAATCATACTCTTGATTCATTCATAGTCAATTTCCTTTGGATAGTAGTTTGCTGAAAATCTTTTGAGAACTCATCCCTTGACAGACAGAAAGCTAGTGCATCTCTATATATATATCTGACCAGGAAAAAAAGCTAATCCACCTCTTTTCATTAGTAGGTTTCAAACTCCATTTCTTTATTATTGAACATAAACCAAAACCTTTATATAAGACGGTGGGTTTGCATGATATCTAATCGTTCTGTTGTCTTATAAGTGCAGATATACAAATTTGGTTCAGGATCTCCACAGGGTGAACATCCTAACGCTTTCAGCAGATGAGAAGCTAGCTTTCTTTCTGAATTTGCATAATGCTATGGCAATTCATGCTGTGATCAGAGTTGGTCATACTGGGGGCATGCTCGATAGGAGAGCGTTTTTGTCTGAGTTCCAGTACATAGTAGGAGGTTATTCCTATTCTCTATCAGGGCTAAAAGATGGCATACTTAGAAGCAACCGAAGAGCTCCTTTTTCCCTTATGAGACCGTTCCCTAGCGGAGACAGGCGTCTGGAGGTAAATCCCCTGTTTCTTATTTTGCTATAACAGGTGTTGCAACTGTTTAATTACATGTATGCTGTTTCAGTCACTCAAGGTTTTGATGGAAACTTTGGAGTCAATTTGAGCATTTCGCTCAATACTTCTCTACATTCATTTTTTCCCTTTCACTTTGCTGACTAGTAAAACGAGTGTAAATTCTTTTAGACAATATAGTCAATGTTTTCATTGCTGAAACTTTAGCAGCTCAAGTTAACAGTCTGATGGTTTAAGTAGGAATTTGGATGATATTTTAGTTAAAATGGGAAAAAGAGTAGTTGAAGTTGAAAGAAACTGTGGGAGTTTGTTATGTTTGGACATGAAGTTCACTTGAAAACAAAAGTACGAGAAAGGTGAAGCTTTGTGAGTGAAAACCAGTATATCATTTGAAATACACTTTTAAGCCAATACTGCAATATTTCACTTGAAGCTCAAATACTGAAGTTTAGGAACTTAAATACTATTACCTCTCCCTCGGTACCTCACTGGAAAATCTTAGATGTCTAATCATATAAACCAGAATCCTTGTTAAAATCAACATTGTCTTTTCTAATTATGTGTTAACATACTTCTCATGTGCAGATGGCTTATCTGAAAGTTAATCCGTTAATCCATTTTGGACTGTGCAATGCAACAAGATCAAGTCCAGCAGTAAGATTCTTCACACCTCAAAGCGTGGAGTCTGAATTAAGATATGCTGCAAGAGAGTATTTCCAGAGGGATGACGCAATGCAAGTGGATTTGGCCAAGAGAACTGTCTACCTTAATCGAATAATCAAGTGGTAAAGTTTTGATAATTTTCTTTTCATCCCTAAGATTTAAGGAAAAATACATGCCCTTTTACCCACGGTTGTGGCGGGGTGGTAAAAAATCCTTTGTCATTAACCAAAAGTCTTGGCTCGAGCCCTGGGAAGGGAATCGCCTTTGGTAGGAAGCACATCACTCCTAAAGTGGGACTTTCTAGCCCGAATTCGAATTAGTCGACTTCCAAAGTAGATACCGAAACGGGATGAAAAGCCCCAAAATAGACATGACCTTTTTAAGTTTTGGTATTTTGACCTCATATGTTAGTCTTGCATCCAATCACTTTTTAAATTTGACTTTAAGATTAAAAGAGTCTTACGTATCCCATATATTCCTTTTTGCAGGTACAGTGCTGATTTTGGACAGGAAAAGGAAATACTAAAGTGGATTACAGGTTATTTGGATGCAACTAAAGCAGGTCTTTTGACACATCTTATGGGTGATGGTGGTCCTGTTAATGTTGTTTATTCGAGTTTTGATTGGTCTCTAAATGCTTGACCCAAACTGTATGTAGCTACTATAGGGAACTCTAAGGGGAGCACTTCATTTCATTTTTTTTTCTTATACCCCTCCCATTTTTTTAGTATTAATCTCTCAATATCTCATAAAAATAGGGCATTGTTGATTGATACTCTACATTGTAGGATAGTTGAAAATTTGTGTATAGTAAGAGCTTGTTAATGGATTGTTGGTTTGGAATTTTTTTTAACCACTAAAATAGACCGTGCATTACTCAGTATACACGATGCAATAATAGGCAAAAGAGGAGGGGGAGGAAGAATTGGCGAGTAACAGACGAACTTATACTTGTACGAATAAGAGGTTGTAACATGTAACATAGGGTTGACGCCGGTAGGATGTTCATCAATTTTTCTCCGGGAACCACTTTTCAACGTTAGAATTGTTGGATATAATTGCTGGAATCAAAGCAGTACGTGAAGTAAATAAATATTACAAGTGTTTGAAAGGATAAACAAACAACCAAGATTATAATTGCCGCAAGCTTGTTGAGTCTTGAATCTTTGATAACCTGAAATCAAGAAATACTAAATCTGGATTGTTACAATTGTGGCTGAGTCAAGAGATGACTCTCTGTCTTTAATACAAGATTGCCCCGTATATATGTTTTTACGTTAGCGGGCAATAGTCTCCCAAGATAAAACAGTAACTAATCAACACTACCAAAGCAAATAGGTTGATTCTGACGAAGATAACAAACATGAAACGACTTGCTGAAGAATGGAAAATTTAGATGAAAAGGAAGAGTTTCTGCTCTTGTTCAAGACTTGTGTTATCTCTTTCTTTTCTATTCTTGTCTTTTTTTTCATCTCTCTTTTTTGTTTTTTTTCTGCCCTCAAATGAGAGTAAGGTCTCAATATATAGTGTTTAGGAGGATGACCTCTCAACTAGCCAACTAATGACTTTCAATAGCCATGTAATGACACTTATTGAGGAGTTACAATCAGCCAAATAATGGCTGAATTCAAGTGCCAAGTAAGGGAGATTCAAAGCTCCAAAACTAGCCTAAGAGGCAGAAACTTTCTGCCTTCCGCCGTGAGCCTCTTCCCAATTTTTTCTTTCCTGAAATTTCGGGGACCAAACTGTAAATACTAAGCAGTTTGGGGTCCAAAAAATAATATCAGAAGCTCGAGGCCCACGACCCGAGCCCGGACCGGACAGACGGCGACGCGTGTGGGCTTAACCTCGAACTCAAGCACACCTAGGTCTTCCCTCCTTCAAACACATGGGTTACCCCTTGAGGTCCCAAACCTTTATCCATTTTTTAGGCTTATAAAAAGAACAATTCTTCCTTTTCTCACCGATGTGGTAGATTTGTCTCACACCATATTTTCATGCCTCAAACACCTTGCTTAGTGGACCAATATCTCTTTCATTTCTTAACGAAAATTGACGATCTTTGGCCCTACGGTCATCTACTCACTTAGTAGATTATGCACGTGTGAAGAACCAAACTCCAACATGCGGAACCCGAGTGTTTAATTTATTAAAGATGGATGGACGCAACCCCATCAAAGGCAAATTTCCAACAAGAATTTCATTGCTTACTTTACTATCAATCTTAAGGATCTTATAGTCATCAATAGTTGAGTCATATTCCAATCCCCAAGTAGTATGTCCCCTAATTGGCCATTCTGGAACGGGAAGTACTATTGATTTTCTTGTAGATGGGTTCCATAGCAAAATTATGAAGCGTTTATCATTATAATCACCGATTCTAAAAGTAAAAGATTAGAATCTAGAAAATAAAGTAATTTTTCTCATCTTGAGGTTACTTATTATTTAATAACCTTATTTTATCCTCTATACCTTACTTTTTGTATAATAACTTGACATGTACTGTACTTGGTCTTTGTAATATTATAAGTTGATTTCTCAAATTATTGATCTAAAAGAGAAGGACAGCTCGGTGCACGAAGCATCCCGTGGTCACATAGGGTCCGGAAAAGGGCTGCACCCTAAAAGGTGTGATGTAGGCAGCCTACCTAATGCAAGGTTGATTCCAAGGCTCGAACCCGTAACCTAAGATCAGGCGGATACAATTTTACCGTTACTCCAAGACTCCCCTTCTCTTGAAGTATTGATATATGGTTATGAAACGATAGAATCTATTCAAATATTAAACACGCGCCCTTCACGTGGTTAAAGTAGTGTGTAGTATACTATGTACGGTATGAGAAAGATTTGGTATGTAAATATTTTCCCATAAAGTAGGAATGCGACGAAGGAATTTAGTTTCAAATTTGAGGGCTGAAATATGTATTAAGCCCTTCTTTTTAACGGTATATATTAATCAAACAGAAAAAAAAGATATTAATGTCATTTAGGATGAAATGAACAAAAACAGCTAATTATATATGGAGACATCTATGGATTCTGACCACGACCCATAATTTCCTTAAAATTTCAGTTTGTTATACAAAATCTATAATCTTTTACTCTTTGCATAATTAATTACACGATAAAAGGTCAACATGATTTTCATTTGTATACAAAATCAATTTTATATTGTTCTGACTTTTAAGCAAATTAAAATTTCAACCCTAAGAATAGGACTTTACAACAAAATTATGCGGTGGAGTCTGGAGAGGATAGATTGTAGAGAGGTTGTTTCCGGAATACCCTCGGCATATAAGCTGATTACATGGCCCTCGTTTTCAGATGGATCTAACAAGGATATAGCAGGTGATGATTTATGACTAATGAATCAACAGTTGAAAAAATATATACTTATTAGGGATCTTATACATTTTTAATCACTCGACTAATTTTTTTTAAATCGTCTAGCCGTAATAATTTGTATTTGTCAGTATATATTCAGTATATAAAAAGTGCATAATAAATGTATAATCAGTCCGTAATATATACACATTAATTTTGCAGTAATTATACATTGCTTAATGGCTAGATTTATTTTTTGTTGTGGGCTTTGTTGAGCTACTGAGTAGTGTAAAAATTTCAAAGTTAGTGGATTCAATCGAATTCGTAATGTAAATAGTACATCTGCACTTAAATACACGCTCTTCATTTATATGGCTCTGGTTTAAAAATTGACATTTATACGTTTAGGTATAATTCAACAACAAACTTGTCCTTATACGTTTAGTAACATGTTTTTGTTGCCACGTGAATATTACGATATATTTAAAACTACAAATTCTTTAAAAAATTTCTTTCATTGTTAAATTCTATGCCTAATAAACTATCGTCATATAAATTGAAAGCGAAGAGTAATTCACTTTCCAACACGCTTTCACTTCTGAATATCAACATGCAGTATTTCTGAGCGTTTGAATTGAATTATGCAAGTTAATTAATTCTCCTTTATTTATTTATTTAGTACTGTTTATGATAGATCTATAACTAAAATTGTAATAAATAAGTTGTTTGATATTTGGCACAAATATCTATATTTTGCGTCACTTTATTTCTCATACTTAGCATTTTTATCGCCTTAATCATGATGAAATTATCATATTCGGGTTTATGTTGATATGTTTCATGTGTATAGGTACGACGATGACAAATGAGTGATAACGAGCATTTTTGATTGATTTTCGGAGGTGTTTACATCGGCACGAAGTGACAAGAGGAAGCGTGCAAGACTTGAAGGAAATCTGGGAAAACTGAAGCCACCTGCGTTGCATCCGCATCGCGGATTGGACGCGAGAAAACAGCCTTGCAGGAACTGAAATCAGAAAATCAGAAGAAGACCCGCGTTGCAGCTCTGTCGCGAACTTAACGCGGGAAATTCACCTCGCAGAATCTCCATTTCAGAAAATCAGAGGATACCCGCGTTGGACGCGCGACGCGGATCAAACGCGGGTTGTCGGGCAGTTTTCCTATTTGAATTAGGATTTGGTTTCCTAGTTTTATATTTTTACCCTAGACTATATAAACACTTTTTATTTCGTTAGAGAGGGTGTATGACATTATTCTTAGACTAGTAAGCCGTCTTCTCTCAATCTTGTTGTTTTAACATTATTTCTTTCATAAAACTCTAGTTTTTTTCATGAATTTTCTGTGTTCTTCGAAGCATGAGTAGCTAAACTATCATTTTCTATGGTTATGGAAAAGACGTGAAAGTTAGTTTAATGGTAGTTTTTGTGTATTAGATTTCCATTATTGGGCTGCTTATTTATTCTTGAGTTTAATTGTTTGATTAATTGACGAGTTAGTTAAACACTATCTGTGGTGCGTGAGTTGGACTTGAAAGAGGGAATTCACGTACGTAATAAGAATAAATAGAGTTTGTTTATTTTTATACGTTTCGCTACTGATGATAGAAATATACCCTTTAGCCCTACTTAGTTGGATACGGAGTTTTAAATGCGTTCTTGTTACCTCTGGCGATCATAGAAATATAGATGTTATAGTAGAATCTACAGGCTTGTGAGTAGTCTGAAAGTATATCGCAAAGTTAAAATCAACCCGTCAACTAGTAATCCAGGAAATCGAAATAAGTAGAACTATCGGAAGACTAACTGAATTGTTGAAAGCCATGACCCTGGATTCCATCACCATTTGATAAATCTTACCGTCCTAGTCTCAATCGTCTCAGTCACAAAAAACACCCAATCGTTATTTATTTCTTTCGGTCGAAGTTAGTTTCACAAAACACCTTGTCACTCTCTTGGATAGTTATAAACAAGTTTGAATTAGATAAACAATAGAAAAGTACAAGTTTTCGTGGATACGATATCTGAACTTCACAATCCTATATTACTTGTCGACCGCGTATACTTACGTGTGCGTTTGGGAGCAACATTGTTCATCTAATAGTACCATTTAAAGGAAGATTAACTGTCGTATACCAAATTGGGCTGACTTTTGGTGCATATTTGATAACAGAAATTTAAAACTTTTTCTTGAATTGAATTAACAAAATGTCACAAGTTTCTTCCTAAATTCATAAAAAAGAAGTCAATTCTTTGCTCTATGGAATCATGTTTCATGTGACATTAAAGAAGATGAACGTTCAATTTGGGAGGTAATTAGAATATATAACTTAAACATTCGGTTATGGAAAATAAAAAATGCAGTCAAACTTATCCAAAGAAAAGAAAATGAAAAAAACAACAAAAACTGCAGTCAATTCGAGAGGGAGAATAAAATGTATAATCTCTTATATTCGGTAAAAGACGAGTAAATATAATGATCCCAAAACCATAAATGCGGTTCTGATCTACACCACAAATTTTGAAAGACACGACCGTGTATATCAATTAGGAGGATTTTTTTTTATATAATTTATCATATTTGTAGAATTTTTGTATAAGTGTAATTATGATAGTAGTATTGCATTAGAAAAATGCATTAGTCTTGTATTAGGAAAAGGTAGATTTATTTTTCATAATTAGATATTGTATATCATGTATATATGCCTCTTCATTAATGAAAATAATCAAGGGATTATTATCTTTCATGGTATCAGAAGTCTAGGGCCAAAAATCCTTCTCACCTTCTGCCGCCCTCTTCTCCTCTCGGATTCCGAGTTTTCCGGCTACCGGCTGACACCTCCTCTCTCCCAAAATTTTCTTCCAAATCCCTAATTCTCCTCTTGTTCTTTTCTCATGCCTACCTCAAAGAACATGTTTCGTCATGCTCTTGCAGTCTCCAACATCAAGAACCACATCCTTATAGTTTTTGAGATGGAAAATGTCCAATACGCGACGTGGACAGAATTATTTAAAGTTCACGCACGCTTTCATCGAGTCCTTCATCACATCATCCTCTCGAACATATGCATGGAGAAAGTGCCTACCACCGATGACGACACTGAGTTATGGATAACTCTTGATGCTACGGTACTCTAGTGGAATTATTCCACTATTTCTACGGACCTCTTGCAGAATTATTGAACCCGATGCCATGACGATGGACACTTGAAATAGGTTGCGTGATATATTCTAGGATAATGAAAATTCCCGTGTCGTGACCCTTGAGCAGGAATTCTCCCACATCAACATGGAGGATATTTTGAATGTCTCCGCCTATTGTAAGAGGCTCAAAGAGTTATCAGATCAACTTAAGAACGTTGGCGCGCCCGTTACAAATGACCGCCTTGTTCTACAGATGGTTGCAACCCTCTCCGAGTCTTATAATGGTGTTGGGACGCTTTTTCATCAAAGTAATCCTCTCCCGCCGTTCTACCAAGCGCGTTCCATGCTCACTTTGGAAGAAGCCGTCTTAGCTAAAAAGGCGGCAACCGACACTAATTCCGCCATGATGGTAACCACGTCTGATGACCATCACTCCTTCTCGGATAATTCTAGCCAAAATCGTAACAACGGTGGCGGCGAAAAGGGCCAAAATCAGAAAAATTGTGGCAAAAATCGTGGCGGTGGCGGCAGACCGATGGGTGGTGGCGGTAGGCAAGGCACCGAGCCACTGAACCCATGGCAGCAGGCTTGAGCCGCGGGGCAGTGGCCTTGGGCCAATAGGCAGTCGCCCATGCCACCCTGCCCGGCACCTTTGACTTGGGTCAGGCTCAACTGGCAGCAGGTCTTCGCTGCTGCCGGCCCACGGCAGTTTTGACCCCCACGGATATCGAGGCCGCGATGCATACACTTGGATTAAATTCTCCGGACACAAATTGGTACATGGACACTAGGGACACTTCTCATATGACATCTGCGCCATGTAATCTTTCGTCTTATTTCAATTTGAGCAAAAATCATGGCATTATTATTGGTAATGATAATTCAATTCCTATTCGTGGTTATGGTCACACAGATTTATCTCTCCCACACCCACCTTTAGCCTTGAAAAATATCCTTCATGTTCCTCACTTAATTAAAAATCCGGTGTCTGTTCGAAAATTCACAACTGATAATTGAGTTTCTGTTGACTTTGACCCTTTTGGATTTTCTGTGAATGATTTCACGACGAGGATACCTCTAATGAGATGTAATAGTCGGGGAGAAATGTATCCAATTACCACTACCACCACTTCCACGAGTCAAGCCACACCATCAATGTTTTTCGCTCTAGCGCCTTCCTTATGGCATGCACGTTTGGGTCATCCGGGGGCGTCTGTTATTTCTTCTCTTAACAATAATAAGTTTATTGAATGTAATAGTACGCGTAGTACTAATATTTGTCCTTCTTGTCCGCTTGGAAAATATGTTAAGTTACCGTTTGTAGCCTCAAATTCTAGTACTTTGTTGCCTTTTGATATTATTCATAGTGATTTGTGGACATCTCCCGTTTTAAGCTCTTTGGGCCACCGCTATTATGTGTTATTTTTGGATGATTATTCTAATTTTTTGTGGACCTTTTCTTTGTCTAAAAAGTCTCGAGTTTTTTCCACATTCCTAAAGTTTAGAGCATTCGTCCATACCCAATTTGAAAGGGAAATTAAAAACATTCAATATGATAATGGAAGAGAATTTGTTAATGGGCCGTTTTGGGAATTCTGTGACACTAATGGCATATCTTTTCGGTTTTCTTGTCCTCATACATCCTCACAAAATGGGAAAGCCGAACGATAAATTCGTACCATTAATATTATTGTCCGAACTTTACTAGGCCATGCTTTATTACCCCCTTTTTTTGGCATCATGCATTACAAATAGCTACTTACCTCCTAGCAAATGATTAGCATATCAATTTACCCTAAAAATTCTTTATCATAAAGACCATTTGTATTCTCATCTTAGGGTATTTGGGTGTTTGTGCTATCCATTTTTTCCGTCCACTACAATTAACAAATTTCAAGTCCATTCTACCGCTTGTGTCTTTTTGGGTTATCCGTCTAATCATCGTGGTTACAAATATTTTGATTTATCTTCTAATAAAATCATAATTAGTCCATGTGTTATTTTTTATGAAACTCAATTTTCGTTTGCTAAATTGTATAATTATGTTTCTCATTCTTATGATTATTTGGATGCTGGACTCTTACCGTACATCATCCATCATTTAACCGAACAATCCCGTGGCCCAAATCAGCCAGCAGGCCCACTGCCTAATGGCCCAATAGTCCCAAGTCCAGCGTCAGTTTCTTGGCAAGCAGGCCCACTGCCTGCTGGCCCAAATTCGTCCATCCCAGATCCAGCGTCTCAGCCAGCAGACCCATTCCCTGCTAGCCTAACTTCCCAATCTATCGATCCAGTGTATCGGGTAGTAGGCCCACTGTCTGTTAGCCCAATTGCGTGTCTTCCGGGTCCAGTGTCTCGGCCAGCAGGCCCACTGCCTGCTGGCCCAAATGTCCAATCTTTAGTCCAGTCCCGAGACGGTCCCACACCGACCCTAATCCAATCCAATTCTACTTCGAGTCCAGGGCCTGTTACTCGTAGCCAATGGGGAATTTTTAAACCTAATAGACATTTTAATCTCAATTCTAATGTCACTAAATCGCCCTTGCCACGTAACCCAGTGTTTGTCCGTCATGACCCGAATTGGAAAATGGCCATGGATGATGAATTTAATGCTCTTATTGAAAATAAGACGCGGGAGTTGGTGCCCTGTTCGTCTGGTGTCAATGTTATTCGTTCTATGTAGATTTTTACTCATAAGAAAAAATCTGACGGTTGTTTGAGAGGCATAAGGCCCGTCTTGTAAGTGATGGCAAAACTCAACAGGTTGACGTGGATTGTAGAGAGACATTTAGCTCGGTGGTCAAACCGACAACCATTCGCACTGTTCTCAGTCTGGCTCTCTCGAAAGCATGGCACATTCATCAGCTGGATATGAACACGGTGATATCAAGAAGACAGTATACATGCATCAACCCTTGGGTTTCAGGGACCCCAATCATCCTAATCATGTTTGTTTGCTCAAAAAGACCTTGTATGGACTTAAACAGGCCCCATGGTTTCTACTATTGGGTTTTCTCACAGCATGTCTGTTCATTCTCTGTTCATCTATCATCATGGTACTTCTTTGGCATACATTTTGTTATATGTGGATAATATTTTATTGATTGCCTCTTCTGATAAACTGCGCAAGTCTATCATGTCTATTCTCAGTTTCAAATTTGCTATGAAAGACTTGGGGCCCTTGAGTTTTTTTTTGGGTATAACCGTCACACGTCATGCAGGTTGTCTATTTTTATCACAGAGGAAATATGCGGCTGAGATTATTGAGAGAGCTGGCATGTCATCCTGTAAGTCCTTTCCTACTCCGGTTGATACAAAAACATTGATGAGTGTTAACTCTATCACACCTTATGAGGATCCCTCCCACTATCGCAGTCTTGTAGGGGCTCTTCATTATCTTACTTTCACGAGGCTCGATATTACTTATGCAGTGTAACATGTGTGTTTATTTATGCATGATACGAGGGTAGAGCACATGCATACTCTTAAATGCATTATATGTTACATACATGGCACTTTTGATTATGGTTTGCATTTATATACATTATCCGTCTAGACTCTTGTGTCTTATACAGATGTTGATTGGGGTGGATGTCCAGATACCAGACGTTCGACATCTGGCTATTGTATATTTCTTGGTGATAACTTGGTCACTTGGTCGACAAAATGCCAAGCTACTTTATCGCGATCCAGTTGGGAGGCCGAGTATCGAGGGGTAGCCAATGTGGTGTCTAGTCCTGCTGGCTGTGTAATCTTCTATTAAAGCTTCACTTTCCTATTCAGAAAGCTACCTTGGTCTACTGTGATAATGTTAGTGCAGTCTATCTCTCTGGAAATCTGGTCCAACATCAGCGCACTAAACATATCGATATGGATATTCACTTTGTTCGCGAAAAGGTAGCTCGTGGATAAGTATATGTCTTGCATGTCCCTTCACGGTACCAAATTGCTGACATCTTTACTAAAGGTCTTCCCTTAGTTCTGTTTGAAGATTTTAGGAAAAGTCTCAGCGTACGACAACCGCCCGCTATGACTGCGGGGGTGTGAAAGACACGATATACACGGTGTTGACCGTATATATCAATTAGGAGGACTTTGTATATAATTTACCATATTTGTAGAATTCTTGTACAAGTGTAATTATGGTAGTAGTATTGCATTATGAAAAAATATTAGTCTTGTATTAGAAAAATGTAGATTTATTTTCCATAATTAAATATTGTATATCATGTATATATACGTCTTCATTAATGAAAATAATCAAGAGATTGTTCTCTTACAAAAATGACTTTTTATCTATATATAGTAAATATTAAATTCCGACTTTAGCTTCTTCTTGAGTACTTCTTTATATTTTAAATCCACTTAGTAAACTTCTGGCTCCACTGCTATATGGTTGCAGATGAACTTTTATAACTTAATTATGAGTAATACGTATAATTTTACCAAAACTAAGTTCATCTAACAAATCCTTTTTTAAACCAAAACTAAGTCCTCTTCTACCAATATATTGTAATTTGTAAGTAATAAACATTGATATTTTCAATAGCCATACCTGGTGTAAATCAAACATTTTAAAACTTAAAAGCTGGAAAAATCTACTTAATTTAGTACAATATTATTTGTTTATATCAGAGTAGTTGATTTGTTCAACCACTTGGTAGAACATGGAAAATTATTAGACTTTTGACTAAATTGTAGGACCCAACCAACATGTTTTTCTTCCTTGCTCATTATTCTGTTTCCCACTAGACATTTTTGACTTTAATGGAAAAAATATCATACTAACATTAGCTCCTATGGAAACCTGAAAATTAGTTTATGCCTATTTGGTCACATGACTCACCCCTTGACCCCCAAAAATAGGGGCAAAAGACAATGTCTTTCAAATACTTACTTTTTTTCCCTCAATAGGCAGTCAAAGACGTCGCGGGTTCGAATCCGTATGGTGACAGTCTTTGTTGAAATATTGCAAGGACTGTTGCTGGGTTCGTGTCCCGTTGGTCCTCTCCCTTGCAGGACTGCCACTCGCGCATATTCCTCGATTTACATCCCACCTGGCCAAGGGGCCTCTAGTACAGGTGGGGGGTTTCGCCTTCGGGACTTTCCCCTTCACAAAAAGCAAAGGGCAAAGTAAAGAATTTTGTTAAGGATATTTAATAATTCTTACCTATATATACTGTATAATTAGTTTTATGATTACTGTCAACTTATCGAATTCCTTTTTTCTTTATCCGAATTGAAATTTGTAATGTGAGTAAGCTCATACATGGGACTCCATACTATATCTTACAAAATTGGGCAAAGGGTCAAAACTGCCTTGAACTATACGAGATGACATAACTTTGCCCTTCGTTAAAATGTTGTTCCTGCCGTTACTAAATTAGCATGAATATGCTTTATTCACTAATGGGGTGTTACTAACAAAGTATTTTTCAGATGATTTAGCCAAACGCAAACCATTACTCTCTCAAAAACACTTTTAATAAGAAATACTTTTTAAAATAAGTTGATTTTAATAGCCGGCCAAACAAGCTCTTGAGCATATTCGAGCCAATTTAACAACGTCCGGGATCCGTTTGACCCCAACTTATAACGAAAGCAAAATATATCTGTTTCATATAGTTCAAGGGCAATGTAGACCTTGCCCTTGGTGTAGCAATCAAGATCCTACTACTACTTTATTTAAACAAGAGGATAAAATGAATACTTGTATGTATGCTATTTAGTCTTGTTTATGTGCAACATACAAAAAATAAAGAGAAGAAACCTCCATAGAATTGAAAACTGCAAGAGAGAATCAACTGATGTTGTCCATCTATTATTAGGTAAGATAAGTCACATCCAAAATTCACAATGTTATTTGTACATGTTTAAAAAGAAACATATTTTCTCCATTCCAGAAAGATACAAATAGGGAAAGATGCAAATATTTACACCAGAATCCACTGCTAAAAATATAAGTTATCGACTCCTTGAAAAATGAGTTACAAGGTATATATATATATCGTCAGGACAAAGAACGTCCCTCTAAAACACATGAATGCCAGGTGGCGTGTTTATGTTATCGAGCCAAGAAACTAACTGCTGCGAAGAAGGCCTTATTTTCGGATATTCATGCAAACAAAGGAGAGCGATTTCAAGAACCAATAACATTTCTTCCGCGTGCTGCTTGTCATATATCAAAGGATCAAAGACTTCGGTTTCCCTCTTTTGTTTCTTCATTTGAATCACCCAAGAGATTAAATCTCGGCTTGCTCTAGGTTTGCACGGATCCATCGGTCTTTTACACGTAAGAAGCTCCAAAAGAACGACACCAAAACTATACATGTCCCCTTTATAGGTAGCTATGGAAGCTTGACCATATTCAGGAGGTATATAACCTAATGTTCCAACAACATCAGTAGTCACATGAGTGTCATAAGGCAGAATAAGCCTTGCTAGACCGAAATCAGCCAAGTGAGCTTCGAAATTTTCATCGAGAAGTATGTTACTCGACTTTATATCTCGGTGCAGAATGTGAGGTTCACATGCTTGGTGCAAGTAGGCGAGTCCTCGTGCTGCACCTTGAGCAATATGAAGCCTAAGATCCCAGTCCAACAAAGCAGGCCCATCAACTTTCTCGTGCAGCCAATAATCCAAGCTTCCATTCTCCATGTAGGAATAAATTAGAAGCCGGTCCCTTCTGTACTTGCAATATCCTTGAAGATGAACAAGATTCGGATGCTGAGCTCTCGAGAGCGATTCAACTTCAGCTTGGAATTCTCTTTCCATCTGCCCATAGTCACCTGAAAGGTGGGCAAAATTAGCTCATTAAAACATGACCCGCCCAATCCGTTTAAGTTTAACCCACTCATTTATTAGCACAGCCTATCTAAAAATTGGGCTGATATGTAACCCAATTGACACATAGAAATCTTGTCAAAATATTTTCAGAAAGGTTTTTTTTTTATATGTTATATATAGTTACAATAATGAAAAAAAGTTATTTTATTAGGTACTTAAAAAATTTACAAAAGAACAAACAAAGAAATTAAAACTTAGTAAGAATTGGGCTAATAAGTAAAAACATAGCTCATTTTATTAACCCAGTCCATTTTGA
Source organism: Anisodus tanguticus (assembly GCA_034509755.1). Lineage (NCBI taxonomy): Eukaryota > Viridiplantae > Streptophyta > Magnoliopsida > Solanales > Solanaceae > Anisodus > Anisodus tanguticus. The sequence goes on from CM067539.1 coordinate 61,171,691, forward strand.
CCCGCCCAAATTCAGCTCAACGCACCCATTTGACACCCCTAGACTCACCTGAAAGCCGCTTGATGGCAACTTTACTACCATCACGAAGGATGGCCTTGTAGACCAAACCGAAGCCCCCGCAACCAACAATATTTGATTGATCAAAATTGTTAGTACACTTCAAAAGGTCATCAAGACACATCTCTTTATTGTTGTTCTCCTTGTTGTTATGGAAAAATATCACCAGACTTGAGCCTAAGTCTTCCAGTTCCTTGTTAGCACCATCCATCTCCTTTTCTTGATCAACTACTTTTCGACTGCTCGCCCTCACAACAATCAAGTACATAAGAGCTAGAAGAAAAACTGTTCCAAAACCAATACCAATACCCATGCCAATGACCGTTCCTTTTCGCCTCTTTCCTTTGGCAACCGAGCCACTAGGAACTTGGCTGGCATTTTGACACGGAGTCCCATGTTCACCGCAGAGTCCCGGGTTGCCCTCAAAGCTCGAAGTTGGAAATGTCGGGAACTGGCCTCCGGTAGGAACTTCTCCCGAGAGCTTATTATAAGCGACATTGAACTTCGACAAAAAGCTGCATTGGACTAAAGAGGACGGTATTTCACCAATCAGATCGTTATGTGATAGATCCAATATCTCTACGCTCGCCATACCAGACAAGCTACCCGGTATGGTCCCGGATAAATTGTTGCTTTTTAGATCCAAAACATGTAACCTTTTCAGATTTCCGAATTCCGGCAAAATTGCTCCAGTGAGGAAGTTGTTACCTAGTTCCAGTGTTGGAGGGAAGCTAAAAATCTGATTATACTGCAACCCTCGAACGCTTACGTTTCTTTTCAAGAAAAAGGGAAAATCCGGACATGGCTCGTCCGTCGAGATTGGGCCAGAAATCAGGCTCTTCAATGTAGTCATTTCTTTTGGAATTTCCCCCGTAAACGAATTGTTGGACAAATCCATATAGAACAAAAACTCGAAATCTCCAATCCAAGGTGGAAGTTTTCCCGTTAAACGGTTCCACGACAAGTCCAAAAGTTGAAGTTTCGAGCTACTTTTCAACCACTCGGGAACCGATCCAGTGAGCCTGCAATTGGCAATAATGAGAGCTTTCAGCTCGGTAAACTGCAGGCTCGGATCCCTAGGCAAAACTTCATCACGAAAATTCAGAGTAAGGACCAAAGTAGTCAAGTTCTTGCACTGCTGTAAGATTCTTAAAGCAGCATCAATGTTATGCATACTGTTATTCGATACTGAAAGGTACAAGAGGCTATGAAAATTCTTGAAACTTTCCGGGATTTGTCCAATGAAATTGTTTCTAGCAAGATTGATAGTTTGCAACTTTGGACAGTTGGGAAGATTATTGGGAACCAAACCACGGAACTTGTTTGTAGCAAGATCAAGAGAAACAAGACTAATCATTGCTGAACAATTAAGCTCAATGGTACCCTCTAAAGAATTATTTCTCAAACTAAGAGAACTAAGAGTCCCAGAATTCGCCAATGAAGTTGGTATTTTACCAATGAACCTATTTGAATGAGCTGACAAATATGTTAAATTCCTTAACTTGTCAAACTCATCTGGAATTTCCCCGGAAAATCCATTTGAACAAATATCCAAATGAACCAAGTCAGAAAGATTACCAATCTTGCTACTAACCCGACCCGAGAATCGATTTTCTTGAAGAGACAATACAGACAATCTTGGTAGGCTAAAAAGTTCATCAGGTAAACTACCAGAAAGAAGATTTGAGCCAAGACAAAAATGCTCTAATGAACCACAATTTCCAATTTTTCCTGGTAGAGTTCCATTGAAATAATTGACCCCCATTTTAATAACAGAAACTCTAGTTGAATTTTCACAAATACCCATAGGAACTAGCCCTTCAAAGGAATTATCAGAAATGTTTAAAACTTGAAGTGAAGGCAAGTTTATACTATCAACAAATAAGCCAGAGAAATCATTGTTGCTCAAGTCTAATACTTCCAATTTAGGCAAATGGAGTAGTTTAAAAGGGACAGGACCTTTGAGGAAATTGTGAGATAAATTAAGGGTTCTGAGTTGGTCCAAATTGCCTAAAGATTCAGAAAGTTTCCCATTTAGCTTTTTTTTCCCAAGTTCCAATTTCACCACCCTACCAGAATTGCAAGTAATACCCACAAAATTACAGCAATTTGTTGAATTCTTGATATCCCAGAAATCAAGAACTGTCTCTACACTGTTAACAAAATCCTCTAAAGCTTTGAAATCTTTTGGATTACATGTAAAGTTCTGGGGATTTTGGGATTGAGCTTGTAAGCAAAACCCCCAAAACAAAAAGATCACACCAAGTTGCAACATACCCATCTTCTTAAAGGGCAGCCGGTGCACAAAGCTCCCGCTATGCGTGAGATTCGGGAAGGGTCGGACCACACTTCTTAAAACTAAAAAAAGAATGGACTTATTACACAATTTTTGCATTAAGATTGCTCATTTCACTCAACATCAAGCTTCAAGATCAAAGAAAACACCACAAAAGTGATAAATGTAAGGAAAAATCAAAACTTTGAGCTAGAAGTAAGAGAAAAAATAGAATCTTGAGGTAGATAAATGATAAATAGGTAGAGAAACAAAAAGGGTATCTCTTGTTTTGTTTGTTTTTGCTTAATTATCAGTTTCTACACAATTTTGTGTATCAAGATTGTATCTTTCTCTCAGTATCAAGCTTCAAGATTCAAGAAAACACCATAAAAGTACCAATGGACATGAAATAAGAAAAGGGTTCTTCACAAAAGTGATGAATGAAAGGTAAAATATGAATAAAAATCAAACCTTTGAGCTACAAGGAAGAGAAAAAATGGAAGCTTGAGGTAGAGAAACAAATAGGGCTTTCTGTTTTTGCTTTATTTGAGTTAAAAAAATATCATAAAATTCCAGTTGTGTACTTTACATATTCACACACAGTGAGAGAGAGATAAGCTGTTGAGAGCTGCAAAATTTGGTATACAATTAGTATTTCTTAACAACCGGAGTATTCATATGTGTCGGCTGTTTTTTTTTCATATTGTTTTACCATAATTTAGTTATTTTCGTTATTTTTATTTTCATATTATTTTGAATTACTTATTCTTATCTTAATTTTTTTATACTTTCTCTTAAGCCGAATATCTTTTAGAAATAGATTCTTGTTGAAACATTAGGAAAATGTACTCTGGTGACTTGAATAATTGAGATCAGTTCAAGTTGTTAGAAGAGATTAGTCCAAGTTGTTAGAAAGGTAGTTAGTTTGTTACAAGATTAGTTACAAAGTTAGTTGAGTTGCTATAGATAATTAACTAAAGATCATTAGAATATTCTAGAAAGAATGATGTGTGTATATATACATTTGTATTGATATTTTCTGAAATAAGAAAACATTTTCCAAAGGTTCCACATAGATTGACACGCTAGTTATCTCTTCTCTACCACAATCCCTCTTCCATTCTTCTTCACTCCCTCTTTTCTTGTTCATTCTTCACTAATGCAGTAGCTAGCACTGCTGCAACATGCTTTAATTCTGTAAATCAACATGGTATCAGAGCCTAGAAGAAATTGATACGATTGGGCACATGAGATCGATGCGATTGAACATGTTTTTGTACATGCAAAGCAATTTTGCAGAAGATCTGTGTATAATTTGATGGATCGCGCATGCAATAATTTCTGGAGGTGATAATATGTCAAACAAGTTATCGGGAGTGTTGTTGTCAATACTCAATGAGATACAGACACATGCAAAGTGAATTAAGAAGATAGAGGCAGATTTGTGTAAAACAGATCACTGAGGTTCGAATTGTTTTTGTTATTATCAACAGTTCACAAGAGTCGAATAGATAAATCTCTGTGTATTGAGGATCAATATCGATATCGAAGCATACATTAATAGTGATGGAAAGTAATGGAGAAGATTTAGCAAATGAAGTCACGACAGTGATCACAATAGAGCATAAGCATCCCTTGTATCTGTTTCATTCAGATGCACCTGGTTCCTTATCTCTGGGAATTATCCTAAATGGAATGGACAATTATACATTGTGGAGTAGAGCTATGAAGTTGGCCCTACTAGGAAAGAACAAGATAGGATTCATTGATGGAAGTTTAAGGAGAGAAGCCTTGCATGGAGATTTGGCTAAACTATAAGATATGTGCAATGCAATTGTGGTGTCTTGGTTAATGGGGAATGTAAGTAAGAGCTTACTTACTGGAATGCTATATAATTCAGACTCATACAATATATGCGAAGAATTAAAGGAGAGATTTGACAAGATTAATAGTTTCCAGGGCTTTCCAACTGCACAAAGAAATATTTTCCATGAGACAAGGGACATTATCTGTATCAATGTATTATTCTCGACTCAAGGATCTATGGGATGAGTATGATTCTATCATACCAATTCCATCTTGTTGCCCAAAGTCAAGAGAATTTGTGGATCACTTACAGTACCAAAGACTATTGCAGTTTCTCATGGGACTGGATGAAAGTTACAGCCAAGCAAGGTGTCAGATTCTCATGATGCAACAAATACCTACATTAAACCAAGTATATGTCGTGGTCAATCAGGAAGAGAGTTAGAGGATGGTAGTAGGAACTGGTAGGGTGATGTTTGAATCAGTGGAATCATCTGCCATGTTCACATCTAGAAATGGAAATTTCAGAAGTGGAATTCAAAAATAGAAGAAACAATACAATTTCAATGCATATTGTGATCATTGTCATATAAAAGATCACTCAAGATTGGAATGTTACAAATTGATGAAGTGTGACTATTGTCACAAGACTGGACATGTGCAGGAGGGTTGCTACAAGCTGATTGGATATCTAGAAAATTTCAACAACAAAGGGAAGAAAACTTATGCAGTCACACGAGGGACTATGTTGTGTGAGGACACTGGACAGGAAGGTGAAGTACAACATCAACATGCTATGAGCACAGTTAAACAATCACCAAAGTTTCTACAAAATGCACAACCATTCACAAGTCAGAAACACATTGCTGAAGTAATACCATACAACCAGTTCACACCCAGCCAACATCAGAAACTTCTTGACCTGTTGAACAACAGAGAAAATAACAATATCAATGCCAACATGGCAGGTATATGTTATTGATTCAGGGGAATTGATTAAGTGGATAGTAGATACAAGTGCAACTAATCATATAATTAATGACCAGAAGTACTTACATAATAACCTGTTGATAGAAGGAACAGGAAAAGTGCAACTGCCCACAGGAGATTTAGCCAGAATCTCACATGTTGGGGAGTACCATTTAGGATGAGGTAATGTTCTTAGAAGTGTCTTATGTGTGCCAATTTTCAAGTTTAACTTGTTGTCTGTCTAAAAAATCACTAAGGAACTGAATTGTAGTGTTACATTCTTCCCAACATGTTGTGTGTTTCAGGATCTCTTATCTGGGAAGGTGGGGGGGATTGGTAATGAAGAGGCAAGATTGTATATACAATAGCATGAATGTCTTGAAGAAAATAACATATTTAAGGAATAATACTGATTTTATCTTGAATAATTGTGAAGTGTGTCATTTGGCTAGACAAACTAGAATTCCTTTCATTGTTAGTAATAATAGAGCATCAAAGTCATTTCAACTAATATATATGGATGTATGGGGACCTTATAAAACCGAAACATATAATGGAATGAGATACTTTCTAACCATTGTGGATGATCATACTAGATGGACTTGGATTTTTTTGATGAGACTGAAATTTGATGTTTCTACACTGATCAGGAATTTCCATGTTGAAGTTAATACTCAATTTGGAGCTAAAATTTAGAGGGTAAGATCTGATAATGGGACTGAGTTTTTTAATCAGAATTGTAGTGATCTGTTTCTAAAATATGGTGTCATTTATGAAAGTTCTTGTCCATACACACCACATCAAAATGGTGCGGTGGAGAGAAAACATAGATATATTTTAGAAATAGCTAGAGCCATTAAGATTCATGAAGGATTACCAGATAAGTTCTGGATCAACAGAATCCCCTCCACTGTTATAAAGAATTAGATCTCCATTTGAAATGTTGTATGATAAGGTACCACAACTGATCACTTGATAGTGTTAGGTTGTTTGTGCTTTGCCACTATAAACAACAAACATGATAAGTTTGGTCCAATGGCTGTAAGGTCTGTATTTCTGGGGTATGGATCTGCTAAAAAAGGATACAAATTTTATGACATGGAAAATAGAACTTTATTCATGAGCAGAGATGTGTTGTTCATGAAAACAATTTTTCCTCTCAAAGAAGGCACAACTGAAGACATCAATCACATCAAAACATATGAATTTCTTTGCGATGAAGATTTAGTTTGCCAACATAATTTTGACAATCCACCAGCACATCCCAGACAGCAGGAAGATGATCAACACAGACAAACTAACATGCAGAATGTGCATATGCCTGATGTGGTTCAACATCATGGTCCTGATCACATAAACATAGGACCACCAGGTATTGACATGACCACAGGATCAGATCATAAAGTCAGAAGATCCACAAGGAGCAGCAAACCTCCTATATGGAACAAATACTACATTACTGCACATGGTTCCTCTAGTTGCCTATATTCTATAACTAATAACATTATTTATATTGGTCTATCAGTAGGATATCAGGATTTTATGGCCAAGGTTTCTCTTGACACAGAACCACAGAACTATTCAATAGCAGCAAATGATCACAGATGGGTTGAGGCAATGAAGGCTGAGATCAAAACATTGGAGGACAATGGAACCTGGAAGCTGGTCACTCTGCGAGAGGGAAAGAAGGCTATATGATGCAGGTGGGTATACAAAATAAAGTACAAGGCAACAAGAGAAGTGGAGAGGTTTAAAGCCAGGTTGGTAGCAAAAGGATACAATGAAAAGGAGAGGCTTGATTATCAAGAGACTTTTTCACCAGTCGTTAAGATGACAACAGTAAGGGCTGTGATTTCCATTGCATCGGCACAACACTGGACAATTCATCAGATGGATGTATACAATGCATTCTTACAAGAAGATCTTTTTGAAGAAGCGTACATGGAAGTTCCAGAAGGATTTGCTGTCAATGAAGGAAAGAGACAGGTGTGCAGGCTACTGAAACCTCTCTATGGTCTAAAACAGGCATCAAGACAATGGAACATCAAGTTGACTACAACTCTTATCTCTTCTGGTTTTCAGCAGAGTCATAGAGACTCTTCTCTTTTCACCAAGCAGAAAAATGGTAGTATTATAGTAGTGCTGGTATATGTTGATGACTTGTTGCTTACTGAAAATGATCCAGTACTGATTCAGTCCACTAAAGAGATACTGCAGTCCACTTTCAAGATAAAGGATCTAGGAGAGCTTAGATACTTTCTTGGCATTGAGTTTGCAAGAAACTCATAGGGTATTCTTATGCGCCAGAGGAAACATGCCCTGGAGCTTATATTAGATATGGGGCTTGCAGGTGCAAAGCATGCATCTTCTCCTATGGATATGAACCATAAGTTCACAACTTGTGAATTTGACAGACATATGGCTACTGCATCATGTTCAGGTCCCATCTCAGTAGAAAATCCTGATTATGTGCTATCAGATCCTAGTGTTTACAGAAGACTGGTTAAAAGGCTATTATATTTGACAATTACCAGACCAGACATTGCATTTGCTATGCATTGCCTGAGTTAATTTATGCATACACCTAAGAAGTCACATATGGAAGCTAGTCTCAGAATTATCAGATATGTCAAGCAAGCACTAGGGCTAGGAATCCTAATGTCCAGCACAAGTATCCCTCAACTCAAAGTGTTATGTGATGCAGATTGGGGGGCTTGTGTTAATAGTAGGAGATCAATTACTGGCTACCTGGTGATGCATGTCTCATCACCAATTTCATGGAAGTTAAAGAAGCAGGACACAGTTTCCAGGAGCTCTGCAGAGTCAGAATACAGGGCTATGGCAGCTTTAGTAGCAGAAGTGGTGTGGCTCACAATCCTATTTCAAGATCTTGGTGTGGAGATTCAGACTCCAATATCAGTACACACAGATAACAAGTATGCTATTCAGATTGCGGCCAATCCAGCGTTCCATGAAAGAACAAAGCACATTGATATTGATTGTCATTTCATCAGGGAGAAAATATAAGCAGGATTGATCAATACAGTTTATTTGTCTTCTATGGATCAACCAGCTGATCTGCTTACAAAGGCCCTTGGTAGACAACAACATGATGTTTTACTTTCCAAGCTATGAATGAAGAACATCTTCATATCCTCTAGCTTGAGGGGGGATGTTGAAACATTAGGAAAATATACTCTGATGCCTTGAATAATTGAGATTGGTTCAAGTTGTTAGAAGAGATTAGTCGAAGTTGTTAGAAAGGTAGTTAGTTTGTTACAAAGTTAGTTGGATTGTTATAGATAATTAACTAAAGATCATTAGAATATTCTAGAAAGGATGATGTGTGTATATATACATTTGTATTGATATTTTCTGAAATAAGAAAATATTTTCCAAAGGTTCCACATAGATTGACACACTAGTTATCTCTTCTCTACCACAATCCCTCTTCCATTCTTCTTCATTCTCTCTTTTCTTATTCATTCTTCACTAATGCGGTAGCTAGCACTGCTGCAACATGCTTTAATTCTGTAAATCAACAGTTCTCTATTAAATCCTCTTCAGATCTCACTTTATGAGATTTTACTAGATATGTTATTGATGTCGTTGTTGAGTATATTTATTAGTAGTACTAATAATTTGTTTGAGCCATTTGGTAGTGAGAATTGGGTTAGAGTTCCACTAATTAATAAACTAATATGTGCCTTTTTCTGCCACTAAGAATAAAAAAAAAGAAAATAATTAAGTGGTGAATTAGTGGACCAATTTGTTTTAAAACAAATTTTTAATGAAATGTGTGTTGAAGGGAAAATGTTTAAGAGGGGACAAGTCTTTCTAAATAAAAAAGGTCAACATAAGTTAGGGAAAAGAGTTGAATTTGTTTTTGTATTTGTCATCGTTAGACTTTTGGTCCAATATTATTCATGTGTTTGGAAAAGTCTCTTTTTGGTCCTTAGACTCTCAATGGTGCTTTAATATGAGAATATTTTTAAATTATAATAAATAATTTAAACATAAATATTAGACCTTTTTCTTCAAAATAAATTCATCCAGCAAGCTAGGTGCATAAGTTTTTTTACTACAAAATTATTTTTCTCCTGGCAAAAAGCTATCCGCCAACAGAACTTGTCGCCATGTGAAATCCATTCATTTCATGTTGGAGCTCCATTAATATTTCAACAAATTAGGGATGATTCACTAACAATAAGAGTAGGAATATACCAAAGGTGTAACAATTTTAAATGATATAGAGACAATTTGGACTTTTCAAAAATAAATGAAGAGATTGTTCCATCAATTACTTGACTCTTCATATATTGTATTAATATTTTTCTTTTGAAACGATAAATCACTTATTTTAGACTTTTCGTGGTTGTCACTTAATAATTAAACAAAGATACTAATATAAAATTTGAGAATGCTAGTTGAGCCCAAAGGCATACTTTTTAAATCTGTACCAAAAAAAGTACTATTTTTATCAGAAATTTTTTTCACATAAAAGAGCCAGCACTTGTTTCCTAAGTCAGCCATCTATTTTCTTTTTTCTTTTTGGCGTATTGCTATGATGAAAACGAAATCTAAGGAGAGAAGAGTACAGTAGTATTAAAGTGGAAAATAATGTAATGAGTAGAAGTCAAAAGGTTGGTAGAAACACTTTAACAAAGTCCAATTCGACACTAACTAGGCACCCTTCCTTCTTTGGCCTACTATTCCACGTATGGAGTTGGTGCGGTAGTTAATTTGCATCCCATTTTCAACCTGGAAATTTATTGATTGAGTAATTTAGATTTGTATCGCATATGATTTATTGTTAAATAAAACACTCTCTATCATGTGTTTCTTCGTCTATTCCACCTAGGGATGGTAATAGATCGGATTTGGACCGGATCCTACTAGATTCAGATCCAGATCCGTTTTTCATACCTGAATGCAGATCCAGATCCAGATCCATCGGGTCCATAAAAATCAGATTCAAATCCGGATCCATCGGATCGGATCTGGATCCACATGTAAAAAAAATTGCTTTGCTAAGAATGTAACCTTGCTAAGAATTTTTTTTTTGAACTGACAAACGATTTTTACTTAGCTAACAGTTTACTGTGTTTCAATTTTGAAATGTTCATATAAGATATTTTGTTCGTTGTCTCATTTTGATTGTGAGCTATTAATTGAAAATGTTGGACAATAACAATAGTTGTGGAAAATGATGACTAGAATTTCCACAATGAAGAACTTGCATGTGCTTGAAATTTTCACAAATGAAGTGAATATAATTTTAACTGCTTGTCTATGGAGATGTTAGTCATTCACTAATATAACATTGATTTTATTATCGAAGTTACCTCTTTATTTTTTTGTTTTTGAGTTAACGTGGGGATAAATTAAACTTTTTTTGAGAATTAAACTTGCAAGGATGTGCTTAGCAATTTTAAGAAAATACTTATAAAATTACATTCTAGGTTATGAATATATTTAATAAAAAACGGATTCACGGGTCGGATCTGGACCGGATACGAATCTCAAATACAAGATCCAGATCCAGATCCGATCCGGATCCGTTGAGTCCAAATTTTGAAGATCCATATTCTATAAAATGGATCTGGATCTACCGAATCCGGACCGGGTCCAAGATCCACTGCCATCTCTAGTTTCCACCATAGAAGATGGTGGTAATCTCGATTTATATTTTTTTCATAATCATTTGATATTTGAAATTTATTAATCTGATAAATCTAAATTCACATTGCGTAAGATCAAGGAGAAACTCTTCATATCCCTTGCTGGTAATCTCTATTTATAGTTTTCCATTAATTATTTGATGTTCGGAACTTACTGATATGACTAATTGAAATTCGCATCGCGTGGGGCCTACTAAAGTGGAAAACTTATTATCACGAGTTTTTTCATCCACCTTGCCGCACCCATTGGTTTTACCTTTGTTTACTTTTTTTAAAACTATTTGATCTTCGAAAATTACTGATTTGATTAATTTAAATTTACACCAAGTACAAGCCATAAGGGATTTTTCCATCCACCTCACTATACCCTTTGATGGTAACCCCTATCGTGTACTCAAGAAAATATTTGGGACTTTTAATTAATTGGATTAATATTTTTAGTTTACGTGTAGTAATCGTGTGAAAAGTACTTTTTAAAACTAATTGTTATCTTGGTAAATCATTTATGCGTTCGGATTTAGTTTAGGGTCTAGTTTTTGAGTGAAGTGGATTTTGGTTTGGTTTTATTAGGGAAACAAATCGTACGTGTTAGGATTTACATTTGGAAGAATGACTTGGAAAACAATTGTGCTTGAATTAGGTTTGATTTCCTAGACTGATATATATTTTATTCTAACTTTACAAATGATGTCAATAAAATACCTAAAACATTCTAGATGATCTATTAAAAATGTAAAAAAGATTGACTAAACGACCAGTAGAAAAATGAAAGACAAACAATCATAGAAATAGTATAAACTGGCCATTGTTTTTAATCTTATTTTTCAAAAATAATCATTGTCAATTTTTATATGTAACTTCGAGACAATATCCCTAAGTTTCACTTATGAGATACAAAAGTCCATAATAATGACAATTTTTAATTACAGAGATTGAAAAGTGACTATAAATTTTGTTCCAAAATATCGGTTAGCACATGCATGCCCAAAAAGAAAAAGAATAAAACAAATAGATTTTCTTTTAAAAAAAAAGATCCAATAGTGTCGATTGTAGGTTGGAAATCAGATTTTTAGGTGATTTCTAGTTCCCAAAATCAACTACCATTGATTTTTAGAGACAATATAATCATTAATTATGTTTATATAAGATATAAAAAAATTAAGTTTATAAGTGTCTATGCTCAAAGAAAGGTAATACCTTGAGTATATTTCGCATTTAATAGATGTTTATCATTTACTAGTAGTCAAGCTTTTCTCTTGAAATCAAGAGATATATGAAAGCACATTTATTAAAAATGTATACATGGATATACAGTAAGGGTATGTTCACAACTAGGAAATACTGTACAATTTTAAGAACAAAATGCTAATAGATACACATTTATTTTGGAGCTTTTCTCTTGAAATCAAGAGATATATAAAAGTACATTCATTAAAAATGTATATATGAAAAGGGTATGTTCACAACTAGGAAAGACTACAATTTAAGAACAATAAGCTAATAGATACTTTTTTTTTGGGTTCCTATTTGATGTCCGGTATCCGGATTGGAGCTCGAGTATATCCGCATTCGCACTAGGTAAGCCCATTTCTGGAGAAGCGCTCCCTACCAAAAATTTTACATACCCAGGACTCGAATCTGAGACCTCCGATTAAGGGAGGAACAACATCATCCACTATGATAACAATCTAGGTTAGCTGAAATCTAAATGAAGAAGGAAGAACATTAGAGAGAGGAAGGATCAATTGTGGAAAATATCTTTCTCATATTAGATTGGAATGAATCAATCTCCATAAATCAGCTACAATGTGTATTTATACACTACTTCCAACTGGTGACAGAGTAAGGGTACAACTGTCACTCTAACTAACTCTTAATTACACATTAACTGAACTAACTAACTCTTAACAACCTACTAATTACATTAGCTTGCACTATGGAGTTTCTCCTAGCTCAACACTCCCCCTCAAGCTGATGGCTTGAAGAGGTCTTGTACTCCCAACTTGTCCAGTAACTGATTGTGTTGAAACTTCCCCAAGCTCTTTGTGAGTAGATCAGCTAGTTGTTCCTTAGTATAAACATGATTTGTTCTCACCATGATTTGACTGATTCTTTCTCTCAAAAAGTGACAGTCAATATCTATGTGTTTGGTTCATTCATGGAATATTGGATTTGCAGCTATCTGTATTATAACTTTACTATCACACATAAGCTCAATTGATTGTTTTATCTGAACTCCAATCTCATTGAAAAATCCTGTCATCCAAGTTAGCTCAGCAGTGCAAGAAGCCATACTTCTAAACTTAGCTTCTGCTGAACTTCTTGAAACAGTCTCATGTTTTTTTGATTTCCAGGATATTAGAGGACCTCCAAATTTCACTAAGTAACCAGTTACATATCTTCTAATCTGCAAGCAAGCACCCCAGTCATTGTCACAATATGCAATAAGTTGATTTGAACTCTCAGTAGGCATGAACAAGCCTAGTCCATGAGTGCCCTTGGCATATCTCACTACTCTGAGTGTTGGTTCCACGTGTGACACCTTGGGGCTATGCATAAATTGACTTAATATTTGAACAGAGAAAGCTAAGTCTGGTCTGGTCATGGTGAGGTATAATAACCTTTCCACTAGTCTCTGATAAGCACCAGGTTCCTTCAAATCTTCATCACTGTCAGCAGCTTCATTTGGAATACACTGATCATAGTTTACAGAGGTTAGCTTTTGATTCATTTCAAGTGGAGTTCCAACATGTTTTGCTCCACTCATGCCTGCTTCTTTTATCAACAAGGCATATTTTCTCTGGCATGTCACAATACCTTTCTTTGATCTAGCTACTTCAATTCCCATAAAGAACTTGATCTTCCCTACTGTTTAACCAACTCACTACTATTTTTTGTCACCAACAGATCATCTACATAAACCAGAATCATAACCAACTCATCCCCTGATATATTAGTGAATAAAGAATAGTCATAGTGACTTTGTACAAAGAATATTTGAATCAGAGCATCAATCAATTTATTGTTTCACTACCTGGGGGCTAGTTTAAGCCAATACAAAGATTTATGGAGTTTACATACCTTCAGATTCTTCCCCTAGTAAACCCTTCTGGGATGTGTATATACACTTCCTCAATAAGGAAGGCATTATGCACATCCATTTGGTAGATTATCCACTGATTTGAAGCAGCAAAAGCAATAATGGATCTAATCGTCACCATTTTAACAACTGATGAAAAGGTCTCTAAGTAGTCCAAGCCAGCTTACTTACTGTAGTCTTTAGCCACCAGTCTAATTTTATACCTCTCAACCTCTCTTGAGGACTTGTACTTGACTTTATAAACCCACTTGCACCCAATAAGAGACTTACCAGGTGGTAGATCCACAATAGACAAAGTCTTATTATACTCTAGGGCATCAATTTACAGTTGCATAGAATTTAACCACTTGAGATCATTCACAGCCTCTTTGTAACAGGTACGTTCAACAAAGGAAGAATAGACAAACAAAGCATATTGATAGGAGAGACTGAGATTAGAATAAGTGACATAGGAAGACATAGGATATGCACAAGAGGAACTGGAAGGAACATGAGGTGTAAAATAGTCTTTAAGACAAGAAGGAGAATGCTTGGATCTAGAGGATTTTCTAGGTGAGATAGGTGGTGGTGGAACTGGAGTTGGATGCTCAGGTTGTGGTGAAGGTGGTCAATTTTCAGCAAATACGAGATAAAGGAATAGAAGCTGTGGACTCTGGTGTGGGAACATGAGCAGGTGAATTTTTAAGTGAAGGAAATGAATGTTCCTCCTAAGTAGAAGACTCAGAAGAGGGATGTGATATAGGAAGACAAGTCTAGTACTGAAAAAAGAGAAGTCCCAGCTGACTTCATGTGAAGGAAAGGGAAAACATCCTCTTCAAATACTATATTTCTGCTGACAAAGAAGGACTTAGAGTGTATATCATAGATGTTATACCCCTTTTGAATTGGGGAATATCCTATGAATACACCTGGAATGGCTCTACCAGCAAATTTATCATGAGTTCTAGTAGGAGAAGCATAACTAAGATAACCAAAAACTCTTAAGTGTGACAATGATGGTGGATGTTTGTAGAGTAGTTCAAAGGGAGATTTGAAGTGTAGTTACTGAGATGGTATTTTATTCAGTAAGTAAACAGCTGTAGTGGAACATTCTCCCCAAAACCTTAAAGAAATACCAACTTGAAATCTTAAGGATCTAGCAATAGTCAAGATGGTTCTATGTCTTCTCTCAACTACACCATTTTGTTGTGGTGTATAAACACATGATGTCTGATGTAAAATACCAAGAATAGAAACTAAGGCTAAGAATTCAACACTAAAAAATTCACAGCCATTATCATTCCTCGGTACTTTAACAATAGTAGAAAACATGTTCTTTATTCTTGTTAGAAAATCCCTCATTACTACAATGACTTCAGACTTGAATTGAACAAGGAACAACCAGGTAAACCTAGTCTGATCATCTACCACACTTACAAAGTATCTCTTATTACAGTGAGTGGGTATCCTATATGGTCTTTAAATGTCACAATGCAGCAAAATGAAATGCAGATTTAGATGTAGAACTACTGAGGGAATAAGGTAATTTTGTATGTTTTGCTAATGGACACACAGTACATGTATGAGTCTGAGCATTGAGTTATTTTAGGCTATCATGTCTTCTGATAACATTCACAGGGACATGCCCCAATCTTTTATGCCATAGAGTACTAGAATCAGATACCTGATTAGCTGTGTTGACACACTTATTTTCTTGAGCCTGCTGAGACTATAAGAATGAATGATCTTTGAGAATGTATAGTCCTTATTTCTCTCTACCAATCCCCTTCACCAAATCAGTGTGAAGATCCTGAAATATAACAAAGTCAGAAAAAAATGATACTGAACATTTTAGTTCCCTTGTGATCTTAGACACTGCTAGGAGGTTGAATTTAAAGTCTGGTAAATATAAGACATTAGAGATGGTTTGGTTGTTCAGTACACTAGCACTTCCTTTACGTGTTACTGACACTACATTTTCATTTTGTAGATGTACATTACTTCTTTTAGTTGCAGGTATCACAAACTGAGTTTGTAATATTTCAAGTTTGGATATCATATGATCAGTGACACCTGAATTCACTATCCACCTGTTACATACATTGTCAGTAATCAAAGCAGCTAGTATACCTGCACCAGCAATTGAAGTAGGTATTTTCTCCTAATTTCCCTTCCCTAACATCTGTAATATCTGTTGATACTGCTCATGAGTGAAATATAGAGCTGGTGGCCTTCCTTGAACTCCAGTCTGTGAGGAGCTACCATAACTGGACATTGATGATCTTCCATAGCTAGATGATGAGCAATCAGTCTCATACCCTTGAGAACTTGAGCTTCCTACCTAATTTGCATACTGACCCTGACCTGCACCTTTCTTCTTGTGTTTAGGTCAATCTGAAGGATATCCAACCACTCTGTAGAAGTTTTCTCTGGTGTGACCCTTGTAATTACACACTTCACATACCAAAGTTCCCTTCTTAGGTCTATAACCTCCACCAAAGTTGTAACCACCATGACATTCCTCCAGAGTTGTAACCATCATGATTCATTCCACCCCCATTGATGAAATTCAACTAGTTGAAGCTTTGATTAAACTCAACAGAACTTTAACATCAATCCTAACTCAAAGAAAAATAAATTTCTCCTTCGTTTACAATCACGAATCCTACTATCACCGACTAGATTGAACCAAAGCTTCTACTGCTACGATTATCGTTATCTATTGGTGCGAATTCGATTAGGTTGGCTCTGATACCATGATAACAATCTAGGTTAGCTAAAATCTAAATGAAGAATGAAGAATAATAGAGAGAGGAGCAGTTGTGGAAAATATCTTTCTCATATTAGATTGGAATGAATCAATCTCCATATATCCGTTACAATGTGTACTAACTCTTAATTACACACTAATTGAGCTAACTAACTCTTAGTTACACACTAATTGAGCTAACTAACTCTTAATTATACACTAATTGAGCTAACTAACTCTTAACATCCTACTAATTACATCAGCTTGCCCTATGGAGTTTCTCCTAACTCAACACAGCAACACATTCTTTGGTAGTTAATAGATACACATTATTAATCAATAATCATGCCTAATATCAAAACTAGCTAGAAGCTAGATTAATTAGACATCAAATGTCAAATGAGATTCACAAATTAAATATGTAATAACTATTTGTTTGAAATTCTGGAACTGAATTGTGGCATACAAATATACAATTCCTAAATATGGACAATACACAAATTTCAATCTATAAAGCATAAAGAAATATAACAATTTTTTAATTTCTTACTTTAAGTAGCCCAAAATTAGACAAATCCAATTTACCCTTTGACATGTTGCCAATCTATGTTTCAAAAATGAAAAGCGGAAAAAAGTAGAAAAACTGCTTAAATATTTAGCTATAATAACGTAACATGAAACATAATAATACGCTAATCCAGACTTCGAATTATAATTGAAAGAAATAATCTCTTGATTATTTTCATTGACAATGAGAGGTATATATACAAATATACAATTCCTAAATATGGACAATATTGGAAAATTTCTACCTTTTCCTACTTTAATTCTAATACATTTTCCTAGTACAAGACTAATACCATAATTACAATTATACATGAATTACATTTTGTTGAGTCCGAATTGGACCATGATACACACGGTCCTTTACACCCCCGCAGTCATAGTGGACGGTTGACGTACGCTGAGAGTGTCCCTAAAATCTTCAAATAGAACCAAGGGAAGACCCTTAGTAAATATGTATGTAATCTAGTATCGCGAAGGGACATGGAGGACGCGTACTTGTCCACGAGCTACCTTTTCTCGAACAAAGTGTATGTCCATCTCGATATGTTTAGTGCGCTGATGTTGGACCGGATTTCCAGAAAGATAGAATGCACTCACATTATCACAGTAGACCAATGTAGCTTTCTAAATAGGATAATGTAGATCTAGTAGAAGATTACGTAGCCAACATGACTCAGACACCACATTAGCTACCCCTCGATACTCAACTTTCGCACTGGATCGTGATAAAGTAGCCTAGCGTTTTGCAGACCATGAGACCAAGTTATTGCCAAGAAACATACAATATCCAGATGTAGAGCGTCTGGTGTCCGGACAGCCACCCCAATCAGCATCGGTATAATGCGTTTGAGCGTATTCATGTGCTTAACAATAGGATCATGCATAAACAAACACACCTGGTGTATGACATACGTAATATCCGATCGCGTGAAAGTAAGATACTGAAGAGCTCCAGCAAGACTGCGATAGTGAGTGAGATCCTCGTAAGGGGAGCCAACCGCATCACCCAGCTTGGATTTTGTATCAACTGGAGTGGAAATAGACATACACGAGGACATACCAGCTCGTTCAATTATCTCAGCGTCATACTGTCGTTGGGATAAGAACAACCCACATGCATGACGAGTGACATCAATCCCCAAGAAGTAACTCAAGGGCCCTAAGTCTTTCATAGCAAACTCAGAACTGAGTAGTGTCATGATAGACCGACGTAAATCATCAGAAGAATTTTTCAAGATAATATCATCCACACACAATAGAATATATGCCAAGGAAGTACCACGACGATAGATGAACAGAGAATTATCAAACCGGTTGTGAGAAAACCCATTAGTAGATACATAGTCTGCAAATTGCTTATATCAGGCCCGTGGGGCCTGCTTAAGGCCATACAATGACTTTTTCAATAAACAGACATGATTAGGATATGTGGGGTCTCAAAAACCCAAGGGTTGATGCATGTAAACTGTCTCCTTAAGATCATCATGTAAGAAAGCATTCTTCACATCTAGCTGATGAATGTGCCATACTTTCGAAAGAACCAAACTGAGAACAATGTGAATGGTAGCCGGTTTGACCACCGGACTAAATGCCTCACCACAATCCACGCCAACATGTTGAGTTTTACCATAACTTACAAGCCGAGCCTTATGTCTCAAAAAAGAACCATCAGAATTATCTTTATGAGTAAAAATCCACATCGAGCGAATAATATTAACACCAGAAGGACGGGGTACCAACTCCCACGTCTTATTCTCAATAAGAGCATTATATTCGTCGTTCATAGCCAACTTCCAATTCAGGACATTTAATGCAGACAATGGGTTTCGGGGTAATGGGGATTTAAGAACATTAGAATTTAGATTAAAATGTCTTTTTGGTTTGAAAATACCCCGTTGACTACGAGTAACAGGTCTGTGTGTCGGGGGAGAATTGGGTGGATTTTGGGGAAAGGCCGAATGGGTGATGGACTGGCCAGCAGGTAGTGGGCCTATTGCCCCAAAATTGGAAACCGAAGGTGGGACTGGAGCAGAAACTGGGGCAGCAGCAGTCTTGGAAGTGGGCTGGTCGATCGGCCCAACAACAGAAACTGAGGCAGAAGCAGTGGGTTGTGGCGGGCCAGCAGGCAGTGGGCCTGCTAGCGTTTCATGGTTACTGGATCGGCCCATTAAGTGGTGCATAATGTATGGTGAGACTTCGTCATCTAAAAAATTATACGAACTAGGCACGTGACTACTCACTTTAGCAAACGGAAATTGGGTTTCATCAAAAATAACATGACGACTAATTATGATTTTATTAGACGATAAATCAAAACATTTGTAACCACGATGATTAGATGGATAACCCAAAAATACACAAGCGGTAGAATGGGCTTGAAGTTTGTTAATCGTAGTTGACGGAAACAATGGATAGCATAGACACCCAAAGACCCTAAGATGTGAATACGAATGATTCTTATTATAGAGGATTTTAAGGGGAGATGCATATGCCAACCCTTTGGTAGGAAGTATGTTAAGAAGATAAGTAGTCATTTGTAGAGCATGATGCCAAATGGAAGGGGATACGGAAGAATGGACCAATAAAGTTCGGACAATATTATTAATGGCATGAATTTCTCGTTCGGCTTTCCCATTTTGTGAGGACGTATGAGGACAAGAGAAATGAAAAACTATGCCATTAGCATCACAAAATTCCCGAAACAACCCATTATCATATTCTTTGTCATTATCACATTGAATATTTTTTATTTCCCGTTAGAATTGGTGCAGATGAATGCTCTAAATTTTAAGAATGTGAAAAAAAAAACATGAGATTTCTTCACTAATAGAAAGGTCCATAAAAATTAGAATAATCATCCAAAAATAGAACATAATAACGATGGCCCACAAAACTTAGAACGGGAGAAGTCCATAAATCACTATGAATAATGTCAAAAGACATCAAAGTATGAGAAGTAAAGGCTACAAATGGTAATCTAACATATTTTCCTAACAGACATGAATGACAAATTGGAGTACTACGCGTACCCTGACAAGAAATAAAATTATTTTTATGCAGGGAAGAAACACTAGATGACCCAGGGCGACCCAAACGTGCATGCCATATGGAAGGAGCTAGAGCTGCAAATGTCGATGGCATGGCCTGACTTGAGAAAATTGGAGGCGGGCGTGATTGGATAAAGATCTCTCATACTATTGCATCTCATGAGAGGTATCCTCGTTCTAAAATTCCTCATAGAAAACCCAAAAGGGTCAAAATTAACAGAAATCCAATTATCAGGGGTGAATTTTCGGACAGACACCAAATTTTTAATTAAGTTAGGGCATGAAAAGTATTTTTCAAGACAAGAGGCGGATGTGGGGGAGACAAAGTTGTATTACTGTAACCACGAATTGGAATTGTATTGCCATTACCAACAATAATGCCACGATTTTTGCTCAAATTAGAATAAGACGAGAGAGTACCTTGGTTGGATGTCATGTGAGAAGTTGCGCATGTGTCCATGTACCAATTCGCGTTCGGAGAATTTAATCCAAGTGTATGCATGACGGCCTCAATATCGGTGAGTGTCGGGATCGAAGTAGGGCCCGCAGACTGAAAGCCTGCGTGGGCCAAGACCCAAGCAGACCGCCCTGCTGACCCGACCCATATCGCTGCTGAGTGTTGCTTGAAGGACCAGAAAAATTATGCGTGTGACTGGGCTGGACCGGGGCCCAACTGCTTGGAAAATAACTGGGCGGGCAGTAGGCTGGACTAGGCCACTAACCGCTGGTCCAGGCCCACTGCCAAGGGGCCCAGGGCTGAGACTAGACCCTGAGACCCACTACCGGCGTTGCTACTGTTCCATCTGACGTTGTTGTTGCCGCCGTGATTTTTGCCATTAATTTTACGGTTTTGACCCTTCTTGCCTCCACAGTTGTTTCGGTTTTGGCCCGAATTGTCAATAAAATTGTGTGAGTTATCGGATGAAGTCATCATCGCCATGGAACTTGCGCTGGTAGCCGCCTTTTTTGCCAAGCCGACTTCTTCTAACGTGAGCATCGAACGGGCTTGATAAAAAGGGGAAAATTGATTACTTTGTCAGAGTAAAGTCCCAACGCCATTATAGGCCTCAGATAGGCCTGCAACCATTTGAAGAACAAGACGATTATTAGTAACAGACGCTCCAACATTACGGAGTTGGTCCGCCAATTCCTTGAGCCGTTTACAATAAGGTGAAACATTCGGGAAATTTTCCATGCTGACTTGTGAAAATTCTTGCTCAAGAGTGACAACTTGGGAATATTTGTTATCCTAGAATATCTCACGCAATCTATTCCAGGTAGCCATAGCAGTAGTGTCCAGTTCAATGATCGTCTGTAAAATGTCGGTAGAAATAGTGGAGTAAATCCACTGAAGGACGGTAGCATCAAGAGTGATCCACAACTGAGGATCCTCCGCGGGTGTAGGGAGAGGGAGGAATTATGTGATGGAGTACTTGATGTGAGATTGCGTGAATTTTGAACAATTCATCGCATATAGGACATTTTCTATCTCAAGAACAATAGGGATGTGGTTCTTGATGTTGGAAACAGTAAGGGCAGGATGAAACATGTTCTTTGACGTAGACATAATGAAAGAACAATAGGTGAAAGAGGGATTTGGAAGAAAATTTGGGAAGAGAGGAGGTAAGGTGCACGGATTCCGAGAAGGAACACAGAAACCGAGGCAGGGAAAGAGAAGAGCAATCAGTAGAAGACCTAGACTTCTGATTCCATGAAAGAAATAATCACTTGATTATTTTCATTGATAATGAGAGGTATATATACAAATATACAATTCTTAAATATGGACAATATAGGAAAATAATTCTACATTTTCCTATTCTAATTCTAATACATTTTCCTAGTACAAGACTAATACCATAATTACAATTATACATGAATTACATTTTGTTGAGTCCAAATCGGACCATGATACACACAGTCCTTTAATAATAATACATATTATACATGTTACAATTGGCCACTTAAAATGAAATTTCAGACGAAAATGTGTTGCATCATATATATACGTGAAACATCATAATTATTAAGGCATAAGGTGCATGGAGACATCTTTAATTTGTACATGATCAGACCCAATTACGCTACCTAAAAGAAAAATTAAGTGATCGTTGCAAATCTAATATCGAATGTAACAACAAGGTAGATATCAAAAGGCATAAAATGTGCGTAACAACTCTTGGTACGCAATACTCAAGATGTAACGCATACATCGGACCAACACCTTAACTACAAGGTGTTAGTGATATATATTGTTGAAAATGAATACAATATATACGCTTTAATTCACTAAATAAAAAATATTCATATTGTGGACGTTAGATAGATTGCTACAATATATATGATACAATTTACGAAAGTCACTTCTGCAATAAAATCTCTACAAATTAACTATACTTTTTAGTAAGTTGTCAAATAGGTAAAGTATATGCTAAGATGTTTGTGCAATTTGACACTATGAGCAAAACTAGACCTTTTAATTGTATTTAGCCTACTCTCAAATTCTTTTTCATTTTCCACCTTCTTAATGGGTCATTTGATATGATATTGTAATGTTTGAAGTTCTTGACCATATTACATAGAACCAGTCCCATTTAAGCATCTCCACTGACCTTCAAAATTATATTCAAAATTTTCAATTGGAACTTTGAAATTTGACTCTCAAAATTATGACAAAACTTTTCTTTCTTGCTTGCATGACCCACTTGATTTAATAGTAAAACTTTGTTATAGAAAAGTTTGACCAAAAAATTTTCTTGCATGTAGAAGGAGTTGAATTGGGTCGTTGCTTATTGTTCTATTAGAATGGAAATCAATGATTGAAGATATTTTAGGTGATGGGTTGGATTTTCTGTAGTTCTTGTGAGAAAAAATACTTAGTTTTCGTAGATGACTAGATTATAATAATCACAAAGCTTAAGCAAGTAATTCAAATAAAGATAAATTAAGGTTTGACATTAATTAATTTTTATATTGATTTTTTTGTTCCCCACTCTCTATCTTTTATTTTGATGATCCTATGTTGTTCTTACTATTTTAATGATCATTTGATAGAGGCAGAAATTTCATCAAATATATTAACATATATTATATATGCATACAAAATTTTGACCTCGTATGTATAAGTATAGTTTTCTATCGATCTTCAAAAAAAATATTCAAAATAGTTTTCTATCATAAAAGGTTTAGATGAACCCCTTCCACCTCTATAGTTCCGCCTCTATTAACAGGATGAGACTAGTTAAAAATTTAACAAATGTTAGTGCACTAACCTCGTTAGAGTGGTGACAACTTTCTTGATTGATCAACGAGTGGTCAATCTGTGCTTGGAGCTTTGGAAAATTTATGGTGGGTTGGGGGGTAAGGTAAGTAAAGGTAAATACCTATTCTTACTCGACGTTTAAACGAAATTAATTAATTTAATTTTTACAGTTAAAAATTAAAGTGAAAATACATATCATTTCACTATATTTAAGTGACAAATGAGCGTGTGAAAGACATGTATCTTGCACAACAAGAAAGTATAGAATTGACAACAAAACTTTAGCAACAACAAATATATTGTTGCTAAAAAAAGTAAATGACGATAAAAATTTAATATATTGTTGCTAAAAATGTAAATGACAACAAAAATAACAACTTGTGTTGCGAAAACTTTTTACATCGGAGGTTATTGCAACGGCATGCAACAACTTTTGTTGTTGCGAAAAGTATTTTTGGCAACAATATCCAACATATGTCAACAAAAATGTTGTTGGTGAATGCCTTTTTCCTTGTAGTGTTGAATTCATTAGTTTGACACATAAACACCAATCAAAGCCAGAATTTTCACTTAGAGGAATCGAAGTATAAAGAAGTAAACATCCGAAAAAGTCAAAAAGATTCAATATATAGTATATCGGCATTAAAAAAACTACTTTTACATATATAGTGTAATGGTTTAGTCCATAGACAAAGATGGTTCCGCCACTGCACGCCAGATGGACATAAGTTTTATGTTAGTAATGGGGTTGAGTTAACTCGTGGGTTTATGCTATTTATGGAAATGAAACATTTTTTCTTTCCTTAGAAGTAGTAATTTATGGTGATGGCAATGAGGATCAGGAAACTCAAAAAAGGCAGCTCGGTGCATTAAGTTCCCGCTATGCACGGGGTCTAGGGAAAAGTCGGACCACAATGATCTATTATACGTAGCCTTAACTTGTGCAAGATATAATAGCACAAGCATACACAATCAACATGATGGCCATTGGCATAATTCTTTGTGTCTACCCACTTGTTCCACTATATAACTTTACATGTTATCACCAATAAAAGTTACGATGGGGTGTACAGGATCCCTCTATTCTAGATTAGAGAAATTTTGGGTTCATGTCTAAAAGTACTTTCTCTTTAAATGGTCCTTATATGGAGTGAATCTAATTTAGTCGAGCCTTCGATACAATACCGACTAGTGAGTGGAAAACAAAAAAAAACTTATATACAATCTAACCAGGTTAAGTGGACAAAGATTTACCTACTATTTTATATAATAAATCCTCTCTGATTTTATAGTTTATGTAGTTTGTGCTTCATTTGGCAGATCCACTTATGGTTATTAAGCAAATTGGGATAGCAACAAAGTGGTTGTATCTGAAAGAATATATTGGCCGTGTATATGGCCATGTAAATTGTATATTTACTTTCCATAATTATTAGAATTCTTGTACATATATAATCAGGGTAATAGTCTTGTATTAGGAAAAGATAGATTTATTTTCCATAATTACATATTGTATATCATGTATATAAACATTTACAAGACTACTATCCTAATTATATATGTACAAAAATTATAATAATTATAATAAATAAATATACAATTTACATGGCCATATACATGTTACCGTGTATATTCTTTCAGTATCCACTTAGATTTTTGTGTGGTGGATTTGCAGCATATTTCAATGAAGCCATGACTTCTCTTGCTTTATTTCCAAAAGTCCTTTTCCATTTATGAATGAGGGCAGTTCAAAACTTCAAATGAAGTGATACTGAGCACTGACAACGTTCAGTGTCTTTAAGTTTCTTTAGCTACACCATGTTCGGTATTCATACCGAGACCTGATAAATTTAAATACGTATTTTGAAAGTATATTTATGTTTTAGAGACAATTTATATTAGGATAAATGAACTTTATATATATTCGTTTTATTATTAATGGAAATTAATATTTTGGCATTTGCAATTATTGAAATATTAATTGATTGTTTATAATATTCTATAATATGCATCCCTGGAGGTTACGTTGTTATTGATAATGTGAGATATTAATATTATAACGTAACTCTTAAAATAGTCTCGACTAATGATCATCAATAATGAGATATCGATGATATGTGATAAGTCGACATGTGGTCTGCATCACATCCTTGGAGGATGTAGTATGTCTCACTTGCTACGAGTAATGGCTACTCGTGATGGACACATGGATACATTGGAAGTATTGGTATACCCTGCTGATATACTGTTTGTTATACTTGTCTAAAGTATGATCAGCGTGTGGGAGATAGAAATCCTTAGACTTGAGGTCAATACGCACCTTGTCTACAAAGGAATGTACTTTGATCATGTCCTAAGTTCAAATGCCTTATAGGTTGAGATATGGCTTGTATTGGGTACATTACAATGTGGATTAAAGGTGGTAGTTGAGCCAAGATTAGGATTCATTCCTCGAATGTATATTCGAGAGAACACTTAGATTCTCAGTGATATTAGGTTGACTAAGTCGTTGGCCAACGCAATAGACATATTTAGAATATGATCTAGTTGTCAACTAATATAGATGAGATACAATGATTAAGTCATTTGGATAGACACTTGACAAATCCTAAGCTTGATCAGGTGTGTCGTGAATGAAAAGATTTTATCTTACCGCATAGAGGTTAAGTTTACTGGATTCGTATAAACGTACTTCACATATTGAGTTCGTCTTGCGGCGCCGTCTAGGAGTTCCGCGTAGACCTTAATTTGATTAATGTCGATATGTGAAGGCATGTAGGGTCACACTATGTCGATTGTCTTTTCGATCTAAGAATGTATTGAGAGAGTATTAAATATTCGATTTAGAATCAAGATATTTAAATGAATAATGATTGTTTTAATTAAGTCAGAATTGGATTTTGGATTTAATTAAGAATGTGCAGAAAATAAATCGAGACAGTGCAAGGACACGTCAAGCGTCGCGGCGCCCATACCCTAGGACCGCGACGCTAATGACCTAATCTGTCTCGATTTTTGGGTCAGGTCCAAGGTCAAACCCTAATCCGGTTTTGACCTAATTTTCACCTATAAATACAGACATTCCCTTCATTATTTAACACACTAGTTTCATATTATCATTCTAAGTCTTAGAGATTTAGAATTAAAACACTCTCTTGAACCTCTGCCGGATTTTCCAGCTTTTCGAAGGAGGAATACATTGAAGCTTAGAGATTGCAATCGTAAGGGCATTCGCGTGCGCACCTATAGTAGATAAAGAATCCAGATAAATACAATCTGTAAGTGTTCGTACTTTATGTTACAGGTTTTGATTGTCATATAACCATACCAGAATAAATTGTTGGGGTAAGTAAGAACAAAATTTTTAAACTTCCGTTGTGTCTTACTTATGTGTTTTGAACCCAACAAAACCCTACATATTCTATATGACTTATTTTAGAGAGAAGCGATCGAACCCAAAACCTTTTTAAAGACGATGGATCTTATAGCTTCCATCACAATCCTAGGTGGTCTTTTGTTTTGAGTGGCTAAAATGTCCAGGGTCTTATATGTTTAACACTTTGTTATAATAAGCTACTTCCTCCGTCTCAATCTATGTGGTTGTGTTTGACTCAACAGTCAACACTAAGTTTTAA
This sequence comes from Anisodus tanguticus, assembly GCA_034509755.1. Lineage (NCBI taxonomy): Eukaryota > Viridiplantae > Streptophyta > Magnoliopsida > Solanales > Solanaceae > Anisodus > Anisodus tanguticus. Next base: position 61,198,818 of record CM067539.1, read on the forward strand.
AAAGATTTTTTTTGAAATATATGATCTTAAAACAAGTTATAAATATTTGTGTGAATATAAATCATCTCATTAAGAATAAAATAAGAAGTTTAAAGTTAAATTATTTCTAAGTCAAAAAGTATAATATTTTAAAATATACTAAAAAGAAAAATATATCACATAAATTGAGAGGAAAGGAGTATTATATTTTCTATTTTTGGAGAATATACTATTAGATCCATTCAATTTATACGGTGCTCTTTTCATTTGTAGTGTTTGAAATTATTTGATAACATTCTATTAAAATCTACTCTTATACAACTTTGAATTTTTTTTAAAGAAATTAAATTCTATTAATTAATCAAATTTAAAAATTGATGTGAAGACTATCTTATCAAGCTAACATCACTATAGCTAATATGATACATAAGTCAAATCAACATATATCATAAACTTTGCTTTCAACTAATTGAACAATGTCATTGAAACGTATAGGATGACATTGTTTTACATTTTGAATTAACTATCTAATCAAAATAATATTTCACTTAAGTAGGGATCAATCATGACTAATTTAGTTGGAAGTCCATTGAGAATGAAGCAAAAATGATAGAGATTGATTTTATAGGCAATTAGAGTAGTGTCATCACTTTCGGTGTATTAGCCTTTACTTTTTTTTATCACCAAAAGATTTGATACAGCGGATGGGTTGTTCCTCCCTTAACCAGAGGTCTCGGGTTCGAACCCTGGGTATGGAAAAATCTTTGGTAGGAAGCATTTCCCCCGAAGGGGCCCTACGCGGCGCGAATCCGAATATAGTCGGACTCCAATGGGGGTATCAGACAACGAATGGAAAACCACACACAAAAAAAAGTCTTTACTTTTGCAGAAGATAGTTGATTTACGAATGACTGTATTTCGGTTATTTTTTAAAATTAATTTACTACACAACCATTAATTTAGAACCCTGGTTATTCAACTTAATTTACGTTTATCCAGCATATTTTTGATAGCTTTCACTTGTCCTAATTTGGTAATTTGGAGAAAGTAAATTAAATATTGTATATAGTATGTTCACTATATTTTGAGTTTTCACTATGCAAGGTCATCCTCACCTTGGCACCGATATTGTTAACAGTGGATAATTTATTTAAATCCTAAACAAGATCTAGAGATGAAATGGAAGAAGTTCCTAATCTTCCACATTATTTATTAGATAAACTTAAAAATAATTACATTTGACTTAACATGAATTCAACTTAAATGGAATAGTGAGGATATATATAGCCGATCATATAACTTATTCGGAATTAAGGCATAGTTATTAAATTTTTTATTTAACGTTATTTGTACATAATTTACTGATCCAATTAATTTAGATTCTCATTGCGTATTGTTCATCTAGGGGAAACGCTTCCTATATAATAGGATTTTCTTCAATTTAAGTGCTCATACTTCTATTTAATGATGAAAAAGTTCTATTCATTTCATCGCACACCAGTTAGTGATGTTTGTCGCGTTATATATTTTAATTAAGAATAAATGTGCCAAACCTAAGCTCAACCTAGTGATGCACAGCACTCTATCCACTGGGACCATGCTGAGGATTAAAAGTCATAATCCACATTAAAAAAATGGGAATGACATTATTTCTCCTTAAACATAACTTTAATTCTAGTTAATTAATAGTGGGTGATCAATTGCTCTCCATATGGAGCATAGAAAAAGATTAAGTGCTTTACGTTGTACGAGATAAATTAAACTCCAAAAGGTGCACTAAACTCTAAATGCTCTCAAAAACAAAAATCAAAATAGAGGGATATGCTTATTATACTGTGTGTAGTACGTGATAATTTGACTTGGATTACATTTATTAGTACGAGTTTTAAGATCTCACATGGATTATGCACCAACTTTTGAGAATCATACTTCTTTTTTTTCCTGGGGGGGGGGGGGGGGGGGTATTTTATTAATTGAATATATAGGTATAGGTAAAATATTGGAGGAAGAGGATCTCCATAAATCTATATCATAGACAGGCTATGCAAAATTTTATTTATTTTCAATGGCTTGCATATGCAGAGCTTAATTATTACACGAGCAACAATGAAACTAGGAATTTCATTGAGGATTTTTAAATTATCACAAACTTTTAAAGTAGATACTACTCCATCTAATATTTCATTTGAAGGAAAACCGTGGAATAATGGTAAAATTATCTTCGTGTGATTTATAAATTACGTGGTTGATCGGTGGAATCAACTATTGATGCTTCTGTTAGGATAGATTCCCTACATCATACTCTTTAGGATGTGGCTCTTCTCCAGACTTTGATGCAGAACTCTTCGGCACACTGAACTGTTTTCTTATGATTTTGAAGGTAATACTTGCAATAAATATTCTGGAAAATTGGAATTATTTATTAAAAATTTGGAATTTTTATTTTAAAATCAGATTTTGCAGATTTTTTTAAAACTAATCCACATTTTAAAAAAAAAATTAGGACACTTTATTTTTTTTAAAATACTTTACAGAATTTTTAATTAAAAATCTAATTTTCCAGAATATTTTTTTTTTTTTAAAAAAGATATTTTTGAATACTTTGCTAACGGTAGATGTATATTTGGCCCCAGCTTATAACGAGGGAGGGGGTATATTTGATTACTTTAGCTAACAGATGGCAAAATTGACTAAGAAAATAAAGTAGAGGGGTCTATTTGACCATTTTCCCTTTAATTTATGATAAACATCATATTCAGCATTTGTTCTATCTAAGCAATTTTGTGTCCTCAAGTGAAAATAGGCTTTTTCTACATTTTTTTTTTGCCTCAACTGTGGAATCTGCCTTTCTGTTTACTGCAACTTTGGGAGTAAGGTTTCTATGCCATTTTTCAAGGTTAAGAGTGTTGGAAATTTACTAATGTGGAATTAAGTATATCTCATTATTTATGACTCAAACAATTGGGGCCCCGCACGTCGGAAACGTCGTTTACACACACACGTGCACGCGAAGTGCCAAGTGTCGCAATTTCATTAGTGAAAGAGATATTGGTACGTATGTAATACATTTGAGACATAGAATGATGGACGGTTATTGGCCAAATGACAAAGTATTCCATGTTGGTAAACGAAGGAAGAAGTGTACGAAGTGTAAGATGAAACGAGTCGGAAGTCGCTGAGGCGCCGGAGCGCCGCGGCGCTAATTGGGTGGCCAATCACTGGAGCCGCGGCGCTAATTCACAGAGCCGTGATGCTTCGAAGCAGAATGCTGCGACGGGAAGTTGGAAAGTTCTGACCTTTGGGCTGGTTTTGGAGCATTCAATCTCCATTACTTGGCACATGAATTTAGCTATTATTTGGCTGAATGTAACCCCTCTCAATAAGTGTCATTACATGGCTATTGAAGGCCATTAGTTGGCTAGTTGAAGGGACATCTCACTACACTATAAATTGAGGCATTTGGCTCAATTGTTGAAGACTACACAACACTTAGAAATATTTACAGAATTTCTGATTTCATCTTCTTCCTCTCTAGCAAGTCTACTATACTCAAAGTTCTTCAAGAATAACACTTGAGTTTCCTTTGCTCAATTGTTAAGTTGTTGTTGTATCTTGGGAGACTATTGCCCGACAACGTAAAAGGAGATATACGGGGCAATCTTGTCTTAAAGACATAGTGCCATCACTCGACTCAGTAAATCACACAAAGAGTTTGTTCCATTCTTGATTTCCAGTTTTATTGTAATCTTTAGTTTACCCTTTCTAGCTATTGTAATATTTACTTACTTCATGTTCCCTACAATTGTTGTATCCCTCAATTTTAAGACAAGATTTGTTGTAAGTACTTAGAAAGATAACTGGAAGAGAACAACTCGCTTCTGATTCTGTTGATGCTGCTACCCAAGGCAACCCCTCTGCCTTCCACACTGCTCAAGGCACACCGAATGCCTTTCCTGTTGCTCAAGGCTCAACGAACGCCTTTTCTGTTGCTCAAGGGAACGCTCCAATTCCTCCACCCGCTGGATTCCATCATGAACGCCCAGAAAAGTTCATGAGCTCCAATTTCAAGAGATAGCAACAGAAGATGCTCTTTTATCTGACTGTTATAGGAATGACTCGTTTCCTAACAGAAGATCCTCCACAAGCTGGAGATGAAATGGACCATTCGCCTGCTAAAACGACTGAAGGGGGTCAAGGTATCCATATCATTAATGGCATGAAGATGGTTCTTGATACATGAAGTCAAAGTGATTTCATGTGTAAGAACTATATCTTGAACTGCTTGTCAGACCCTCTCTACACGGTGTATTGCACCGTTGGCACGCCCAAATAGTTATGGAAGAAGCTGCAAAAGAAGTACAACGCACAAGATGCAAGTACTAAGAAATTCATCGTTGGGAATTTCCTGAAATTTCAAATGGTGGATAGTAAAACAGTGATGTCCCAAGTCCAGGAATTCCAAATGATTCTACATCACCTGGATTTGGAAGGTATGAAACAAAATGAGCAGTTTTTGGTTGCATCGATGATTGAAAAGTTACCTCCCTCGTGGAATGAGTTACTTGAAACTCAAAACAAAGGAGATGACCTTTGAAGAACTTATTATCAAACTCCAGATTCAGGAAGATAATAAGAAGGTCTTGCCTATGAGTAAACAACCAGCTGAGGCAAAGGCAAATCTGGCCGAGGCCAAAGGGAACCCAAGCAAGAAACGCAAGTTCCCGAAAGACGGCAAGACCCAAGCAGCGGAGAAGTTCAAAGAAAACTGTCACCACTGTGGGAAACCTGGTCTTATGATCAAGGATTGCCGCAAGCTCAAGACCGAGCAACAAGAGAAGGCCAAGGCTAAGGGCAAGGCACAAGTTAACGTCGTCAAAGACATGTTTTTGGATGACATGATTAAGGAGTTCTCAGCGGTGGTTCTTGAAGCAAACTTTGTTGAGAATCATATGCAATGGTGGATGGACACAGATGCTACAAGACATATATGTTCCAATAGAGATGCCTTCTCCACTTATACACTAGTTACTAACAAGAAGATGTTCATGGGTAACAATGATTCCTCTGACGTGCTGGGGGTAGGAAAGGTAGTCCTAAAGATGACTTCTGAAAAAGAGTTCACTCTGAAGAAGGTGATGCATGTTCCTGAGATTAGGAGAAATTTAATTTCAGGTCATTTATTGGTTAATACTGGTTTTAGGCTAATGTTTGAGTCCAATAAATTTGTAATCACCAAGAATGGAACGTTTGTGAGAAGGGGCTTAGTCTGTGAAGGCCTCTTCAAAGTTAACGTCATGTCTGTAATACGTACAAGCAATAATATTGAAACTTCTTCTTACTTGCTTGAGTCATCTAATTTATGGCATCATAGATTAGGACATGTTAACTACAAATCCATCCAAAGGTTGGTAAAGTTGGAGTTTTTGCCGTCTATCGACGTAAACCCTCAACATAAGTGTGAGGTGTGCGTAGAGGCAAAACTCACAAAGCTTCCGTTTTGATCCGTCGAAAGAAATATCGTTCCTTTAGAACTTATTCACACAGACATATGTGATTTGAAGTTTGCACAAACTAGGGGGGAAGAAGTACTTTGTGACATTCATTGATGATAGCACAAGGTATTGTTACCTTTACTTGTTGAAAAGTAAAGATGAAGCCTTTGAAACGTTCCGACGTTACAAAGCAGAAGTTGAGAACTAACTAGGCATGCGGATTAAATCCATTCGTAGCGATAGAGGGGGAGAATATGTAGCGCCGTTTGAGGGATATTATGCCGAATCGGACATTGTTCATCAAACGACGACTCCATACTCACCTCAGTCGAACGGTGTCGCAGAATGTAAGAACCGCACATTGAATGAAATGATAAATGCCTTGCTCAGCAATTCCGGTCTTCCCCAAAACATGTGGGGAGAAGTTGTCCTTACCGCTAATACGATTTTTAACAGAGTCCCACATAAGGGTAATGACAAAACTCCATATGAATCATGGAAGGGAAAGAAACCCACCTATAAATATTTGAAGGTGTGGGGTTGTTTGGCAAATGTTGAAGTACCCAAGCCAAAGCAGGTCAAGATTGGGCTTAAGACTGTAGATTGCATTTTCACCGGATATGCAAATAACAGTAGTGCTCATCGCTTCTTAGTGCATAAGTCAGATATTCCAGATATCCACGGGGATACAATCATGGTATCAAGGAATGCTCAATTCTTTGAAGATACCTTTCCTTGAAAGGAAAAAGACATAACCTCTCGCAAATGAAGTTATGAATAAAGCTCTAAGGAACCGGGAGTCATTAACTGCCCGGATTTAGATGGTTCAGATCTAGTAGACTTCGAAGTGGCTGAATATCCGAAATCTAGTGTTTCAGATTCTCAGAACTTGGAGAATCCAGAGATGGAACCAAGGCGAAGTAAAAGGGCCAGGAAGGATAAATCCTTCGGTCCTAACTTTGTAGCTTATATGGTTGATGACGAACCAAGGACAACTGTTGAAGCATTGTCAACTCCAGAGGCACCGCTCTGGAAAGAAGCTATGGAGAGTGAAATATACTTCATCCTGCATAACCATACTTGGGAGTTGGTTGATCTTCCTCCGAAAAATAAACCGTTAGGTTGTAAGTGGATACTCAAACAGAAGTTTAAAGCAGATGGGTCTATAGATAAGTACAAGGCCAGGTTGGTAGTTAAGGGCTATCGACATAAGGAAGGCCTTAACTATTTTGACACGTACTCCCCAGTGTCTAGGATGACGTCCATACAAGTATTCATTGCGATCGCATTCCAATTCAAGGGGTTGGCCACACTTTAACCCCACTACTGCATCCCCACTTCTCCATAAATAACGTTCTCTATGCCCCACACATTATCAAGAACCTAATTTCCGTTAGAAAATTTGCTATAGATAATTTTGTCTCAATTAATTTTGACCTATTTGGATTTCCTGTAATGGACCTACGTACTGGGAAACTCCTTACACGATGCAATATTGAAGGGGACAGACCTCTATCCTTTCCTATCCACATCCGCTGCCAGTGTCACCCTTCCCATATCTCTAACTGCCTAAGTCTCTCCTCTCACAGCCTTAGCAACGGTTTCTCTGTCTACTTGGCACAATAGACTTGGACATCCCGGAGCCCCTGTTATTAATTTTCTTCGGAATAATAATTTAATTTGTTGTTCTAGTGGGAAACCTGCCCAACAATGCTTGTCTTGCCCTCTAGTCAAACACGTCCGCCTTCCTTTTCAGTCTTCTTTAAGTGTTACATTTTCTCCGTTTGATATTGTTCATGCAGATTTATGGACATGTCTTGTTATTAGTTCACTGGATCATAAATTTTATCTTGTGTTGTTAGATCACTTTTCACACTTTATAATGATTTACCCTCTAAAGTTCAAGTCTGAAGTATATACCAAGTTTCTTGAGTTTCATAACTTTATCAAAACACAATTTGAAAAATCCATAAAATCATTCAAATGTGATAACGGTCGTGAGTTTAATAATTCCGCGTTTCATAATTTTTTCACCAATAATGGCATGATCTTCCGTTTCTCCTGTCCCCACACCTCACACCAAAATGAAAAAGTCGAATGAATCATCCGTATTATCAACAACATGGTTCGTACCTTTCTTTTCCATGTCTCTCCCCCATCGTTCTGGGTCTATGCAATCAAAATGGTAGAGTATATCCTTAATATTTTATCTACCAGTACTCTTCACAACAAAACCCCCCACCGAAATTCTCTACCATCAGATCCCCTTATATGACCACCTTAGAATTTTCGGTTGCCTGTGCTACCCGAACCTTGCCTCCACTGCCCTTCATAAATTAGCACCTGTACCACCCCGTGTGCCTTCGTAGGTATTACTTCTAATCATAGGGGATATCTGTGTTATGACTTGTACACTCGTAAAATTCACATCTCTCACCACATCACGTTTGACGAGACCACATTCCCATTTTCGAACATCTAAAAATTCTGAAAATCGGACTATACCTTCCTTGACGAGTTCGACATCTCCTCCGTCATCCTCAGGGAACTGTGCCAATCAGACTCCACCAGTTCAAATCCGCCATCCACTGCCACATCACCGCCGATTGCCACTACCGCCGGCAATCAGCCCCCCATCTATGTACCTTCACCCACTTCCACTACAACAGGGTCACCTCCGGCATCTCTGCCGTCTTTTCGGTCTCTGTCTTCGTCACCGCCGATTGCCACCACCACCGGCAATCGGCCCCCCATCTTTGTACCTTCACCGATACCCCTCCCCGTCGTTGTAGCGTCTCCACATCAACACCCCATGCCGCATCTACTCCAACCACCGACAACCTATCTAGCAGCCCCGGCTTATCACCGACCAACCTGAAATCCGGTCCATTCCCACCTCTGACATAATACCCCACATTCCCATCCTCAGCTAGCCTCGATTCACCGACACCAATAACAAAATCCCTCACAGCCACTACACTTGTCATCGACCCACCCGAATCGCCGACAATACCACCAACCACAACTACCAATCCCCAACCAACCACTCTACCCCAAATCCATATTTCGCACACGCTTACTGCACCAAACCAGTCTACAAACCAGAATAGTTCACCCGACCCGACAACCCGCAACCATACCCAAATAACACCCTCACACCATATGGAAACCCGTGCCCAACACGGGATTTTCAAACCCAAAGTCCAATTTAATATGTCTACCTAAACCATTTCCCCAATTCCCAAAAACTCAAAATTAGCTAGACTAGACCCGAATTGGAATGCGACCATGTGGGGGGAGTTTAATGCGTTAACGCAATAGCATACTTGGGATTTGGTTCCTCGACCGGAGGGGGTGAATGTGATCCGATGCATGTGGTTTTTTCGTCACAAGTACAAAGATATTGGTGACTTAGAAAGATATAAGGCAAGACTTGTGGCATATGGTACTAATCAGCAGGTAGGCATTGATTGTGGTGAGACATTCAGTTCGGTTGTTAAACCGGCCACTATTCGTACAGTCCTGAGCATCGATATGGGTAAACATTGGCCGATTCATCAGCTTGATGTAAAAAATATCTTTATACATGGGGATTTAAAAGAAACTGTCTACATGCACCAGCCTCCCGGATTTCTCCATTCAGCTACCGTCTCCGTAAGTCACTTTATGGTCTGAAACAGGCCCCTCGAGCGTGGTATGATCGCTTTGCACAATACATTATACAAATTGGATTTACATAGAGGTATTCTCTGTTTACTTTTCATAGAGGCAGTAATACTGCTTATTTATTGTTATATGTGGATGATATTGTTCTTATTGCTTCTTTCGCTGTGTTGAAAAATGAGATAATTGCACTACTCAAAACCGAATTTGCTATGACTGACTTGGGGAAGTTGAGCTATTTTTTGGGGATTTCAGTGACTAGATCTGCAGATACTATGTTTATTTGTCAGTGTAAGTATGCAGAGGAGATTGTGTATAGGACTAAAATGGCAAATTGCAAGATCATGTCTACTCCAGTTGACTCTAAATCAAAGCTCAGTGCTTTGGATGGTAATCCAGTCTCAGATCTCACTCTATACATGAGTCTTGCTGGAGCACTACAATACCTTACTTTCACCAGACCTGATATTGCTTATGTTGTTCAACAGGTATGCTTATTCATGCATGCCCCCAGGGAGCCTTATTTTACTGCCCTCAAACGTATCATTCGATATGTTAAGGGCACACTTGATTATGGATTGCATCTCTACCCCTCAGCACCGACCATATTGTTATCATACACGGGTGTTGATTGGACAGGCTGTCCGAACACGCGACGATCCACCTCAGGCTATTGTGTGTTCTTAGGGGATAACCTCATTTCTTGGTCAGCCAAGAGACAAGTCACATTATCTCGTTCGAGTGTAGAAGCAGAATACAAAGGTGTTGCTAATGTTGTTGTTGAGATCTGCTGGCTCCGAAACCTTCTTTTGGAGCTTCCGTGTCCATTCCGTAAGGCGTCTTTGGCCTATTGTGATAACATATCCGCTATATATCTATCTCATAATCCTGTTCAGCATCAGCGAATCAAGCACATTGAGATGGACATCCACTTTGTTCGTGAGAAGGTTGCTCTCGGTCATGTCAAGGTATTGCTTGTGTCTTCTTCATATCAGTATGCGGATATATTTACAAAGGTCCTTCCTAGACAACTCTTCCTAGACTTCAGATCTAGTCTTAGCGTCCGGCCTACTCCCGCTCCGACTGAGGGGGTGTATTAGCAAGTGTACCATGTTCATATTTACCATATTTAGAGTTATGTAATTATGGTAGAATTAGATCCCTTGTTGTATAAGGATTCTACATTGTACACCTATATATATTTTGTATTAATAAGAAAGGCTCCGAAGGAAGATTAATACAGTCTTACAAAACTTATATTAGCAACTAATTCTTTTTAATTTTTTTCTCTTCCCCATCTCAACTCTGTATATTGACAAGACTAGATTGATGTGTTATTTGTAGAATTTACTGATTAATATGGTTTTAAAGAATGATAATTATTGTCCATCTCTTTTGCAGAGTAATTTGCTCAGATACTGCCATGACAACTGAAGATCTACTTTTAGCTTTGGTAGATAAATGCCTCAAACGTGATTTGATTATTGGAGTACAAGTAATTCTTAGTGCTTTTTTCTTTCTTTCTGATAAGGTAATTCTAAGTCTTTTTCCTATCTCTAACAGGCTGGAGAGGTCTACTCCTCATGTTAGTTCTGCCAGCTTTTTACATGCTTTTGGCCTAAACCACATTTTTCCATTTTAATTTCTGCGCATACTTGCTAATATTGTATAACACATTAGACTTTTTCATATCAAGCTTTTTCTCTATTTAGTACCAAAGTCATTTTAATGATTGGACGAGATATCTGGCTTTGGATTTTTCATGTAATTGACAGGTTCTGATATGTCTGTCAAACATCTTAAAAGAGAATGAGCAAGGTCTTGAAGATGAGATTATCTGCTTGCCATCTATTTGCTTTCCTGATGGCTTGTCAAGTAACAAAAGTTTTTCGGAGATACCAATTCAATGTTTTGCAAGTTTCTTGGATTTTTCGTATAAAAATGAGGTTTTCAACCTTCGTTTTACCTATGTTGTGTTGGAAGCAAAATCTAGCATGCAAGTTTACATAAAGAAAAAAGGGGAAAAGGAATCAAAGTTGCTCATATACTACTACTATTAAGTAATACTAACTTTTTCCTCTGTCATAATTTGGGTCTAATATATCCTCACCATTAGAAAAAAGTCTCATCTTCGCCCTTGACCCCCTAATGAACTCTAATCTGAGGGTAATTTTGATCCTAGTAAAAAAGTAAAGGGATAAATCTCGACCTCTTTTCCCTGAAATATATTGACACGCGGAGTCCACCAATTTCACATTAGAGTTGCGTTAATACGAGGCAATTTGCCAACATCAAATGTATAAATGGACCGAAGGTATATGACAAAGAGTAAATTGAACAATTTCAAATAGTACAGAATATGGTACTTTGCTCAAATTAGTTAGCAGAACATTGTTTCAGTCCATTTGCACGTTGGGTTAAAAAGACTCCAAACTTCTAGCATTGATGAATGGCTGTTTTGAAGATCAACTCTTTATGAAGATCCACCATGAGGACCGGGCTAGACAACTCTGCATACTTTGGGGATTCTTGTGTAATGGATATGATATGTAGAGGAGTACTTGGTGCTATATATTAGTAACATTCATTTGAATGAAGAAATCAACCCAAAGTTGCATTAGGTGTCCCTGCACATTTGAGTACATGAACTGCCAAACACACAAATTGTTGGAATACCTGTTAATAGCATTTATTTTTCACTTGTTTCAGTTCATTTTACACTCTTACTATGTGCTTAGGAACTCTTTTCTCATGCCTATGTACTTCCCTTTTGGGGGGAAAGGCCAAGTATATCCCTCTACTATACAAAACAGAACAACTTTGTCCTCCGTTACGTTTTTTTTACTAAAATGGTCCTCATCGTCAGCAAAGTAGAGCACTTATGCCCCTCAGTCTGTTGGTGGTGAGGGGCACAAGTGTTCCACTTGGCTGACAGCAAGGACCATTTTAGTCCAAAACGTAACGGAGGTCAAAGTCGTTCTATTTCAAACAGTTCATAAGCAAACTTAGCCCTTTTACCCATTTTCCGCATTTTGTCCTTGTGTTCAAAAGTTCAAATTATCAATGCAGAAAACTGTGCTTGACTACAACACAGCTATAGCTAGATCATCTGTGTCTTATCAATCATGTTAAACCCTGGAGTGCACATGACTATCTCTATAATATTGCTCTTACCTATCAGAATATAAAAGTACTGCATCCACTTAAGTCTTCTCTATTATATTGAAAAATTAAGTAGACACATGTTTCCTTTATAATCACTTGTGATACAAAAAAAAATTCATACAACTGCAACCTGAATCACAGTTAACATAATTGTAATACTATTAAAAGCTTGGTTTGCATCTGATTCTGATGCAACTAAATATACCAATTAACCAAGTAGGTGCAAGGAGTTGATAAGAGCTCAGTTTCTTTTGAAGCTTTGTCCAATTCTCCATAACCAAAAGAAACTGATGAGCCAGAGCAACATAGCTAGAAAATATGTGGGGAGAATGAAGCTGAGAAGCGGTTTTTTTATAGTTAAACTAACAGAAATCTGCAGAACAGTTAACAGACATAATAGGGAATTTTAACTTCTCTACAACTCAACTTGTACTTTGCGAGAATAGACACTATAGACTATAATTCAAGCAACAGATATTTAGGGAATAGTCATTCCTTTATCGATAAGTAATTTAGGAGAATTCATATCCAAAATGATTTCTACAGATTTGAATATCCCTGATACCGAGATGTACCAGTAAACATAACATGCATAAACGCATATGAAATAGAAATAATAGTAACTTCTTCTCAAATACTAGAGACACCTGATATTACGCATTATAATAGAAACAGGACATGTTGGAAAAATACCTGATTTATATAGCAACCCGAAGGATGAGAACTGTGGAACAAATACAATTTTTCATGAAATTTCAACGGTGGAACTAAAATATCAAAACAAATAAAGTACAGCGATGAACTTCAACTGTAGGGCTAATCTTTTCTCTTCTTTTCACCAACGGCAAGCAGAAGTTCCAGAAGAACACACATTTTATAAAGTTATGTCATGCTATATGTATTACACAGTCTAACTCAATTGATCCTCTAAAGCAAATGGTTAACCCTATGTAATTTGGGATATAAGAAGTACCCAGACCAAATAAAAGAGCAACTGGCTTCAGTTATAGGCTCCACCTTTTTTTCCTCTTATTCTCCTATTCACCATCATAGAACATAACTTCAACTAACAAAACACACATCCTTCAGAAATATACTTTTTTTATATAAGATAATGATATTTCTTAATTCGGATACGTGCATCCTTACACTACTACAGGTACCAGTAATTCCGTCCGGAAGGGAATAAATCACATAATTATTACCTCTACTTTGATTCGAACCCTAGTCCGTCATGGTCTTTGTTCCAACTTCATCAATGGTTAGGTCACACCCTTGGTATAAAAGTTTGACATCATATACATCAGCATATATCAATTAAAGTATACTTCATCTTTCGGGAAACAAAATAAAGCATAAACTTTTCCTGCAGACCTTGCTCTTCCATAAGGATAAAAAGAATCCTCGGCCCAAGATACATAAAATAAACTTCATCTAGCTAATCCAAAGACCATTACATGGTGAAAGGGCAAGTAATCTATATCGACTATAAGTCAAGAGCCTAAGCAGAAATCACCTGCTGATATGAGATTCATACACAAATCTGTCTAGACTGTAACTAGACTCTAGCAATTATTCTTTTATTTCATTGTCTATAATCTATCTTCATCTTATATTCGACATAATTCAAGAATAAGTAAATGTATACCTATGTTATAGCTTCCACCTTTCTCGAAAAACTGATTTGATGCTTAAAACTCGGAATCTGAACCATCACAGAGTCCGTTTCATCAAATTCAACTCTCTTTTTCGTCAGTTCCAAAGAGCTTCATCCGGGACAAAGCCGTCCTCAGATAACCTTCCACCTCAAATTTCTTAGGGGAAAGCTCGCGATACTTCACAAATTGCTCTCTAGCCTCTTTATTCCTATCAAGCAAACTGTAAATCATTCCTTTACAGAAATAAGGCCTGAAATCTTTAGGGTCCTCTTTCTCAAGCTCATCATAGCTCCTCAATGCTTCCTCAACATTCTTCTGCAAGAATTGTACCTGCAGAGGCGGAGCCAAAATTTAAACTTTACGCGTTCTTGATTTTACAATGACGACTTCAAGTGGTCATAACTGAGTCTTAAATTTAGTATTTGTACATATTTAATGAATTAACAAAAATTCTTCTGTTTGAGCAAATTACGTGATATGACAATTGAGGCCCACTAATTATCCATTTTAACAATACTTCTAAATTATTACTACAAAAAATAGCTAGATTTTCATTTTATAGCAGATTTTTACTATATGTATGTATGAATATATGTATGACAGTCAATATATGTATGTATGACTATGTATGTACGACGGCTAGCATATATGTATGGCGATCAATGTTTGTATATATGTTCAATGTATGTATATATGTATGGCGGTCAATGTATGTATATATGTATGGCGGTCAATGTATGTACGATGGCTAGTGTATACTCACGCTATGCGCGGGGTCCGGAGAAGGGCCAGACTCGTTTCCATAGCTTGAACCCATGACCTCCTGGTCACATGGCAGCAACTTTACCAGTTACTCCAAGGCTCCCTTCGCATTACTCATTGACTATGTATGTATGCATGCATGACTATATGTACATACCCGCTAGCATATGCATGTATGATATGTATTGGGAAAAACTATTGCTATGTTTTCAAAATTCAATAATATCGCCTTAATTTGTTATTAGGGGCTTAAATAGTGCTATGTATGAAAATTCCCCAATAATAAATTTCATAACACAAACAAGATGTTTGAGCAAAAATTACCGGGCTCGACTGAACTCGTATATACCTGTGCCATTATAAACCTAACATCCCTACCCTCCTTCACTTTGTTCTCTTCCTCAGCTATCCTCAATGCCTCCTCTAATCTCTGAATCACTTTCACCCCTTCTCCACACCGGTCCATCAACAATGCATTCTCAAACAACGCCTCGAACGAAAGTGGAGTTTTCGATAAAATATCTTCGAAAATTTCCCTTGCTTCTAAAACCTTCCCCATTTCGTTCAACAACCTCGCTGTCAAGAATTTCCATTCGGTATTCTCCGGCTGAGTGGAGGACAATTTTGTCAATATCTTCAAGCTCTCCTCGTCTTCCCCTGCTTCCAATTTTTCCTGTAGGAGGTTTTTTAAGTTTTAGCGGTGTGTTTTGAAAACTCAATAACATCACCATAATTTGTTATTAGGGACATAAATAGTGTTATTACAAATGAAGGAAAACTTTCCTTAAACTCACTAATTACCCGTTTTAGAAATACTTTAAAATTATTACAAAAAATAGCTAAATATTTCATATTATAGCAGATGTTATTAGTGGGTTTAAATAGTTATATCACCTAAGTTTTATTTCATTTAATAACACTATTTCTGTCCCAATTTTAAAATTATTAGTACAAAAAATAGCTAAATATTTCATTTTATAGTAGATGTTATTAGTGGGTTTACGTCGTTATATCACCTAAGTTTTCCTTCATTTAGAGCCTGTTTGGATTGTCTTATTTTAGATGTTTTTAAGCATTTTTACAATGTATGGGTAAAATAAATAAAAAAATACTTTTAAGCACTTATTTTTAAATTAAAATATATAATAAAAATAAGCCAAAAGCCCTGAGTTATAAGTCAATCCAAACAGGCTCTTAATAACACTATTTATGTCTCTACTTTAAAATTATTACTCCCTCGGTCCCAATTAAATTGATTAAGCACAGAGTTTGCAAGACTTTTGAATTTGGTGATGTAAAACAAGCCAAACATATTATATTTGTGTGGTTATAAATCATATCATTAAGCAACATAAAAGGTTGAGACTTTTCATTTTTCAAAAGTCAAACTTTCTAATTTTGATAGTGTATTAGAACATAGAATCTTTACATATTTAAAAATTACTTAAAAAGTATTATAAGTTACTATAATTAAAAAATTAAATATTTAAAAGACGTGAAAAAATTACGTTCAAATAACGCGTTTAATTCTCAAAAAGTGAAAAGTATCAAACAAATTGAGATCAGAATTGTTATCAAATAAAAAAATGTGTAATTAACGGACTAAAAAAGAAAGTGTCATATAAATTGAGACCGAAGGAGTATAAAAAATAGCTGTAAAATATTTCATTTTATAGCAGTTTTTTTTTACCTGAAGGAGGTTTTTTAGGGTTTTGGTAGCTTCGTCGTTGGATTCTAAAAACTGTGTTAATGGAGAATTATCTTCTTCTACTACTTGTTGTTGTTGTTCTACAGCTCTTGCTAATGGAGTGGATATTGGGAATTTACCTAATGTTACCGCGGTAAAAACAACAGCGATACCGGCGGATTTGATAATGGAAATTAATGGATTTGAATTATTAGCATTGGAGGAGGCTTTGACGATAAGTTTTTTGTTGTTGTTTTTAAAATTAATTTTAGGAATTGGGAAAATGGAGGGACGGGAGTTGAAGAGAGATGATGAACTGATAGTTAAGGTGGAGTTCATGGTGGTGGTTGGTGTTGATGGGAGGTTACCGGTGGAGTTTTTTGTTTAGGTTTTAGAGTGTTGAAAAATTACGGAAAAGAAATTTAAGTGATATTTTTGTGTTTCGATGGTGAGAGTTTAGTGCATTGGGCTATTTTATTTTATTTTTTTTAGTTGGTGAGATTTGTTGGACTGTTCTCGTGAAGATAACTAACCTCATGTGGCACTCTGGTTTTGTCATGTTTTGAAGAAATTACTTAATTTTTACTCCTTTTGCCTAAAAATTTCTGGATTCTGAATTCGAATTTCAATTCAGTTAAAAAATTTAATAAAAATCGTAAGACATAATTTTAATTTATAATATAGAGTTTGTTTTATAATTATGTAATATAATTTTATAGTAATTTTTAAATTATGTTGAGTTAGAAATTATGTCTTATACGGCATAGTTTGTGCGGTTGTTATGATACATATGTTGAAATTAAAAGCTAACTATGCCCGCCGAAATCTTAAATTATGTCTTTTTTCAAGTTATGTTGAGTGTTGATAGTTATGCATTATCCGACATAATATGTGGGTTGTATATGATACATATGCCGAAGATAAACACTAATTATGTCAAGCGAAAATTTAATTATGTCACGCTAAAAATAATAAAGAGCAAAAATTAAAGAACTCAAATTTGAAGGGCAAGAATTAAAGACCACCCAAAAATAGGGCCGTTTGTGCGAATGATCCAAATATATAAATTTTATTTTAAAAAAATTTAAAAATTCTATGTTCAAGCACACAAATAAATATAAGAAGTTTGAATCTCAAATAACGAAAAGTGTCAGATAAATTGAGATAAATCATTCATCCGTATAATTTTTTTTATACCATTAGGTCATATAATGTATCTCTATAGGTAAAGCTCTTTAAAATACAAGATCTGAAATTTTGAAAATAAGGTATGTACTTGCTATAATATATAAATATGATGGTGTAAAATTTATTTATACTGAGTTTATATAGTAACTTATACTCATAAATATTAATTTATTCTTAAAAAAATTAAATATAGATGATTTTTTTGTGAAACCTATTGTAATAGGCATCTGATTTGGATGACCTGATTATTATCAAAAAATTTAAAATAAAAAAGAGAATGATTGAAACATAATTATAATCCCAAGAAGGAGTCGTTGATAAATTATCAACAACCAAAAAACAGCCTAAATTAGAAAATATATTTTAAGAGAAATTAAAAGAATTGAATACATTAGAAATTGTAAGTAAAATAATTAGAAGAATCGATCAAAGTAGTTTTTTTTAACAACTTTACATGTAAAAAGCTAAAAAAAAAAAAAAAACTTCAAGTAAAATTACATATAATACATGATTTTTTTGTTTTGTTTTTTTTAACAAAATCTTAAGGCATTTTATTGACGGTTTGCTTTAGGTCACCATATTTATTAAGCCGCCCTTATTTTTTCTATTTTAGCTTCTGAATGAGTCCTGTCACTCCTTCAGGTGGTTGTTTCGTTAAGTTCACTAATACCAATTACATAGTATAAAATAACTACATCTCATTTTATGGCTGATTCAATTTATAGCAGATATTGGTGTATAAACTCCTTTCTTTTATATTTTCTGTGAAAGAGAATTGATATATACAGTATAACCTCGATAAATGAAACCCTCAGGATTAGAAAAAAATATTCGTTTAGCGAGGTTATTTATTTATCGATAAATGAATATATTATTCATTTATCGATAAATGAATATTTATTCATTTAGATAGTATTTTTACATTTTTTTTATTTTTTTCTTATGATTAGTATTTTTACATTTAATGTACAAATGTACCTAGAGGGTAATGGTCAAAATTCTTATGAAAAACTTAATTACATTCATTTTCTTTGGATTCTAGATTAGGAATACATGTATTATACGTGTGGACTAAGTACAGTGTACTAACATTCATGTACTAATAAGATTGTATGTATAGAATACTAGTCTAAAAAATATACTTAACCTTTCAAGTAGTAGTCACCATACAAAATTACTTGCTACAACACGAGGAAAATATTCCAGAAGTTGTGCATGCATTGTAAAAAATTAAGAATGAAATGCATTTTGGTGGAAGGAAAAAACAAACAACTTTAGATGCATTTTTTGAGAAGAAATGACTTCTTATATGAACATTGTTGATTGGATGAAATATTTTTGTTTATTATATATACATATTTTTTATGAAATTTAGTGATTATTCATTTATGTTTACATGGGGCCTTTAAGGACTCAAAATTTTTTATTCGTTAATGCATTTAGCCCCTTTGCCCAAGTCGGAACCGAAGAAAATTATTCATTTGGCAAGGTTATTCATTTATCGAACATTCATTTATCGAGTTTATACTGTAACTTCTTTGAAGCGGTTGTTGGTATGCAAACGATGCATACTTATTTTTGTATGAGAGAAGTAGCTGACGATTTATTCTATGACATAAATATTTGAACTTTTGCGATTATTTTTTAACATAAATTGTTAAATATCAAAACTTATTACTCAAGGTTCCGTAGTGTTCTTAGAACAAGTGGAAATCATAGGCATTATTGAAAGAGATAAAACATTAAATTGGAATTAATCGTAACTAGGGTGTATTACTAATGAAGGAATTTATTTTCCATCCCTTTCATATTTATCAATACAATAATATATACATCAATAGGATTAATTCTAGGCTATAATTTTGGTAGACTATCCTAAGAATATACTAAATTTATTTACATCCTAATTACATGATTATGATATGCTATGATTGGATTATGGAAATAATAGGTGATTATTTCCATAATTATCTAACAGTCCCCCGCAGTCTTAGCGGGAGGTTCTCGTATGCTGAGACTGCCCCTGAAATCATCAAAGAGTACCTTTCGTGAAAATATCTGCAATCTGATAACGGGACGGGACATGGAGAACCCGGACTTGTCCACGTGCAACCTTTTCACGGACAAACAAAATATCTATTTCTATGTGTTTTGTGCGTTGATGCTGGATAGGGTTACCTGACAAATATATCGCACTCACATTATCACAATAAAGTACAGTTATTTTTCGACCGGACAATGAAATTCTAAAAGTATATTACAGAGCCAACATGATTCAGAGACCACATTAGCTACCCCTCTATATTCTGCTTCAGCACTCGACCGAGATAGTGTCGGTTGGCGTTTCGACGACCATGAAATTAGGTTGTCTCCTAGAAATGCACAATAACCAGAGGTAGAACGCCTTGTGTCCGGGCAGCCACCCCAATCAGCATATGTATAAGATGTGAGACCAGAAATGGTTGACTTATATAGATGCAACCCAAAATCAAGAGTACCTTAACATACCACAGAATTCGTTTGAGAGCCCACATATGCTTTTCTTTCGGGTCATGCATATGTAAACACACTTGTTGAACTGCATATGAGATATCAGGTCTCGTGAAGGTGAGATACTGCAATGCCCCTGCTAAGCTGCGGTAATGTGTTGGATCACTGTAGGTAGAACCTGTAAAGTTACTCAATTTTGTCTTGGTATCAACCGGCGTGCGAGACGGTTTGAAGATGACATATCGGCTTTGTCAATGATCTCATCGGTGTATTTTTTTTACAAAGAAACAGACCACCTGCATATTGAGTTACAACAATGTCCAAAAAATAATTTAAAGAGCCTAAATCCTTCATAGCAAATTCCGAAGCAAGGAGGGTCATAATAGACTAGCGAAGTGACTCAGATGACGTTGTGAGGATGATGTCATACACATAGAGAAGAATGTATGTCATGTCATTCCCATTCTTATAAATGAACAAAGACTGATCGGACTTGGTATATGAGAACCCCAGTGTGGAGACGAACCCTGCAAACCTATTATATCATGCCATGGGGACCTATTTTAAACCATATAATGATTTCTTCAACAAGCAGACATAATCAGGATGAATAGGATCTCTGAAACCCAAAGGTTGGTGCATGTAAATTGTTTCTTGTAGGTGACCATGTAGAAACGCATTCTTTACGTCCAACTGATGAATGGACCATGATTTTGACAGAGCTAGACTGAGAACTGTCCTGATAGTTGCTGGCTTAACTACTGGGCTGAATGTTTCACCGCAATCCACGCCAACATGCTGAGACCTGCCATCACCAATAAGATGAGCTTTGTGTCTCGCAAAGGAACCATCAGAATTCTTTTTATGACAGAAAACCCACATAGAATGTATTATGTTCACATTAGATAGACAGGGTATCAACTCCCACGTCTTATTTTTAATAAGAGCATCAATTTCATCTAACATGACAATTTTTCAATTCGGGTCTGATAAAGTAGCTTTTGGGTTTTTCAGAATTGGTGATGGTTGGACTCAGAAGGTTAAATTAAAATGACGCTTGAACCGAAAAATCTCGTGCATGGCACAGGTTTCAATGGACCGAGGTGGGGCCGTAATGTGGGGCTGGGGCTATGGATTTATGGGAATGGTACTGGGCCAAAAGGGACTGACCGGGTGGGCTTGTGTTATTGGGCCTGTTTGTCGGGTTGGTGAAGTGGATGAGGGAGCAGCGGGCTCCCTCATTTGGGCCAACCAATTGCAGGAAATGGACTGGGCCGAGGCCGATGAGGAGGGGCATTGGGTTCCCTGACTCGGACTGGCCCAGTTTTATTTTGTTGCTGGGTCGTTACACTTTGGGGTCCATCTTGGGCTAGTCCAATTGGGACCGAGAAGGCATTGGGCCCCCTCGGTTGGGCTTGGTGAGATGGGCTACTTAGATGGTACTTTAAAAATGGATGTAGCCCCTCTTCCAAAAAATCGTATAAATGCGGGGATGACGTGTGAGAGTTAGCAAAAGGGAATGTGTACTCATCGAAAACAGCGTGATGAGAGATGATGATTTTTCCATTAGACATATCATAACACCTATATCCCATATGATTTTGTGGGTATCCCAAAAAGACACATGGAGTGGAATGAGCTTGAAGTTTGTTTATGGTTGTGGAGGGAAACAATAGATAGCACAAACACCCGAAAACCCTCAAATGTGTATAGGAAGGAATGTGATGGTACAAATTTTGTGTGGGTGATAGGTTTGAGAGTAGCTTGCTAGGAAGAATGTTTAAAAGATATGTGGTCATTTGAAAAGCATGATGCCAAAAAGACGGTGATGTGGACGAAAGCGCAAGAAGTGTGCGAATTAAATTGTTGATTGTTCAAATTTTTCTTTCGGCTTTTCCCATTTTGAGGAGAAGTATGTGGACATGAAAGACACAATGACATACCATTTTGGTGACAAAATTCCTTAAATTGGTCATTTATGAATCCCCTCTCATTGTCACATTGAAAACATTTAATGGACTTGTCAAATTGGGTTTGGATGAAAACACTAAATTGTTTAAAAATAGTGGGGACCTGTGATTTTTTTTCAATGGGAAATGTCCATAGAAAATTAGAATAATCATCCAAAATAAGCATATAATACTTATGACTTGCCGAACTTAAAACCGGGGATGTCCACAAATCACTATGCATGATATCAAATGACATAATAGTATTGGAAGTAGATAAAGAAAAGGAAATTTTAACATGCTTCCCAAAAACGCAAGCTTGACAAACATGGGAGTCCACAAGTTGGTTACAATCAATAAATTTAATTTTTCTAAGAAAATTGAACACCGGTGCTCCCGGGTGTTCCAAATGGTTATGCCATAAAATAGGAGAAATAACAGCAAAGGTTGATGGATTGGTGACTTGGTTGTTAGTGGTGGAGGTGATGAGATACAAATCTCCAGTGCTATTATATCTCATTAGTGGCATCCCCATCTGAAAATCCTTCACAGAAAACCCAAACGGATCAAAATTAACAGAAACATTGTTGTCAGTGGTCAAACGACGTATAGATATCAAGTTTTTAATAAGTCTGGATACATGTAGGACATTTTTCAAATGTAAAAGTGGGTGGGGTGGGGGGGGTTTAATTGACCAATACCACAAATTAGAATTTCCTTCCCACTGCCAACGATAATATTTTTATTACTGCTCATATTAAAATAAGACGAGAGAGTACCTTGGGATGCCATCATGTGTGAGGTTGCCCCCGTGTCCATGTACCACGAATTATTGGGAACATTGAGACTCATATTGTTCATGGCTTGCTCGATATCCGTGGGAGCATAACTCGAAGACCATGGTCCATGGGCTGAAAATGCTTGTTGTGGACGGCTGCCTAAGATGTCGGGCTGTATGTTCGTAGTACTGGGTACGGCCCACTAGGTTGTCGGGTATGGGTAGGATGGCCCCCACTACTGCGGGTTCCAGCCCCATGGCGGGAACTGGCCCCACTACGGCTGCCAGTGGGGACGGTTCTGCCCCTGCTGCATGCGGCTGCCTCCCCCGCTGGACGTGTTCCTGCCGCCGCCCCTTTCCACCATTGTTTTTTCTTTGTTGTTGTTACGATTTTGACTCCTCTTTTGTCCATTATTGTTGCGATTAGACGCACCTCCCGAACCAAAATTTTGAGAGTCAAAATCATCTGTAGATACGTAAGTGGAAAGTAGGGCGGTGCCGACATTGTTTGCCGTTGTCGCCGCATGTTTCAACTTCCGGATTTCTTCAAGAATCATCCTCGAACGAGCCTCATAAAATGGTGGTAGTGGGTTACTTTGTTGAATGAACGTAGCAACTCCATCATATTGTTCATTCAAACCCGCAATTTGTTGGAAAGCTAACCTTTGATTTGTCACTGGTGCACCAACGTTGGATAGTTGATCGACAAACATTTTTAATTCTTGACAATAAGCGGAAACATTTGCAAAGTCATCCAATTTGACATGGTGAATTGTTTTTCAGGATATACTGTCCGATAAATCTTATTATCTTAAAAAATCTTTTGCAAACGCTCCCAAACTTATTGAGTCGTAGAGTCCGATTCCAAAATTGTGTGCAAAAGGTCACTAGAGATGGTGCCGTAAATCCATTGAAGGACTATAGCATCCAAGCGTGACCATAGAGTCTTATCTATATTGGTGTCCGCCGATGGAGACTTCGGAGGAAGAATATGGTTAATAACTTGGTATGCGTGACAATAAATTTTGAATAACTCCGCCCAAGATGAATATTGCCATTTTTTCATCTCAAGAATCACCGGAATGAAGTTCTTGACGTTCTTTACGGCAAGAGCGGGATGAAATTTATTTTGGTCGGCCATTTTTACCCATAAAAAATCAAGAAAAAAATAGAGTAGATATGATATTTTGGTGATTAGAGTAAGTGATAGGAAGAACCCTAATTAGGGTTTGTGAGTTGAAGAAGCCGAAAAGGGGGAGGGTTTGGAGAAAACCCCAGTTAGATTTTGGTTGATGAAACAGAAATTGGGAGGATTTCGGCTAGGGTTGTGGGAGGGCCGATGGTGGTGTTGTGTTAGTGCAAAAAATGAGGGTTAATTTGTGGTTCTTGATACCTGATCATAAGAAAGTGACTCTCCAGAATCTGAAAAGTATGAGGGGGGAGTTGCTAGACTATTTGAGGAAGGCCGGAGGTGCTGACCCGCAACGAGGCAGGCCCGTCTATCCCGATCGGGATGATAAGACGAAAGTACGGTGGAGGTTGGTTGAAGATGATGTTACGCGGCGTTCAGATTCAGTCTTGAAGTGAAGGAAATTATTTTCCCTACCTTTCTCATTAATCAATACAATAATATATACATCAATAGGATTAATTGTAGGCTACAATTTTGGTAGACTATCCTAAGAATATACTAAATTTATTTACCTCATATAATTACATGACTATGATATGATATGATTGGATTACGGAAATAATAAGTGATTATTTTCAGAATTATCTAACAAGTAATGATAGTATTAGTAATACTGACATTACTTATACAATGATTATTTTTTATCAACCGTTTGGTTTGGTGTATTATAAATAGCATGCATTGCATAATTTCTAAAAATAATTAGTTCTTTACAAAAATACCCTCCCTATTATACTATGTAAGGGATATTATGAGTAATTGTGTCTTTAATCATGCTAATGCATGCATTAAAACACATTATATTGCTAATAATATAATTTGCTAGGAATTAATTATGCATAACATAATAACAAATAGGTGTAGATTAGATGAAAAAGTATACCAAATGAGAAAGTACTTCTGCAAAACGACCCTTAAAAAAGCCTCTCTTGTCACACAGCAAGAAGCATTACCTCATCTTGTTCTCCTCACACAAACCCTGCAAATTTAATTCACAGCACACATTATATACATATAGCACATACATACATTAGATCCACCGTTAAGATTCTTCAAGGGATCTATTTAGGGTTCAATTATGGTTGGCCCTACGCCGCAATTACAATCTCAGCCACCGGCACCGGCACCGGCGACGGAAACGGTCCCTTTATCAGCTGAAGATGAAGCTCTAAAGAGAAACACCGATTGCGTCTATTTTCTCGCTTCTCCTCTAACATGCAAAAAGGTCCAATTTTTTTTCTTTATTTTAGTTCTTGTATTTATCTTTTAATTATAAATCAATTGTAGTTCTAATATCATAAGTATATAAATTTGTTACCCTTTTATTATTCTTGATTTGTATGGGGTTGTACTAGTTGAGGATCTGTGTTGCAAGAGATAAAAGATTGTATTTTTTAATCTATTTTTTTAATTTCAAGATGAATTTTGTGTTATTATTATAAACCCTACGTTTTGGTGGCTGTGGTTTTTCTTTTGTCAGCTTAAAGCTTAAAAGAATCAACGACGACATACCCGGTATATTCCCACAAGTGGGTCTAGGCGTGTAGAGTGTACGCAGACCTTAACCCTATCTTGAAAGAGGCTAGAGAAGCTGTTTCGATAGACCCTTGGCTAGCAATAACAATAAAGCAATAGATCAATAACAAAGCAGGTCAAATAGGAAGGAAAAAGGAACAGTAACTACAACAAAATAGTATGCTACATGAAGAACGAGAGACAATAAATACTAACAGTAATTGAAGGACAAGAAATTACAGAAGAAAGCTTAAAAGAATCTTGATGTAAAAAAATCTTGAAATTTTTTTAGGGAATTTTATGTAGCAACTTCTTTTTATGAGGAAAGGGTAAGTGTATGTTGAGAAATTTCTTTACAATAATAAAAGTTTTAAGGTATATACCTATAATTCTCCCAGTTAGACCCTTTTCATTCTGTTGGCAAGAGATAAAGGTTGTGTTTTTAATCCTTTTTTTTCTTAATTTCAAGATGAATTTTGTGCTATTGGTATAAACCCTCTGTTTTGGCGGCTGTTCTTTTTGGGAAGTTGGAATGAGGAACTATTACATGATTTTGTTCAGTTTAAAGCTTAAAAGAATCTTGATGTAAAAAAATCTTGATTTTTTAGTGGATTTTATGTTTCGCAACTTATTTTTTTGAGGAAATGGTAAGTGTATGTTGAGTAATTTCTTTACAATAATAAAAGTTCTAAGGTATATACCTATAATTCTCCGAGTAAGACCCGTTTGAAGCTTGTCGATAGTTTTGTGCAAAATATTGATTCTTTTCAAGTCATCGTTTGTTACATGATGACTTGAAAACCATCTATTACATGGCATGATTTACCTTCTTGTGGAATATTTAGGCTTTTGCTAGATACTATGAGCTTGATTGTTTCTTTAAAAAGGAATTTGTTTTGTTTCTGTCGCTTTTATGGTGGTTTTATGAAACTGGATTTAGTCAATCTTGGAGCAAGTTTAAAGTTGGTGACATTGATTCCGACAATAAGTGCATTTGTTTATGACCGACGAATACGTATAAGGCTATATGGGCAATCACATTTGTCTTTATCTTCTTTGTCGGGATGTTGGTTTTGCATCTGAATCTACCGGCTGCGTGTAGGGGTTATCCGTCTTATCGTGTTAGACAAAGTTATCGACGCAACACGTGCAATTACTGAAATTGTTTCTCATTTATTTCTCTTTTCGTATCTGTTTGGGAAAAAAACTACTTGTTGTAAAAATGCCTTTAGCATCTTTCTTTATTACAGAATATCTGTTCCTTTATGTGTGAATACATATATGGTGGATTACTCCACGCTATATAATGTTCTTAGGGACCATAGGTTACAAGGATTAGAAAAATAATCCCGGTAATGAAATTTGATATTATTTTATCCCGCTTTTGGTTTGTTTTTTGTTTCCAATATAAGCAATACCTGGATTATTTTATACGGATTCAGCATGAATTCTAATACCAGGATTAGATAACCCGGGATAAAACACCTAAACGACCAAAGTATCCTTGGGTTACCTCTTTAATTATTTCTTATTTACCTAAGAATAAGGGTGAAAAATCCTTATATCTCATTTTCAGTGCAATGAATCAAACATTCATCAAAAAAAGGTGTATGCACTTAAAATCCAGGGATTATTAATCCCAATATTACATCTCTGCTTTATAATCCTGGCATAACTTTGTCTACGAACCAAACGACCCCTTAATGAGCTAATTTACATTTATCGATCTAGATGTACTTCTATTAATGCTTTAATTTTTTTGTTAACAGGGAAGCGAGTGCGAGTACCGACATAGTGACATGGCTCGGCTTAATCCAAGGGATTGCTGGTACTGGTTGAATGGAAACTGCTTAAACCCAAAGTGCGCATTCCGGCACCCTGTGAGTTAATTCTTTCTCAAACTGCTGTAGATTCTTTTCATCTCCCTGCTATAAATACGCAAAGATCCGTGCTTGGTATTTGCAAGTTAGTCATTGAATTGATCACTATTAACCTTTTCCTTACAGCCTCTTGATGGATTTTTGGAAGCTCAAGTTCCAACTGCTATGGGATCTTCTGTATCTCCAATGGTGTCTGTTGCACCTATGCCACAGGTTCCATATGCTACTAGTAAACAAAGCGTGCCATGCATATTCTTCCAGCAAGGGATTTGCCGAAAAGGTGATAAGTGTGCATTCATGCATGCACCAACCTTTGTTTCTAACAAACCTACACAGCCACCTCCAGTGTATACTGCATCTAGTGAAACTCCAACTGTTAAGAAGGTATTCGGTGGGGTCGAAAAAATTGTGCAAGGCAAGAAACTTCCACCTACAAATAATCTGAAGCCTGCTGAACTACCTAAACCTGTGGGAAAACTGGAAAATCATGCCTTTGATGAGAAGGTACTGCCACCAAATCCTGTCATAAACAGAGAGTATTCCAGGTACAAGCCAACAAGTATGTCGCCTCCAACCAATGACAATCCTCTCAGTGGGCCCCACAGAGTGCAGCAGCCCATTGGGATCGATGATGATGAAATTTCAAGGGAGCCTTCACCTGGTTTTGATGTTCTTGTGGATGATGAGCTCAGAGGTGGTTCGGATTATTATCATGATGAAGATCATTATGGTGGAACAAGGGGTAATTTGGGGAGAAATGAACATGACTTGGGCGATTCTGCTGATTATGATGATTCAGTGGCGGATATTGACCGAGATATGTACCGTGATGTGCGTGGATATGACGACTCGTATGACAGGCTTCAGGAACGCTATGCTCGGGATGCTTGGGAGCAGCATATAGCTTCTTCTGAGAGACGCTATGGTACAGTAGATAACCCTGAACATGTTGAAATGTCAGATCTGAGACATCGGTTATCGAAGCATAGGAGGGGTAACGGTTTGAAATCTGTCATTGGTCATGACTTTTCAAGTGAAAAGCGTGTTGAAGATCGAGCCAACAAGAGTTCTAGGAGGGATGCACACTATTTGCCTTCACATGATAGTTCTCTTAGTGGTCGCCTTCAAGGAAGAATAAAGATTCCAGTTAGGTCATCTTTTCCAACTGATGGGGTGAGAGATCGTGGTAGGTTGTCTTCAGAAAGGCCGCAGCCATACTCTTACCAAGGAAGGCCACGAGACAGAATAAAGGGAAGAGTGCAAGAGGATTTCAATAATGATGGCAGAAATAACAGAGGTCCTCGTCTAAGAAGAGATATAATAAACGGCAATAATTCTGACTTCCTGCGTCCTAAAAGTCTCGCAGAACTTAAAGGTAGGAAAACTGCTGAGAGCAATGAGCAAAGTCTCAATGAGCAACAACCCCTGGGAAAGCGGAAGTTCCAAAAGCTTGATAGCGGGGAGGGTCTATCATTTGAAGGACCAATGCCCCTAAAAGAGATTCTGAAGAGGAAAAAAGGGAGCGGGAGTGAAGACTATCAACGTGAAAGAAAAGACCAGACGGAGATGACTGCAGGGAATGTGGATTCTCCTTCCGCTATTCAGAAGGAAGAATCTAAGCTTGTATCAGGTGATAGTAAATCTCCACAAGAAACAAAATTAGCGGATCACCAATCTCCTTTGCACCGCACTACAAATGAACTTGAAGCTGAAGAAGAGATGATTGTGGAAGGAGCAGACGCCCAAGATCACGAAGGCTACTATGAACCGGTTGAGGGTGAAGATTACAACTTCGACGAAGGTGACCCTGATGACGAATTCTTGGATGATGATGATGACTTTGCAAAGAAGCTTGGCGTCGTTTCCTCATAAATGACGGGACATTCGTTTGCTCTAGCTGATGTATTTGTTTTACATACATCCGTGAGTTCTTTTTAGGTTTAAAGAGCAGATTTTACTCTACTGGTTTTGATTTAAGTAGGGAAACAGCATTTTTTGTTCTTGGCCTTTGTACTATTAGAAACTTTTTCTCATTTATTTAAACTCTCTGACTGGATGGATAATTTTCCACCAGTTAGATGGTGGGGGGTAGGTTTGCCCAGAAGGGTCATGACTGTGTGTAACATTTTAGAGTGTTAAACAAAATGTACCTTTGCAGCTTTGCTATATCCTTTCCTAAAGTTGATGGATCAGTTTAGCTTAACTGGGGTTTCCCTTGCACGATGAATAGTGTTTGCATTTGATAAATCAATATTCTACTTCCTCCGTTTTCTTTTTCTTGTCCAATTTAAATTTTGCACTCCCCTAAGAAGGCACTAAATAAGTGTTTATTTATTTAAGTTATCCTTGTTAATGGTATTTTAAAAATTTGAATTTGACTGTTAGTACTTCAGTTAGTTGGGAAAAGATTACTTGATGACAAGGGTAAAATTAGAGACTTGCTAAAACTAGTACTCTTTTAAGTTCTAGATAACGTTATAGATCACTTTTAAATGTTGAAACTTATTTTATACTTTTAAATGTTGAAGCTAATTTTATACATAATTAATTACTTATTGGGACAAAAATCTTGAAACGGAAAGTAAGCAGTCGCGTGCTTGATAAATACTTTATAATGTTTAAACGACTTAAATGTCTTTAAAGTTGTTGCAAATTAATTAATTATTTTAAACCCTTAAAAGCTTTCAATATATGCTAAGAATTTGTATATCAAATCACAATTGGCCACAGTAGAATGCCTGAACTTCAACTTCCATTAAGCAACAATAACATGTAATGTGGCCAACAAGTTGAGTTTGTACAAAGAGCTCGGTCAAGCATGCACAATCCCAGAGTCCAACTTCACAATACTAGCTAGTCAAAAAGCAAAAATATACAGAAATATTTTACAGTAATTTGTGTAGCTCTCAGAAGCACCAGCGACAGCAGGAGAATGAGCGAGGTAAACGGCCAGTTTTACGAATATATTCTGCTTGCTTCTCTATTTTTACGGCATGTTTGTTTCTCCTGGCATCTGCTGCTGCTAGTTTCTTTTCGGCTTTGTGCCTCACGGCAGCTAGCTTGTTCATTAGCTTGTCTTGTGCTCGCGCCTTCATCTTTTCCACCTCCATCTGAAAGCAAAAAATGTTTACTTTGCGAAAAGTTCATATCATGTTGATCAATGCGTTCAACAAAAGGATTTACAGCAAAATGATGTTGCTTCTAGTTCATGTATATTCAGGTCCACCAAGAGTAGGAAATTATCCAATATCCTATTATAAAAACCGGATTGTCAAGTAGACAGATACATGTAATGCAGCCGAATGCACAACAGGCACCAGAGACAACAAATATAACTCTCAGGTGTATATCATGAACCTTGATTACATATTGATCCACCACAAAGGGGAAACCATCAATTAAAGACAAATTTAAGAAGCCGTATAAACCAGTATTAACTTTTCCAGTATAGTTCATCCACCAAATTGGACCACTCACCATAAGATTTAAGGATACGTGCTTATAAAGATAGGAAATTTGTAAGACCACTCACCATAAGATTTAAGACCGACTAGATTGTCAATTCTCGCAAACCTTTAACTTTTTTTGTTTGAAAACTGGAAAGTTAATTCTTGCAAACCTTAATATGCCATGTTGGTTTTTGGAATCTTAGATACTTTCCATTAGACATGATCTGCTAACTAGCGATCCAATTCTGAGAAACACCAGTGGAGTTTTAAAAGAAATAAGTGGAACAAAGTCTCCTGAATGCTGAAAAGAACAAAGCTTAAGCTAGTATAATTCGTTCACGTGTTCCAAAATTACACAAGCAAGATGAATATATCATTTCCCAAAATATGTAGAATCTGACATACAAGGACATCATGTGTAACCTAAAAGAATGCACAAAGTCTGAACCACGGTTCAAAGGTGATACTTGGTGCATTAACAATTTGTAGTGACACATATAGGTTATCTTATAGTTCTTAATTAGATATTTGCTTTTTCTTTTTTAATCAGTTTGCACATATCTTTTATTTTGAAATTGCACCACCAGATAAAATAAAGAGATAATGTTAGGTTTTGTATAGACATTAGAAGAGCACTTTGTCCGGTCGGAAATGGTTAAGGCAAAAAGATTATGGTGCCCCATCAATATAATATTATTCATCCAAAAAGATTACTTAAGAGGGTGTGAGGAGAACTAATTTTATCGTTCTCAATATTTTGCACTTTGGCCCTTCCTCGGACCCCGTGCATAGCAAAAGCTTAGTGCACCGTGCTGCCCTTTTTTCTTTATATATATTTTGCACTTTGGCTTGTGGTTTTAGGGTACTAAATCACAAAAATAAATAAAGAACATGTCAGGTCAGAAGAAAACACCT
Organism: Anisodus tanguticus; assembly: GCA_034509755.1. Lineage (NCBI taxonomy): Eukaryota > Viridiplantae > Streptophyta > Magnoliopsida > Solanales > Solanaceae > Anisodus > Anisodus tanguticus. The sequence goes on from CM067539.1 coordinate 61,230,580, forward strand.
ATAAGTCATCTTATGGTGCAGAGCTTTATAAGTGAATTTTGTATTGTGTAGATGGCTGAACTAGAAGCATGATTACTTGATCATGTAAAAGACAATTACCTCAATTTTCCTCATGTCGGCTTCCGTCTTTGCTTGTTGATGATTTTCCCATGCTTGTATCTTGATTTCTTCTCGCTTGAACCTGGAGAAAGATAACCAGCAAGTCATACACTATGTAGCAAATTGAAAGAAGCAATTACTTGAGAAACCCACAAATAAGGTTAGGTTTCATTAGATTATGCTCCAAAGCATACCTAAGGAGTTAATTTAAACACGGGACTACAGGAGCACTTACTACAATGGAGGCCTTCCATATTGACACCAAGTACATGGAATGCTTCAGGAGTGCATGGAAAGATGATTTCAAGACCTATATTATGCTTATGTAGGTATTTAAAGGAAGACGATCAAGTTTAGTGCTACTTTAAGCCTAGAAGGGTATCCCGGGTATTTGTCTAGACCCATGTAATAGATAGTACAAATAGACTCTTTAGGGTTCTTAGTTCATTAACTACCTTTGAATTACGAAGATGAAACAATCTAGTGAGTCATGGATTTATCCTTTCTCTATAATGAACCTCTCTTGGGTTATCTTATGTAAGGTAGTTCATGTATGAGTTCATTTCGGCTTCTCCCTTTGGATTAGGTTTTGTAATTGAATGCTAATTACCTTCTCAAAAAAAATTTGAATGCTAATTAGTTTATTTCAAGAACCAATTGTTCTTGGAGTTTATTAATTGCATTCTTTACTTTTTGAGATAAAATTGTATTCTTTACTTCGTTTGATCCTTTCTTTCCATCCCTGAATTAGTAATTTATTGTTGACACATTAGCTAATCAATTGTTAGCTTCTTGTAATTTGTGTTCTATCCTTTACTTGTCTTTATTCCTTGTTCTTGGTGTTCTTGTGGGGTTGAAGAATCAACCTTTTTCTTCCAAGCAATTATCGGCTCCAATATACATCAGGAGCACCAGTCACCATGACGAACAAAAGCACGGCAAAGGATGAAGAGCATCTTAGGGATAACTATAGAGTTGGATAAGGTAGCAATATCTTCCTTTTTTTCTAATAGATGACAGGATCAATGCCATTAATGGGACACCAAGGGGTTCCGAAGAGTAAATAATGCACTTGTGGGCTGTAGCTACATTCTAAACTATGACCAAATGCTTAAATAACTAAAATAAGATTTCTAATTTCCTTGAAGTTACCTGGCCATGTACTTCGCTTTCTCTGCCTCCTCCCAAGCAGCTGCACGTGCCTCGGTGACAGTTGTAGTTGGTTGCTCTTGCTTGTCAGTTTTCAGCAAGCTGGATGCATTTCTATCCTCGCCATCTTTGCTAGCCCAGGCAGCTATATTCATCTTACCAAGTTTAGTTCCTAGTTGCATGATTTCTCTTCGAGTTTTCATCTGTAATTCCTGGTCAGACAACTCATTTGTACGAGCATCCAAATTATCATTTGAAGGACGAAAAGGAGAGGAAGCTGGTGCAGCTCCTGGAGTTGATGTCCGAGAAGAAGTTGGGCTGCGAGTTGGTGTTGTTGCTCTCACAGGTGTCCCTGTTCTAGAAGGTTCCTGGCTTGCAATTGGAGTCATTTCTGTGCCCATATCTCTCATTGAGACTGACCTGGCAGTCGACGATGGGGGGATGACAGTTGCACTATGGATAGAAACAGAAGAATCATGACGGCTTAGATTTACTGCAAAAACATACAATCATTTATCATCTTGCTTCCAAAAATTCATCATCTTGCTTTGTTTTTGGTCAGCTCAATATTATCTACTTTCCTTAAAAGACTTTTCCCTTTACAATTCATTATTACTTGAATAAATCAGTCGATATGCTTAATCATGCAATGCAGGGTTGAGAAGAAAAGTAAACTTTGAGAAATAGGAAAATATATCAGGCTATCGGTAAAGAACTTGAAAATAAATGTGTGTGTGTCAGCCTAATGTGAAGACTACAATAATAAAAAAGTAAAACTTTGCAGCTTAAAGAGTTGCACTTGCACTTCTAGCAATGCTCAGCCGTGTAGCCAGCTAATTATTCTACTTCTACCACCTTGCTGCCAACCATTGAATGTAGAATCTAAATCACGAGCTTTTACATTTTCAATATGATTTCAATTATCCTAGAATATTTGAATGCTTCAAGTATCAATAGTTCACCTTATAAAAAAAAAAAGTATCAATAGTTCAAATCTTTGATGATTCCATCATCTATGATTGAATTGCGAAAACTTCTAGATAGGTATCCTACATCCGAACCGAATTATTTCTAGTTAAAGAATCTCTTTCTAGTTGCTCTGGAACAATTAGGAGATTCTCTATTAGGAAATACGGGGTTCTGCTTCTGGCGGCAACATGATTTTTTTTAGCAGTACTTCAAGTATCTATATTTATATGATATTCTCAGAAATAAGCAATTATTAGTCTAAACAATATGCTGTGCACTATCCCATTAAGAGAAAAGAAATGTCTCCGGAGTGTATGAAGGAAGCCAAGCATTAAAAATTGTATGCCAAATGAGACAACTATCGAATATAACTGTGCAATCTCTAAAATAGATTTTGCTTCACACAATAGGATGCAAACTAGAAATTAAGGTCCATAGGATGCAACACGAAATGATAAGTATATCTTTATAGAAGGTAAACTGAAATTAGTAATACTACTGTTTCTCATTCCTGTGCACAATTTGTATCACGGGGAGATACAACTCTATACATGGAATTCTTTTCCAGACACATGTAAGGGATAAATAGTCTGTTTGGTCAAGCTTCTAAAATCAACTTATTTTGAAAAGTGCTTTTTAAAAAAATACTTTTGGTGAGAAGCAGTTTGTATTTGGCTAATCAATTTGATAAAAAAAACACTTTTGAGCAATAATTAGTGGTTGGCCAAGCTTTTAGAAAGTACTTCTAAAGTGTATTCTCTCAAAAGTGCTTTTCAGGGAGAAACTACTTTTTTCAGCTTCTGCTTCTACTCAAAAGCACTTTTTCTCCTAAAAGCTTGGCCAAACACCTCAACTTTTCTAAAGAAAGGAACTTTTGACCTCGGAGAAGCTTGGCCAAACAAGCTATAAAGATACATACAAGGATTTGTGTGATAGTGTATGGTGCATCAAAATTAGTCTTACTTGCTGATTGTCCGATAGAATTTTCAATCATGAGCACTGGCTTCACATATGATTCAGCAACTGGGTGTAGGTCAGCTTCCCAACTCACAAACTTCTGAACTCCATTGTCTTTCGGTTGGCCCGAGTCTATCTGTTTTGTGTCGACAGGCTCCTCATAAGGAACCAATCTTTGATCAGGAACCTCCAGCACAACTTTTGTAGATTGTCTAGTCTTGCGTGATCCAACAATTTGACTGCTCTGTCCAGTCCTTGGCCTGTTAGATGTTGGGCTTGCTATCCATTTCTGCGCATCGTCCCATTTGGAAGGTGCGGGTTTCGAGAAAGGAGCTAGGGGCACTCTCTGTGGGCCCCGCTCAGCCTTTTGAAATTCAAAGAGTGGAGATATAGTACTAAGACTATCGATTCCACTATCACAGTCCAAAATACTGTCATCTTGAGACCTAATTCTTGTACTGACCAACGATTGATCTTTGATTCTCATGTCATTAATCATCTCCAACGACATTGATGAATCAACTGCTAAGGAACTAGAACTCTCAGGAACAACACTTACAACATTTACATCTTTGCAATTCTCCAAATTACACCCTGGTAAGCGAAAAAACAAGTACTTGAATTCAAACTAACAAAATGTCAAAACAAGCCAATAGCAGACCATGCCTATCTTTAACCTTATTATTATAGGATGTTGGAAAATCTTGAACCACCCCCAACTTTTTATGCTCTTTCAAGTTAGAAACTAGCCCCTCCGTCCCAATTTATGTGAAGGTGTTTGACTTGACACAGAGTTTAAGAACGAAAGGATGATGACTTTTGAAACTTGTGGTTTAAAATAGGTCATAGATATTTATGTGGCTATAAATCATCTCATTAAGGGGTAAAATAGAAAGTTTAAAGTTAAATTGTTACTAAATATAAAAAATTGTCACTCTTGTTGGGACTAACTTAAAAAGGAAAGAGTATCATACAAATTGAGACAGAGGGAGTAGATACTAACAGAACTGAAAGAAGTCAATATTCATGAAAAATACAATAACAACTACACCTCAATCCCAAACAAGTTGGAATCGACTATATCAATCCCCATTTGTTCATTTAAGTTCATTCAATATCATCATCATCATCATCATACTAGATAAAATAAATGAAAAGTAAGTTAAATACGATATTCAGGAAAAATACAGTCCAGTCTAAATGATTACTGAACAGGAAATGGTGTTTTTAAAAAAGTAAGCAGTCAACAAGAAATAAAGGTACTTCCCTAAGTACAAATCTCATTACATAATGTACAAAACAGCAGTGCATTACTATACCAGAGTCGTGGATCTCAGGCAAATGGGATCTCAAGGACATAGTAGCAGATTCAAACTCTTGATCTTCTACTACATCTTCCCTTCCTTCTTGTTTTCTCTTCTTTTCTACTCCCAGTAGCATAGACCTCAGCTTCCTAGGAGACAGCTATAACAAAACAAACAAAATCAACAACATACCCTGTGTAATCCCACAAGTGGGGTCTGGGTAGGGTAGAATGTACGCAGACCTTACCCCTATCTTGGGAGGAAGAGAGGTTGTTTCCGGTAGATCCTCAGGACAAGGACAAGCAAATAAGACAAAAAAACCTTACCTTAAAATGAAAAATTTGGGTTAACACAAGAAAGTGATAGCTCATATTATTATGGTGCAGATTTGATGGATCAAAAGTTAATGAAAAAGAACAAGCAAAACCCAACAATAACTAAAGTGGGAAAACTCCAAATGTGATGAAAATGAAATGTCAATGTGTCGTTCTTTCTACACTTTTATAACCTCGAAAACTAAAACCCACATTGGGGAAAGAGAAAAGCTAAAAAATTGCTTTCAACCCAGATCAACAAAGCGAGTAAAGAAGCAAATTAACAACTAAGCAGTACATAGCGCATCAGTGTTTGTACCATACTCCATTGTCACTGACACTGCAAGATTGTCAAGCTCATAATGTCACATTTACCTTGAAAATAAAACGCACATTGAGGAAATAGAAAAGGAAAAAAATTGCTTTCAACCCACATCAACAAAGCAAGTAAAGAAGCAAATTAACAGCTAAGCAGTACATAACGCATCAGTGTTTGTACCCTACTCCATTGTTACTAACTCTGCAAGATTCTCAAGCTCATAATATCAATTTTGCCTTGAAAACTAAAACCCACATTGGGTAAAAGAGAAGGCGAAAAAAATTGCTTTAAACCCAGATCACAAAGAGAGTAAAGAAGCGAATTAACAACTAAGTAGTACATAACACATCATTGTTTGTACCCTACTCCATCAGTCCATTGTCACTGATTCTGCAAGATTTTCGAGCTAACAATTTCAATTTTGCGTTGAAAAATAAAACCCACATTAAGGAATGAAAAAGCGAGAAAATTTGCTTTCAACCCGGATCACAAAACGAGTAAGGAAACAAACTAACAAGTAGTACATAGTGCAGCAGGGTTTGTACCCTACTCCATTGTCACTGAGCCTGCTAGATTCTCAAGCTCACAATATCAATTTTTCCTTGAAAACTAAAACTCACATTGGGAAATAGAAAAGGAAAAGACTTGCTTTAAACCCAGATCAACAAAGCGAGTAAACAAGCAAACTAACAACTAAGCAGTACAAAACGCATCAACATTTGTACCCTAATGTTCATAATGTCAATTTTGCCTTGAAAACTAAAACCCTCATTAGGAAAAGAATAAAGGAAACAAATTGCTTTCAACCCAGATCAACAAAGCGAGTAAAGAAGCAAACTAACAACTAAGTAGTACATAACGCATCAGTGTTTGTACCCTACTCCATTGTCACTGTTCTCAAGCTCATACTATCAATTTTCCTTAAAAACTAAAACCCACATTAGGACACAACAACAACATAACCAGTATAATCCAACAAGTGGAGTCTGGGGAATGGTAGAGTGTAGGCAGAACTTATCCCTCCTTTGGAAGGTAGAGCGACTGTTTTGGATAGACCCTCGGTTCAGGAAAATAGAAAAAGGGAAAAACTTGCTTTACTTGCTTTAAACCCAGATCAACAAAGCGAGTAAACAAGCAAATTAACAACTAAGCAGTACATAGCGCATCAGTGTTTGTACCCTACTCCATTGTCACTAACACTGCAAGACTCTCAAGCTCATAATATCAACTTTGCCTTAAAAACTAAAACCCACATTGGGGAAAGAGAAAAGGAAAGAACTTGCCTTCAACCCAGATCATAAAGCAAGTAAACAAGCAAAATTAACAACTTAGCAGTACATAACACATCAGTGTTTGTACTCTACTCCATCAATTTTTCCTTGAAAACTAAAACCCACATTGGGAAACAAAAAAAAACGATTCGTTTTGCTTTCAAAGCAGATCAAAAAGAAGCAAATAGCAACTAAGCAGTACATAGAGCATCATTGTTTGTACCCTGTGCAAGATTTTCAAGCTCATAATATAAATTTTGCCTTGAAAACTAAAACCCACATTGGGGAAACAAAAAACGCGGTCTTTTTTGCTTTCAACCCAGATCACAAAGAAGCAAATTAACAACTAAGTAGTACATAATGCATCAGGGTTTGTACCCTACTCCATTGTCACTGAGCCTGCTAGATTCTCAAGCTCACAATATCAATTTTGCCTTGAAAACTAAAACCAACATTGGGGAAACAGAAAAAGCAAAAAAATTGCTTTCAACCCAGATCACAAAACGAGTAAAGAAGCAAATTAACAACTAAGTAGTACATAACACATCAATGTTTGTACCCTAATGTTCGTAATGTAAATTTAGCCTTGAAAAATAAAACCCACATTGGGGAAATAGAAAAGGGAAAAATTTTGCTTTCAACCCAGGTCAACAAAGCAAGAAAAGAAGCAAAATAACAACTAAGCAGTACATAGCGCATCAGAGTTTGTACCCTACTCCATTGTCACTGTTCTCAAGCTCAAACAACAACAACATACCTAGTATATTCCCACAAGTAGAGTCTGAGAATGATAGGATGTAGGACGATCTTAACTCTCATTTGTAGGGTAGAGAGGTTGTTTCTGATAGACCCTCGTATCAAAAGAAACATACTTAATATCTAAATTCAAGGAAAATAAGACACCAAAATATCAGGCAACTGAACACAAATGAAGCAACACATATAGTGATACACAAATAAGAGTATGGATCTATGCAAAACGTAAGTAATACTACACAGAAATTTAGCCTTGAAAACAAAAACCCACATTGGTGATATAGAAAAGGAAAAAACTTGCTTTAAACCCAGATCAACAAAGCAAGTAAACAAGCAAATTAACAACTAAGTAGTACATAGCACATCAGGGTTTGTACCTGAAGATTTTTCTTGTCAATTCTTTCATACTCCATATTACATTCATCCAATTAAAGGGTCTTTGCTTTTTCTTCACTTATAGGCCTGTATGGGTGACTGAAATTATAGTGTGATGAATCTTGTTGATATCCGAATGGACAAAAAGAGTGTGTAGAGCAGACAAATTAGAGCTATTTGTGTCCCCACTATATACCTTAGTCCCTACACTTTCTGCTCTATCTTTTTGACTCAAAAATTATTATGGTGATTATGAAAGTTCAAAGATCCTATTAAGTTCAAGTGGGATTATCAAATATGATATAGATCTTTTTGTCTTGAGTTAGTATAATAAATAATCTTACACTAATGATGAATACTCCTTATTTTGAAATTGAACTGGTGTTTGGATTAGTTTTTGATTTTTATATTTTGTATTAGAGATAACTTAGCCGTGAATCTATAAAAAATAAGCTCTTTTTATCCTATAAAGATAGGAATAAATTCTGCGTATATATTATATTTTTCAAATCTCGAATTATACTCAATACGTTATTGTTGTTATATTAGAGATAACTACTAATATGCCTTTATTTTAAGCAAATTAGGATAGGCTAATGTATGTGGATCTAATCATCATTGTGCATGTCACTTTATTTGAACCTGTATTATTCCAATATTACAAGTTAGTATTAGTTTTCTACCACTAAAAGATCTCTGTATTCTACTCACATAAAAGTCAGTGTCCAACAAAACTAAAGACTCTTAACAAGCATTGGATCTAAAGTAAGTATACTAACGTGACAAACTTACTCCTGATTAATTGATGTAATTACCTACATAGATCTTTTTTCTTCGATTATGCTCTATCTTTTCCTATGTTTGTATGGTTATAGGTCCTTTGTAGGGGTGAAGCTAGCGTATGGTAAGGGGCTCCAATTGAATCCTCTTTTCCCACACACACATATATATATCGAATCGTTGCAATTGATGTTCGATCCCGAAGAGAAGGAAAAGAAAAGTATTTTTTTATTATATATAAATTATTGAATTTCCTTGATGTAGATGCCGACTCTAGTTTAATGAGAAGAGGGCTCAAAAATTACTTTAAATTTAAAAGTTCATTTTTATTTGTGACATTTTATACTCTTATTTAATCCCTTTATATAAATTTTTAGCTCCTCCACTGATCATCCGAGAATTTTTTTCATGTAAGTTCACGTTTACCTTGTCTCTTTTAATCATATTCTACCATCATGTTTTTACATTTACAGACTAGTGCATTTAGAGGTCGGTGTAGGACACGACTAAACTAGTTATCTCAAGTTACACTTTTTCATTTCATTCTCTCTGTGTGCGCTACTTGCACCGTTTGTAAAATGAAATGCATTTTAATCTTATATGACGCTATTGTTAGAAAAATAGGTTTCAAAAGTGGGGGAAAGTAATCCGACTTTGATAGAGTAATCTTTGTCCTTAAGAAATTTAAGTCTTTCACTTAGTTGTTGCGCGTATGGTGGCAGAGTTCCTCCAAGATTTACAAAACCAATAAAATTCAAGTTTTAGCAATTAACTTGAATTTTTCACAAGAACAGAATGTTGGGATTTGTAGGGAAAGAGAAGAAAAGAAAGTCTGTAATGTTCATACATTGTTTTGAAGCAGTACCAAATATTTATAATACATTAGGAATCTTTTCGCAACAGACACATCTGTTCAAAGAGACTCTTCATAACATACACATCTTTTAACGTGACTTTTTTTCTTCTGAAAAGATGACTTATTTTTTCTGAAAAAATAACTTTCTTCTCTCTGAGCTAACCCATCAACACTAACTAATATAACAGTCATCCCCTTAGTTAGTGATTGATGTTATTTATGAGATTTATGCATATAGTAGATCTCTTTCTAGTTGAACCTTCTACTTGTATAAACGATTCAAATCTTTGTCGAAATTGATAGTTAAATTAATTTCTATTGAACTACAGTTCCTTAATGTCAAAGACGGAAAAGCTTTATACACATAAATCATACCAACTTTGCAGCTTGTTTACCGTGAGTTTTAGCACCCGATTATGGTCTTGCGCTACTTCCTGAATTCATAAACACTTTACCAAGTTTGTCTCTCAACTTTGGCCGAAGCGGCACCACTTCAAGTGTTTATATAGGTGAAGTTTTAAACCAAGTCTTTATCTTGGACTTACCAAGTCTTTATCTTGGACTTACCAAGTCCTTATCCTGGACTTTACTTAGTTCTTAATACGAACTTTGATTTTTTCATTAAGAGTACTTTTGTACTCATCCTCCTTTTTCTAAGTATTAAATTCCAGTACTTGCTAACAGTCACAGAATAACTCATTTTTAACTTTTGAACCTTTAGTATTGTTGTAGGGCAATAGTAGAGGTAAGGTTTTCATTACCTGTGATAATTTTAATTTTCTTAGACCCACAACACTCATAGTGCTATAATCATACCTCTCGAGAGCATTTTAGACGTCAATGGGTCAGCAAAGTCATTTAGACATGACATAAACAACTGGTGAAAATTCCACCAACATTCAGTTGTCTTATATATGATTCAAGCAATATGTCTAAACTTTTTCATTTTTTGCTAAACGCATTAGACATAGTTGCTTCACTATCACAATGCAAAGAGAACAATTGACTTCCGTTGTGGCCACAATTTTATAATAACTTTTTCAGCCACTTTGTCTCTCTTTCTGCATCTATAAATTCAAATTTTATAAAGAAATGAGTAACCCAGGTCTGTTTCTTAGAAGCATATGAAAGTTGAAACTACTTCTCCATACAAAATAGAATTCAGTCAGACGCTAACCCATTATCATTTACACTAATTATCCAACTAGTATCACAATATTCTTTAATATAGAAGAAATATATTTTAAATAAGACAAATTTTTTATCTTTTTAAGATAACCAAGTATCCTTATGATACTTCTCCAATGTTCACTTGTAGGATTATCAGCATCTTTTAATATTTACAAATATCAAAGGCAAAATCTAGTGCAATTAAATACCATTACACTAGCATAGTCTCATTGAGTCTTTCCGAAATAATGAATCATTCATCATTGAGTATAAATTTCATAACACCCAAATAATTAAACACTTTGGAAAGAACCTTTTCAATGTAGTAATATTCACATAAATGAAACTCCCACTACATTTTTAATTTTGATACCTAGGGGATAGTATCAATCTCTCTCAAATCTTTCATCTTAACTTGAGAAATCAAAATTTCTTAATTTTATTCATGCATTGCATATTAGTTCTTATAGCATGTCACAAACATAAGAATATACTATCACCCTGTAATCCTTTGTGAACCTAAAATTTATTTATCCGCTCCATTATATTTAAAATCATTTGATAATATTACCTTATTGTTAAATATATGGTATCACGTGATATACATATATGGTATATCACGGTTTTGGTCAAGTTTAGTGTACACGATTTTGGTTAAGTTTTGTCCATAATTAGAATCGTATACTTACCATAATTATAGAATTCTTGTACAAGTAGAATAGGGTTTTGTGATTAGAATAGGAATAGGATTTTTCCTATTATGGAAATTGTAAATTGTATATATACTCTTTCATTAATGAAAATAATCAAGGGATTATTTCTTTCATGGTATCAGAAGTCTAGGTGATAAAATTCTCTCTCCAAATTCTCCAAATTTCCGTCCAAAACAGCCCGGTTCCGAGCTCTCATTCTCGGTTTCCGTGCCCGGAAATTGTTTCCTCTTCTCCAATTTTTCTTTTCAATCCCTACTTCACACCTTGCGTTGCCATTATGGGTAAGGACACGTTTCACCCAGCCCTCACTGTTTCTAACATCAAGAATCACATCCCTATCATTCTTGAAATAGAAAACGTCCAATACGCGACGTGGGCCGAAATGTTCAAAGTTCATGCACGCTCGCATCAAGTCCTCCATCATATTATCCCCGCGGCTTCTACGGATACTGAGGTGCCCAAACCCGAGGATGATCCTAAGTTATGGACGACACTTTATGTTACTGTTCTTTAGTGGATTTATTCCACTATTTCTATCGACCTATTGCAAACGATTATCGAACCAGACACTACGGCGATGGCAGCTTGGAATAGAGTATGTGATATATTCCAAGATAATCAAAACTCTCGCGTTGTTATCTTGGAGCAGGAATTCTCCCACGTCAATATGGAAGATTTCCCTAACGTTTCAGCATACTGCAAAAGGTTGAAGGAATTGGCGGACTAACTTCGCAACGTTGGTGCGCCCGTTACAAACGATCGTCTTGTCCTTCAGATGGTCGCAGGCCTATCTGAGACCTATAATGGTGTTGGCACGCTTCTTCGTCAGAGCAGCCCTCTTCCGTAATTTTATCAGGCTCGTTTTATGCTTATGCTTGAAGAAGCCGTCTTGGCCAAAAAGGTGGCTACCGGTACTAGTCCCGTAGTCATGATGACGTCCTGCACAAATTATCTGGATTTTGTTGATCATTCGAGCCAGCCCCGTGCTCACGGTGGCGGAAAGAATAATCAGAAAAATAATGGCAAAATTGTGGGGTCAAACGCGGTGGTTCCGGTGGCGGCGAGGGCAGACAGAACTCTGGCAGTGGGTCCCAACACGGTAACAGTGGGCAACAGCCCCACTGGTCCTATCCCTGGGCCCCCTGGCAGTGGGCCTGGTCCAGTGGGAAGTGGCCCAATAGGTCACGATGTCCAGCGTTTCCAACTCCTGATCAGTGGGCTAGCCAGCCCATGTCTCGGCCCAATATGCAGTGGCCCAGTTACCGTAATTCGTCTTGGCCGGAACAGCAAGCAGGGATGCTTGGGCCTCGGCCTCCGCAAGCCCATCATACAGCAGGCCCCACACAAAACGACATTGAAGCCGCGATACACACACTTGGATTAAATCCACCCGACGCTAATTGGTACATGGACACCGGCACCACTACCCACATAACATCCGACCAAGGTACTCTCTCGTCTTATTCCAATTTGAGCAGTACTCATGGTATAATTGTTGGTAATGGTAATTCAATTCCAATTCGTGGTTATGGTCATAAAACTTTGTCTCCCCCTCATCCACCCCTTATTTTGAAAAATACCCTTCACGCTCCTAAATTGATTAAAAATTTAGTGTTTGTCCATAAATTCACCATTGATAATTATGTTTCTATCGAATTTGATCCATTTGGATTTTCTGTGAAGAATTTCAAGACGGGAGTCCTCTCATGAGGTGTGATAGTAGGGGAGATCTTTATCCTATCACGCCAAGTTCTGGTTTCTCGAGTCACGCATTGCCATCAACTTTTGCAGCTCTGGCTCATTCCTTGTGGCATGCTCGTCTAGTTCATCCGGGGTCGTCTATTTTGTCTTCCTTAGATAAAAATAATTTTATTTCTTGTAAGGGTACACGTAGTACTCCGAATTGTCAATCTTGTTCTTTAGGAAAAATTGTTAAGTTGTTTATTTGTAGACTCTAATTCTCATACTTTAATGCCATTTGATATTATTCATAGTGATTTATAGACGTTTCCTGTTCTTAGTTCTTTGGGTCATCGGTATTATGTTCTCTTTTTGGATGATTATTCTAAGTTTTTATGGACTTTTTCGATAGCGAAAAAATCTCATGTTTTTTCATCTTCTTAAAATTTAGAGCATTCATTAGAACTCAATTCAAACGGGAAATAAAAAATATTCAATGTGATAATGGCAAAGAATATGACAATGGGGTGTTTCGGGAATTTTGTGCTAATAATGGGATCAATTTTCATTTTTCTTGTCCTCATACGTCTTCACAAAATGGAAAAGCCGAACGCAAAATTCGTACCATTAATTACATTGTCTGAACTTTATTGATTCGTACTTCCGTACCCCCTTCTTTTTGGCATCATGCTCTACAAATGACTACATATCTCCTTAACATTCTTCCTTCCAAATGTTTGACATATTCATCCTATCTTCAAAGTTTATATAGTAAGAGTCCTTCGTATTCACTTCTTAGGGTCTTTGGGTGCTTATGTTATCCACTCTTTTCATCCTCCACACTTAATAAACTTTAGGTCCGGTCTACCCCTTGTGTGTTTTTGGGTTATCCATCAGATCATCGTGATTACAAATGTTTTGATTTATCATCTAATAAAATCATCATTAGTCGCCATGTAATTTTTGATGAATCTCAATTTCCGTTCGCTAAGGTTAGTAATATTGTGCCTAGTTCGTATAATTTTTTGGATGATGGTATATCCCCATATATTATTCACCATTTTCCGGACGTGTCCCGCACCCCAAATCCACCAGTGGGCCCACTTCCCACCGGCCCCACTGGTCCGTCGCAAGCCATTGTTCCTAGTCTCATCACCGGGCCAGTTTCAGCAATTGGACTAGTCCATCCCAATACTGGAACTGGTCCAGTTCCGGCACTATCGACTGCTTCAGATTACCGTTCTGGGCTAGCAGGCCCACTGCCTGCTGGCCAGTCACTCACAAGTTCCGTTAATTCCCAAAATCCGCTCAATTCTTCCCCGAGTCATAGACCGGTCACTCGTAGTAAGCGGGATATTTTTAAACCAAAAAGATATTTTAATTTAAATTCTAATGTCCTTAAATTCCCTTTACCCCGTAATCCTGTGTTCGCTTTAAATGACCCGAATTGGAAAATTGCTATGACCGACGAATATAATGCTCTTATTGATAATAAGACGTGGGAGTTGGTGCTCCGTCCTTCTAGTGTTAATATTATTCGGTCTATGTGGATTTTTGCTCATAAGGACAATTCTGACGGTTCTTTTGCGAGGCATAAAACTCGTCTGGTAGGTGCTGGTAAGACTCAGCAGGTTGATGTGGATTGTGGTGAGACTTTTAGTCCGGTGGTCAAGTCGGCTACCATTCACACTGTGCTCAGCTTAGCTCTTTCGAAAGCATGACCCATTCATCAGCTAGATGTGAAGAATGCTTTCTTACATGGTGATCTCAAGGAGACAATCTATATGCATCAGCCTTTGGGGTTTAGGGATCCCAAATATCCTCATCATGTTGTTTGTTGAAGAAGTCCTTGTATGGGCTTAAGCAGTCTCCACGGGCTTGGTATAAGAGGTTTGCAGACTATGTTTCGACTATTGGGTTCTCTCACAGCAGGTCTGATAATTCATTGTTCATATATCGTCGTGGTTCTTCCGTGGCTTATATACTCTTATATGTGGATGATATTATCTTGACTGCCTCTTCTGATGCACTATGCCAGTCTATCATGATGATGCTCGGTTCTGAGTTTGCTATGAAAGACTTGGGACCCTTGAGTTATTTTTTGGGGATTGTTGTCACTCGTTATGCATGTGGGTTATTCTTATCTCAGAGGAAGTATGCAACTGAGATCATTGAGAGGGCTGAGATGTCATCCTGTAAGTCCACTTCCACTCCGGCTGATACTAAACCCAAGTTGGGTGTTGCAGCTGGATCACCTTATGAGGATCCGACCCGCTATCGCAGTCTTGCAAGGGCCCTTCGGTATCTTACCTTCATGAGACCAGATATTACGTATGTCGTACATCATGTGTGTTTGTTTATGCATGATCCCAAGGTTGATCACATGAATGCACTCAAACACATTATTCGGTACATCCAGGGGACACTTGACTATGACTTATATACAGATGCTAATTGGGGTGGCTGTCCGGACACCATACGGTCTACGTCTGGCTATTGTATATTTCTTGGTAATAACTTGGTCTCATGGTCTGCAAAACGTCAGTCGATGTTGTCCCGCTCTAGTGCAGAGGCCGAGTAACGAGGGGTAGCCAATGTGGTCTCTGAATCATATTGATTACGTAATATACTTTTGGAGCTTCATTGTCCTATTCAGAAAGCTACCTTGGTTTATTGTGATAATGTTAGTGTCATCTACCTTTCTGGTAATCCGGTTCAGCACCATCGCACTAAACACATCGAGATGGACATTCACTTTGTTCGCGAAAAAGTAGCTCGTGAACAAATACGCATCTGCCATGTCCCTTCCAGGTATCAAATTGCAGACATCTTTACAAAGGGGCTTCCCTCGGTCCTTTTTGAAGATTTTAGGGACAATCTCAGCGTACGAAGACCGCCCGCTATGACTGCGGGGGTGTGTTAAATATATGGTATCCCGTGATATACATATATGGTATATCACGATTTTGGCCAAGTTTAGTGTACACGGTTTTGGTTAAGTTTTGTCCATAATTAGAATTGTATATTTACCATAATTATAGGATTCTTGTACAAGTAGAATAGGGTTTTGTGATTAGAATAGGAATATGATTTTCCTATTATGGAAATTGTAAATTGTATATATACTCTTTCATTAATGAAAATAATCAATGGATTATTTCTTTCACTTATCAATTTTTTATAATATTTGGAGCTTATTTAATCTATACAACGACTTTATAATAACTTTCTTCTCATTTTCAGAAACCACAACCTGAAGCTATTGCTTCACATCTTTTGATCCTCATCTAGATTCAAGATAATAGTATTTTATTTGATACTTTATATGTACGTCCTTCAACGAAAACATAATTTGCTTGAGAAGAAATAAAATCATAATTTAAATTCTTATTCTCAATAAGTCTTTCACTCCTCCTAGTTCAATAAGAGATTCAGTCTCTTTTCTTTATTCAAAGAAGAAACAAGTTTCATACTACATATTGTCTAGAGTTAATACACTCTTATTCACAATTATAGTAGTATCATTCTGACTTACTACATTATCAATAGTTGTTGTAGTATTACCTTGGGTTATTTTCCAATTCAAAATTTCTATATTTATAAATAAATAAATATTTCTCTTCATTGAAAAGTATTTCACCTCCTTGATCATTGTAAGCCTTACTACCTTAAAAATAATCATTCACTTATTTCATGCATTCTACCAAATTGTATAACAACTAAACAAATTTCATTTGATAAAAAGAATAACAAAATTGTCCTTTAAACACATGTTATTCCAATTATCACAGCATGATATTTTGAAATCCTCATATAATTATGAATCTACCCTAACATTTATATAATCAGATTTCATAAATCTCAAGGATAAAAAATAAATTAAACAATAAATAGAGTAAAGAAAATAGAACCCAATTATATTTTCATGGAATCATTTCAATCTTTGCGTGATTTGTAAATACATTAAAAAAGTCACTAAATACTTATTGTACACATGGATGGTAACCATTGAGATGCCTTATAGCATTAGTTTGACCCTGAGATTCACCACATCAACTTATGCAGCAATGTGACCCATTTTATTTGATTCTTATCAATCTGAAGTTCTAACACTTAAATGGTAAGAAAAGGACGTGTCCTTTCCAAGAAAACTATTCTCAAAAGTCAAAGCCTTCACTTAAGGGTTCCAAATGCATCATACAGTGGGAGCAGGTGCCTCTGTTTGGTGAATTGCTTTTACAACTAATTTAGCAATGATAAATAAATACAAATAAAAAAAGAAAGGGAGAAAATACAAAAAAATAGAAGAGAAAAGTCATACAAAGTTATATACAAATTACTACCCCTTTTTTTGTATTTCCTTAATTTAGTTCCAAGTGGAAGGCGAAGAAGGCCTCCTTCCGGGGGGCCGAGCCATCAGTGAGATACCACTCTGGAAGGGCTAGAATTCTAACTTTGTGTCAGGACCTACGGGCCCCTATCAGAAATAGGATTGACTACCGATTTCGAAAGAACTAGAATTACATCTTTTTTCCATTCAAGAGTTCTTATGCGTTTCCACACCCCTTTGAGACCCCGAAAAATAGGGTCAGGCGCCGATGAGCACATTGAACTATCCATGTGGCTAAGAGCCCTCACAGCCCAAGCACAACGTCTAAGCTCCATTGTAGAATTCGGACCTAACCATTAAGTAAGAAAGTGATGGGAACGACGGAACTTGTGAATGCAAAAGATTCTGCAGACACAAGTTTCTTTTTTCTCCGGGTTGGTAATTTGTTTCTTTTTCACATGATAGAGTATACGCAAACCTTACATCTACCTTGATAATAATAAAAAGAATTTTGTTCTTGATTTTCACCTTCCACAATATAACCACACAAGATCATATATATATATATATATATATATATGATTTCTCATGATTTTGTAATCTCTCAACGTCCCAAAATATTTAAGACAAGTTAAAAGCCATAAAGGTCAATTGGTCATAAAGACCACAAATCTAATTGCAAGAGAGACGGTGGGCAACAATAATATTTGACCAAAAAGACTTGATAGATATTATGGAAATTAATGAAATAAAATTTGGTGAAGTTTAGCACTTTTATGAACCAATAATTCTTTTGTAAGACCATAGTCTTATTCTATCACATTATACTCGCATAATTTTTGTCGTTATCACGGTTTTGCGCTAAGAACCATGCGCGTGTCCTGGTATTCATGAGTGCTCTAGAAATCCGTCACAATTTCATAGGAGCGGCACCACTCCACACTCATATAGTTTCAACCATCAAGTGTATTCTGCAGAGTAATATACCACCTATAAAGGATATGAATTTGATTAAGAGTTTAACTCAACCTCATTTTGTCTTGCGGTATTGCACTATATTCACACACCATAGGAAGGGGCATAATTTAATAGTGCACTTTTGATCAACTAATGACTTGATATTACTCATATGAACATAATTAATGGGATCTCCAATCACATAGGTTGAGTTATCATCATTGTTGATCTTCAAAAATTGACATAAGTCTCATTCCCCTCGATGTTTTCTTTAGTCATGTGAATCGGTCAAATTCACCTCAGACTTCACACAATTATAGAAATGATTATCACATCTCACAGCAGCTGCTCTTATCACAATATGTCGACATTTAAATACTTGCTATGTAGTTTCTTAACTACACAACCTCATAACCAGCCAACTCCAAAATCTCAATTCAGATATCATTAACGATATATTGCATAGTAATTATGCTTTGCTTGATTGATTTATATATTATTTCACCTCCACAAAATGTGAACACATAATTTCTAGTGGACTTTATCTCATCTGAATCAAAGATCCGGTTATCATCATTGTATCTCTCTAATACAACGAAATATCAATTTAATACCATAATTCATGGTACCACATCAATATACTCAAAATTCATTAAAAAAAATTCGATAAAATGTCTTGAGTTAAAATTATGTCATCATTAATTCTAATAATATAGTACGATGTTAGCTTCTCCCATATCTTTCATCTCAAAGTTAGAATTTGTTTTATGTACCACACCAAGATTAGAACCAAATATCAACATGTTATCCATAGACGACATATAATCACTCAACCACCATTAACAACTTTTGTACGAATTCATTGCTTTAGCAGATACAAAATTGTTATATAATAATTTATCATTATTTCTCAAAAACATTTTGAACAATAAGATTACATAAGATATTATCACCTCTTAAAAATAATTCTCTCAACATAACTCTAGTAAGATGCCTTGACCCCCACAATTTTAAAACATTTAAGGTAAGGAAATGATATTCATAAATCATAAGAGCCAATTTCTCATGAAACAAATCATCTTATAAATAACAATCTAATAATATAATTTCAACAAACCACTTATGTAAAATTTACTCACACTGTGTCATCATCAACAAATATTTTAAAGAAATCAATAAAAAAATTATCAATATTAATATTTTCATCATTTATTTAGAAAATAGTAGACACAAATATACTATAATTATGATATCCATTGCTCACAAAAATATTATTTTGGTTGAGACAACCTTATCATACTCAAATAAATAGTATACACAAATATACTATGATTACGACATTCATTGGTCACAAAAATATTATTTTGGTTGACACAACCTTATCATACTCAAATAAAATCTTTACTCCTTTTTTCCCCCAAATGTGTGTGTAAGAAGAACTTTTCCTTTTCAAGTACTACTCAAGTTTTTGAATCATCAAAATAAATAAATCATTGTTCTTCTTCTACTTGGGTTTAAACCACACAATTATTTATTAGCACAAAGATGCTTAATAGCATCAAAATCGTCTAACACCCAATCTCTCACATTAGCGACACTTGAGAAATGACCACAACAATTATATCATTCACTTAATCAAATTCTTTTACTTAGCAGAATTATCATTTATCAGAATCTTCTTTTATATTAAAGAATGTATGATGGCTTAAAGCCCACACAAAACGATTATAATTTTCATTAAAAGAATTATTATTGACGGCAATACATAACAGTAAGAAATTGAAATATTGCTTCTCATATTGTGCATCACAACCTCTAACTCCATAAAAAGTGTGTCAACTATTACTCAAAATTCAATCAACTAAACCATCAAAGTCAAATTAGGCCATACAGCTATATGAAAAAAAATCAATCATTACTCAACACTAACTCAAATGACCAAGAGCTATGCAAATATTATTTTTTATCATAAAGTAATTCCACCAAAATACAGTATACCAATGTCTTCAAATATAACTTGTTACCACAAAAGTCACAAATTTATAATTTTAAAAAATATAATAAACACGTCGTTACCTTTTAACTTCCTCAACCATAAAGGTAAGTAGTATTTCTGATATGTCATTGTTCGTTAAAAGCGATTACTGAAAAATTACTTCAATACATGTACCCCAAATCCACATCACGTGGTATAAGAAAAAATCAATTCATGCCAAAGTTTTGAGAATCAGTAAAGATAAAAACCACATTAACATACATCTATAAAACTCCCTCTTGGTGCCCCTGCCATTTGCCACAAATCCCCATATAAGAAGCACATTTTTCATATCAAGTTGATGAATCGACAGTTCTTCCCCATAGCAATGCTCAAAACAGTACGAATGGTGGTAGGTTTAACCACTGGACTGAAGGTCTCACCACAACTCTCTCTTGTTGCCCCCTGTCATTTGCCACAAGTCTCGCCTTGTGGCGTTCAAGCTCACCACTATCTCTGAATTTGTGACGATATAGCCACATACAACGAATCACATTTACCCCCTCTGATTTCGGGACAAGATCATAAGTGTGTTGTGTAGTTAGCGCATAAAATTCTTCACGCATGGCCGCATTCCAATTTGGGTCAAGCTTGGCTAATTTTGGATTTTTAGGTAGAGGTGAGATAGTTTGAGTGGATAGGTTAAAGTGGACTTTCGGTTTGAAAATCCCGTGTTGGGCACGGGTTTCCATGTGGTGTGTAGGAAAAGGGACCGAGGGCAGTGGGCAGGGGGTGGTGGAGTAGTGACTGAGGTAGTGGGGCAGTGATGGGGGCAGTGACGGGGGCATGAGGTGGTCGACGGGGGCAGTGGGTTAGGCGACGGGTTCAGGGGGCTATGGGGCAGTGGGGTGGTCGACGAAGGGGCGGTGAGCATTGAGCCGGACTACTAGCTCCATGTATAGCATTTCGAATGAGAGGGGAAATGTCCAAATCGTCAAGAAAGCCGTAGTCAGTGGCTTGAAATTTTCGGACGTTTGCAAATGACAAAACATTCTCCTCGAATATGACATGGCGAGAGACTAGAATTTTATTTGTGGACAAATCATAGCATAAGTACCCCTTATGATTAGATGGGAAATCCAAGAAAATGCAAGGAGTAGTTCTAGGTGCTGATTTGTGAGGGGTCGTGGAGGCGAGATTCGGGTAGCATAGACAACCAAATATCCGAATGTGGCCATAAGAAGGGAGCCGACGGAAGAGAATTTCGGTTGGAGTTTTATTTTGAAGAGTCCGTGTTGGTAATATGTTAAGAAGGTAAGCTACCATGTGCAGTGCATAGACCTAGGAAGGGGGGATGGAAGCATGAAAGAGCATAGTACGAATCTTATTGTTGATGGTGCGTAGGATTCTTTCGGCTTTACCATTTTGTGGTGAGGTATGGGGGCAAGAAAAGCGAAACATCATGCCGTTGTCCATACAAAATTTATGAAAGGGGAAATTGTCAAACTCACAGCCATTATCACATTGAAATGTTTTGATGGTATTCTCAAATTGGGGTTTTAACATATGCTTGAAATTCAAGAAAAATTGAGTAAAGTTGGGACTTATATTTTAGAGGATAAACCCAAAGAAAATGAGAGAAATCATCCAAAAACACCAAATAATATTTGTGACCTAGTTTGCTAGTAATGGGAGATGTTCATAAATTCGCATGAATAATATCAAAAGGAGAAAAAGTTACACTCAATAAAGATTGAAAAGGAAGTCTAACATGCTTTCCTAAAGGACAAGAGTAACAGGCGTAGGTAAATTTTCCTTTATTACATTGAATGAAATTCTGACTTATGAGAAAATTAAAAACTGGTGCTCCCGGGTACCATCTATTGTGCCAAGTTGATGGAGAGATTGCAGCTAGAGAGGTTGGTGGATTGACACTTGCATCGGAATTGAATGAGAAAGGATATAGGTCTCCACACTATTGCATCTTGTAAGAGTTGTCCCCGTACGTAGGTCCTTCACAGAAAAATCAAAAGGGTCAAACTCAATAGATACAAAATTGTTACTAGCAAATTTCCTAACATAGATTAAGTTTTTAATGATGTTAGGAGCATATAGGACATTTTAGGGTAAATGGAGGGTGATGTGGTGGTGTTTGAGTGGTCTATAGCCTTGAATTGAAATGTGATTGCCATTTCCAACCAAAATAAATTGAGGATTATTCAAATAAAATAGTTGATGGAGATTACCAGAGTCACGAGTGAGGTGGGATGTAGCACCTGTATCCATGTACCAGACGTCGTCGGGCTGCTAGAGATTTATAGTGTTGTAGGCCTGATTCAGTTCGGTAGGGGTCATAAGACCGTATGCCTGCTGTTGTTGTTGGGCCGTAGAGAAATGGGCCTAATGCGGTTGACTTGTGTGTTGTAGGTATGGAGGAGGGCCCAATATGTTTGGTGTCAGACTCGTGTACTGGGCTGGGGCGATTGGTTAAGCCCAATTTTTTGGGTTTGGCCACAGCATTGGGCTAGCCTACGGATAAGGGGAATGGGCATGCCGTGGCTGTCCACCGGAATTGGACTGGTTTCCATGACCTCTTCCTCTGCTGCCGCACTCGTTGCCGCGACATCGACCCTTGCTGCCGCCTCAGCCACCGCGCTAATTTTAGTTATCCGCGTGTTGCGGTGGTCTGGCGAGTGCAGCGGTGGTCGGCGGTGCATCAACTACCAACGTCTTTTAATTATGTTCATCTTGTTTGGCACGTCTAGTCTTCTCCAATAATAAATGTGATCGGGCCTTGTTGAAACTAAGGAGGGGATCAGCCTATTGGATCATCGTCACAAGTGTATCGTACTCACCCTTTGGCAAACCATTAATTAGTTGCAGAACCATTTTTGTTTCTGAAATCGGATGGCCAACATTAGATAATTGGTCTGCAACTAATTTCAATTGTTTAGAATAGTCGGACATATTAGCAAAATTCTCAAGACGAGTGTTATTAAATTGCTCCTCCAGATACACGACACATGTGTGTTTGTTGTCTTGAAATATTCCCCCTAGCCTTGTCCATAATTCGTGAGCTGAATCACCTGTCTTCATAATAGTATGAAGTAAATCCTTGGATATGGTTCCATATATCCACTGTTTGACGATTGCATCTAGCCGTTTCCACGTCGGGTTGTTGACGTCGGGTGGACGAGGTGTGGTGGCATCGATGTGATCAAGGACATTGTATGCACAAACATGTATTTGAAATAGTTTAACCCACGATGAATATTGTCCATCCTCATGATCAAGAACCAAATGGATAAAGTTCTTGATGTTTGTTACGACAAAGGCTGGATGAAAGGTGTTAGGAGAGGAGGAGGGAGGATGTGTGACGTCGTGGGTGGAGGAGGAACAGTCAGGAGAAGCCATAAAACGTGGTCATTCTCCCTATTTGGATGCTTCTCATTAATGCAATATATATAGGTGTTTACAAGTACAAACCTAATTGTATGAGCATATCTAGTTTACATAATTACATCAAAATAATAATTATTGAATATATGGAGAATATTAATATATTCTCTATCATTTTAGATATAGACACTAATATATATCAAGAAGTTTGAGCACATACCTTTACTTTTGATATTATGTCATACAAAAACATAAGCTTAAGTAGAAATGTTGTACCGTTTGTAATTGATATTCTCCATAGAACAAAGTGAAAATATCCTTAAGATTGTTGAAAATCTTATGGAAAATACTCGATCACGGACACTATATGAAATTCTTAAAAGCTTGAGGCATGTCAAGGGACATTGTCCTTAATGATATTTCACCCGATATGGATGTATCTCTCAGAATTCAACAAGCTCTTCTAATATAAAATTAAGAATCAAAATCTAACAAAGATTCACAAATACCGATAACCCATCAAAAGAAAAATAATAAGAAGAAGAAATAATTTGTTCTTGATTTTCCACCTTCCACAATATGACCGCACAAGATCATATATATAAGCCAAAGAGATGATTTCTCATGATTTTGTAACCTCTCAACGTCCCAAAATATTCACGAGGAGTTACAAGCTATAAAGGCCAATTGGCCATAAATACAACAAATTTAATTGCAAGAGAGACTTTAGGCAACAACTATATTTGACCAAAAAGATTTGATAGACGTTAGGGAAATTAAGGAAATAATATTTATTATTTTTGAGATATTAAATAGAAAATATTATTTTTCTAATAATTGCTGCATGGATGGTGGCAGAATTCATCCATAATTTACAAAGCCAATAAAATTCAAGTTTCGGTAATTAACTTGAATTTTTCGCAAGAACAGAATGTTGCGATTTGTAGTGAAAGCAATAGAGAGAAGAAGAGAAAGTCTGTAATTGTTCATACATTGTTTTGAAGCAGTACCAGGTATTTATAATACATTAGGAGTCTGTTCGCAACAGACGCACATGTTCAAAGAGACTCTTCGTAACAAACACATCTTTTAAAGTGACTTTTTTTTCTTCTAGAAAGATGACTTTTTATTCTAAAAAAATAACTTGCTTCTTTCTGAGCTAACCCATCAATACTAACTAATATAACACCTACATTCATCTTAACATTCACATTTCTACAACACTTGTCAGGTTGATATATTATACTTTTGAGAATAAACATTATATGACCGTCTCTCATTGATTGTCTCCAAATTCCCACTATCAAAAAGCGTATTCACAACTTCTTGTACTAATTTCACTTGACACATTACTAATTCTCATGGCGTAAATCTACATATTGT
The DNA here is from genome assembly GCA_034509755.1 of Anisodus tanguticus. NCBI lineage: Eukaryota > Viridiplantae > Streptophyta > Magnoliopsida > Solanales > Solanaceae > Anisodus > Anisodus tanguticus. The sequence goes on from CM067539.1 coordinate 61,255,336, forward strand.
TAATAATCAACAAGGGTAATTTTCGATAAATTACTCTTCTATAGAGTTCATTAGTATCCGAGCTTATTAATTTATCCACATCGTTAACCAAAAAAAAATTATCCACATCTATGTGAATGATGGGTTTCACATGCAGTTTCGCACAACATTATTGGTCCTACACTTACCTTTTACTCTAGTATGAATCTTTCTATAAAAAAATATTTCGTAGCATTATTGGTCCTACACTCAACCTTTATTAGATGTGTAATGTAATATCTTTCATCAGTCATATTATTCTCTTGTAAATGTAACATCGAAGTAGAAGTACAATGGACAATAACAAATGCTAAAGGAAACTCTGCGGCATTGCATTTATCACTTATGGTAAGAAAGGAACATGAGGCTCTTTCAAGCAAAAAAAAAAAAACACTAGCACTACTTACTAGGTTGATCATTCCAGACGTAGAGTCGCGGTCAGAATTTGAAGCTTATAAATTTGAAATTTTAATTTTTCTAATTTATTAAATTCTAAATTACTAATTAGCATAGTTCATAATTTTTTTAAAGATAAAAACAACATTTAGACCAAAATTATTATGTTCAGCCGAAACATAAACTCTACCCTAGCTCCGTCCCTATTCAAGAAGCAGTAGCAAAAAGATCCATGAAGAGTAGGTTGCCAAGGAAGCTGGAGATTCTTAATTTTTATCCTTAGATCTAATATTAATTAGTCCAAGTACTGCAATTTGTTATGTTTCCAAATCTGAATATATTACTGTTGGGAGATTTTTGCTCTATGGTACTTTATAAAGCAGTACGGGAAGTATTTAACTATTACAAGTATTCGAAAGGATAAACAAAGATTCAATAATTCAACATGGAATCTGAAAATTACAATAGTTACACCAAGAAAACTGGAAATTCCAGTTTTGTAGAAGATAGAAAAATGGAAATTGTTTTTGCTGAGTCGAGTGTAGCACTCTGTCCTTAAGACAATATTGCCCCGTATGTATCCTTTATACGTTCGGACAATTTGTCTCCCAAGATAAAACAAAAATGGAACCCTTGAGCAAAGGAAACTCAAGAGCTACCGTGAAGAATATTGAGTAACGAAATGATGCTTGGAAGTTGTAGGAAGAAGAAATTTCTGCTTGTGTATTTTCGTGTGTTGCCTCTACTGTTTCGTTAGCTTCTTGTTAGTCCTCAACAATGGTGTAATGGGGTGTTTATATAGGAGAGGGAGGGGCTGTTTCTTGCTCGAAAATCGCCTCCATAATAGCCAAATAATGGCCATTATGGAGGTAGTAAAGTCACCAACATAAATGGTGAAAGACCAACGGATTTGGACATTATAGGAGGAGTAATTCACCAAAATAAATGGCTGAATTGAGTGCTTGGATTTTCTGTCTTGACCGTCGAAATTCTGAACTTCAGGGACCAAATTGTACATCTTGAAACTTCAGGGACCAAACTGCACATCTGAAAGAATTTTGGTCCAAACTATATATCTGAAACTTCTGGGATCAAACTGTACTTCTGGCAAAGTTTTTTGGCCCAAAAAGATAATATCAGAAGACCCACAGCCCACAGCCCACAGCCCGTGACCCGTGACCCGTGAACCCGGAACTCGAAACCGGAACCGGACCGGACGGGACGGGCGGGCGGCGGCGCACGTGTGGTCTTTCCTCGAACTGAAGCACATCTAGGTCCTCCCTCCTTTAAACACATGGGATACCCCTTGGGGTCCCAAACCCCAAACCAATTTCGAATCTTATATACACAACAATTCTTTTTTCCTCTACCGATGAGGGAGAATTACACACAATACCACACTTTCCATGCTTCAAACACCTTACTTCGTGAACCAATATCTCTTTCATTTCTCAATGAAATTTGACGATTCTTGGCCCTACGGTTATCTACGTACTTAGTAGATCATGCATGTGTGAAGAACCGGATTCTCCAACATACGTTACACTAGTGTTTAAGCCGTTAAAGTTGGTCGGTCGCAACTCCCGCCAAAGGCAAATTTCCAACAATCCCCTCTTGAAAGAGATTTTGGCGCACTCACATGGTGTCTTTTCATTTCCAAAGCAATATTTCAAATGACCGATGTTGCATAAGGAGAGGTAGCCTCAGCTTTGAACCTTTCATAGTTGAATACCATCGGACTTACTTATTGCGCGGTGAACGTGATGTCTTGAACCGTCAGTGTTTAGTGTAAGCCAAGACAACGGTACCAACACAACAAATTCCCTTACTCTCTTCTTCGTAATGTTTTGTCCGTTTTGGCCATGGACAACGTCTTGGATTCTTAAGTGCGTTCAATTTGAGGTGGCCCGTCCTCGCACTTAAATAGGTGGTCTCCTACAAGGTATCCTGCTATACCCCACTTCACAAGTGTTAGGAACCATTAAAAGTTTCCCAAAGACCTAACCTCAATTGTTGAGGATCATTACAGGTTTTGAAAACTTAACCTTTACCCATACTGCAGATAGCACTTAACGTCTATCGCGGGAACGGCTTTGGATTTGGTGTTTCTTTTCGTAAATCACTATCCGAAGTGCTCATGCTTCCACCGAAGCGATCAACTCGAACCTTTACAACTTAGTTTTCCCATTGAACCAAATTACCGGGATCTCCAGCTTCGTAAGGTTGGGTTTCCACCGTATTGGTCCGTATATTTTGGGTTTTAAGCCCATTCCCCTAGACAGCAAGAACACTTGATCTCTAGGTAGTCCCTTAGTTTGTAAACAAGGAAGTGACACCCGTGATGATCAACGCCATACGGTCTTATGTCTCCGACAGATCCCGACAGATATGTCCAGACGCCGTCATCCGTGTCCTTCCTAAAGCCGACCGGCTAGCCACGATGTAGAACCGCTCAAGGCACGGGTTTCTCCCAATAAGGGACGTCCTCTAATGAGTCGTGAAGTTACTCAACTTCTTTCATGCTTTGTATAAAGCGATAAACTCCGATACCATCATGAATCGGTCGATGCAAGTTTGCTAAGAGGATTTTCCAAGAACCACCATACACATTTACTTGTGGCTTTGGTGTTCTTCGTATCCGATGTCCGCTTTGCATCACCGTGTTCTCTCGTAACCGCCGGACATCCGTAATACTATAATCCGTAGATAAGCGAATAATTCGATATCGTCATATCCGACTTAACGCCTTCTATTGATCATGTATTAAGATCATCGCGAACCTTAGTTCAACCGATCTCGTTTGTTGGACGATACCAGGTCGGTTGTAGTGTGTACAATACATTGAACTACACGTGACCCGAGCATATCGCTCCTTGTCTATGGGTGCACCATGATTCCAATCGCCTATGATTCATATCCATTGGTGGCTTCAACGAGACTCGTCAACTATCGACCAGTCCGTTAGATGTCTTAGAAATCCAATCCTAAGATGTCATCTCGTGATACTCATATCTTTCATATCGAGACCGTGTTTCAATATGATTTTCACTCTAAGACCGTTGGTTTTCCAACCGTTGGCTTTCTAACTTCGAGTCAATGTTTCGTGATCGATTCATTATTTCGTTTTATCCGAGACTTTCGTGACCAAAATGTTAACATTTCGTGGACCAAAATGAAAGTTCGGAAGAAGCCCAACAGCTTCAAAGAAACCAATTTCGATCCTCTTCTTCCAACTCTCCGGTTTGGAAGGTCGTTTCAACACCCATGCCATGTAAGATTACAATGGCCCCGGATGTGAAGCTACTCACAGGGGAGCACTTTTTATAACCCAAAGGTTCTTTTCCCGGAGGAAGATTAACTATTACACACGTATGGTTCTATATATGGAATCTATTTCTCCCTTTAGCTTCTTTCCAAAGCGCGCTTTTGGAGATAATAATTATTTGTTAATTGTCCATGGTTCGTTCTCAACCATACAAGCTAGAAGGACCGGAACAAGTCTTTGTCCCCTCTTTGCTCCGTCTTGGTTCAACATCTAGAATCCCCGAGTTCTGCAGATCCGGAATATTAAGTTCCGATAGACAAAGAACTTTCGAGTCATGAAGATACGGAACGTCTAGTTCCGGACAATCAGCCCTCGCGGGTTCTTGTTAACCTTGAGCAATTACTCCCTTTTCCTTTTCCAAGGAAAGTTATCTCCAAAGAATTCAAGATTCTTTGACGCCAAGAGGCGATCAACACTATCGTTATTTGCGTATCCAAAGGTGGATATGCAATCTACGATCTTAGGTCGAACTTGACTGTTTCGGTAGCCCATCTTTTACCAAGCTACCCCTCATAATTTGGGCATACGACTTCGCGCTTGGCTAACACCGTTAGACCGAGGTGAGAAATGAACATTCGTTTAATGAACGATGCTTCACATTCTCCTCTCTATCACTACGAATTTCTCAATCCGTAGGCTTAGTTGATTTTCAACTTCGCTTTGTAGGCTTCAACAACTTCATCTTTGCTTTTCAATAAACAAAGGATTCCATACGTTGTACCATCATCAATGAAGATCACAACGTACTTGTCTCCCCCTCTATTTTGTATAAACTTCAAATCACCCAATTAGGTGTGACTAAGTTCTAGAGGAGCAAAGTGCTTTTTTCGCTATTCCCTTGACGGAATTTGGAAAGGTGATTTTGCCTCTTCATCTACCTCGCATTTATTTGAGGATTTATGTCGAAGAAGGCAACAATCTCAACATCGTTAGCTTTTGAATGACTTGCTATTTAACGTGTCTTAATCTATGATGGCATAGACGCACGGATTACAAATATATCATTCATTTGGCTACGTACATACTTTGTACCATTCTTAGTTATCACGGCACTGTTGGACTAGTCTCAAACCAGGTTTGACCAACAAATCCCTTTAACCAAGTTAGGAATATGTATCACCTCATCTTAGAGTGATCACAATCCATGAAGTCCTATTGAGGACAACCTCTCCAACCCCTTTGATTTTAGAGGTGGCGTTGCTTCACATGAACAACCTTTTGCCCGTGGTTAGGGCGTAACCGGATCATATGTGATCCGTATATTCTCGCCCACTCCGCTTGCTTTGGCGGCATCCGAGTGTCCAATTTCTTTTCTGCCTTTTCTTTAGGCCTTCAGATCATTTAAGACCTGGAAACTGTGGCCCACCTTACTAGGTGTCCATTATTTTTCCTATGAAATGAATTTTTGGCACCACTCCGCCGCCCGAGGCTTTATATGACCGAGTGTCCAATATCATCATATCAAAGGAATTTTGGCCCACTCCGGTCGCCGGAGGCTTTGTATGATCGAGTGTCCAATATCATCCTATCAAAGGAATTTTGGCCCACTCCAGTCGCCCGGAGGCTTTACGTGACTGAGTGTCCAATATGATTCTATGAAGGATCTTCTGCCAAATAGTATGACAGGCTCAACGTCTTTAGCTTTTAGTCTTCTTCCGTTATGATTGGTGCCCAGATAATTCTTGGCGCTTACTTAAGAGTGGTAAAAGTTTTCGCACAGCTAGTGGATCTTTCTCCATAGTATGTGCGACCATACTTTACACACTTTAGTAATTACACTTAAAAGAACGGATCTTCTTAAGTCGTTTACAAAATCCAATCTTTAAACGGAAAAGAAGATGAGATTAAACTTCTGATTTGTTAAAGCATAAGGAATATAAATTATTTTCATATTCCTCCTTACTTTAATCCATTTTTAATCGACATAATTTAATCTTTATTCTTGACAAGTAAGAAAAACTACTTATCATTTAATCCTTATTCTTGACAAGTGAGAAAAATACTTATCCCAATTTCGGATTCTGGCTCACTTCAGTCACTTCATCAGACTGAGTGTCCATTTCCTTCTCACCATTATTCGGATCCTTTGTCCGGGACAGATATAGGCCTTCTCGCTACAAGATAGAATAACATCTTCACTCTTCTCCTCTTGTCTCGCTTGACATCCTCGAGCTCTCGTGAGCGCTTGTTCCCACCGCCTTGGTAGCGGTGACACCATGAACACGTTCATCATCATCACTCTCTTCTACCGTAAAACCATTTCCATATCCGATTTGGTCACACAACTTTTGACCGACATCTTTCGAACACTAATAGTAATACAATACGAATATTGTCTTAAGTTGTTGGGAGATTTTTGCTCTATGGTACTTTATAAAGCGGTACGGGAAGTATTTAACTATTACAAGTATTCGAAAGGATAAACAAAGATTCAATAATTTCTTCTTCCTACAACTTCCAAGCATCATTTCGTTACTCAATATTCTTCACGGTAGCTCTTGAGTTTCCTTTGCTCAAGGGTTCCATTGCTGTTTTATCTTGGGAGACAAATTGTCCAGGACGTATAAAGGATACATACGGGGCAATATTGTCTTAAGGACAGAGTGCTACACTCGACTCAGCAAAAAACAATTTCCATTTTTCTATCTTCTACAAAACTGGAATTTCCAGTTTTCTTGGTGTAACTATTGTAATTTTCAGATTCCATGTTGAATTATTGAATCTTTGTTTATCCTTTCGAATACTTGTAATAGTTAAATACTTTCCGTACTGCTTTATAAAGTACCATAGAGCAAAAATCTCCCAACAATTACTTAGGTAACTAAAACTGTTTAGTTACCACAAAAAAGTGAAAGTGCATTATATAAACGGGACGGAGAGTATTTTGAAGGGAAAAAGACATTGAGAGGCCATCAGTAAAAAAAAATAGATTAAAAAGGCCTCAGTTTAGGCTTGATACCCCGAGTTGACCGTTTGGCCCAAAGTATTGCCAAGTGTTAGCCGTTCCGCCCATTCAATACAAAAAAAGATAGGATTTTTTGTGGTGATCACAAAAGATCGAAAAGTCGTCACTAAAAGGTTCGCACAAAAGATCGAAACGTCGTCACTAAAATACAAAAAGAACTGGACTATTTTGGCGACTTTAGTCGCCATAAAAGATCAACGAAAAAAAAAAGCCTTCAAAAAATATTTCAAAACATGTATAATATGTATAATTAGTAAGTATACGTTAATTATACATTTATTAAACAGAAATTACATGTTGATTATATATTTATTATACACAAATTATACAACATGATATATTTTCTACACATATACTTTAGGATACATATTTTATATGATAAAAATACAATTTCTATACGTGTGATACATTTTTTCTATACATATACAGTTGTGATACATATTTTATACAATAATGATACAATTTTTATACGTATGTTATATTTTTTATATATATACTGTAGTGATATACATACAATAATAATTCAGTTTATATACATATGTTGAGTTAGTTAAAAATGGCTAAAAATAGAATTATTTTGAAAATGCTAAAAATAACCTTTAAGATTCTTGGGTCATCAAGTGTCCCGATGACCATTTGTGTCCTTATCCCTCTTTTTAAAAGTTTCTAATATTTAAAATTTTGGAAAAAAACTTTTTAGTTCAAGGCCACCTAGGAAAAATGTATAACCATTCCTAAATTGTTTACTATAAGAATTTTAAAAATTGCTGATATTTTAATTTAAAAAACAGTTTTTTTAGTTCAAATCTATCTAGGAAAATGTATTAACCATTCCTAAATTGTTTGTGATAAGAACATGTAAACATGAATGCAGTTGGCGAAAACGGAAAGTACACCCATCTCCATCATGACACCACGTGTAATCTGTCCAAAACCGGCGGGAAACAATCACCGGTTTTGCCGGTTACTTGTCTAATCCTTTCCTAACGCATTAAGGACTTGTACCTTTATGACAATATTACCCCTCAAATAACTTTATCAAACACATGATTGCCATTAGGGGTGTCAGTGAGGCGGGTAAATGCGGGTACCGCTCCGCACCCGCTCCAATTGGGTCAGGTATGAGGAAAGGTTTGGTGGGTGGTGGGGCGGGTATGGGTATCAAAAGTGCTATCCGCCATGGATGGTGGGGTGGGTTTTAGATGGCGGGTACGGGTATGGGGTACCCTTCCCCCGCCCCCGCCCCGCCCCGTTGACATCCTAATTGTCATTGAAATCCGACAATGATAAAATACACTAAAATTAAAACCAGCGCCATATACATATGATTAAATTATTTCAATTTATGATTTCTTTAAAGCATATTAGTAGGCGTTTCGCCATATAATTCAAATATTTTCACTTTGTTTGTAATTTTTGAAGTTAGAGTTGGAGTTGAAGATGAAGTTGTATTTGGTTATATTTTTATAAAAAATATTTAATTATTTAAATGTACTGAAAATAAAAATAAAAAAATAAAATTTTAGGTTTTTTCATATTTAAATATAATTTTAAATTATATTTGAAAGTTTTATGATCAAATGATTTTCAAATGAAATAAAAAAAAGACTTTGATAAAATTTCAACTATCATCTATAGTATACCCAATAATTAAATCTATAACGGATTTAAAGGAAATGAGGCATATAAGTCATTGTATAATTTTTTTTATTTCTTATTTTTTTTATTATAATGTTAATATGACTTTTTATTCACTTCTGATTTGACTTAGTATTATTGTCGATTATCCTCCTTTTAATATAACATAAAAACATACTCATTTCATTGTATTTTACTTGATCTTTATATTAAAAATAACTTTTTTTACTTATTCATTTTAGTAAAATATTTATTTTTTCAATACCACCCTTATAATTAAATATAACTACATATGACACCAATAGCCAAATTTAAAATTTTAAAGCATAATTAATGAATTTAGTTTAGTAAAATAAACTTCTAATAATTTTTTAAAAGAGTGTCAAGTCAACATCGGTCAAGTAAAAGAAAAAAATAATTTCTTATGACCACTTACAAATTGAATAGAAGAAAATTATTTTTTTAAATCTTTTATGTGTAACAATGAGATCTCTAGTAAAAAATAAATATATAAAACTAAAAGTAAATTTGTAAAGGACACAAAATTATTTCTCCACGTAAAATAAAATGGACGGAATATTTTCCTTGCTCCATAAAATAATCACATTTTATGCTTGTTAAAGGAAATAAGATCCCTTGTCATCTTACAATTTAAATAGAAGAAAATTACATTTTCAAATTTCTTATCATATGTTATTTTTCAGATCTTTTATGAGTAAAAATAAAAATAACTTGTCAAAAAAAGTACATAAAACTAAAACTATTTTATAAGTGGGCTACAAAATAATAGACCCTCATTGTCTTCTATGATTAACTTAATTAAATTAGGTGTAAACATTCAATGGGGATGAATTTTTACCACAAAACAAAACCATTTCTTTTCCTATTTCATTAAGGACTTGTACATGTATGACAATATTACCCCTATATCATCTGACATGTATGATTGCACTTCCAACCCGACAAGGATAAGAAAACGTGGCTATTATATAGTAGGGAAAAGAGTAAAATATACTTTTCTACTCTCTTTTATTAACTAAATTTATTCTCCGTTTGTGATTATGAATAAAAATTTCTTGCCGTTATCAAACTTTACCCCTATACTTCTATTTGGATGGACACCCTAAATCCTCCTAAATTATTCAATATATAAAAAATTACTCATTCCTTTATTGACCCGTTCCAATCCGCTTATCATCATCATCAAACTTGAAGCTTCTTTCATAGAGAAAAAAAGAAGCAAAAACACACATTCAAATTATGAAACCCCTAAACTCACCTCAAATTTCACATTTAAATCCATCTCAACTGTATGAAATCGTATCATACCTTGAGAGTTGATGATGATGAATTTTGGTCTACTTGGGGCCCCTTCAATTTTGGGGGCTCAAAGCAACTATTTTAGTGGCCTAATAAACTTCGTTGGCTTCTTTATTTTAATACCGACCCTTGTATTTTATAAATCTCTTATTATTCTTTGTGACATTAAATTATGACAAGTGTTAACTGTAGTGAATATTTTGGAAGTGATTGGGGAAAATGAGTAGCATATGTTATCTTTTATTGGACGTGGTGTATCCATGAATATTTTGAGAGTTGAAATAATTAAAACATACATTTTCGTCATATGATACAATTTGATGCATTTGAGATGAGTTTAAACTTTAAAGGTAAAATTTGAGGTAGATTTTGGGGTTTTATCATTTGAGGGTGTTTTTTTGCTTCTTTTTCTCTCTTAATGATGATGATAGGCGAGTCGAAGCGGGTCAATATAGATAATATGTAATTTTTTATAAATTGGATAATTTAGGAGAATTTAGATTTTTTCATTTAAATAAGGGTATATATGTAAAATTTGATAATGATAGACGTATTTTTATTTACAATCACTAACGAAGAGTAAAATTAGCTAATAAAAAAATAGAATGTTATAATTCCGTATTTACACCTCTCCTTCTTAGGAGTGGGCGTATATCGGTTCGGTTCGGTTTTGTATCCGAAAAATATGAACCGAATAAAAATCATTTTTTTTAACGAATACAATTTTTTTTTATATGTTCGATTTATATGCCGAACGTATTGGATTATATTGATTTTTTCTAGTGGCGGCGATTTAAATATGCCGAACTTATTTAAATGGCCTACTCCTTCTAGCCGGCCATTTAATTTTTTTAAACCCAAACATTTAAACAAAAATAGAAAACCAAAATAAATAATTCAAGTACCAAAAGGGAAATTGAACTCTAATTTTGCTTTCCCAATTTAGGAATCTCCGGCGATGGGACGGATAGAGATGGTTGTAATCCCGTCGAGTACGGCGGCTGCGGCGGCGACGGTGACGGCGGTGGCGTATCAATTAAATGAAGCGATCAATTGGTGGGACGATGTAAACAGATCTATTGTTTGGCAAAACCTTATATTCCACCTACTCGCTATTCTTTACGGCATTGTCGCAGCCGTTGCTCTCGTAAATTTTTACCTCTCTATTTAATTCTCAGTTTTTTTTAAAAATTATGAATTTTGAGAATTTAATTTTAATGTAATTGTTATGTTATGTTATTAATTGGTAAAGTAAGGTCGCGTGAACACACGTATATGTGTTGGAGATGTATGAAATATCTCAAAATACTTGTCATATTTTTCATTTACATGTCGTTTAAGAAAATATTACTCCATCACAATTCAGATTTCGAGAGTCAAACAAGAAAATATTTGACCGCGATTTATTTGTATGCCATTTAAATATCTTGAATTCTTAATTATTGTGACTTATAAGTTTCTAAATATGGAAATTATTTTTCAAAAAACTTAAATATTGTATGTCCATATTCACCGTCAGAATAAAGAAGTTTAACTCTCGAAATCTGAACTGTATCACATAAATTAGGATAGAGGGAGTATTAATTAGGAAAGATGTTCGACTACTTTATCCTTATTGATGTCTTAAGATATAATCTCTCTTCATTGAATATTTATGGAAGTTTCAAATTTGAGGCATATTAGACTTGTGTTTGGGGGCCCCTGAAACGAATATAGAAACTCGAAACTTATTAAAAAATTGAAACTTGAAAATAAAAAGAGAAGTTGTTGAAGGGTAAAACTTTTAGAGGATTGCATGGTTTCCTCCCTGAAAGTTTATGATTATTATTTTCAGTTTGGGGCTGAGGTGGGGTGGGGTTCAAGCTGGTATTTTAGTCATGGCTAAACTATTATATGTTATCAGGGAAAATTTGCAAATTTGCACTTATAATGTGTATTTTTGGCGAAAGTTAACACTGTTTCTAATTTCCACTAATTGGTTTATGTGTGCAAAAAAGAGGGGTACATGGCATGGAGTTTGAAATTTGAAGCTTCACCAAGTTGGTTTTGTTTGTGTCTCATTATTGATTTTGGTATACTTGTTTAAATTTCCATGTCACATCTTCTTGCGTATCAGATAATCATACTGTTAGTCAGTTATTGCTCTCAAGACTATTATCACTAGCACCAATACTTAATTTTGTGTGCGGCTCTTGAATTTGTTTGCAACTTGGCAATTCCAGGTTCAATTAATTCGCATTCAAATGAGAGTTCCCGAATATGGTTGGACTACTCAAAAAGTCTTCCACTTTCTCAATTTCTTTGTGAATGGAGGTTGGTATCTTTCCCTTTTTTCTTCTTTTCTCATTTTTTTCCTAAACATCCTGATGGGGAGTTTCATTACATATGTTTTTCAAATGATCGGTCATGTAGTCTTTGTTATTTAATTGTGTCTTCATGTTCTTTGGCAGTTCGGTCGCTAGTTTTTGTATTTCGTCGGGATATTCAGAAGTTGAACCCCGAGGTTAGGCACCACAGCTATCTTTATGTCTGGTTGATGTTTTGTCTTCACAGTACTTTCATTTGTAATATTCTATGCTACATTTTGGCAGATTGTCCAACATATTTTGCTTGATATGCCAAGTCTTGCATTCTTCACAACTTATGCCCTTCTAGTGTTATTCTGGGCTGAGATATACTACCAGGTTCGTGCGGGTCTCTGTCTCAGTTTTGTGCAGATATTTCTCTTCTCGAGGTTAATATATATGTTTTTCATGTGACAGGCACGTGCTGTATCCACGGATGGGCTTAGACCTAGTTTCTTCACAATTAACGGAGTGGTTTATGCTATTCAGGTAATATGCAATAGTTATGCAGTACTTATATATATGTATGGTAGTACTTTCCTGTAAGAGATTTATTTTGGGGCTTGCTAGAAATAAACTCTGGTCTGGGAGTTTGGACATAAATATATTTTTAAAATTGAAAACGAGTTTCATATAATCGGAATTTTCTTAATATCTCGTAAACATGTCGTTCATGGGGTAGTTAACAGAGTGCCCTGGCTATCTACTCCATCTCCCAAACAAATAGGACACTCTCCATCTGAGCATCAGTAGTTATTAATATTTTCCCTTGTGAGGGTATTCTATTGGCAGAAATGAGAACTAGACGGTGTCTAGTAATTCACAAATTGTTGAGACCACTCATATTTCTTAGGGTATATCAAATGAAGTGTCATTTAATAGGAATATATGTCTGTGGTTTGGAGATACTTTATCAAGACTACATTTTGTTTGATGAGATGCTCACTGTCGTAGTTAGGCATACAAAGATTTATGTTTTCTGGTGGACCTGTTACATGAAACATGTGAGACAAGGGTTTACTCTTCTAAATTGTTGATATTTTGTCACTTCTAATTTCTTGCAGATTATATTATGGCTGATAATATGGTGGAAACCTATTCGAGTACTCGTCATCTTATCCAAGATGTTCTTTGCAGGTTCTTTTTTCAGATTTAACTTATTTTAAGTGCTTTCCATTGCATGGATCTGTTGCAAAGTACTAAAACAATGTACTGGCAGGTGTATCGCTATTTGCAGCGTTGGGGTTTCTCCTTTATGGTGGAAGGTAAAATCTAATTTCTATTATCAGTACGCTTTGTTACTGACAGTAACTACCAAACATACATTTGTTGATGACATACAGAATAATATAAACCAAGCACACAAGCATAATGCTTAGCACTTGTTTCTATCGTTTGTAAAAAAGATGCTTTATCTTCTGATTCGTGGCTGTTCTTAACACTTCCGTTTTAGAAGCTAGAGTTGGTTATGTTGTTGATTGTTGTTTGCTTTAATCAAAAGCCAAAAATATTTTTTTTGGACTAAAAGGTATCTGCTTCCTAGCCTGTACAACAGATTTAAACCTTCATGAGACGAATCCTGTCGAGCCTTAAGCTTCACATTTTTCTGAAGTTAGGTATTTTGTATATTGGCATGTATGTTATGTGGATCTTTCAGTGACCCGTGACGACACAGAACAATTTTGATACATATGTGGGATCTGTACTGCATTGGGTTGATGCAAGGAGTGCACATTGACAAAGAGGACAAAGGTAATGATGAAGATGAATAAAGGAGGGAAAAGAAAGAGGGGTGGGGGGTGTGGGGAAGAGAGGAAAGAACAGTGGAAGATTCCTCATGAAGTCTCTTCCTTCATGTCTAAAGAATACTCCAGAGTGAAGTCCCTATCATAGAGGAAAGAAATTGGCAGGTGTTAGATTGAACGGACGCAACATACCACGACATTAATGGATGTCAAATATTTAAAAAGTAACTGAAAAGTTTATTTGGCTAGTGTTGTTGACATTCAGAAAATCACTAGTAAATTAATTTGTTTAAAAAGTAAAATATCTTCAGTTACACTTACTTTAGTGAAAGGTCAAGAAACCTTTTATCGCGCTGGCTATTGATATCACTTGTGGGAATTGATTGAAGTATAATTGTTTTTCACAAAGTCTTCTCAAGCATGATCATAGTTCCTTGGTACCGTCATAGATAGCTGCATAGTATTGTTGAACATGCTGTTTTAAAATACAAGTAGTAATCAAAATTTTAAGATACTGCAACAAAAGTGCTTACTGTACTGCCTAAAGTGGATAGTATATGTTTTTTTAGTTTGTGGATTGACGTTTGCTATATTCACACTTGGCTACCTTGTTTATTCTTATGTTTGAATAATTATGTCGTTCATATTCATCCTTCAATATCACCTCAAAATTTGCCTTGACATTCTTTCACTTCCTTCCAGGCTTTTCCTTATGTTACAGCGGTTTCCAGTAGAATCAAAAGGGAGACTCAAGAAGCTACAGGAGGTATATTATTAGTGTCCTTTCTTTCTTGTTATTTTTCATTTTGAGTTTTTCTTCTTATTAGGTCTTTTGACTGCTCCGACATTATGGTTTCTGCAGGTTGGCTATGTCACGACAATATGTTTTTCATGCTTCCTCATTAGATGCGTTATGGTAAGTCCACAACTAACCCGTGTTTGTAGTGTCAGAGAGCCATATTACTTTGTCAGAGAGCCATAACTAAACTAACCCATGTTTGTAGTGTGTGAGTGATATCTATGTTTTGCTTTAGATGGTTTCTTTTTCTCTAAAACCTTACATGATATAATAAGTTAGTCTTAGCTAAGATGCGTGCAAGCTGGCCTGGAAAAAAAAAGTCTTAGCTGATGCATTAACTTTCTTTCTAAAGGGCATGAAGCCAATTTGTTTTTTCTATATGGCTTAAGTTTTTCTCTGATTATCTTTGCCACAGATGTGCTTCAATGCATTTGATAAAGCTGCAGATCTTGATGTTTTGGATCATCCAATTTTGAATTTGATATATTACCTGGTGAGTTCCATAACGCTGAACTTTTATTAGTATTTCTTTAGGTATGCATATTGGTCGTGCCATAATGAAAAGTATTGGCAGTCAGTATTCTGTATATAATAATTGTCAAATCATGACTAAATTGGATAGTTCACATGATATATCATCTTGTGGCATCTTATAATCTGTTTTATGCGCCAAAATTCTGTTTTGTCTCATTTTCTATTTAGTCCTCTGTTTTGGGGATGGGAGTTTCTTGCTTATACCATGAATTCAGGTTTCTTTCTCTTGGTTGAGGTTTTGGTTAAATTGAAAATTGGCTTCGATCTTAAGATTATGGTGAAGCGTTTGAGACACAGGGAGTGGGAATCCTGTTCTGAAATTCAAGCATGATTGTGACTCCGTTTGTGAAGGTGTTTGACTGGGTAGAGTTTAAGAAAGAACGAAAGACTTCTGAAATTGTTGTCTAAAACAAGTCATACATATCTGGGTGGCTATAAATAATCTCATTAAGAGTAAAATGGGAAGTTTAAAGTTAAATTGTTACTAAATATAGAAATGTGTCAATTCTTTTTGGGACTGACTAAAAAGATCTATACCTTAGCTTGATCCAAATTTCAAATTATGTGTGTATTCGTTGATATGGTGTTTTTTACTTTGCTTTTTTTTTTTTGAGGAGGGGGTGGGTTGGGGGGGGGGGGTGTGTGTGTGTGTGAATAAAGTGCATAAGAAATGGAGTAATACTTTTCTATATGTTTTGAGACTAAGCAAACTTTTTAAACTCTTTGCAGTTAGTGGAGATACTGCCTTCTTCGCTTGTCCTATTTATTTTGAGGAAGTTGCCTCCAAAGCGAGGGATCACACAGTACCACCCTATTCGTTAATACGGTAGAGGGTAGTTAATGACGGAAATCAAGCTCCTGGATCAGGTATCGAGTGAGTCGGCTTTACAATACTGTTACCTGGATGTGATATGCAAGCAAGAAATACGAGAGGAGTGATCGTGTAAATGGGAGTATGGTTCGTGGTGTGGACACTGAAATTTCTGTTTGTCCTCACACTTGGCAGATTGTAGTTCTGGTTTTGTACTATTAGTTAAAGAAGGAATTGTGAAGATATTTTATGATTTTTAGTATATTATTTCGTCTTTGTATGTGTCAGATTTCAATTGATTCATTTTTTTCCCACTGAAATTTCATAGTTGTTTCCCAGCTCGGGTTCTGTAATCATTCGGCTCACTCTTAGATAGTGGTTCGTTTTATTGTAACATAGATATCCTCATTGTTGGTTACTTACAGGATATCGACTACTATAGTAGCAAGATCAATATCAGGATTTTTACTATCATAATAGGAAAATGTGATGTACTGCTATTCATAGTAGATGTTTTATTGATTCATCGAACAAGTAAATATTTCATGGAATATACCTGAAACAGAAATGTATTTGATCTCCGGGTTTATGAGCAGTTGTGCTTGCTGATTTCTTGATGATAGATTGAAATAGCTGGCTGAATGAATGGATCTATCTCCTTTTTGTCATTTGGGAGAGGACTGGTTGGTGGACTTGCAATTCTGCATTTCCAATATCTGTTTCCAAGGCATTTCTGACTGTTAGTTATTAGAAAGGTTGTTGATAAGTTGATCATTTACGGCCAATGATTTTGCCTCTAATTTTTATTTATTCCTTTTACTTTGGCTATCTTTACTATTTTTGAACTCAATACTCTTTTTTCTTTGATATTTTCATCTTAGCTTTTTACTAGTATTTTTTTCAAACCTGTTTTTACTCAACTCAATAGGAAACCACTTCTCTACCCGCCAAAGGTAGGGGTAAGGTCGGCCTACATCCACCCTCCCTAGAGCCCACTTGTCGATTTTACCAGGTATGTTGTTGCTGTTGATGATGATTTTGCCTCTAATCTTTGTGACTTTGTTTTTTAGTTGGATTCCACTTGATTAGGGATGAACATCTTTTCAAGCTTAGTTGGAATGAGGTCCTTTTATTTTTAGCCCTCAAAAGTTTTAAAAGTTCTCTGGTTTAAAAAACAAATATTGTTTTAAGTTTGGTTATTAGGCGAAACACTATCTATTTAAAATCAAAGCTAATTGAACTTGTTTCCACAATAGTTCAGAGCAGATTATTTTTTAAATTTGTTTTTATTACATAGGAGGTAGGGGAAGGGTAAATTGAGAGGGGATTATAACGTGGGGATTAGAACCTTCACCAACAAGGTGGAAGTTCAGAGCTTATCAATTGTTACTCCACAATTTTTTTCTTTGTTTATAAACGATTAAATAACTGAAACACAAGAGGAAGAGGAAGGGGGGGGGGGGGGGAGAGATTGTAAATTTCTTCTTTTTATTTTATGAGTCGCCTTGCTTTATTGAACAGTCGACTTCCCTGCAAGTCTGTAAAATAGATTAGTAGATAAATGAGATAATAAAAGAGTAATGCAGAATAGTAAATGACACGAGTGTTTTATACTTGTTCGGATTACTGGTGTGGTGCCTATTCCAGTCCCCTCGGGGTACAAGGGTTTCCTTAAAGCCTTGAAGTTGTTACAATGTTGGTTCAACTTGAACCGTCGCTATATTTGGACATATTCAGAGTTCCTTGGCTACAACCTTAACCTGTATAGCTATTTATCTATCTCCACCTTTTCTTTTTCCTAACACTGATATACTTTAGATTACAATGCTTTTTGTAAGATGAAAGAGTGGATAAGAATTTTGCTCAAGAAAAGTTGTACATCTTTCATAGTCTTAAGGGTCTTCAATTTATAGTAATGATTGTATGCACTCTTTCTCTTCTGGCCGATACTGATGAGATCAGTGGAGATCAATCGTTCCTTTGATTGATTTTCTGGAGGCTCGCTCTAAGGTAACTCAAGGAAATTTGTCCCCCATCAAAGATTGATGTAATCCTTGATTGCGATCTCTAGATATTCCTTGTGGTCGTGATTTGTGTGTTGATGCGTCTTGCCTTGCATGAGTATAATCAAGCTGATGCTGCGATCTAGGTTTTCCTTTCTTGAAGCTCGTTGATATCTTGTGGTACTTGGTGCATAATCTTTGCTGCGATCTTGGTTTACCAATTCCACTGGACTTCATTTATAGTTGAGTAAATCTACAAGCAATTTTAAGTTAATGGTGTCATTATAAAAATTGCAATGCTTGAGGCTAACAATATCCCCTTTTTTGATAATGACAACAACAAGATTTAAGTTTGTTTGAGAGTCAAACTTCCCTGATATTTAGATTTCTTCCTCTGTTGCTCCCCCTGACTTGATGCTTCCTCTGTTGCTCCCGTTACGACTTATATTCTCCCCCTTTGACATTATAAAAAAAGAAAAAACACAAAACACAACAGAAATGCACAACGATATACTGCATAGATGGTCCTAAACTAACAATTAAAATCATCCAGGGGGGAAACGGTCCCTACAAAAAATCGGCAAACAGTCAAGGGCACAACCCTGCAAAATATTGTCTTAACATCATCATAGAAAACATAGAAATTTGGCTAATGCCTCCCCAGGAAGTAGTTGAGGGTGTTGATGATTCTGTCAGAGAAGGAATGATAGGACTTTTCAACGTTCTTGGAGATTGCGGAGTAGGAGTTTTGAACTGCCACAACCAGATTGTCGTTGGATGTAGAGGTATCTTAGGAGATCAATTTGACTCTCTCAAACAACTTGTTCACAGTCTTCACACCTTCGCTCTTTAGTCCATCCATACTGAGGCGCAACTTGACCACATCAGCTCCTGTCTCCTTTAACGAACTCAACATCTTCTCAAGAATCTCATGAATCCTATGCAGGTTCCCATCCATTGCAGTGAGAGTCAACTTCATCTTATGGGCTTCCTTCAGAATAGCAGAGGACTCTGTAGGTGGAGAAGCATCCTCTAATTGAGGCTCAATCTTCACCCTGAAATTGTCCTTCTTGACTCATTCGCCATCAACCAACACATATCCCATACTCGCGAAGGCCCTGGAATCATACCCTGAATTCACTTCTTGAACAAGAAAGTCAATAATATCAACAAATAAAGATTTGAGAATGTGGTTAATTACCATTCCATAGGAAGAGCTTTAGCGCTATTGTTTGCAGCACGTTCAAACATATATTCCGTAAACCACTTTGCCCAGTTTATCTTAAATCTTTTTCAGGAGGCAATATACCACATACACATCCCTATTTGTAATGTTACTGAGAGATCCGACACGGGGAAGCAGAGTAGTAGCAACAAAGTGAGCCAAAATTCAAATTTTAAAACATACACAGGAGGGACCAAATTCGAGATGCTCAGTACCCGGTTCAGATAAAAAGGACTTAACTTCATCAACAAACACTTCAAAATTTTCAGGCCAGACATTATCTATAAAATCAAAACCTTTTCAATCAGAAAGTCATTAAAACAATTCGAGTTTCCATAACAAGAGATTCAAGTTCACCACTGTCACTAGATACCCTAAGATTTGCATAGAACATTCAGACATGTTCCTCACGGAATTCATTATCACAGAATTAGAAAACAAGGGGCAATTTTTTAGCCTTAAAGAAAGAACTTATATTACAGTGAGAATCCTTAAACTGTTCAAGACAGATGATTCGTCCAATGGCGATACAATGCTTCTTGAAAAGATTAAACTTTATTTTTTCAGCAGCACTCCAAAATAGTTGTATGTCCTCAGGCCCAAAGTCTGTGGGTGACTGTGTCTTTGATTTCTTGGATAGATTTCTCTTCAGGGTTCGAGGGTAGGCATTGTATTTCTTGGATACAATGCTTCTTGGAAAGTGTAAGCGCTACTCCTTTTTAATGGACATAATTCAATTCACATAAAAGAAAAATATTAAATACAGTACACACATCAGAACATAATGATTCACATACAAGGAAATTAATTAAAGGGAATATTTTGGTACCAATATCATTTATTTTCCAAGAAAATAAACTATTTTGAAGAGAAAAATATTTCTTCCACCAAAGGTTTTGTAAAGATATCGACCAATTGATTCTCTGAATCAATAAATTTTAAAGCAAAATCACAATTTTCAACATGATCATGAATAAAATGATGTTTAATATCTATATGTTTTGCCCTAGAATGATGCACAATATATTTAGATAAACTAGTTGCAATGGTATTATCGCACATAATAGGCACATAATCACAAGTTAAGTCATAATCAATTAGTTGATGCATCATCCATAGAAGTTGTGTGCCACAATTTCCTAACGCTAAGTATTCATCCTCAGTTATTGATAGAGCAACAAATGTCTGCTTTTTGCTATGCGGAGAGATGAGAGATTCTCCCAAAATCTGACATGTTCCACTTGTACTTTTCCTATATGTTTTATCACCTGTAAAATCGGTATCTGAATATCTAATTAAATCAAAATTATTTGAGTGATGATACCAGAGACTAAAATCTTGAGTTCCGATGAGATATCAGATGATTCTTTTTACTGCTGTGAGGTGTGATTCTTCGGGAGCCAACTGGAATCTAGCACACTTGCATATGCTAAACATGATGTCTGGTCGACTAGCAGTAAGATATAATAGAGACCCAATCATTTCGCGATAGGTCTTTTCATCCACATCCTTTCCGGAAACATCAATTTCAAGACAAGTTGAGGGACTCATTGGTGTTCCAAAAGCTTTAGCTTTTTCCATCCCAAATTCTTTTATCAGCTCTTTTGTATACTTCATTTGGCTAACAAATGTGCCAGTAGTCGACTGGTTTTTTTGCAGTTCTAAAAAATTTCAGTTCTCCTATCATGATTATTTCAAATTCTCTTTTCATGAGATCAATAAAATTCTTTCATATGAGAGGGTCATAACTTCCAAAAATAATATCATCAACATAAATTTGAACAATGAAAATGCAATTTGAGGAGGATTTTTGAACAAACGGGGTAGTGTCAATTTTTCAACATTTAAAATTGTTATCCAATATAAAGGAGCTAAGCTTCCCATACCAGGCCTTTGGAGCCTGTTTCAATTCATACAACGCCTTTGATAGTTTGAAAACATTATTTGGGCATGAAGGATTTTCAAAACCTGAGGCTTGCTTAATGAAAACTTCTTCTTTAATGAAATCATTTTAAAAAGCACTTTTGACATCCATTTGAAATAGTTTGAATCGTTTAAAAGATGCATTTACAAGGAGGATACAAATGAATTCTAACCTGACTACCGGAGTAAAAGTTTCATCGTAATTCTTATTGAGAGTAGCCTTGAACAACTAATCTTGCCTTGTTTCTGACCAATTATCCAGATTCATCTAGATTGTTTTGGAATACCTATTTTGTTCCTATTACTGAAGCATTTTTTGGCCTTGGAATAAGTTTTCATACCTTATTTCTTTTGAATTGATCAAGTTCTTCTTGCATTGCGTTAATCGATGATTCACCACTTAATTCTTCATCAATTTTCTTAAGTTCAAGTTGTGACATGAGAGCTAAAGCTGACTGCAGTTAGAAAGATGCTCTGGTTTGCATTTTTGCAGTTGGGTTACCAAGGGTAAAATCATTTAGAAAGTTGGATTCACTTCTCCATTCCCCTGGAATATTTATTTTCTAGGTTTTCGTAGCTTTCTCCTGTTCCCTAGGCTCTTGAGTTGACTGAGATGGAATATTTTAAGTAGGTGAGGATTCAGTCACGGTAGCTTTATCAGTTGACTTACTATTTTTCTGAATGAGAGATGCTTCTGTCTGCTAATCCTGAGTCGACTCTGTCAGATTTACTTCTTCCCCTGCATCATTAAATACAATGTTCGTGTCTTGGACAGTGGGGTTAGTATCAGTAAATACCACATGAACAAATTCTTCATAGTCATGGTTCTTTTGTTATAGACTCTATAAGATTTGCTAATGGGAGCATAGCCTACAAAAAACATTCATCGCTATGAGGATCAAACTTATCAAGATTATCCTTACCGTTGTTGTGGACGAAACACTTACATCTGAATGGATGAAAGTAACCAATATTTGAACGTTTACCTTTCTAGAGCTTGTAAGGAGTCTTCTTCAAAATTGACCTTATCAGGCATCGATTTAATATATGACATGCGGTACTTCAAGCTTCGGCCCAAAATCTATATGACATTCCTTATTCTAGAAGTATTGTTCGAGCAATGTCTTGGAGAAATCAATTCTTTCTTTCTGCATCACTATTTTATTGTGGAGATCGTGGTGATGAGAAAGTTTAGGTGTACCCTTTTTGAGCACAATATTCTTCAAAGAACTTGTTTTAATTTTTTTTCCATGGTCACTATATATAGTAGAGATGTAGTACCCCTTTTCCCTTTGAAACTTTCTACAAAAAATCTCAAACTGGATGAAAGCTTCACTTTTATGAGTTAAAAATATGATCCAAGTAAAACGAGAATAATCGTCAATAATAACAAAGGCATATTTCTTCCCACCTAGATTGACAGTTCTAGTAGATCAGAATAAATCCATATGTAACAGTTGAAGAGGCTTAGAGGTGCTAACAGTGTCCTTAGTTTTGAAAGAGGAACGAGTTTGTTTTCCTAGTTGACATGCATCACAGACATGATCTTTTGAAAAATTTAGTTTTAGCAATCCTAAAACAAGATCTAATTTTGACAGTTTTTCAAGAATGTGCATACTAGCATGACCTAATTTTCTATGTCATAACCAAGAATCACTAGTTATAGATGCAAGACATGTAAGAGTAGGTAAGTCAACATTACTGAGTACATAAATATTTTATACCCTTTCTCTGAAGATGAGCAGATGTCTTGCTTTATGCTTGAGCTTGCATTTCACGTCATCAAACGATACTTTGAATCTGACGTCGCATAGTTGACTGATGCTCAACAAATTATATTTGAGTCCCTTCACTAGATACACTTCAACAAGGTCACAAGTTGGACTAAGAGTAATGGTTCCTACTCCAATTACATCTCCTTTTGTGTCGTCACCGAATTTGATTTGTCCTCCATCTATCTTTTTGACGTTTTTGAAATTATTTATTTTCCCCATCATATGATTGGAATACCCACTATCAAGTACCCACATGTCTTTCTTGAAAATTTTCTTAGGTTGTTCTTGCAAAACAGATAAATCAGCTTATTTTAGGTACCCAAGTGTTCTTGGGTCCTTGACGGTTAGTTTCATTCTGATCTGGATTGGTCCCCTTAGGTCGCCCAATCCACTTTCTAAAGTTAGCCATATTATATTTACAGTTGAAAGCTTTATGACCTGGTTTACTACAAGAATAATAGTTAAAGTTGTTTCGATAGAAATCATTATTGGCGGTGAGAAATTCATTGGATTTTTTGTCGAAAGTTGACCGCCTTCTGACAAGTTTCCTTTGTTTAGTTTGTTTAGGTTAGATTGATTTGATCTAACTGAACTATGACTGGAAGATTTCTTGAAGCCATTTAATTGCATCTTGACTTCACTTAATTCCTCCTAGAGTAAGTCGACTTCAATTTGAGTTGCTTCAAGAAGAATTTGCCAGTCTTTCTTTTCTCTAGCCAATTTATTATATTCGTCAATCATCTTCTGAAGGTCATCAATGACCAAATCAAGATATACTTGAAGTTCATTACATTTATTACAGTTTGAAGATCGTACCTCACTTGTTTCTCCTATAGCTATGAAGCACATGTTTGCCATGTTTGCTGGCTCTGATTCTGATTCTGATTCTGATTCTGATTCGTCTTCATCATTCCATGCTCTGTAGGATCTGGAGTTGTTTTGTTTCCTGAATTTTTTTTCTTCAATTATGGACGTTTAGCCTTGATGTGTCCAAGATTCCACACTGATAGCATTTGTCATCATTCTTTTGATCATCGTTGTTTTTGTATCCATGTTATGGCTTTTGTCTCCTTTATCTCAGGATGTTTTTTACTCCCCGATTTATCATCGCTAGTGCCTCATTTCTTTCCTCATCATCATTTTCACTTTCATGGGTAGTAGACTTGAAAGCAAATGACTTTTTTTTCTTCCTTTGGATAACAATTTAGATGAGTCTTTTCGAATGCCATAAGACTTCCTCGAAGTTCATCACATGTGAGATTGTCTAGATCTCCACTTTCTAAAATAATGGCATTGGTCTCCCATGCCTTGGGTATACTTCTAATGAGTTTCCTGACTTGCTGACTATTTGTGTAAACTATGCCTAGTGACTTGAGTTCATTTACGGTCTTACTGAATCGAGTAAATATGGATTCAATGTTTTCATCTTCCCCTATCATGAACAGTTCATATTCATGTGTGACAGCATCAATCATTGTTTCCCTGACTTTGTACGTTCCTTCGGATATGACCTTTAATTTATCTCATATTTCCTTGGCAGTTTCACAGGTTGATATCTTCCCGTACTTTTACACTTCTTGGATTCTTAAGTGCGTTTATTTGAGGTGGCCTGTCCTCGCACTTAAATAGGTGGTCTCCTATAAGGTATCCTACTATACCCCACTTTACAAGTGTTAGGAACTATTAAAATTTTTCCCAAACCTAACCTCAACCGTTTATGATCATTAAAGGTTTTAAAAAATTAATCTTTACCTACACTGCAGATAGCACTCAATGTCTATCGCGGGAATGGATTTGGATTGATGTTTCTTTTACATAAATCACTTATCCGAAGTGCTCATGCTTCCACCGAAGCGCTCAACTGAACCTTTATAGCTTAGTTTTCCCATTGAACCTAATTCCTGGGATCTCCAGTCAGTAAGGTTGGGTTACCACCGTATTGGTCCTTATAGCTTGGGTTTTAAGCCCATCCCCCTAGATAGACAGAACATTTGATCATTGGGTAAGCCCTTTGTCAGTGGGTCTGCTATGTTATCCTTTGATTTTATGTAATCAATGGATATTATACCCGTGGTGATCAGCTGCCTAACGGTCTTATATCTCCGTCGAATATGACGAGAGTTGCCGTTGTACATAGAACTATGTGCCCTTCCTAGAGCCGACTGGTTGTCGCAGTGGATCATTACAGAAGGTACGGGTTTGTCCCAATAAGGGACATCCTCTAAGAAGTCGTGAAGCCACTCAGCTTCTTCTCCTACTTTGTCTAAAGCGATAAACTCTGATTCCATCGTGGATCGGGCGATGCAAGTTTGCATAGAGGATTTTCAAGACACAACCCCACCACTAATTGTAAATATATACCCACTAGTGTACTTGGTGTTATCTATATCAGATATCCAGTTTGCATCACTGTACCCCTCTAGTACAACTGGATATCTCAAATAATGCAAACTGTAAGTTAGCGTGTATTTCAGGTATCGTAGTACCCGATTCAACGCCTTCCAACGATCATTACTCGGATTATGGGTAAACCTAGCCAACTTGTTGACTGCATAAGCAATATCAGGTCAGGTGCAGTTTGTTATGTACATCAAACTCCCAATCACCTGTGCATATTGCTCTTGGTATACGGGTGCACCACGATTTTTATCAAGCTTTTGATTTCTATCCAGTGGTGACTTCATAGGCGAACTGTCAAACATCTCGAACTTTCTCAAAACATCCTCGATGTAGTGAGACTGAGATAAGACCGTTCCATCGACGTCTTAGAGATTTTTATCCCTAAGATGACATCTGCGATACCCATATCCTTCATGTCGAAGCATTATTTCAACATGTTCTTAGTCTCTAGGATTACCCTAGGACTGCTTCATGTGATCAACATGTCATCTACGTACATGCATATCATGACGAATGAGTCAGAGTTACCTTTCATGTAGACATATTTGTCACACTCATACCTTCGATAATAGAGTACTATCAAATTTTTTATGTCATTGCTTCGGGGCATGTTTCAGCCCATACAGAGATTTGACAAGTCGACAGACTTTCTTCTCTTGCCCTGGAACCACATACCCCTCGGGTTGTTCCATATAAATTTCTTCTTCCAAATCACCATTTAGGAAGGCTGTCTTGACATCCATTTGATGTATCTCAAGGTCACGCAACGTTGCAATCGCAATGAATACTCGTATGGACGTCATCCTAGACACCGGGAAGTACATGTAAAATAGTCAAGGCCTTCCTTCTGCCGATAGCTCTTAACTACCAACCTGGCCTTGTACTTATCTATAGACCCATCTGCTTTATACTTCTGTTTGAGTATCCATTTACACCCCAACGATTTATTTTCCGGAGGAAGATCAACCAAGTCCCAAGTGTGGTGATGCAGGATGGAGTCTATTTCACTCTTAATAGTTTTTTTCTAGAGCGGTGCCTACGGAGTTGACAATGCTTCAGCAATTGTCCTTGGTTCGTCATCAACCATATAAGCTACAAAGTCAGGATCGAATGATTTATCCTTCCTGGCCTTTTTACTTTGCCTCGGTTCCATCTCTGGAGTCTCCAAGTTCTGAGAATCTGGAATACTAGATTCCGGATATTCAGCCACTTCGAAGTCCACTAGATCTGAACCATCTAGATCCGGGCAGTCAACGACTCCCGGTTCCTGAGAGCTTTGTTCATAACTTCGTTTGCGAGAGGTTATGTATTTTTCCTTTCTAGGAAAAGTATCCTCAAAGAATTGAGCATTCCTTGATTCCATGATTGTACCCCCGTGGATATCTGAAATATATGACTTATGCACTAAGAAGCGATAAGCACTACTGTTATTTGCATATCCGATGAAAATGCAATCTACAGTCTTAGGCCCAATCTTGACCTGCTTTGGCTTGGGCACTTCGACTTTTGCCAAACAACCCCATACCTTTAAATATTTATAGGTGGGTTTCTTTTCCTTCCATGATTCATATGGAGTTTTGTCGTTACCCTTATGTGGGACTCTATTAAGAATCGTATTAGTGGTAAGGACGGCTTCTCCCTATATGTTTTGGGGAAGACCGGAATTGATGAGCAAGGCATTCATCATTTCCTTCAGTGTGCAGTTTTTGCGTTCAGCAACACCATTCGACTGAGGTGAGTATGGAGCCGTCGTTTGATGAACAATGCCCAATTCGGCACAATATTCCTCAAATAGCGCTACGTATTCTCCTCCTCTATCGCTACGAATGGATTTAATCCGCATGCTTAGTTGGTTTTCAACTTCTGCTTTGTAACGTCGGAACGCTTCAAAGGCTTCATCTTTACTTCTAAACAAGTAAAGGTAACAATACCTTGTGCTATCATCAATGAATGTCATAAAGTACTTGTTCCCTCCCCTAGTTTATGCAAACTTCAAATCACATATATTTGTGTGAATAAGTTCTAGAGGAGCAGTATTTCTTTTGACGGATCGAAAAGGAATCTTTATGAGTTTTGACTTTACGCACACCTCACACTTATGTTGAGGGTTTACGTCAATAGACGGCAACAACTCCAACTTAACCAACCTTTGGATGGACTTGTAGTTAACATGTCCTAATCTATGATGCCATAAATTAGAAGACTCAAACAAGTAAGAAGAAGCTTCAATAATATTACTTGAACGTATTACAGACATGGCGTTAACTTTGAAGAGGCCTTCACAGACGAAGCCTCTTCCCACAAAAGTTCCATTCTTGGTGATTATAAACTTATTGGACTCAAATACTAGCCTAAAACCAGCATTAACCAATAAATGACCTGAAATTAAATTCCTCCTAATCTCAGGGACATGTATCACCTCCTTTAGAGTGAGATCCTTTCCAGAAGTCATCTTCAGGACTACCTTTCCTACCCCCAGTACGTCAGAGGAAGCGTTGTTACCCATGAACAGCTTCTTGTTTGTAACTGGTGTATATGTAGAGAAGGCATCTCTATTTGAACAGATGTGTCTGGTAGCACCCGTGTCCATCCACCATTGCATGGGATTCTCAACAAGGTTTGCTTCAAGCACCACCGCTGAGAATTCCTCAATCATGTCGTCAAGAAGCCTGTCTTTGACGACGTTAACATGTGCCTTGCCTTTGGCCTTCTCTTGTTGCTCAGTCTTGAGCTTGCGACAGTCATTGATCATGTGATCAGGTTTCCCACAGTGGTGACAGTTCCCCTTGAACTTCTCCGCCGCCTGGGTCTTGCCGTCTTTCTGGGAACTTGCACTTCTTGCTTGGGTTCCCTTTGGCCTCAGCTAGATTTGCCTTTGCCTCAGCGGGTTGTTTTCCCCTAGGCAAGGCCTTCTTATTATCTTTCTGAATCTGGAGTTTGATAATAAGTTCCTCAAATGTCATTTCCTTTATCTTGAGTTTTAAGTAACTCATTCCATGAGGGAGGTAACTTCTCCATTAGTGATGCAACCAAAAACTGCTAATTTGGTTTCATACCTTCCAAATCCAGGTGATATAGAATCATTTAGAATTCCTGGACTTGGAACATCACAGTTTTGATATCCACCATTTAAATTTCAGGAATTTCCCAACGATGAATTTCTTCGTATCATCATCTTGTTCGTTGTACTTCTTCTGCAGTTTTTTCCATAACTCTTTGGCGAATCCTACGGTGCAATACACTGTGTAGAGTGGGTCTGACAGACAGTTCAAAATATAGTTCTTACACATGAAGTCACTATGACTTCATGCATCAAGAACCATCTTCATACCATTAATGACATGGATACCTTGGCCCCCTTCAGTCGTTTCAATAGGCTGAGGGTCCACTTCATCTCCAGCTTGTGGAAGATCTTCTGTTAGGAACCTAGTCAATCCCATAACAGTCAGATAAAACAACATCTTCTGCTGCCATCTCTTGAAGTTGGAGCCCATGAACTTTTCTGGGTGTTCATGGTGGAATCCAGAGGGTGGAGGAACTGTAACGTTCCCTTGAGCAGTAGGAAAGGCATTGGATGAGCCTTGAGCAGTAGTGAAGGCATTAGGTATGCCTTGAGCAGCAGTGGGGAAGACAGAGGGGTTGCCTTGAGTAGCAGCAACAACATCATAAACGAGTTGTTCTATTCCAGTCATCTTTCTAAGCACTTACAACAATCTTGTCTTAAGATTGTGGGTTACAACAATTGTAGAAAACGGGAAGTAAGTAAATATTACAAATTGCTAGAAAGGATAAACTAAAAATTACAACAAACTAGAATCAAGAATAATAAGAACTCCTTGTGATTTGCTGAGTCAAGTGATGACACTCTGTCTTTAAGACAAGATTGCCCCGTATATATATCCTATTACGTTGTCGGGCAATAGTCTCCCAAGATAAAACAACAACTTAACAAATGAGCAAAGAAAACTCAAGTGTTACTCTTGTAGAACTTTGAGTAAAGTAAACTTGCTAGAGAGGAAGAAGAAGATTTCAGAAAAATTCTCTAAGTGTTTTCTTTTTGTGTGTTCAACAATTGAGCCAAATGCTTCAATTTATAGTGTAATGAGATGATCCCACAACTAGCCAACTAATGGCCTTCAATAGCCATGTAATGTCACTTATTGAGGGGTTACATTCAGCCAAATAATGGCTGAATTCATGTGCCAAATAATGGAGATTCAATGCTCCAAAACCAGCCCAAAAGTCAGAACTTTCCATCTTCCCATCGCAGCATTCGGCCTCCGAAGCGTCGCGACTCCAGTGACTGAACACCCAATTAGCGCCGCGGCGCTCCGGCGCCTCGGTACCTCAGCTCCGACGGGGCTACGTCGCGGCCCTTCGCGGCGATTTCCGACTCGTTTCATCTTACACTTCTTCATTCGCTTACCAACGTGGAATACTTGTCATTTGGCCAACAACCATCCATCATTCTATGTCTCAAACGTCTTATGTACGTACCAATATCTCTTTCACTAATGAAATTTACGATACTTGGCACTACGTGTGTACGTGTGTGGAAACGACGTTTCCGACGTGTGGGGCCCCAATTGTTCGAGTCATAAATAATGGGATAAACTTAATTTTACATTAGTAAATTTCCAACCGCTACTGAGAGATGCCTACATGAGAGTAATCCATGTAATGTGAGCTAATTCAGAACCCAACAACTTTTAAGATTAATTATAAGAATATTAAGAATCTTGTAAACTTAATGTATTATTTTGGTTAACTATACATGATTAGGAAGTATGAAATTTAATTAGTACATATTTACAGTAGAGAAACTCACATCTTAAGACGATATCGACTAAAGATTGGCTTCAACTACAAGGGATTTTAACATTTTTTACCGACTAGACACTTTTCAGCCACTTTACCATAATAGCTTATAACCATCGTCAGTGTATACTCAGTATATAATCAGTATATTATAAGTGCATAATCAATATACACACCAATGACTATACTAAATAAAGATTGGGGTTTTTTTCTTGTTAGTTTTGTTGGGTTAATATGTAGTGTAAATATCTATAATATAATGTTAAACTAATTATTATGTAAAGTTAATTAGTGAAGCTTTTGTTGATAATTCAGGAACGGTACTGGCGAGGATTTGAGAGAAAAGAAGTTGATGGAGGGCCGGGATGCAGAGAATGACGCTATCCGGAAGAGGAGGCATGCATCGTATAAGAATATGGCATCGAAAGTAAGGATATCCACGTACACAAGAGAATCGCTTGGGAAAAAAGGGCATTGTTCTCAAGCGAGATGGGGGACTTTCGGATATGCCTTCCCTGTCTTATGTTATCACCGCTGTTGATGGGCTAAAGGAGCTGACATACTGAATTTCTTAATCTACGAACGGGATTTAACCTTACCTTCCTTTCCCGGGACCGAAAGCGCCTAAACTAGATCAATGTTAATGTCCGAGGAGGTTGAATGCGAGGTTTCCATAAAATAAATAGTCAGGGGGGAAGCCTTCTCCCTCTCAGGCTAAAGAGTAAAGATAGCCCTTGCCCTCTAATACATGTCACATTGGATTTGCTAGTATTCCTACGGGGCTTAGTATTCCGAAGAGTCATCCTAATCCATGTTGCTATGTTGCTATGGAACTTACCTTAGTGTCCATATATTGTCGCGGGAAAAGGCGCTCAGATGCGCTTACAGTCTTATTACTCTATCCTACCAGAGGACTCGAGGGGCCTTTCGACGCCAGAGCCATAGCAAGACCAGAGCACTCTTCCAGAGTTTTCTTTCAATCTTATCCATGGTCGTGCCTCGTGGCACGGCAGCACCCGTACTATTGAAATGGTTCGTCAGTAGAGATAGCAGAGGCCTTTGTTTAGTCCCAATTTCATGTACCCCTCAAATATATCGTGAGAGTAATAATGGACCTGATTATTTGATTCCATCATATAGAGGATGTTTGTGTAGATAATGTTGGAAATTTGCCTTTGGCAGGAGTTGCGTCCAACCAACTTTAATGGCTTAAACACTAGTGTTCCGCATGTTGGAGAATTCGATTCTTCACACGTGCATAATCTACTAAGTAAGTAGATGACCGTAGGGCCAATGATCGTCAAATTTCGTTGTGAAATGAAAGAGATATTGGTCCACGAAGTGAAGTGTTTGAAGCGTGGAAAAGTGTGGTATTTAGACCAATTCTCCCTCATCGGTGGGGGAAGAAAGATTTGTTTAGTTTATGAGTCTCAAAGTTGGCTTGGGGTTTGGGACCCCAAGGGGTATCCCATGTGTTTAAAGGAGGGACGACCTAGATGTGCTTCGGTTCTAGGATAAGCCCACACGCGCACCGCCGCCGCCCGCCCATCCGGTCTCAGGTCGTATATTATCTTTTTGGATTCAATCTGTTGCACATCAATTCACCATTTATTTTGGTGAATTACTACCTCCATAATTGCCATTACTTGGCCAGTAACAGCAATTATGTGGGCAGTTGGTAAGTCCTCTCCTTCAACTATATAAATGAGTCTTTGCATAATTATTGAGACACACATAAACATAAAAATGAAATCAGTCTTCCTACTACCTTCCAGCATCATTTCATTGCTCAAAATTCTTCAAGATAACACTTGAGTTTCCTTTGCTCATTTGTTCATTTGCTGTTTTATCTTGGGA
Source organism: Anisodus tanguticus (assembly GCA_034509755.1). Taxonomy (NCBI): domain Eukaryota; kingdom Viridiplantae; phylum Streptophyta; class Magnoliopsida; order Solanales; family Solanaceae; genus Anisodus; species Anisodus tanguticus. The sequence goes on from CM067539.1 coordinate 61,287,233, forward strand.
GACAATTGTCCAGGACGTACAAAGGATACATATGGGGCAATCTTGTCTTAAAGACAGAGTGCCATCACTCGACTCAGCATACCAAAAACTATTCCAATTTCTTGTTCAAGTTTATTGTAATTTTAGTTTGTTGTAATACTTAGCAGTTACTTATTTTCGTTTCCTGCACCATTGTAACCAACAAGTTTAAGACAAGATTGTGCTTACTGTAACTGCTGCAACATGACTGGAAACACTGTTGATGCCGCTGCCGCTACTGCTGCCAATCAAAGCAGTAATTCTATCTTCCCTGCTGCTACCTTCACCGCTGCTGCCCAAGGCACGTCCGCTGCCTTTACTGCTCCAACCTCCGCATTCCACCATGAACGGCTTGAAAAATTCATGGGCTCAAACTTTAAGAGATGGCAGCAGAATATGTTGTTCTACTTAACTGTTATGGGCATGGCCCAGTTCCTAACGGAAGATCCTCCACAAGCTGGAGATGAAATAGACCATTCGCCTTCTGAAACGGGTGAAGGGGGCCTTGGTATCCATGTCATTAATGGCATGAAGATGGTTCTTGATACATGGAATCATAACGATTTCATGTGTAAGAATTACATATTGAACTGCTTGGCAGACCCTCTCTACACGGTCTTATTGCACCGTTGGCACTGGCAAAGAGCTGTGAGAAAAACTGCAAAAGAAGTACAACGCACAAGATGCAGGTACTAAGAAGTTCATCGTTGGGAAATTTCAAAATTTTCAAATGGTGGATAGTAAGACAGTGATGTCCCAAGTCCAGGAATTCCAAATGATTCTACATCACCTGGATTTGGAAGGAATGAAACCAAATGAGCAGTTTTTGGTTGCATCACTGATTGAAAAGTTACCTCCTTCGTGGAATGAGTTTATGAGTTACTTAAAACTCAAGACAAAGGAGATGATCTTTGAAGAGCTTATTATCAAACTCCAAATTCAGGAAGATAATAAGAAGGCCTTGCCTGGGGGTAAACAACCTACTGAGGCAAAGGAAAATCTGGCTGAGGCCAAAGAGAACCCAAGCAAGAAGCGGAAGTTCCAGAAAGATGGCAAGGCCCACGCAACGGAGATGTTCAGAGGTAATTGTCACCACTGTGGGACACCTGGTCATAAGATCAAGGAATGCCGCAAGCTCAAGACTGAGCAACAACATACATCCAAGGCTAAAGGCAAGGCGCATGCTAACGTCATCAAGGACACGCTCCTGGATGATATGATTGAGGAGTTCTCGGCAGTGGTGCTTGAAGCAAACCTGGTCGAGAATCCGAGGCAGTGGTGGGTGGACACAGGTGCTACCAGACACATCTGTTCCAACAGAGATACCTTCTCCACGTACACACCGGTCACCGACAAGAAGCTGTTCATGGGCAGCAACGCTTCCTCTTACGTGCTGGGGTTAGGAAAGGTGGTCCTGAAGATGACTTCTGGAAAATAGCTCACTCTGAAGGAAGTGATGCATGTCCCTGAGATTAGAAGAAATTTAATTTCAGGACCTTTATTGGTTAATGCTGGTTTTAGGCGAGTGTTTGAATCCAATAAGTTTGTACTCACTAAGAATGACACTTTTGTGGGAGAGGCTTCGTCTGTGAAGGTCTCTTCAAAGTGAATGACATGTCTGTAATGCGTCCAAGTATTAAAGTTGAACCTTCTTCTTATTTGCTTGAGTCTTCTAATTTATGGCATCATAGATTAGGACACGTTAACTACAAGTCTATTCAAAGGCTGATAAAATTGGAGTTGTTGCCGTCTTATCGACGTAAACACTCAACATAAGTGTGAGGTGTGCGTAGAGGCAAAACTCACCAAGCTTCTTTTTCGATCCATCGAAAGGAATACCGCTCCTCTAGAACTTATTCACACAGATATATGTGATTTGAAGTTCGCACAAACTAGAGGGGGAACAAGTACTTTGTGAAATTCATTGATGATAGCACAAGGTATTGTTACCTTTACTTGTTGAAAAGTAAGGATGAAGCCTTTGAAGCGTTCCGACGTTATAAAGCAGAAGTTGAGAACCAACTAAGCATGTGGATTAAATCCATTCGTAGCGATAGAGGGGGAGAATACGTAGTGCCATTTGAGGAATATTATACCCAAAAAGGCATTGTTCATCAAACGACGGCTCCATACTCACCTCAATCGAATGGTGTGGCGGAACGTAAGAACCGCACATTGAAGGAAATGATGAATGTCTTGCTCATCAATTCCGGTATTCCCCAAAATATGTGGGGAGAAGCTGTCCTTACCGCTAATACGATTCTTAACAGAGTCCCACATAAGGGTAAGGACAAAACTCCATATGAATCATGGAAGGAAAAGAAACCTACATATAAATATTTAAAGGTATGGGGTTGCCTGGCAAAGGTTGAAGTACCCAAGCCAAAGCAGATCAAGATTGGGCCTAAGACTGTAGATTGCATATTCATCGAATATGCAAATAACAGTAGTGCTTATCGATTCTTAGTGCATAAGTCAGATATTCCAAATATCCACGGGGGTACAATCATGGAATCAAGGAATGCTCAATTCTTTGAAGGTACCTTTCCTAGAAAGGAAAAAGACATAACTTCTCGCAAACGAAGTTATGAACAAAACTCTCAAGAACCGGGAGTCGTTGACGGGACCGGATCTAGATGGTTCAGATCTAGCGGATCTCGAAGTGGCTGAATATCCGGAATCTAGTGTTCTAGATTCTTAGAACTTGGAGACCCCTGAGATGGAACTAAGGCGAAGTAAAAAGGCCAGGAAGGATAAATCATTCAGTCCTGACTTTGTAGCTTATATGGTTGATGATGAACCAAGGACAATTGCTAAAGCATTGTCAACTCCAGAGGCATCGCTCTGGAAAGAAGCTATTGAGAGTGAAATAGGCTCCATTCTGCATAACCATACTTGGGAGTTGGTTGATCTTCCTCCGAGAAATAAACTGTTGGGTTGTAAGTGGATACTCAAACGGAAATATAAAGCAGATGGGTCTATAGACAAGTACAAGGCCAGGTTGGTAGTCAAAGGCTATTGGTAGACAGAAGGTCTTGACTATTTTGACACATACTCCCCGGTATCCCGGATGACATCCATACGGGTATTCATTGCGATAGCAGTTTTGCGTGACCTTGAGATACATCAAATGGATGTCAAGACAACCTTCCTAAATGGTGATTTGGAAGAAGAAAATTTATATGGACCAACCCGAAGGGTATGTGATTCAAGGGCAAGAAAAGAAAGTATGTCGGCTTGTCAAATCTCTGTACAGGCTGAAACAAGCCCCGAAGCAATGGCACAAAAAATTTGATAGTACTCTACTATCGAAAGGTTTCGCCATTAATGAGTGTGATAAATGTGTCTACACGAAAGGTAACTCTGACTCATTCGTCATGATATGCATATACGTAGATGACATGTTGATCACATGAAGCAGTCCTAGGGTAATCCTAGAGACTAAGAACATGTTGAAATAATGCTTCGACATGAAGGATATGGGTATCGCAGATGTCATCTTAGGGATAAAAATCTCTAAGACGTCCGATGGACTGGTCTTATCTCAGTCTCACTACATCGAGGATGTTTTGAGAAAGTTCGAGATGTTTGACAGTTCACCGATAAAGTCACCAATGGATACAAATCAAAAGCTTGATAAAAATCATGGTGCACCCGTATACCAGGAGCGATATGCACAGGTGATCGGTAGTTTGATGTATATAACAAACTGCACTTGACCTGATATTGCTTATGCAGTCAATAAGTTGGCTAGCTTTACCCGTAATCTGAGTGATGATCACTGGAAGGCGTTGAATCGGGTATTACAATACCTGAAATACACGTTAACTTTCGGGTTACATTATTCGAGATATCCAGTTGTACTAGAGGGGTACAGTGATGCAAACTGGATATCTGATATAGAGAGCACCAAGTCCACCAGTGGGTATGTATTTACAATTGGTGGTGGGGCTGTGTCTTGGAAATCCTCTAAGCAAACTTGCATCGCCCGATCCACAATGAAATCGGAGTTTATCGCTTTAGACAATGCAGGAGAAGAAGCTGAGTGGCTTCATGACTTCTTAGAGGATATTCCGTGTTGGAACAAACTCGTACCTTCTGTAATGATCCACTGCGACAGCCAGTCGGCTCTAGGAAGGGCACGGAATGCTATATACAATGGAAAGTCTCGTCATATTCGATGGAGGCATAAGACCGTTAGACAACTGATCACCACGGGTATAGTATACATTGATTACATAAAGTCAAAGGATAATATAGCAGACCCGCTGACAAAGGGCTTACCCAAGGATCAGATGTTCTGTCTGTCTAAGGGAATGGGCTTAAAACCCAAAGTATAAGGACCAATACGGTGGTAACCCAACCTTACTGACTGGAGATCCCAGTAATTTGGTTCAATGGGAAAACTAAGCTGTAAAGGTTCATTTAATCACTTCAGTGGAAGCATGAGCACTTTGGATAGTGATTTCCGTAAAGAAATAACAAATCCAAAGTCGTCCCCGCAATAGACGTTAAGTACTATCTGTAGTGTGGGTAAAGGTTAAGTTTTCAAAACCTTTAATGATCCTCAACAGTTGAGGTTAGGTTTAGAGAAACTTTTAATGGTTCCTAACACTCTTGAAGTGGGATATAACATGATACCTTGTAGGAGACCACCTATTTAAGTGCGAGGACAGGCCGCCTCAAATGAACGCACTTAAGAATCCAAGAAGTTGTCCACGGCCACAACGGACAAAATATTACGAAGAAGAGAGTAAGGGAATTTGTTGTGTTGGTACTATTGACTTGGCTTACACTAAACACTGACGGTTCAAGATATCACGTTCACCACACAGTAAGTAAGTCTGATGGTATTTAACTATGGAAGGTTCAAAGCTGAAGCTACCTCTCCTTATGCAACATCGGTCCGCTGAAATATTGCTGGAAAGGAAAAAAGGCACCATGTGAGTGCGCCAAAATCTCTTTCAAGAGGGGATTGTTGGAAATTTGCCTTTGGCGGGAGTTGCGTCTAACCAACTTTAATGGCTTAAACACTAGTGTTTCGCATGTTGGAGAATCTGATTCTTCACACGTGCATAATATACTAAGTAAGTAGATGACCATAGGGCCAAGGATCATCAAATTTCATTGTGAAATGAAAGAGATATTGGTCCACGAAGTGAGGTGTTTGAAGCGTGGAAAAGTATGGTATTTAGACCAATTCTCCCTCATCGGTGGGGGAAGAAAGATTTGTTTAGTTTATGAGTCTCAAAGTTGGCTTGGGGCTTGGAACCCCAAGGAGTATCCCATGTGTTTAAAGGATGGAGGACCTAGATGTGCTTCGGTTCGAGGATAAGCCCACACGTTCGCCGCCGCCGCCCGCCCGTCCCGTCCCGTCCGGTCTCGGTCTCGGTCTCGGTCTCGGGTCTCGAGTCATGGGTTGTGGGCTTCTTCCAATATTATCTTTTTGGACCCAGAATTGTTTTAGATTTACAGTTTGGTCCCTGAAGTTTCAAGTAAGTCAAAATTGGGCAGAGAACTTTCTGTTGGTTATTGGAACGTCAACCAGCCTTAATTTACACTCAATTCAGCCATTTATTTTGGCTAAATTACTCTCCCTAAAGTCCAATCTGTTGCACATCAATTCACCATTTATTTTGGTAAATTACTACCTCCATAATTGTCATTACTTGGCTAGTAACAACAATTATGTGGGCAGTTGGTAAGTCCTCTCCTTCAACTATATAAAAGGGCCTTTGCACAAATTGTTGAGACACACAGAAACATAAAAACGAAATCAGTCTTCCTACTACCTTCCAGCATCATTTCATTACTCAGGATTCTTCAAGGTAACACTTGAGTTTCCTTTGCTCATTTGTTCATTTGTTGTTTTATCTTGGGAGACAATTGTCCAGGACGTACAAAGGATACATATGGGGCAATCTTGTCTTAAAGACAGAGTGTCATCACTCGACTCAGCATACTAAAAACTATTCCAGTTTCTTGTTCAAGTTTATTGTAATTTCTGTTTGTTGTAATACTTAGCAGTTACTTATTTTCGTTTCCTGCACCATTGTAACCAATAGATAATTAAGTATTTATCTACTTTTTCCTAGCTACTAAATGTATTATAGTTAAGTTAATATATATCGTAATTGTGAGGAATTGTTTATAATATCAGGTCATTCAAATGATATTTATACGCTTAAAATATGAAATTTGTAATTTTGAAAATAATACATGTTACCTTCTATGATAAGTAAAGGTGATTTGATCGATGTTGTAAAAATTTCTTACATTAATAATGTATATAATTTAAACTCAATGTATGAGCAAGTGTAACTGAGATTCTTCTTCCAACATGTATTCTAGTTTTGTCCAATGTTTTGTTGGTATAATACCTTCGTTTTGTTTCCCTTTTTTCCCCTCCCCAGGAGCTCCCCCTTACTTCCTTGATGACTCGAACTAGCAACATTCGGGTTGAAAGTGGAGGGCGCTTACCATTTGAGCAATCCCCTCTTGTAAAAAAAAAATAGACCATTTCTTGATTTGTGTGTGTCATCCTTGCGCAAGGGCCATGCTAATCTTCTCTGTATCGTTCCAATTTTATCGAATGTCCCTGAAGGGACAACTATACCATTGCTCCAAGACTCCTTCTTTAAAATGTACAGCAAGTAGGAATCTATCCCGCGACCTTGAAGAGCTAAACACAGCCCCCTCAATTTTATACTTGGGGACTTTCATTCTCTTTAACAAACCAGTTATAGATAGAAGCTTCAATTTTGAAGATTATTATTTAGTGTTAGATTTGATACGAAATTTAAGATTTTGTTTTTGAATATGAGTTATAAACATTTCATAATATTTGTACGACAAAACTTAACTCTTTGCGGTCTTTAACATTCAATACTATGTGACGGCTGTAAAAACTTCTTATTAAAAGTAAAATGAAAAACTTAAATTGAATACATTTCACATTTACAAAGCTATTATTCTTTGTTTAACGAACTAATTAAAAAGAAAGTGATGTCACAAAACTAAAGCTGGCAGAGAGATCAACCAGCATATGATAAAAAAATTTCACTTGTATACACTAGCAATATAAAAACAAAACTCATGCTATCAAGTTCATTAAAAGATAACTATATGAAATTATTCATAAGTAAAATTTGACTGCAAACCTAAAAATAAAGCAAAGAATAACATGCTATATAATAAGTAGCATTGGCATAATTTCATCAAGAGAGTTCATCATCTACTATATTTATATACAAAAATTTTAAACTTATATAGTGTCAATTCATGACAAAGAGGAGTCAAATAAACCCCTTCTGCCTGTCTAGCCAAACGGTAACATATTAAACTATGTTGATAATATAAAAATTATTTTACAACATCAATGTATATATAAGTTAAATCCATATAAAGATGCAAATGAACTAATTAAGCGGCTTGGGAACATGTAATACACAATTAAATAGCATGAGAGTCGTATTAAAAGTGGTCAAAGACAAGAGCTCAGAAAATACATGTCATGCAGTCTTTCTTGGACAAAAGTAATTGACTATCATACGTTACAATATAACCAAAGTAAACGTCATTAACTTAAATTGAGACCGTCCAATCGTTGACCTGAAATAATTTTAAGTCCTTTGTGGCAACATCCAGAAGAAGTCATGTTGAAAGTCCTTAAATATTTCGGCATGTAATAATAGTGATCTACACGACTTCGTACCTTAATTTAATTGATCCAACGTGATTCTGTATTTTATTATGACACATAATATATGATAAGTAAGTCTTTTATTATCAAACAAGAATGTGAAAAGCCTTTAGGCAAGTGATCACTTGAAACTTTGTATTTGTGTCGATCATTAAAGGATGGATGGAATCCCTTTCATTCTCGATCAGATATTTCGAATTTGAAATTTAAAAAGTGAAGAATATTCTGAGAGAGAGTAATGTTTCTTTTTATGAGTCTTACTTGATACAAATTTGATTAATCGGAGCATCGATATAGAATATCTGATGATTATACCATCAAACAGAATCTTAATATTGATAACATCCAATTAAATATTTTCACCAGCTCAATCGTAATAAATTATAGCTGTCGGAGTGTACATAGTGTATAATAAGTACAATCACATACTAATTATATGGTGCTTATGTTGATTAAAATTTATAAAATGTATTTTTTATAGACATTATTAGATTGCTGTATAGTATAAAAATTTAAGAAAGAAGTGATATTTGTGTCATGATCCAAATCCCAGGAAGACGGCTAGACACGACAAAGGAAATGTCATAGCAAAGCTATCTTGTATTCCATCGTATTTCTTGACGAAAGAAAATAATCATATATAGTATTCTCAAATGTACACAAATGATTAATTACAAGATGATTAATCATTTTATAAATCCAAGCATGTGTATATATGTAATATAAAGTCATCACTTTAAGTAATTATACTATTAAAAATAATGTTATCGCTATATTGCTCGTAGCTAGTAAAATTATTTAATAATTCATCGTTAAATAGATCTAAAAATAAATTTTACTATTTAGCTATGAATTTATTCGTCTTTAATTAATTTTTTTAGCAGGGTTATCAATACTTATTTGATACTGTAAGCCTCTTAATTGAGGCCTGTGACTATGCCCCAGTTACTGGATTCACCCTATTGGGCTTCCACCTGTGATGACAATATATTGGGTCATTTGCACTTTTATTCTTATTTTGTGTTGGTCTTTAAAATTTTCCCACATAACAAATAATTTTTTCGCATATAAGTTTATATTTTCACATTATAATATTTCATAAATTATACCCCGTGCCTTTAAAGAACTCATGTCACACTAAATATAAGTTTGATTTGAAGAGCAAAAATAGAGACCAATCCATTTGAAGGAAAATCGTGCAATTAAAGGGTCATTTGCACTTTTTCCTTATTATTATGTTGGTCTTTAATTTTACCCCTCATAACAATTAAATTTTTTGCGGGACATAAATCTATATTTTTACATCATAATACCATAACAACATATTCAGTATAATTTCATAAGTTGGGTTTGTGGAGGGTATAATGTACGCAGACCCTACCTCTACCTTGAGGGGATAGAGAGGTTGTTTCCGAAAGACTCTCAACTCAAGATAAAAAATAAAAAAAACATTTTTAAAAAAATATGTTCATAATATTTCACAAATATACTTACATGACTTCAATTTCTAAAAGAACTTATCTCCATTAAACATAAATTTTAATGAGAGGGATAAAAATGTAGACCATCCCATTTGAAGGGAAAACCATGCAATTTGCAATATGTCCTCTATTAAGGGGATTGCCTCCACAATGGCTAAAAAGGTCCAGTTTGCCCTCTTTTGGATACTGCAAACTACTTGGTCAAATTAATTTACTGGCCAGGGCATCACCCCTTCCCATGTAAATATTAGAATTGGCTTTATCCGTTAATTTTTTTGATTATTGAAGAATTTAAATCAAACACATAATTTGCAAGATTATTGAATTTATTTAACTAATCAAATAGTGTAATCACATGTTTATGAGACATGAACCACACTGAAATAGCCACAGTCTATAATCGTATTTTAGTTACAGAAGTTTGTTCTTGCTTTCGGGGAAGAATCTCTAATAGAATCTTCAGGGGAACTTTAATACTAACAGTTGTGTCTTTTCATCCTTTTAATATAAATTAAATATATAATAAATATATATTTATTTCTTATTTATTACTATTTATATGAATTCGAATTGATCCACATGGGTGACCCGATTCAATTTCCTTCAATTATTTTTCATGAGCTAAGCTGTAAAAAATTAATTAAAATTATCAATAAATTTTATTTAAATATTTGAATTACATTTATTCCAATCGAACACTCGAACAGATAATAAAATATTTTTAATTGAACTCTTGAGCAAGCAAAGCTCTGTATATGGCTTCCTTATTGGAAGAAGAGAAGGATTTGAAATTCACATTTATATCACTATATTCTTGTTTCTAAATACGACAAAATGGCAGTCACTTTAATAAAGTTGGATAAACAGGATATTAATTTCAGAATCTTCAGTGGTCTTTGACCACTAATTACTTATCTTGGCAATTAATCCTTTAACTCTTTATCTATAAATTTACTTACTAATAATGCATATTCAAATAATTTGAATTTTACATTTTCATTATTTTTGTACACAATAATGGTGTAGACTACTCCCTCCGGTTCAAAATAATTGTTCACTTAGTTATTTTATTTTGATTCAAAACAAATATCTTCTGACATAATTAAGAGGAATTAACTATCTGACAGAGAAAATTTGATAGTTTGGAGATATCATAAATCTATGCTCTGAATTGATATAGATTTTATTTTTGGGTATAACCATCTGGCAGGAAAAATTGGTAAATATACATTTTGTGGAAGGCTAATTTAGTGTCTAGCCACTTCTTAATGTAAAAAAAATTAATAAATATGTCTGATAAAAACATGGTCAAACTCATGAAAACATTTCCGACGGTACGAACATTTATTAGTTTGAACTCGTATTTAGAGTTTGAACACTATGAATCGTTCCTAAAGTTTGAACTGATAAAGGTTTGACTCATGTAATCATTCATGGAGTTTGAAACTCTAGCAAATTTTCATACTTAGATTGTGAAAGTTCGAACTCCATGAATCATTCCTGAATTTAAACTGATAAAGCTTTGGACTCCATGACTAACAAATTTTCGAATTCCAACACATGCATTGTACCAATTTTCTTATCAAACTGTCGAATTGTGTTTGAAACTCCACTTATCAAAGCTTCAAACTTCAACACGGTATGCTAAAATTGTTTCATATTTTAAGTAGTGGTAATTTTACCCCAAAATTATTTTTTAAAAAAAAGTGGATAATTTCTCAATAAAATTTCAAACGGTTGCTTAATATTAATTAGTGGTCCGAAAAATGGTCTTCAAAACTAATTTTTACCATTTGACCAGATTCGAAATTCACTAGCTCCGCCAATATAAATTTGCTCTACACATAAAGCGTTCCCTACCAAAAACATTTCAAATACCAACATAGTATATTGGTATTTATGATTTTCTAGGACTACATCAAAACAATCTTTTAAATTCAAATGGAGCAAAAACAAAAAAACAAAACCGTCCAAATTCAAGATTATATTTAAAAGTAAAAGAAGATATTATTAAATCTTGCAAACTATATGGCCTATTTACTGCCAGTGTTTGACAATAATAAATCCTGGGGACAGTTGAGCTGTCGTTATACATTCTTTTCTTCAAATGAATAACCAATACAAAGCTTTTGCCTTAATAAAAGCTGGAACTCAACTTGTTTCTTCCCTTCTTTTAGAATGGAGGGTCACAATCATACATATTCAAGTAAATCATAAAAAGGCTAGTGGCATGTCACAAGAAATTAATTTTACTTGGATCTGTAAATACATGTTCTATAAATAGTGTAATTAATATGTATCCTAAACCCCAAAAAGAAAAGAAGTTTTTACACAAATAACCGATCCTATTTAATGTTTACTTTAATTTGCTTAGCCGGAATACATAGATTATACAATGTTATATACTCCTTCTGGTCAACTTTACTTGTCATGATTTCCTTTTACACATTCCTTAATAAAACAATAACTAAAAGGATAATTTGACAAAATTATCTTTTTTTAGTTTTTTTGAACTTAATTAAATACTACTCTGTTTTATACACGTTAATCCTTCTCCACATTTGATGGGTAATGTCAAAGGTTGAAACTAATAATAATTATATCTTAATTTTCTAAAATGACAACTATTTTGGACTAGTTATCTCTAGTATACATGGCAACTAAAATGGACCGGACGAAGTACATATTATACATGAAGTATACATATATTATACATCTTCCTTCTAATTTTAATTTAAGTGATTGAATGAACGATTATTTAATTAATTCTTCAAAATAAAACAAAACATTACATTTATAAATAATTATGTAAGACCGGATCTTTTTCATATAGATCCTAGTACTCTCGATTCGTAATTTGTTTGAGATTGATGCACAATTACTATTATTCTATAGCTCTCTTGTATGTCTCAACCATGGAAGGTTGCTTCTTAGAATATATAAATCTCATCGTGTTTAAGTAATACATTATATGTTTTATAATTTTTGTACTGTGGTGGGATGGATAGGATTCCTCCATCTATAATCAGAGATCTCAAATTCGAACTCAAAAAATACAAAAAAAAAATCCATGGGGAATTTTTGTACAATCTATTAATTCTAATATTTGTGTCTTATACCTTGGAACAAAAAGAATTCCGACAATAAAACAAAATTAAAAATTAATAAGAAGAGAAAAGAAATAAAAAAGTAAAGAAAGTACATTATCAAACCATTGAGTCCTCTAACGTTCTTGCATGTCTTGACCATGCATGATGATGATTATTTGGTTGTCATTACATTAGAAATCCAACCTATTTTCTTGCTAACTTTTGGTAACTTTATAGGAGTCCTAATTATTTTTGTGTCTATAAGATAAAGAGTTATTTTAATATATTTTTTATATTCCAAGTGGTTGGATTAGGTCTTCTCGTAGCCTGTCTATGATTGTGATATCCACTTACTTCATATAACATTCTTTCCCCTTCTTATTCCTTTGATGTGACTCTCCCAGCATAACACAAGCTGCATGTTGGTTAATTTATAAACATATCTATTTCAAGATTCTCTTCAATTTCTTCTTCCTCCTAAAATGAAGAAGTATGACTGCTAAATTTAGTAGGCGTTTGAACATGAATAAAGTGATAATAAAAAAAAAAGAGTAGTATTTGAAGTTAGGAGCCAACCTTTTGTATGAAGTACGAATTTACGTGAACTCAATAGTTTTTGTTCAGACATTGTATTTGTCTTAAAATTTTATAAATTTATAAATATTTTATTGAATCCAATTATTATTGTATATTAGTTTGAGGTTGTTATAGGAATTAACTCATAAACTTCAAATTTTGGATATGTTTCTATTTTGAAATTGAAGTTGAAAAATGATGTATTTGAAAGTTAAGATTGTGTTTGGACTCTAGACATGCAATTCACTTGAAAAAAAAAGTTAATGTTTCGTGAATGGGAAAACATTCACTTGAAAAATTGGTCTCTATTGTATAACCAAACAATACTATAAAAATATTTATAAAAAAAAACTCATGTCCAAACGTGCTCTTAATTTCTTACATTAACTAAAGTATTAAAAAATTTTGTATTAAAAGAAACTACTAAAATGTATAAATCACAATTTTATTGGTTTAAAATATTTTGAAAAAGTATCATTCTCAATTATTTTTTTAGTTTGGCATATGGGGTGGGACTGGAAACTTCAGTAGACCCATTCTTATGTCTTATCCAACAATGAGAATGTTTTATTTTATGTGAAGATTGCTCCTAAAATTTGAGTTACTAATTTACAAATTAACCTCGACAATTAATGTCTTAGTGAGTACAACGGAATCCACAATTGTTACATTAAACTATTGTTTGGGACACTCCCTTGGAAAAGCAGGTGTCTTCAGCATTGACCCATCTTCTGCAGTTCCGATTGCTATTCTTGCGTATGCGTGTCAGTTTCTAAGCCCCTAAAACACGAAGCTGCTTTAACGGTCGGTACATAATTTTTACTAACTGGTGCTCATGTATTCTATATTGTATTTGTCGTTGAAAAAATAACATATATTGGTTAAGAATTCTACCCAAAAGTTGCTCCTGTTCCATCAACTTCCCATGTTGCTGCAGCTTTCAAATGTATGGAGCAAATTCATACAGAAGATTACCATGCGAAAATATATTTTCTCTATTTCATTGATTATTGTGTACAATATACATAATGTTATATAATTATTTACATGGCTATAAACTAGGTAACTAAATCTTCCTAATTACAATTGGAATATAAATTTACCTAATATAAAAGATATATAAAATATGGTAATATTCTATCAATGGTAATATACAAGATATGGTAATATTCTATCACACCCCCGCAGCTAAAGCGGGAGGTTCTCGTACGCTAAGACTTGCTCGAAAATCATCAAAGAGTATGCGCGGAAGTCCTTTAGTGAATATGTCAGCAATCTGATATCGGGATGGAACATGAAGAACACAAACTTGTCCACGAGCAACTTTCTCACGTACAAAGTGAATATTCATTTCAATATGTTTAGTGCGCTGATGTTGAACGGGATTGCCAGAAAGATATATCGCACTTACATTATCACAGTAAACCATTGTAGCCTTATGGATTGGGCAGTGAAGCTTAAGTAGAAGGTTGTGTATCCAACAAGACTCAGAAATGACATTCGCTACACCTCTGTACTCAGCTTCGGCACTGGATCGAGACAGAGTAGGTTGTCTTTAGAAGACCAAGAAAGTAAGTTATTTCCGAGGAACACACAGTAACCTGACGTGGATCGACGAGTGTCAGGACATCCACCCCACTCAGCATCAGAATAAGATGTGAGGACTTGTACATGTGTAAGCCGAAATGAAGAGTACCTTGTACATATCACAAAATACGTTTGAGGGCATTTATATGTTCATCCGTCGGGTTGTTTATATGTAAGCATATTTATTGTACGGCATAGGATATATCTGGTCTCGTGAAAGTGAGATACTGCAATGCTCCTGCTAAACTATGATAGTGAGTTTGGTCGGCATACAGAGAATATGAAGAGGCACTGAGTTTGGAATTAGTGTCCACCGGTGTGGGTCGATCAGCAAGACGTCATGCATGCTAGGTCTGCAAGACGTTATGCCTGCTCGGTCAAGAATCTCTTCGGCATACTTCTTTTGACAAAGAAATAATCCACATGCATGTCTCGTAACAGTAATTCCCAAAAAAATAGCTTAGGGGCCCCAAATCTTTCATAGCAAACTCAGAGGCAAAGAGTGACATGATGGATCAGCGAAGTGCATCAGAAGATGTAGTAAGTATGATATCATCAACATATAGTAGGGTTCATATACACCTCCCTTTGATTCTCATCTTGAAGCAAAAGTGAGTATGTATGGTTGATTCCTGACAGGTGGATTAATCATAAGTATATTTCCTCTTGCTGCACCATAAACATCATTCAATCCTGAAAGTAAATATTTACTTTGATTATGGACATAATCACAGATGATTTCCATAATCTATCATTCCCCCGCAGTCTTAGCGGGAGGCTCTCGTACGCTGAGATTGTCCCTGAAATCATCAAAAGTATTTACGGAAGACCTTTTGTGAATATATCGCCAATCTGATAGCGGGATCGGAAATGGATAACACGTACTTGTCCATGTGCAACCTTTTCACAGATAAATAAAATATACATCTATATATGTTTAGTGTGTTGATGTTGTACGAGATTCCCTGACAGATATATCGCACTCACATTATCACAATAAGCGTCGGTTGCCATTTTTATTGGATAATGGAGTTCCAATAAAAGATTATGAAGCCAACACGAATCAGAGACAACATTCGCAGCCCCTCTATATTCGGCTTCAGCAATAGACCGAGATAACGTGGGTTGGCGCTTCGATGACCATGAGATCAAATTATCTCCGAGAAATACACAATAATCATAGGTGAAGCGTTTGGTATCCGGGCATCCACCCCAATCAGCATCGGTATAAGATGTGAGACCAGAAATGGCTGACTTATACAGATGTAAGACAAATCAAGAGTACCCTGAATATACCGCATAATTCATTTGAGAGCACCCATATTTTCCTCATTCGGGTCATACATATGTAAACATATATGTTGAACAACATATGATATATCAGAGGTCTCGTAAAGGTGAGATATTGCAATGCCCATACTAAACTGCGGTAATGTGTCGGATCGCCGTATGGAGACCCTGCAGAGTTACTCAACTTAGCTTTGGTATCCACCGGCGTAGGCGACGGCTTGCAAGAAGACATGCCGGCTCTGTCAATTATCTCCTCGGCATATTTTCTTTGACAAAGAAATAGACCATATGCATGTTGAGTTACAGCAATGCCCAAAAAATAGTTCAAAGGACCCAAATCCTTCATAGCAAGTTCAGATGCAAGAAAGGACATAATAGACTGTCGAAGAGAAGTAGATGATGTTGTGAGGATGATGTCATCAACATAGAAGAATATATGCCATGCCATTCCCTTTCTGATAAATAAACAAAGATTGGTCAGATTTGCTATGTGAGAAGCCCATTGTGTAATCAAACCCGGCAAACCTGTTATACCATACTCGGGGGGGCCTATTTGAGACCATATAAAGATTTCTTTAACAAGAAAACATAATCAGGATGAATAGGATCTCGGAATCACAAAGGTTGGTGCATGTAAATTGTTTCCTATATGTGATCATGTAGAAACGCATTCTTTACGTCCAACTGATGAATGGACCATGATTTTGACAGAGCCAAACTGAGAATTGTCCAGATAGTCGCCGGTTTAACAACTGGATAAAGGTTTCACCACAATCCACTCCAACCTGCTGAGACCTGCCATCACCAACAAGATGGGATTTGTGCCTCTCAAAGGAACCATCATATTTCTTTTTATGACAAAAAATCAACATTACGAATTATGTTTACATTAGAAGGACATGGCACCAACGTTGGATAGTTGATCGGAAAACATTTTTAACTCTTGACAATATGCGGAGAGGTTTGGAAAATCATCCATTTTGACATTGGTGAATTGATTTTCTAGATAAACCGCACGAGAAATCTTGTTATCTTAAAAAATATTTTGCAAACGCTCCTTGCTTGTTGAGCCGTCGAATCCGGTTCCAATATGGTGTGCAAAAGATCATTTGATATGGTGTCGTAAATTCATTGAAGGACTATAGCATCCAAGCGAGATCAAAGAGTCATGTCAATATCGGTAGACTTTTCCATGACACCCGATTGAGGCTTTGGAGGAAGAATATAGTCAATAACTTAGTATGCGCGGTAATGGATTTTGAATAACTCCACCCAAGATGAATATTGCCCTTTTCCATCTCAGAATTACCGGAATGAAGTTCTTGACGTTATTTACGGCAAGAGCGGGATGGAATTTGTTTTGGTCGGCCATTGTTTCCCGAGAGAAAACAATAAAAGAGTAGGAGGAGGTAGGGTTTCGATAAAGGTGGATGGTGGCGGAACTAGGGTTCCGGCAAGTTGGGTCGGCCGACTTTAAGGTTAGGTTTTAGGCTAGGATTAATTTTTGGCTCTTGATATCATGAAGGAAATATTTTCCGTGATCTTTCCATTCCTTGAATGTAATAATATATACATGTTTTCAAGACTAAGTTTAGACTACAATTATGGTAGAATATAATCAGAATATTACAATTTAAATATAAAATATTTACTTTGATTATGGACATAATCACATATGATTTTCATAATCTATCAAATTATGTGATAGTTTCATTTAAAAGGTCAAGATATTATGGAAAAAATAATTTTATTTATTTGATTATGCCTTTAATAAAGAGAAGATTGGTGTTTTGATCCGACTCATCATTACAAATGTTCTTTTAGTTATATGAGCCTTCTTATAAAAGATCAACAACATACACAGTGTAATCCCATAAAGTTGGATCTAGGAAGGGTAGGATGTATGTAGACCTTACTTCTACATTTGAGGGGTAGAGAGGTTGTTTTCGATAGACTCTCGGCTCAAAAGAAATAGTCGATGCAGAATTGCAAAAAAGACCCTTTTTATATAAAATCGATAAATAAAATATGAGAAATATTTATATTATTATTATTATTATTATTATTATTATTATTATTTTCCTCTATTCAAATTATAAATGAGTGGACGAATTCTCAATTTATACTCCTAGTTGCATGACAATTGTTTTTGTTGATTTGTATAGTTCTTGTGTTTGGGACTGGAACGGTAACATTGCTTTTTGATTTTCTCACGGATGTCAAATCCCTTCTCAAAACTCCAGCGAATTTCACTTTCACATAGATGTTTTTGACAAAATTTGGACATTTGGCTCTCTTCTTCACAACTCACAGTTTTTACACCCTCAAGAATCTGTTCCACCTCCGCACCAGAGCTCTGAGCTTAGGTGAAACTCAGTAGCCAACATGCACCACACCGATCCACCGCCTCCACCACATTAACGCCGGAGTTCCGAGCTCCGGTGAATAAATTTTTTTTTGCTCTATTTTTGCAGGTACCACCAGATCTGCCATGACGTACATCTGGGTTCTATCTCTCCGTTCTCCCGCCTAGCATCCGGGTACAAACTTTTCAGCATGAAACAATGATTTTAGGCAGTGAACAGTGTGTTTCGGCGTGTGAACGGTAATTTTCGGCATGTGAACAAGTTCTATCAGCCTGGAGTTGGTACCTCCAGTTGGCAATACTCAATATTTGTCATTATTCTTGTAGTTAAATTCTTGCGTGTTGCGTTATATTAAATCTTGACTTTACATTCTTGCATTTATTCTTCTTGTCCATTGCTTTATCATTTTGGCATGTAGTAGCCTGACTTACCTTTAGATTCTTGCTAACTTGTGCTTTAGTATTGGTTCCCGTGTGTGTTAACGATAACCTTTGACTAGTATTTTTTTTTGCACTAGTGGCTTTGGTGAATGATGGTAGAATAGGGTCATGTTCTCGGTCGGGGATGGGGGTGAGGGTTAGGGGGTAAGTGGGGTAAGGGAGATGTTAGGCTGAGAATAGGATCTTGGAACATTGAGACTTTAACGGGGAAGTCCATAGAGCTAGTTAAGATTCTTAAGAGGATGAAGATTAATATAGCCTGTGTCCAGAAGACCAAATGGGAAGGACCTAAGGCTAAGGATGTAGACGGGTATAAGTTATTATTCGGGTAGGTCGAAGTATAGGAATGGGGTAGGCATTTTAGTAGACAACGAGCTAAGAGATCAGGTGGTAGAGGTTAGAAGGGTCAATGACAAGATGATGTCGATTAAGTTGGTAGTTGGAGGGTTCACTATGAACATTATTATTGTGTATGCGCCATAGGCGGGCTTGAACGAAGAGGAGAAGATGCGCTTTTGGGAAGATTTGAATGAAGTGATGGGAGGTATACCACCCACTGAGAAGTTATTTATAGGAGGGGATTTCAATATACATATTGGGGCACTTCCGGGGGGTTATGATGATGTGCATGGAGGTTTTGGCCTCGGGGACAGGAACGGGGAGGCGTCTCGCTTTTGGAGTTTGCTAGAGCTTTTAGGATGGTGATAGCCAATTCGAGGCTTCTGAAGAAGGGGGAGCATTTGGTGACTTTCCATAGTTCGGTGGCTAAGACTCATATAGACTTTTTGCTCCTTAGGAAGGTTGACAACGGTCTTTGTAAAGACTACAAGGTTATTCCGAGAGAGTATCTTACAACTCGACATAACCTTTTCGTGATGGATTTGGAAATCAAGATGGAGAAGAAGAGGAGGGTTGTGGATGACAAGTTAAGAATCAAATGGGAGAGTTTAACCATGGCTAGTGCAAAGGAGATTGGGGAGAGATTGATGGCCAAGGGGGCTTGGGAGAGTAGTGGAGATGCGACCAGTATATGGGATAGAACAGTCAGTTACATTCGGGATGTTGCTAGAGAAGTAAGGGGTATCGCAGGGTAGCCATGGTGGGCATCGAGAGGACTAGTGGTGGAATAGTAAAGTTCAAGAGAAGGTGGAAGCAAAAAAAGCGGTGTATGCGAAATTGGTAAAAAGCAAGGATGAGGTGGAGAAGTGGACGAATACATAATTGTATAAGATGGCGAGGAAGGAGGCAAAGCTAGTGGTTACGACGATGAAAATAACGGCTTTTGAACGTATGTATGTGGAATTAGAGGGAAAAAATGGGGATAAGAAGTTGTAAAGACTAGCCAAGGTGAGGGAGATGAGGGCCCGTGACTTGGATCACGTGAGGTGAGGTGCATCAAGGATGAGGACGTCAAAGTACTGGTGGATGACGTGTATATTAGGCAGAGGTGGAAGTCTTACTTCCATTAACTCTTGAATGAAAAAGAAAAGATAAAGACATTGTGTTGGGAGATCTGGAGCAATCTGGTAGGTAACGGAATTTTGGGTATTGTGGAAGCATTAAGGTTGATAAGGTTTAGGGTGTTGTTTGCATGATGCGCAAGGGACGAGTGACCGGGCCTAATGAGATCCTAATTAAATTTTGAAAGAGCGCAGGCAGGGCAGGTTTGGAGTGGCTGACGGAGTTATTTAACATCATTTGTAAGACGACGAGAATGCCCGAAGAATGAAGGTGGAGTACAATTATTCCTTTGTACAAGAACAAAGGTGAAATTCAGAGTTGCAACAACTATAGGGGAATCAAGCTGCTAAGCCACACTATGAAAGTTTGGGAAAGAGTTGTGGAGATGAGGGTGAGAAGAGGCATGTCTATCTCCGAGAAACAGTTGGAATCATGTCGGGGCGTTAGACTATAGAAGTCGTCCATCTTATTAGGAGGTTGGTGGAGCAGTATAGGGAGAGGAAGAGAGACTTACATATGGTTTTCATCAACCTCGAGAAGGCATACGACAAAGTCCCTAATGAGGTTCTATGGAGATATTTGGAGGTTAGATGTGTACTTGTGGCGTACACTAGGGTAATCAAGAATATGTATGATGGAGCCAAGACTAGGGTAAGGACAGTAGGAGGAGACTCGGAGCACTTCCCAGTGATGATGGGGCTGCACCAGGAATAAGCTCTTACCCCATTCTTATTTGTCTTGGTGATGGATGGACTAACGTGACAAAGCAAGGGGGAGGTGCCATGGTGTATGTTATTCGCAAATGACATAATCCTGATTGATGAGACTCGCAGCAGAGTGAACGCTAAGATGGAGGTTTGGAGACAAACTCCCGAGTCTAAAGGGTTCAGGCTGAGTAGGACCAAGACAAAATATTTGGAGTACAAGTTCAGTAACGGGAGCGACCTTGAGATAGACGTGGATGTGAGACTTGGTACTTAGTTCATTCCAAATAAATAAAACTTCAAGTACCTCGAGTCTATTATCCAATGGAATTGAGAGATTGATGACGATGTCACACATCGTATTGAGGGAGGGTGGATGAAATGGAGGCTCGCATCTGGAGTGTTGTGCGATAAAAATGTGCCACAAAAACTTAAAGGCAAGTTCTATAGGGTGGTGGTTAGACCGACTATGTTGTATGTGGTGGAGTGTTGACCGGTCAAGACTTTGCATACCCAAAAGATGAAAGTTGTGGAGATGAGGATGCTAAGATGGATGTGTGGGTATATAAGGAGGGATAGAATTAGAAATAATGATATTTGGGACAGAGTAGGAGTGGCCTCAGTGGAGGATAAGATGCGGGAAACGAGGTTGAGATGGTTCGAGCACGTGCAGAGAAGAGACACAAATGCCCCAGAGCGGAGGTGTGAGAGGTTGGCTATGGACGGGTACATGAGGGGTAGAGGTATGCCGAAGAAGTATTGGGGAGAGGTGATTAGACGGGATATGGCGCAGGTGCAACTCACTGAGGACGTGACCTTAAATGAGGGTTATGAAGGACACGAATTACGGTAGAAGGATATTAGGTAGTCCTACCTACGCTTACAAACTGGTAGTTGTAGTGTTATTATTGTAGGCTCGCTTAGCCTATCATACTAGTAGGAACAATATTTATTTATAGTCCAATGTTGTTTGATTTATGCTGCTATGTGTATTTTATTTGTCTTATTTACCTGCATTAGTTATTGCTTCTTTTTCAGAAGTCGCTATTATGTCTTAGTCGCTTTGTTTGTCTTACTTTGCTTGTGCTTGTGCTTGAGTCGATGGTCTCTCGAAAACAGTCGCTCTACCTACCAAGGTAGAAGTAAGGTCTGCGTACACTCTACCTTCCCAGACCCCACGTTGTGGAATTTCACTGGGTATGTAGATAAATTTTCCTGTTTTTATACATAATGACTATTTTCATCACAAGTGCCACATATTATTTCTTCAAGAAAGAATACATATATTGTTAATTAATTATATCACAAACGTTCACATATATAAAAAATAAAGTTAGGATTCGAAGCTTATAAGTTCAGAATTTTAGTCCTTTTAAGTTACTGACGTCTAAAGTAATAATTTGTATAAATTGAGTGAATTTCTTAAAATATATACAAAATTTGTATCAAATTATTGAGTTCAGTCTAGAGGTGGCAAGTGGGCCGGGCTCGGGTCTGGCGGGGTCGGGGTCGGGGCGGGACGGGCGAAGGGGGCGGGGTCGGGGCTGGCGGAGTTTGGCGGGGTCGGGTTTGGCGGGACTTGCTCCAATCCCGTCCCGATCCCGATCCCGATCCCGTCGGAATCGGGGCGGGTTTTCCTTTTCTTTTTTTTTAATAACATATGTACAAAAAAAACTCAATAAACAAGACAAAATAGTGTAATAAAAACATCCCAAGGTTGTTTTTGTTCCTCTTATATTATTTAATAGACATATGATTTTTTTGTAATACAAATACAATTGTCTAAAATCTAAATTGCAACTTTGTGGTGTTGTCCAAAAGTTACAAATTACATAATAAATTGCAATTAAAAAAATTACATTCTCAAAAAAACCTGTTCTAATTGCTTGATAATTTCCTGTGTTTTTTCGGTTGGAATTGGTATTTGTTGGTCAAATTGATCCACGTCGCTTCCACCACCTTCGGATAAGATTTCGTTGTAGTTTTCGTCTTCTTCTTCGTTGATCTCCGGTTGACCGCACCTTCTCCGCTCCGCTCGTATCCAATATCTGAATAATACTGTAATTTCCAAGCTGTCTCCGGCTAATGAGTGTCTCTGCGGTCTCCTATTTGATATCTCCGCGGCGAAAAAGCGCTTTCGACGCAGCTTGATGACGCTTGAATGTTCAAAACATCTCGGGCCATCAATGAAAGTGTCGGAAAGGTCTTCTCATTCCCCTCCAGATTTCAAAGCAAGTCTTCATGTCCATCTTCATTGATAACTTCTTGGTACGGTACGAACCCTGCAAAACAAAAATATCCAACTCGCTAATTTGGTTAGTAGTAGAGGTACGACCGCACATTCTATTTCTAGGCTTTCAATACTAGCCGCAGGAAACAACATGTCTTTTGTGAGGTTATGTTGAAGATGAAGAAGATGGTATGGAAGCCGGTAAGTTACTAGCATTTTCTTGTTGATAAAACCTATATATTTTTTTTCATTGGTCTTCTACGCTAGACAACACTTCTTCTTTAGTTTGTTCAATAGGTGGTGGGTGATTTAGATTTTTGGGACTTAGAGGTGGTAGTACCTCTATACAATCGTAAATAATTTCAATTAGTGATTTAGTACCGTCTATTTTAATAGTCGAATTTAATACATGACCAATAATATAAATAGTGGGAATAGGAATAAAATATTTTTTTATTTTGATAAACATTTTTTTAATAGCTGCCATAGAAGCTGATTTTTCCATATATTCACTAAGTAATAAAAATATTATAGTTATATAAAACAACATAGTTGAAATAGTAGGATAATATATATCGGAAAATTCTTTTGTTGCTTGAAGACATTTCTCTAAAAATACAATAAGTTCGGAAATTTTTACCCAATCACTATCTACAATCATATCAGCTGAATTTTGATTATGAGAGTTAAAAAATAAAGTTATAGGTTTTCTATAGTCATAAGCAACAAGTAGTTGCTCGTATAAAGAATTCCACCTAGTGGATACTTCTTGTGGAATTTTTCTATAAGATAGTCCACAATCGTGACATGTTTTTTTATATTCTTTTATTCGTTGTACTTTATTACTTTTAAAAATAAAGTTTATAGAAAATTGTATTTTACTAAGAATGTCTTCAAAAAGTGATAGACCATCCTTTACAATTAAGTTATATATATGGCACGCGCATTTTATATGAAAATGATCTGGAAAAGATGGAGTTAAACTATTTTTTAAAATTGTAATTGCGTAATTGTTAGAAGAAGCGTTATCTAATGTAATAGTCATAATTTTATCGGTTATTCCGTAATAATGGCACACTTGATAAATATTATCTGCAATAAAAGTACCAGTGTGCCTATCATCTATATATCTATACGCTAAGATACGTTTTTGCATAGACCATTTATAATCTATCCAATGACAAGTTGCAGCTAAATAATCATGGCCGTTAGTATTACGACCTATATCAGACATGATAGATACTTTGCCATTAAAATGATATAATGAATAACGTAAATATTGTTGATATTCATGCACGAATTTTAATACATCTCTCTTAACAACTGATCTAGGAAAACCGTTAAAAGCGAGGATTATATATATCTCTAATGTAATGAATAAAATCGGGAGATGAAGAAATGAAAAAGGCAAACCCTCCACAAAGAACTAATTTTGATATTGCTTCCCTATCTCTATGTTTATTGTATTTAGGGCCTACAATTCCCCCGTCATAGGGTTAATTTGACCATGTACTTGGTCCCGGACAAGATATCGGTATGTGAACCTTGTCCCGATGGAGCGGCGTTTGCGCACCCGATTTTGAAGCCTCGATATTGGGCATACCTAGCTAGGATGAGCACTTACTACGTGTCTAATTAAAACCCCCGTCCCACCGTGACCTTTTCCAGTTTTAACTTTTAAAACATTTTTACAAATTTTACATATAGCTACTTGATTCTCTACGTCCCTATAAAAAAATGTCCATGCATTTGATTTTAATGGTCGTTTTGCTGGACATCGTCTCATACTAGGGGGAATAGGAGGTATTTCAGTTGAAGGTGCACTAGTGGGTGTGTTGTCATCAACATTAGTGGGTGTATCATCTAGATCATCGTCTAAATTAAAGTCTTCTTGAGTTCCAGATAATAGCTCCTTGTCTAAATCTAATGGTATTGTAGGAAAATGTTGAGTATCAACAAAATCATCTTGTGTAGGAATAAGATGACTAGAAGAAGTACCCTTGCCGTGGTTGCCCCTACTAGAAGAAGCACCCTTACCATTACCCTTAAACATACATCTTAATCCTTCCATTTTAATTATGATAATATATAATTAAAGATAATAAAATTAAGTGCGCTAAATAAAATAAACAGACAATAATAATTTAATGAAGGAGCGAATGTACCAAACGCCGACGTAACGTCGACGTGTAATCGAGAGGTTGAAAATTGAAACTTTGCTCGATGGAAGATCCTCAAGCTAGTTTCCAACTTCACTCCCAATTCCAAATGAATAAATAAAATTGAATATTTAGTAAACAATGTAGACTTGTAGAGAGATATATTGAGAGATTAGAGAGATTGTAGGAAGATTTGTGAGAAAGATGAAGAGAAAATGAGTTATTTATAGTTGAAAATTTGGGTTAAAGTGTAAATATAATAACTTATGGGTTAAAAATAAATATTAAGGGGTAGGGGGGTTGGGGGAGGGGGAGGCCAAAAATGGTTGTTGCCCAACGACCAAAATCTAAAATGGTCGTTGGTGCAACGGTTATATTTGCAAAGGGGGGCTCTCGGTCGGGACGGGCTCGGGGCGGGGTCGGGGTGGGCTTGGGTCTGGCGGGACGAGACATTGTCCCGTCCCGAGTTTGAGTCCCGCTACCGTTTTTTTTTTTACTCGGGCTCGGGTCGGGGTCGGGCCGTCCCGGCCCACTGGCCAGCCTTAGCTTCAGTCTAATCTTACATAAATTCTACTTTAGCTTTAAATCCAAAATTATATTGCACTAACTTTATAGTGATTAATGAAGTAATCAGATTGATTACAACTCCCAAATCCAAACTATATACATTAAATTGAGGATTTCAATGCCCTCAAAAGTCTTTATTTTCTTTCTCCTCCTCTATATCTTTTGGTATTTTCTTGTATATCACAGGTAATATAAATGAAATGTACATATTTTATGCATAATCAATTTTTTTTTTTATATTTGACTACCGATTGTAATTATTTTAATAAAGTGGCCAAATGTGTTAAAAGCCTATTCTTTTTTCCATGTTCTACTCTGAAATAATTTTTTGTCGAAAAAACAAAAAAGAGAAGAAACAGAAAATAGACAAGAATATTTCTTAGGCTTCCCATGAACATACCTAAAAAACCTTGTGTGTGTTAAGTGACACAAAGTGGAAAAATGGAAATGGACAAGGACATTACATATAATATGTATTTGGAATATTTATTTTTGACTATTACCTACCAAAATAATATATTAGTATGTGTTAAA
Source organism: Anisodus tanguticus (assembly GCA_034509755.1). NCBI lineage: Eukaryota > Viridiplantae > Streptophyta > Magnoliopsida > Solanales > Solanaceae > Anisodus > Anisodus tanguticus. Next base: position 61,313,437 of record CM067539.1, read on the forward strand.
AGAAAAGATATTCGGTAGTGTGTATTTGTTTTACAGTGAAAGCCAAAGAAAGGTGACGAAGGAAAAGTTTTGGAAATAAGTGATTAGAAGGATACGAAATGAGAGAAAGAGAGGCAAAGACTAGCAGGTTGGTGGGACCCAATCCGACGACGAATATGGACACGTTACGGGTTGTGGGCTCCAATGACAGCACCTCTTCTCGCCCCCTCCCACACCCGAGGAGTACGAATTATTTGAAGTTTATGAGTTTGAAATTTTAATTTTTTAAGTTACTGGATTCGGCTTAACTCATAAACCACACCCTAACTCTGTCTTTGCAGCCCCGTGCCCCTCCTTCAGTTATACGGTATTTGAAACTCACTGGTTCGACTAATTTAAATTATTAGAAATTTTCGTCGGTTATTCCTTTTTTGGAATACCTATTTAGTAAATAACCCTATTTTTATTTTTCTTGGAACTTATGAATTTTTTAGGCCACGCTCTAAATATATCTTTTGAGCAAGTACAGTCTAACATTTTTGTAAATAAGCTTGAAAAATATATGACCAAATATTAAAAAGGGCTAAATCTACCTAACTTGAGAAATAGAGATAAAATCTAAATAATGACTTAAAAAAATATTTGCATAAATCAGTCCATCGCAGGGTGTAAATTCGTTTAAGAAGAATGCGCAAAACTTATAATTAAGGGCGGAAGGATACCAATATATCTCGTTGCATCTCTTGATGATCCCTCCTCTTCCTAGCTTCCACCTCCTCCCCATTTGAGAAATTCTTGGTAGAGGAAATCCCTTGTTTGTGTAAAATTTGTAAAATTTTCAATCTCAACAGGGAAAATGTTATAAGTCATCAGCAAATAATTATACACGCACACACCAACTCCTTTTTCTCTGAATTTTATTAAATTAAATTCGAGTCCAATTTGATTTAAAACATAGAAAACATATGAAAAATTATGGTAAAATACACAAACATTGCCTAATTTTCTAGAATAGTATCTAGCTTAAGTTAGTTGTAGTTATAATGATTTGTGCAATTTATAATACTACGTAATTTCACACCCTCCTTCTAGACTTCTCAAAGGGTACATACTTTAAAGGTCGTTTCGATTGAAGTATAAGAAAATTTAATTCCCGTACAAAGTATCATAGTATTTATAATGTAATATTTTATTTACGATATAAAATCAATAATTAATATAAATTAATATAATTTCGGTATAATTACTACATTGTCTGTTTTCCTTCATTAAGCTTCACATATATTAAGCGAATAGTTTAATGTTGGAAATCAAAACTTGTATTTTTAACTCGTTTAACTTATATTAAGAATTTTTTTATTAATTTAATATAAAATAGAATGCAGGACAAGAATATATGTTTGTGATAAGATCATTTAATAAAGACAAAAATGGCATTCGATTAAGGCAATCTCGACATAATTATCCCTAAATCATTACACGCCACATAATATTTATCCCTGCATTATTATAATTCACCACATAAAGAATTTTTACATTATAATCCCCGTATAGTTAGATAGTAAACCAAACGACCCCTAAATTTACTCATTGAAAGTTTAGATTCCCTCTTTTGATAATTAGTTATCTTTCATTTTTGCAATCTCTACATAATAGTCTCTTAATCATTATTATCCACATAATAGTTATCCCCACATTATTATTCACCACAAAAATAATTTGTACGTTATAATCCCCATAAAGTTAGATAGTAAACCAAACGACCCCTAAGTTAACTCATTGAAACTTTTGATTCCCTCTTTTGGTATTTGTATTATCTTTTCATTCTTTTGCAATTAGACATGGGATAGAAAGTATAAAATGACAAAAATAAAGACAAAATCTAAATAATGGTATAAAAATGATATTTGCGTAAATCAATTCAGGTCCGCCTCATAGGATTATCTAAGGAGAAAACGTTTCACATCAGAACTTTTTTTTTTAATTTCAAAAATTAGAACCTAAAATTATAATTGCATCCCTTGATGGTCCCTCCCTCTCCTCCTTCCACCCCCTTCACCGTTTGAGAATTTTTTTAAGAGGAAATCCTTTGTTTGTGTAAAATTTGTAAACTTTTCAATTTCAATAGGGAAAATATTTTAAGTCATCAACGTATACTTATACACGCACACACTAACTCAATTTGCTCTAACTTTAATTTGATTAAACTAAAATTGATTTAAAATTAAACATAGAAAATATATGAAAAATTTACGGTCAGATAAACATTGCTTAATTTTCTAGAAAAATATCTAGCTTAAGTTAGTTGTAGTTATAATGATTTGTGCAATTTATAATACGTTAGTAATTTTCACAAATTTCTCCTTCTAAACTTCTCAAACGGTATATATACTCTAGAAGTCGTTTGGTTTGAAGTATAAGAGAAACTTTAATTTTTGTAGAAAATATCATATTAGTTATACATTATTTGATTTACGGTATAATATCAATAACTAATATAATCTACGTATAATTACAATACCGTTTGTTTTCCATTATTAAACTATAAATTAAGTGAATAGTTTAATCTTCTAAATCAAAAGTTATATTGTTAACTCGTTTAACTTATACAAGAATGTATATATTATTTTACATAAAATAAAATGCTGGTTAAGAATACTTATGAATCATTAGATAAAGACAAAATGACAATCGATTAAGGCAATCTCGACATAACAAACCCTGTATCATTACTCACTACATAATAATTATCCCTACATTATTACTCACCACATAAGTAATTTGTACATTATAATCCCCGTATAGTTAAATCGTAAAATAAACAACAAACTTACTCTTTTGAGAGTTTTGATTCCCTCTTTTGACAATTAGTTATCTTTTCATTTTTGCAATCTCTATGTAATAATTCCTCAATGTATTCTCCACATAATAATTATCCTTGCATTATTATTCACCGTATAAATAATTTGTACATTATAATCCCTGCATAGTTAGATAGTAAACCAAATTACTTTCAAATTTACTCATTGAAACTTCTGATTCCCTCATTTGATATTTATGTTAATCTTTTCAATTTTGCTTTATTTAGACTTGGGATAGATAGTATAAAAGGGGAAAATGAGAAGGGGAAATAGTGATAGAGAGAGAGTGAAGAAACCAGGAAAAAAAGATAAAAAAGAAAAGAAAAATGCTATAGGTATGTGTTTGTGTATATACATGACACCTAGAACACACATAGAATAAAAAACCTCATTAGCATCTTTTTAGAAAATTTCATTTATAGCAAAGGAGAGGAGAAAAAGAAAAAAGGCACATCAAATAGCTCTCTTCACCATGGGATGATAATTCTAGCTCTCTTCCTCTCACTCTCACTCACTCACTCTTTTCATTAGCTCAAAAAGATTACCAATTCAACAAACAACTTTAGTTTTTTTCTTTTGGGGAGGAGGGTTTTTTAGATAAGGTTTGTGAGAAAGAAAGAAAAAAACCGTCTTGAATTCAATCCTTTTATTCATTTTTTCCTTTGTTTTTGCGGTGAATTCAAGAAAAAGATAGAACAAATTCAAGAAAGATGGCAGCAGGGCCTTCATCAGCTGTATTTCTAGCAATGAGAGAAGAAGAACAGATGAAACAACACGAACTTCTTCTTCATCAGCAACAACAACAACAACATGGCTTGCCTCCTTCATCAACAGTTCAATCTCAACAAGCACCAACCAAGAAGAGAAGAAATCAGCCTGGAACACCAAGCAAGTATCTTATACCAAAAGTTTTATTTTAAAAAAAGATTTGAATGAAGAAAAAAAGAAACTAAAAAGGGTGTTTGAATTCTCCTTTTTTTCATCAAAAAGCATAGAGAAAAGGTGATTTGATGTAAATTCAACCTTACAGGGAAGAAATAGAAACCCTAGTAAGTGTTGAAAGGGAATTCATGAGTTTTATACAAAGGAAAAAACACTTTATTCACTTTTTCAATCTAATTCTCTGAATAAAAAATTTGTAAGTGATTTTCACCTACGTTGTTGAGACTCTTCAAAAGTATTGTTCGTTGTATCGATTCTTTCAAAAACTACTTGGCCGGGTACGATAGCATTTTTAAAAGGGTTTGAGCAAAGTAGATTAGTTTCTATCAGGGATATTTATTTATTTTGTTTTTTTTTTTTCAGATCCAGATGCAGAGATAATAGCACTATCTCCCAAGACCCTAATGGCAACAAACAGGTTTGTGTGTGAGGTATGCAACAAAGGTTTCCAAAGGGAACAAAACCTACAACTACACAGAAGAGGACACAATTTGCCTTGGAAACTAAAGCAGAAGAATACAAAAGAGGTTAAGAGAAAGGTGTATTTGTGCCCTGAGCCCACTTGTGTTCACCATGAACCTTCAAGAGCACTTGGAGACCTTACTGGAATCAAGAAACATTATTCAAGAAAACATGGTGAGAAGAAATATAAGTGTGAGAAGTGTTCCAAGAAGTATGCTGTCCAGTCTGATTGGAAAGCTCATACTAAGACTTGCGGGACGCGTGAATACCGATGCGATTGTGGCACCCTTTTCTCCAGGTTTGTGTAATTAACAGTCTCGTCTAAAAGTTTAAGCTATTGGTAGGATGGACCGATAAAAATGAGGTTTTTTCATTCTTTTCTGATTTTTATTTGATTTATGGACACTCGTTGTGGCACCTTTTTTTTTTATATATGTCTGTCATCCCATCTAAAAGCTTAAATCGCGTTAGATAGAGAGCAAGAGAACGTCACTACTAAAATACATGTATTTTATCATGAAATTTCTTACAAAATCATGGGAAATGTGATGGGAACGTCTGTGAAAAAATTGCGGATTTCTAATATAAGTGAAGGACGGTTTCTTGATTCTTGTTTTTTCTGAAAAACAAAATTGATTTATCGACACCCATTTTGGTACTAACAATCATGGAGATGACGTTTCTTGGTACTTTATGATTATGGTACTCGCGAATTAATACAAATGTGATTGTGGCACCTTTTCTCCAGGTCAATATATATAATCATTTCATTAAAAGTTTAAGATGTTAGAAAGAGTACGAATTAAATTTTTAGTTTTTATTTATGGACACACCCAATTTGGTATTAACAATCACGAGGATAATTAGCTCAAGTGAAAATGGGTGGCATCTTCTTTGATTTTAGGGCTTTTACATTCCCCAGGTGTGATGAAAGTCTAAAGAAGCTAAGAAATAATGGAAAAAGTTTTCTCCAGCTTTTCCAACAGTTACATATTCTTTTTGGACTATCAAATTTTTCTTCCTATACTTTTACTTTTTCTTTTGTCTGTTTTCTGGTAGGTTTTGTTTTTGTCTTTGGATCTTTTTACTTGCTAGTAGCCTAGTACTAGTACTACAACTACTACTAATTAGCAGGGAAAAAATGTAGTACCAATCTAATTAATTCTTAAAAATAAGTTGTCTGAATTGTTTCAGTCTTTTTCCTAGGAACCATCGTCCTTTTGCCGTTACTGATATCGTTTCTTCTTGTTCACGTGTTGCTATGCCATGTAAAAATGTCTTATCTTTTTTTTTCTTCTGAGTTGGATAGATGCTAAGTGTTAAATCTCTGAATTCTTACGGCCACCCCTTTTCATGATAATGTTTTACAGTTTTAGACCAATTATTATCTAGAATTTTCTCTTTATTCACAATCACTACTATTTCTTGAATGAACTTTCACTATCATATGTGGTATTTTAATATCCATTTATAGCTAAAAATGGATTCAATGATTATCATACAAATTCATGCGTACCCTGATCAGCTTTTATCTCATTAAAATGTTTTATAGCCTTCATTTGTCTTCTTTTTTTTTCTTGAGAGAAGGCAGTAAAAGCCTTTTTCATTATTGACTAATAATTACTACAAACTTTTGTCAATATTAACGTGTGGAGAATTTTCATGATTTTCCTCTTATGTAATATTCAACTTCATGTATTCTATGAAATGGGAGAGCAAAATGAATTTAATTATCATCCATGTCCTTTTTTTTTTGTTTGACTCTTAATTGTCATGATCATCTCGGGAATGGGACCACTGTACAAAATTATTCAACTCATTTTAAGTCCATATGTTTATTGTTGACGTTTTTGGTAAATTCAATGGTAATCATTTGTGTCAAAAGTTTCTACTACTTGACCAAAACATTCTTTTCACAACTTTTATTTTTAAATCTCTTGATTATTAGAATCATTTTTGGTACTATAATTTTATGTGACAAACTTTTTAAAAACCCAGTCGATTCTTGTTTGTTATTTTAACTTGACATTGTCTTGTTATTCTCCTACTTCTATTCTTCTTTTTGACTTGATAGTGTACGAAATATGTTATACTTATATAATTTAATCTTTATGTTTAACGCAGGCGTGACAGTTTCATCACCCACAGAGCCTTTTGTGATGCATTGGCACAAGAAAGTGCAAGAAATCCACCAAGCCTGAGCAGCATTGGGACTCATTTATATGGAAGTAGCAACAACATGAGTTTAGGCGGCCTCCCGAAAATAAATTCCCCAATCTTAGATCATCAAGATATGCTTCACTTCGGAGGCAACAACAACAATAATAACATGAAAAATATCGCTAGTGGCGGGCCCCACCACCATCATCACAATCAGTTCGATCACAACAACAACAACCTCATTGGCTCGTCGGCGTTCCGCCCTTCAACTTCCTTCTTCCAGCTTCCAGTTGATCAAACAAGTCATCAAGATTACGCGGGGAATAATAAACCATCAATTCATGGCCTAATGCAGCTTCCTGATCTTCACAACAACGCGAACGCTACTAGCTCGCCTAGTATGTTTAACCTAAATTTCTTCCAGAATAACAACAGCATTGATAATGATAATAGCAATATGTCCGGAGGCCCTGGTGGTTTATTACTTCCTAGTCCTCATCAATTCAGCAGCAATAATAGTGGTGAAGGTTCAAATAATTCATCAAACATTTTCTCAGCTGGTACCCTTCTAAGTGATCATCATCATCATCATATGAGTTCATCAATTCCTTCTCTTTATGGCTCATCATCACTTCATCAGAATAATAATTCATCTACACCGCCTATGTCCGCCACGGCCCTACTCCAGAAAGCTGCTCAGATGGGTTCTACTACAAGTCGCAACAATAGTAGCACTAGTGCCTCCTTGCTCAAAGCGTTTGGATCCGCAGCTGCTGCTGCTGGTGGTTCGTCCTCGAGTGCCATGAAATCCGATATTCACCCGCCGCCAGCTGTCAACTTTGGCGGCGTTTACGGCCATGACGACTCTATGAGCGGCGGGAATCATCTTCATGACCTAGTGGTCAATGCTTACGGTAATACTAATGTTGCATGCTGATATGTGTGATATCTCTCTATATTAAAGCTTAAACTATTAGGGGTAGTTTGTCTGGAGGGATTAATTAAGTACTTTAGTCTGCTAAAAAAATTGGGATTAAATCTAAAACTCTTATGTGTTTGGTTGAGGATATTAGCTAAAACCAAAACAAATTTTATACCACAATTATGGATAATCTATCCTATATAAAGGATAGATAATCTTGGTTATAATCACACGATAATTATCTCAGGATAACCTAATTTTGAACCAAACGATCCATTAGGGAGAGAGCAATACTTTTAATTATTTAGTAATATTTTAAATGTGTCCTCTCATATGCTAACCTGATTCCTTTTTTCGTAGACCAAATATGTGAAAATTTGGATTAGATTTCCAAATAGTCACTTTTAACCCCTAAAATTGAAAAATAATTAATCACGGTCATCGAGATTGAAACTTCACATGTGAAATTTCAGGACATTATCATGGAATTTCAACTGTGGTATTTCAAACTGAATCTTAGTATTTTACATGAACGGGGCTGAAAAGTGGCTAGCACACGTTATAACTACTGAAATTTCGTTCACTGGGTTTGATTTTTTTTGTGTCAAACACGTGATTCTTTTTCCGATAATGGATGGCGGTGGACTTTTTCATGCTCCTAATATCATATTAAAATGTGTAATGATCACATCTAAAAATTTAAATTATAAGAAAAAATATACTATATTTTTATTTATTTATGTCTTCAACTGTTGCAGGTGCGCAAGAACAAGATCATCACCAAAACGATTATGTAAGTGTGATAGGAGGGTACAACAACAAGGTGAACAATTATGAGCAGCCACCACAAAAGAAGCAAATGATTAATAACTTTTCAATGGAAATGGGGAGTGAACAAGCTAATAGGTTGACCAGAGACTTTCTTGGTGTTGGAGAAATAGTAAGGAGTGTGAGTGGTGGAGGATTTAGCAGCAGCAGCCAGCAGATGAGCTCATTGGATAATAATTCTGAGAGTAGAAAAACTCAAAGCCATCATCAGCCTTTTGGTGGTGCTACTGGCAATTTTCAGTGATGTTTCAATGAGTAATACACAAAGTTAGGGAAGAAGAAGGGAAAGCACAAAAAGTACAGGTAATATATAGTCAAAATATTATTATTCCCTTTATGTCTTCTTTAATTATGTATTTTCTTTTTCAAACTATTTTGATATTGAGGGTTTTACGTTCTCTACCTTCATGAAGTAGGGGTAGGATCTGAGTACACCCACCCTATCCAAACCCATATGTAGAATAACATTACATATGTTATTGTTATTATTGCGTTTTATTTTATATGGAGTAGTTTGATTGATAATGAAATTTAAAAATGGCAAGAAAATTTCCGAATCTTGTGATTTTAAATTAAAAATGTTATGTAACGTGTTAAAATTATTTTAAATCTTATAATTTTAAACACGTCACATCATTCTATATCGGAATTTTTCTTTTTATTAAATTTCCCTATTAGTAGGGGTGTTATATATATATATATATATATATATATATATATATATAGAATAAGTACAAGAGGGGGTTGGGGGAGGGGCTTGGCCTTACCACAGAATATAACACAAGGATAAGGTAATTTATCTGACGGGAATATTGGTAAAGGTACTAAAATATGTGGTAGGATGAATAAGATCTCTTCATCCTTAACTAGAGGTCTCGGGTTCAAATCTTGAAAATGGAGAAACTCTTGGTAAATAGGGAATGATTCCCCCTTCAATAAAACCTACGGATACGACACAAATCTGAATGAATCGGGCCAATTGATTCCGAATATTCAATGGTTAAACAAAACAAAAAAGTAATACTTAAAGGAAAAATAGAAATGTTGAAATTAAGAACTTAAGCTATGTGCGGAGTCCAGAGAAGGGTCAAACCACTAGGGTCTATTGTATACAGCCTTACCCTGCATTTCTGCAAGAGGTTGTTTCCACGGCTTGAACATGTGACCTCCTGGTCACACGGCAACAACATTACCAGTTAGTTCAAGGCTCCTCTTCAAACATAATAAAAAGTAAAGTAATAAAATGTTCGTCCAAATTTGTAGATACTGTTTGATTGGACGCAAAGTTTAAGAAGGAAGTTAAGACTTTGAAATATGTGATACTTTATATTTTTAGATATTTAGGTAACTATAAATAAATTCATTTAGAATAAAAAAAACATTAAATAATTTCTAAATATAAAAATATAATTTTTTTAGGATAGACTAAAAAGAAAATATGGCACTATCCATTTATAAATAATACAATGGAAGGAAGAAAATTTCTTTCCTTTGATGGAAATATGCCTGTCTGAATGTTCATCCGTATGTCTGTTCCTTTCCTTTTGGCTGCAATCTATTGTTTTTTTGTTGAATAATTTCCCTTTGTCTTAGGATTCTGCAGATTTCACAGCACACCATTTTCAATAGTACTTTAACGCTACTCAATTAATAATTGACTGCGGGCATAGGAAAATAAACATGTGAAATTGTCTGTAAAATCATGTTTTAAAGGAGAAATCTGTTTAAATTCGTTGTCACTTCAGTACTACTTGCATTCTTAAGCATATTACGAGTAAGACTATTTGAAATAGAGTCCAAGTCATAAATTACATCTCGTGTAAAGAAATTTATATATTACTCCTATCATTTATCAGGTCCTCAAGAAATTTATAGATAAATTTTCTTAAAATATGAAATTTATTATTTTGAAAACAGTTTAAGTTATATATATTGTTAGTGTAAGAATTTTTTTTATCATCAAGTTACATTTACCTGTTGTAGTAGATAATTTATCTTATTTTCAACATTACAAATCTTATATCTTAGGGGAAGCTTACTTGTAAATACATATCCTTTGAATGACCTCATAGTCTAAAAAAATATTTTGAACTTAAAACCCTCTTGAAAATAAGACAATACTTGGTGATTTTTTTTTACACTGGCAGTATATATAACTTAAATTCTTTTAAATATTTTTGCTCTATTTTAAAAGTAAAGCTCTATATGTTCTTAAAGAATTCTCTAATTTGACTTTCTTATGGGTCAAAGTAATCCATATTAATTTAATCAATTCTGGAATACAAAAGTTACTTTTGTAAGCTCATTTTTTTATTTTTATACTAGGTTTGTCTCTAGAATTCAGTCAAATTAATTCTAAAAAATCAAAGTCAAATCTCTCTATTACAGCGTCATTTGTTTCAATATTTTTTAATTGTTATAGCAAAATGTTGTTGTAGAGAACATATAATATAATATAACATAACATAAAATGAAAGTCGGTTCTACAGAAAACATGATGATTATATTAAAATATTGTTATAAAAGATGGTTGTTATAATGTGTGAATGTATATGACTATATGGGTAGTGGAGACGGGAGAGCAATAATGTTATGCCATCTTTGTATATACTATTATGCAATAAATTTAAAAAATAGTATGCAATTTTTATAAGATAAGAAAGGGTGAAATTAAAGATTTCAGAATCTGTGGTGAGTGAAGGCTCACATGTAGATAATAATATTCCTTTGTTGTTTACATGTCTTGTCCCTCTCCAATTGCCCCCTCGTGCTGTCTGTTTTCATGTGAATGCATGTACTGAGTCACGGGTGGTGCCCTATTTGGACTTTGGATACTTCTCATACATTTCAAATACATTTGGATTATTCCTACTTTTGAGCTAGCACTATATATGTACATATATATTTACACACATATATAATTGTTGTGAATAATTTAATTTGATTTATACATGGTTGTCAAATGGATAAGTTGAACTGCATTTGAGCGAATAAAAAATAATTGAGTTAATAAATGGACACTGGCCACTAGCCAACCGACAGGTTATCTGGGCTGGGATGGATAGAGTCAAGATTGCTTAAACCATAATTTATAACTCAATTGAATATTGATCAAGGTTTAATTTTTTATTTCTCTTATAATTTATATAATTTCCAAAAAAAAATTAGAAATAAATAAATATGTGTGTATTATAGCTATATATAACCTATCGAATAAATAAAAGCTTTTAGTTAAATGTTTTGGAAGTTCAACAGGCAAAATGGCGGAATTACTAAATAGACGGACCATTAACCTTACTAAATTAACTTGAACGAGTTGAACGTGTCATATTTTCATCTCCTAATTTTATCACCCCCTAGCTTTATGAAAAATATCTGTGTAATGTTTTCAGTATTTACTAGATAGACAAAACAAATAATTTGTCATATAGTTATGCTATTTAATGATGTGTTTTTTCATCATATGTGTTTACCCCTTTGTCCTTTCTTACTGCTAATATGTTCTTCTTTATGTGTCTTCACTACACTTAGATTTAACACATTGTTAAATGTATTTTTGTTAATAAATTTTCTTGGATATTCTTGCAGGGATGTAATTGAGTAAAATGTTTTACAATGGAGCAGATAGCTGTAGAATGAAGAAGTTCTCTTGAAGATTTTAGCAGGAATTTAGAATACCTTTATTTCTATGAAGATAGCTTTAGAAGTCAAACTTTGTGAGTTCTATTTTTTTTTTAATTATTTTTGGTTGGTTAATTAGGTTCTAAAGTCTTTCTTTTCTACTTTTTGTTTTTAGCTTTGTGTTGTGTAATTGTCCAAAAAGATAGGCCAAGATACAGGTATTAACTGCACAAATATTTTAGAACTGCCTTTGCTTGAATTAAAATTTACTGTGCAAGCTTTGGCCATCTGATGACATATTTACATAAATGGTTCTTTAATTACTAGCTTTTATCTATTTGTGTACATGTTAATGCAACGGAAATTCGTAAAAGATAACCGCAAAGAAAACTGTCCAAATCAATTATGTTTCAAGATCATCCCGTCACTTTCCGCACTGGCAAGTCGTAATCTGTTCGTAGTTTGTCAATTCTTCCTATAGCTTAGTTAGTTTTCTATAGTAATTCACTATGGTCATTCCCTTATGCTTGCACTCCGCAAGTTCTGCTTTCAGTTGTTGCATCTGAGGTCCGTTGATAACAGGGAACCGCTCCCCGATGCTCGTCCATAATTCTTCCACTTTCTCTTTATGCGAGATCGTTGAGCGAAGAGTTGATTTGATGGTGTTAAAAATCTACGACACCAACAAAAAGTTTATATGCCACCAGTCTTCTAAGTCCGGTGATTCTTCATCCGGCTTCTTGATCGTACCATCAACGAAGCTGAATTTCCTCCTTGCTCTTAGGACTGTCTCATGGATCTTAGCCCATTCTTCATAATTTTCTCCCTTCAATTGGACTTGTGTCACCACAATTCCGGAATTATCATTTGACGTAATGTCATACAGGGAGATTGTTTTTCTTTGAATTTTATTTCCTTCACCGGCGATTCCTTTGTTTTTATCGCCGATTTCTTCGTCACCCGTCATTATTTAGGGTTTTGTGTTCTTTCAACGTGGCTCTGATACCATGTTAAAATTAAGAGAAGACGAAATTTTAGAAAGAAGAAAAAATATTGGGAGAATTCTTTCTTGCTTTTCATTCATCACAATGACCTCCTTATATAAAGGTAAGTTCTTCATTTTTCTAGTCTAACAAGAAAATCTTATTCTAATAAAACTATCATAATTACAATTTATCAAATATGGTTAAACTATGATTCTATCATAAAACTGTTAGAGTTAGACTAGGTTTTCCAATCCGAGTCCGGACTAAGTTCGTCCTTAAATAGACTGAAAATAAGTTTTTGTTCTTTTTTAGTATAAAGAGAGCAATATATTAGATTAAAACAAAAGATACAAAGTCATAGAGGAACCAATACCCTATATATTTTCGTATTAGTAAAAATAGATACCATTGAAAAATAAGTTTTGTTGATGTACGCCTTCAAGATTAACTTATTATTTTATCGTGTGTGATCAAACGAGCTTTCATTGCGCGGGTCAGGACTCAAAATTTAGTGCTTATTAAAAATTAAAATTTGTAATATAATATAAAATATGAAACATGCAATAATGTAAACTGGGTTGAGTAAAATTTAATCAAAGACACTACATAAATGATATTTTTGTTGGATATGTAAAGCAGTACGAAAAGTAAATAAATATTACAAGTGTTCGAAATGATAAACAAATAGCCAATATTCAGAACTGTCGCAAGGTTGTTGAGTCTTGAATCTTGATAACCTGAAATCAAGAAACACTAAATCTGGATTGTTACAACTGTGGCTGAGTCAAGAGATGACTCTCTGTCTTTAAGGCAAGATTTCCCCGTATATATGCTTTTACGTTAACGGGCAATAGTCTCCCAAGATAAAACATCAACTAATCAACACTACAAAGCAAATAGATTGATTCTGACGAAGAAAACAAACACAAAACGACTTGCTGAAGAATGAAAAAGGAAGGAAGAGTTTTCTGTTTGAACACACATTTCTGTTGCATACGTTTTTGGACAGAATTTCAGTTGTTCTCTTTCTGTTTGTCTCTGTGTATATATCTTGTGTCTCGTTTCAGTCACACACAATTGAGCCAAAAGACTCCAATATATAGCATAAGGGGAGGGAGTCCTCAACTGTCAAGTAATGGACATTAGTGAGGGTGTTAATCAGCCAAGTACTGACTGATTTAATGAGTAACATAAAGGAGCTGTTAGGGAGGAGTTAAGGTGCAGATTAATGGAGTTTTAACGCTCCAAAAATCAACTCAAACGGCAGGCAGAAACTTTCTGCCTCTGTCGTTCTCAATTCCAGAAACTCCAGGGACCAAACTGTAAATATGAAGCAATTTGGGGTCCAAAGACATAATATCATAAGAATACCCATGACCCGAGCCCGGACCGGACGGGACGGGCGGTGGCGGCGCGCGTGTGGGCTTAGCCTCGAACCCAAGCACACCTAGGTCCTCCCTCCTTCAAACACATGGGTTACCCCTTGGGGTCCCAAACCCTTAGCCAATTTTGAGACTTATAAAGAGAACAATTCTTCTTTTTCCCACCGATGTGGTAGATTTGTCCCACGCCATATTTTCATGCCTCAAACACCTTACTTCGTGGATCAATATCTCTTTCATTTCTCAACGAAATTTGACGATTCTTGGCCCTACGGTCATCTACTCACTTAGTAGATTATGCACGTATGAAGAGATAAAGCCTCCAACATGCGGAACCGTAGTGTTTAAGTCATTAAATATGGGTGGACGCACCTCCCCACCAAAGATAAATTTCCAACAATTTTAAAGTCTCATTTGATATTGACCCTTTCCTTAAGAGTGACGTACGATAAATAAAGACTATAAACTCTTCCTCGAACATTCATGATTCATGAATGCAATAAATAATAAATGTGTAAAATTTCATGCACTTTATATCTTGCATCTCTTTTAATGGAGAGAAAGAGTCGAAATTGACTCCTCTCAATTTGAGATACTAAAGAAGGGTATGGAGTTTCTCCAAAGAATACGCAATGTAACCTTATTGGGTTCATGATTTGGTGAACCACCTTCTCCGATCCCAACTAAAGAAATAGGAATTAGCAACGAATAATTTCTAGAGCTAAACAAAATTCATCGCTAATTCCATTGAGCGACAAATGATTATCAAAATTTTGTTAGCTACGAACAATTGAGCTACGGATTAGCAACAATATTCGTAGCTAATTTCAATTTTTAGTGAATATCGAACCGTAGTCACTAAGCTTATTGAAAGAAATAATCCCCTTGATTATTTTCATTAATTGAAAGGCTATATATACAAGTTACATATTTCCATAATAGGAGAATCCTATTCCTATTCTATTTCTAAAACCTTATTCTATCATAATTCTAACTATACAATTATGGTAAGTGTATAACACTAATTAAGATAATCTTTACACTACAATATACTACAAATATATATACCATATATACAATATTGTCTTGTCCTCAATATGCACGAGAATGGGCCACTGCTGGGAGATGCCGAGAGCCCACTGCTGGGGGCTGGGCCAGTCCAGTCCATTATTTTGCCTGTCCAGTCCACTGTTTTGCCTGTGATATACACTGTTGTATATTAGGTGTTTATCACAGGTATACTGCTATGTTTAACACACCTCCGCAGTCATAGCGGGCGGTTTTCGAACGCTGAGACTGTCCCTAAAATCTTCAAAGAGAACCGCTGGTAGACCCTTTGTAAAGATGTCTGCAATTTGATAACGAGACGGGACATGGCATACGCGAACGTGACCCTTTGCAACATTTTCACGGACAAAGTGAATGTCCATTTCGATATGCTTGGTGCGTTGGTGCTGAACTGGGTTACCTAAAAGGTAGATGACACTAATGTTATCGCAATATACCAAGGTTGCCTTCTGAATGGGACAATGAAGCTCCAAAAGCAAATTACGTAGTCAACATGATTCGGATACCACATTCGCTACCCCTCGATATTCTGCCTCTGCACTTGAACGTGATAGAGTTGCCTGACGCTTTGCCGAACAGGAGACCAAGTTGTTGCCAAGAAACATACGGTAGCCAGAAGTCGACCGTCTGGTGTCGGGACAACCACCCCAATCAGCATCCGTGTAAGATATAATTGTGGATGTAGATGAAGGATACAAGTGCAACCCATAGTCCAATGTCCCCTAAATATACCGAATGATGCGTTTGATTGCATTCATGTGCTCAACTCTGGGATCATGCATGAATAAACACACCTGCTGAACCGCATACGTAATATCAGGTCTGGTAAATGTAAGATACTGAAGGGCCCCTGCAAGACTGCGATAGCGGGTCGGGTCCTCGTATGGTGCACCTGTTGCGGCACTCAGCTTGGGGTTTGTATCAACTGGTGTGGAAGTGGACATACAGGATGACACCTCAGCCCTCTCTATGATCTCAGCAGCATACTTCCGTTGAGACAAAAACAAGCCACCTGAATGACGCTTGACAACAATCCCCAAAAGGTAACTCAAGGGCCCTAAGTCTTTCATAGCAAACTCGGAACTGAGCATGGCCATGATAGATTGGCGCAAGGTATCGGAAGAAGTTGTCAAAATGATATCATCCACATACAACAGAATGTAGACTAAGGACAAACCACGCCGATAGATGAACAAAGAATTATCTGACCTGTTGTGAGTGAACCCAATAGTCGAGACAAAGTCAGCAAACCTCGTATACCAGGCCCTTGGAGACTGCTTAAGCCCATATAAGGACTTCTTCAACAAACAGACATGATGAGGACGGTTTGGATCTCTGAAACCCAACGGCTGATGCATATAGACTGTTTTCTTGAGATCCCCATGTAAGAAAGCATTTTTGACATCTAACTGATGAATATGCCAAGTCTTCGAAAGAGCCAAGCTAAGCACAGTGCGAATAGTAGCCGGCTTGACCACCGGACTAAACGTCTCCCCACAATCTATCCCAACCTGCTGAGTCTTACCATCACCCACAAGTCGCGCCTTATGTCGAGAAAATGAACCATCTGAATTTTCCTTATGAGCAAAAATCCACATAGACCGAATAACATTAATACCATATGGACGGGGCACAAACTCCCACGTCTTATTATCAATAAGAGCATTATATTCATCAGTCATAGCAATTTTCCAATTAGGGTCATTTAATGCGGACACATGATTGCGGGGCAATGGGGATTTAGAGACATCAGAATGTCAATTAAAATGTCTTTTAGGTGTCAAAATACCCCGCTGACTACGAGTGACCGGTCTATGACTCGAGGAAGAATTGAGGGAATTTTGGGAATTTTCTGGGCTCGGGACGGACTTGCCAGCAGGCAGTGGGCCTGCTGGCCCAAATCAAAAAAATGACTCATCAATCGGACCGGTTCCGAATTGGTGGGACCGGCCCAATTGCTTGGGGCCCGATCCGATCACCGGAACTACGCGCAAGATCTTGTGGGTCCAGCGGGCAGTGGACCCGCTGGAGGATTTTGGGTGCGGGAAATGTCCGAAAAATTCTGAATAATATACGGGGATATTTGGTCATCCAAAAAATTATACGACTTAGGCTCGGGAGTATGAACTTTCGTAAAAGGGAATTGGGTTTCATAAAAAATGACATGGCGATTAATTATGATTTTCTTGGAGGATAAATCAAAACACTTATAACCACGATGATTCGACGGATAACCCAAAAATACACACGGGGTAGACCGAGCCTGAAGTTTGTTAATTGTGGTGGATGGGAATAACGGATAACACAAGCACCCAAAAATCCGAAGATGAGAATAAGAAGGGTTCTTATTATATAGGATTTTGAGGGGGGGAAAATATGTCAGACCTTTAGAAGGAATTATGTTAAGAAGATATGTGGTCATTTGTAGAGCATGATGCCAAAAATATGGAGGTATGGAGGCATGAATTAAGAGAGTTCGGACAATGTTATTTATCGAACGAATTTTGCGTTCGGCTTTCCCATTTTGTGAAGATGTATGAGGACACGAAAAATGAAAATTTATCCCATTATTAGCACAGAATTCCTGAAACTCCCTATTGTCATACTCTTTCCCATTATCACATTGAATATTTTTTATTTCTCTTTCGAATTGAGTACGAATGAACGCTCTAAATTTGATGAAGACGGAAAACACTTGTGATTTATTCGCAATTGGAAACGTCCACAAAAATCTAGAATAATCATCTAAAAAGAGAACATAATATCGATGACCCAATGAACTAAGAACAGGAGACGTCCATAAGTCGCTATGAATAATATCAAATGGCATTGAAGTATGAGAATTGGAGTCTACAAATGGCAACTTAACAATTTCCCCTAATGAACAAGATTGACAAAGTAGAGTACGACTCGTACCCTTACAGGAAATAAAGCTATTTTTATCTAAAATTGATAAAATAGAAGATCCCGGATGACCCAGACGAGCATGCCACATGGAGGGAGAGATGGCTGCAAAAACTGATGGCAAGGCTTGACTCGATGGACTGAAACCAGGCATGATAGGATACAGATCCCCCCTACTATCACACCTCATGAGATGACTCCCCGTCTTGTAATCATTCACAGAGAAACCAAAATGATCAAATTCAACGGAAACGGAATTGTCAGTAGTGAATTTTCGGATATACACTAAATTTTTAATCAATTTAGGAGCATGTAAAGTATTTTTCAAGAGAAGGGGTGGATTGGGGGGAGACAACATTTTCTGACCATAACCCTGAATTGGAATAGAGTTGCCATTACCAACAATTATACCCCGAGGGGTGCTCAAATTGGAATAAGAGGAGAGAGTACCTAATTCGGAAGTCATGTGAGTAGTGGTCCCGGTGTCCATATACCAATTTGGGTCCGGTTGAGTCAACCCTAATGTGTGCATCGCGGCCTCGATATCGGTCTGAGTGGGGCCTGCTGCGTGATGGGCTTGCGGAGGTCGGGGCCCAAGAAATCTTGTCCGTGATGGAGCTGGGCCGTAGCTGCTGCTGTTGGGCCACTAGCCAGTGGGCCGCCACCTTGGGTGTTGGGCTCGAATCGTTGGCCGGCCCCACCGGCCACCGGAATTCTTTGAGTAGAAGGGTTGCGGCCCACGCCCACCGCCCCCGCCCCCCCACTGCCATGGGCCCCACTGGTGGGACTAGGGGATGGTGGGCCACTATTCCCTGGATGGGGCCCACCGCCTGCTTGCTGACCACCGGAACCGCCGCGTTTGCCCCCGCGGTTTTTGTTATTATTCTTTCCGCCACCATGATTATGGTTTTGGCCCGAATTATTAACAAAACCCAAAGAACTAGGAGAGGACGCCACCATGACGACGGGGCTTGCTCCGGTAGCCGCCTTTTTAGCCAAACCGGCTTCTTCCAAAGTAAGCATGGAGCGGGCTTGATAGAAGTCGGGAAGAGGGTTGCTTTGGCGAATGAGAGTTCCAACACCATTATAGGCCTCCGAAAGATCGGCAACCAACTTTAGAACGAGACGATTATTAGTTATCGGTGCGCCAACATTACGGAGTTGATCGGCCAACTCCTTGAGTTTCTTGCAATATGCAGAAATGTTTGGAAATTCGTCCATTCGAATTAGAGAGAATTCCTGCTCGAGTGTGACGACACGTGAATGTTGGTTGTCTTGGAATATGTCACGCAATCTATTCCATGCGCCCATAGTCGTGGTATCCGCTCAATAATCGTCGTAGAAGGTCCACCGAAATAGTGGCGTAGATCCACCGGGAGAACGGTAGCATCAAAAGTAATCCATAACTCAGGATCCTCCACAGGAAGGGGTCTAGCGGGAGGAATGATGTGATGAAGAACTTGATAAGAGATAGCGTGAATTTTAAACAACTCCGCTCACGTCGCATATTGAACGTTTTCCATCTCAAGGACAATAGGGATACAACTCTTGATATTGGAAACCATGAGGGCAGGATGATAATTGTTCTTAGACATATTGAAAGAACAAAGAAGGAAGGTAAATTTAAGAGAGGTGTTTTTTTAGAGCGGAAGACGAATTTTGGAAGAGAAACCCGAGGGGGGGGGGGTGTCTAGGCCGAAATCAAAGAGAGGACAAAAGTTGAGAGAAAAACTTTTGTTTAGACCTAGTCTCTTGATACCATGAAAGAAATAATCACCTTGATTATTTTTATTAATTGAAAGGCTATATATACAAGTTACATATTTCCATAATAGGAGAATTCTATTCCTATTCTATTTCTAAAACCTTATTCTACCATAATTCTAACTATACAATTATGGTAAGTGTATAACACTAATTAAGGTAATTTTTACACTACAATATACTACAAATATATATATACCATATATACAATATTGTCTTGTCCTCAATATGCACGAGAATGGGCCACTGCTGGGAGATGCCGAGAGCCCATCTTGGGGGGGTTTGGCCGATCCGATCCACTGATTTGCCTATCCAGTCCACTGCTTTGCCTGTGATATACACTGCTGTATATTGGGTGTATATCACAGGTATATTACTTTGTTTAACGCTTATGCATTGTAGGACAATTAAGCTTGATTATAATATAATTGTTGGATCTCTGTACGGAATTTTCCTATCTCTGCCACTGAACCATCAGCAAAGAATGCCTAACTATCTCTTTTTTTTTTCTCCTTCTGTTCTTAGTTGCAAATGGTCGAGTGGATTTGGTTTACAAAAAGAGAAAGCTAACTAACTTTTGATTAGTTATATTCTTGCAAAAGCTCACTAACTTTTGATTAATTATACTCTTGCAATCTTGTTTGAATGGTAAGATTATATATAATATATTCTTGTGATTCGGTCTTTTTTAGATCCCGCTCATAACGGGTGCTTAGTATACTGGGGTGCTATTTTCTGAAATCTTTCTTGAAATTGAAGTCCAAAATGCAAAAATAAAGCAATCATTTTACTCTCTTTTATTTATTTTGGCGGGGCTTCACAGTAGTAGTAATACATCATTAGTCTAGTACTAGATATATTCAAGAATTTTTCCGGGATTTAATCTGCTTTATCATTAACAATTTGGAAGACCCACAATATTTGGTTGATTACGTCCAACCAAATATAAGCAGCTGCATGGCTCATAAAAAAAGCATATATACATCAAGTGGACCTTTCACTTTACACGTTATATGTATCTTGATTGAAAATTACAGGGAATCAAATTATAACTGATATCAAGTGGACCTAGCTTCTATTTAATTTGTAGGGCTTCCTATTGCCCTCATATCGAGGACATGTTTGGGGTTCTCAAATGAATTGATGAGTGATTGAAGATTATCATCGAGGGTTAATTTCTATATTTTTAATTTTCATGTTCGATTCTCGAAAATGAAAAATTATAATAGGATGGTGCTTTATCTTTAATGAGAGTTATATAGTATAATCTCGTATTGATCGGTGTTGAGGTGTGTGACCATCTCATCTAATAGCTTAAGTAGACTTGTTCAAAGTCCGGGTCGGGCCGGGTCAAGTGGCTTTTTTTCTGCTTGTCCGACCCTAACCCTGTTTTATTTTTTAATTTTTCGACCATGGCCCGACCCTGACCCTATTTTTTCTGCAATTCTACTCAGTCTGTTATCCAATATAATTTGTCACCAATTAAAAACTACAATAAACATAAGCATGAAATCATTAAAAATTACAAAACAAAAAAAAAGAACTGACAAGAGGTACAAATCAACATCATCATAAGCATCATCATCACCATCTTCATCACTAGATTTGTCCCTTCACATATATAAATAAAAAATAAATATTCATAAAATAAAAAATAATTTAAATTATTTTAAAAAGACACACGGGTCGGTGGTCGGGTTGGGTCAAGTGGGTAAAAAATTCTGACCCTGGCCCGACCCTACATATGATCGGGTCCCCGTTTTTTCGGGTCAGGTAACTCACGGGTTAGATATAAGCTGACCCTGGCCCTGATTTTGTCGGGTTGGGCCGGGCAGGACCCAACCCGATGGACAGGTCTAAGTTTAAGTGGTTAGAGCGAGCACGACATAATTTGTTTTTTCTGATAATGGGTGTCGGTGAGACTCAATCACAGGACATCTATCTACTCCGATATCATACTGAAGTGTGTGGTCATCTCATATAGAAACTAAGTTATTAAAGAGAACACATTTTTTTATTTACTTAATCATATTCATAACACTCGAAATTTCAAAACTGATACAAATCACCGGGTGAAAAAATAAAGTTAGTGGAAATTGTTAGTATCTAGTTACTAGCTAGGTACCACTCTCGGAATGTTTGAACATTAGTACACATAACACAAGTATATGCTCGAGATATGTATGATTCACGTTAAGAATTTTCAAGGAAATATTTGTTGTAATGTTTAATCTCATTTATTATTATTATTATTATTATTATTATTAATATTATTATTATTATTATTATTTTACTAATATAGAAGCCACAAACTTTAGGAGCTTGGGTCACACCACGTGTCTGCGTCAGCTGTATGCTTGCCATGACAATTAATGGTTATTTGGTAAAATAGGATAAAGTGCTTATTTCCAGCGGGCTGACCCGCCTCATCCCGCTACCCGCCCCGTCCCGATCCCCCAAAATAAAAAAAGTTATCGGGGTTTGGATTCGAGCTCGGGACGGGGCCTGGGTTCGTCCCGCCCCGCCCCATCCCGACCCCGTCCCATCCCGATCCCAACCCGTCCCCCTCCCTCTTTGCAAAAATAACCGTTGCAACAACGTCGTTGTGCAACGACTATAACGACCATTTTTGGCCCCCACTCCACCCCATAAACTCCCCTACCCTCTTAATATTTATTTTTAACTCCTAAGTTAATATATTTACACTTTAACCCTATTTTTCAACTATAAATAATTCAGTTTCCTCTTCATTTTTCTCACAAATCTTCATACCATCTCTCTAATCTCTCAATTTATCTCTCTACAATTCTACAAAATTTTCTACTATTAAATATTATATCAAAGTTAAAAAAATTGGGAGTGAAGTTGACAACTAGCTTGAGGATCATCCATTGAGCAAAGTTTCAATTTTCAACCTCGATTACACGTCGACGTTACGTCGGCGTTTGGTACATTCGTTCATTCTTTAAATTGTTATTGTTACTTAATTTTAATTATCGCACTTAATTTCATTTACTTTAATTATTTATTTGTATAATTAAAATGGAAGGATTGAAACGTATGATTAGAGGTAAGGGTGTTTCTTCTAGTAGGGGTAACAATGGTAAGGGTACTTCTTCTAGTAGTCATATTCTTAGTCCCGATGATTTGATTGATTTCAGTCATATTGATAAAACTATTTTTTTTTTAATGATATATCATTAGATGATGAAGTAGATGAACCAAACTTTAATTTAGACGATAATATAGATGACACACCCACTAGTGCACCTCAACCTCAGTCTCAGACTGAGTCTAAGCCTGAAACTGAAACTGGAATGCCTCTTATTCCCCTAGTATGAATCGAGGCCTCACAAAACAAAAATTAAAATAAGATGCACGATATTTTTTTGATAGGGATGTTGACACCCAATTTTGTCCCGACTTCTCCGATTTATTTGCAATTATAACAATTTTAAAATATAGGCATATATGTATATATATATATCATTATTAGTATTATTATTTGCATTTTTTATTTGTCATTTTTGCATTTTTATATCATAATCATAGTTTTATCCATAATATTCTATGTTATTTATTTTCGCAAAATTGCATCGCATTTCCATTTTTTATTTAAGTATTAAACATTTCGCGAATATTATTTTTTTATTGTTATCACATCGTTATGTTATTTTAAATAATTCACATCTTTTACAAAACCAAAATAATATATATTTTTAATATTAAACCCCTTTTTATATTTTTAATCCGTAATCCATTTTTATTTTTATTTTCCCAACCCAAAACAATTCCTACCCAAAACATTCCCCAAACCAAACTCCCTTATTCCCTTCCCCTTTATTTCCCCAAGCCCAATTCGGCCAGCCCAATCCCACAGCCCACACCCGAACCCTCCATACCCGAAGCCCAACAGCCTTTTATTCCCCTAACCAAAACTCAACCCAAAACAATTTTCCAACCCAAAACAATACTCCCCAACTCCCCAATTAAATACCCATTCCCTTACCCTTCCAAGCCCAACTGGCTGGCCTAACATCCCTTCCCCTTTTATTTAAAACACAGACCAGCCCACCACAAGCCCAACGCCCACTCCCCAGGCCCAACCGGCCATTAGCCCATCCCGCATCCCATACCCCATTCGGCCCACAACCCTTTTCTTAAAATCCAAAACCCAACCCCCAAAACAAAAAAAAAAACCAAAAAAATCAAAAAAAACCCAAACCATATCCCCCCCAAACCCGATCGCCGCACACCCCACGCCCCCGACCCCACTCGCCGGTCACCTCGCCCCTGACACCATCAACTCCCCTCTGTTACGCCGACACCACCAACCTTTCAACCCATACCCCAAAAATCCGCAACCCATGCCCCTCAAATCCGCGATTTTGGCTCCTTTATTTTGAATTTCAAACTCGTTTTTAAGGGGAAATCCACCTATAAATACCCCATGTTGTTCTTCATTTTAAAGGGATTGGACGGATTTTTGAGAGGATTTTCAAAGGAATTTTCGGAGGATTTTTTCGGAAGACTATTCCATATATATAAAATATTTGTTGTGTTATTGATTTTTAAAGCATTTGCCTTCTTGGTTGTTCAAGAAATAAGTCCGAAAATAGGTCCAAGATTTGAAAGAAAAGGGGTGAGTTTCGTTCTTGAACTTGGGTTTTAAATACTTCTATTTGGCTTTGTGAACCGAATCCGAAAATCTGCTTGCGTTTTGTTATTGTTCTTCACTGATTTCGGGTCGGGTCGACCCGAATTGGATATATTTTTTTAGAATTATTGCATTTCGCATTTTTGCATGTTGGTTATCTGAAATTGGTGCTGAAATTTGATTTTGGGTTTGAATCTTTGATCCGGGTCGATCCGGTTTGGGTAGTATTTCCAGAATTCTTGCATTTCATATTCTTGCATATTGGTTATCTGAATTTGCTAAAAATCTGATTTGTTGTTGTTCACTGATTTCGGGTCGGGTCGATTTCGGGTCAGGTCGACCCGGGTCGTGTAAGGACCATTTGCATTGTTGCTGTTGTTATTATTGGTTATCTGAAATTGATGAAATTAGTTGATTCCGGGTTGAACACATGATTCGGATCGGGTCACTGATCCGAGTAGGGTCGACCCGATTTGGATTTTCCAAATCTCTTGCATTTCATATATTGTATATTGGTTATTTGAAAAAAAATAAAAAGAAAATCTGATTCGGGTTGGCATCTGATTCGGGTCGGGTCACTGACCTGGGTCGGGTCGGCCCGGTTTTGGTATATTTCTAGATTATGGCATTTTTTCATATCTGTTGCTGGTTATCTAAAAATCTGAATTTCTGATTTCATTCGGGTCACCGTTCACTATTCCGGGTCTATTTTTTCAGATTAACTCACTGTTTCATTCGGGTCACTGTTCATTCGGGTCTGTTTTCAGAATTAACTCACTATTTCATCTGCCTTTATTTACTTCTTTCATTTCTCTGTTTTTATGTTCACTGGGTTAAACATCCGGGCAACGGATATTTACTGTTTTACTATGTTTTACTAAAATCCCGTCTTCTCGGGAACTGCATCACTGTTTACTGCTTACTGTTTACTGCTCACTGTTCACTGCTTCCTGCTTTAATTTAATTTCGTTGATTTGAACACGATACTACACTGGCCGATGAAAAAATATCCGTCAATTTTTTAGGCCTCCACAATTGTAAAGACGGAAAATAAAACTTTTGGGCAAGGATGAAACTTAAATCTTTTTCACCCGAGAGACCGATATGTTCGGTAGGCAAGGCAACTAAAATGACCAACGAGTCATATGTTCGCAGCCACGACATGATTGGAATGATCTTTTCAAAATTTAAGTCTGAGCCCTCCGTAATCAAAACATTTATTGTTTTGGATACGGATCCGAAGTTATGTATATTCAATTATTTCTAACCGTTTATTCTTGACAGCTTGCAAAGATAAAGTCAAAGAAGGCAAATACCCCTCGGAGATTACTTATTTTTGTTGTTGTCTTTTACTTTCTTTAATTCAGCTTTATTTCATTTGTATTGTAATATTATTGTACTCGTGAAATTATTGAAATATTTAGAATAGGTAGACATATAATTAATTAATAGGGTAATCTAAAATTGGAAACCCGTCGCTAGTTTATTTATTTTAGGCTCGGTTAGTTTTAAAATCGAAAATCGCTAGTTTACTTATTTTTAGGCTCGTTGCCCATAAAAATCACATTGCATACATTTTTATCAATTTTCATACAATTACCTATTTATATTCTTTTAGCTTTACATATATATTAATGTCATACAAATGTATACTTGCACAAATGCATCATTTCATTAAATACTTGCAACATTATTTTTATACTGGTAAAACATGCACTTTTTCTTAGCATAACAATTAACCTGAGTTTGATCGGATAACCGCAAGTTAGCGGATCTTAAAGGATGCCTAACCCCTTCCCTTTAGGATAATAAAGAACCCTTACCCAGAATTTCATTAGTTTCGCAGACCACAAAATTGGAGTTTATTTTGCAGCTTTTAGTTAACATTCAGGTGCCCTAATTCACCTTAGAATAATTAGGTGGCGACTCCTCAAGCAAGCATTTTTAACCGATCCAGAGGGAATCGACGCCATCCCGTCGCGAAGCCCGCGGGTAAAAAACGAGTGCGACAAGGGACAAAGAGAATCAACTAGCTAGATGTAAAATCTGTAAAAATGTTTATAAATTTAAAATCGGAAAAGGTCAAGGAGGGACGGAAGGTTTATTGAGATATGTACAAGGCGAGCACACAGCTAGGTGGAGTCAATACAAGACTAAAAAATTAGGTGTGCCAATGCCATCTGAGTCGGGACAATGTTCAAATACTGTCCCCGATCTAGTACAAGGTCAAATTAACCCGACGACGGGGGGAATTTTTGGTCCTAAATATGATAAAAAAAAACAAAGATATGGAAAATATGGCAAAATTAATTGCGGTGGAGGGTTTGCCCTTTTCATTTCCTTCCTCTCATGGTTTTATTCATTACATTCGATAAACATATAATCCTGCTTTTAATGGTTTTCCTATATCAACTGTTAGAAGGGATGTTTTAAAATTTGCAAGTGAATATCAACAATATTTACGTTATGCACTGTATCATTTTAATGGCAAAGTGACTATTACTTCTGACATAGGCCGTAGTACTAACGATAATGATTATTTAACGGTAACATGTCATTGGATATATCAAAATTGGTCTATGCAAAAATGTATTTTAGCATATAGGTATATTGACGATAAGCACACTAGTAGTTTTATTGCAGGGAATATTCATGAAATTTGTGATTACTATAGAATAATTAATAAAATTATGACTATTACATTAGATAATGCTTCTTCTAATGATTATGCTATAAAACTTTTAAAACTTCGATTAACTCCATCTTTTCATGATTTATTTTATATAAGATGTGCGTGTCATACTTATAACTTAGTTGTAAAAGATGACCTAAAACTTTTTGAAAACATTCTTGATAAAATACAATTTGCTATAAACTTTATTTTTAAAGGTAAAAAAATACAAAGACGCAAAGAGTATAAAAAAATATGTCATGATTATGGATATCTTATAGAAAATTCCAAAAGAAGTTTCGACTAGATGAAATTCTTTGTATGAGCACTACTTGTTGCTTACGATTATAGACAACCTATTACTTTATTATTTAACGCCCATAATAAAAATCCAAGGGATATGCTTGTAGATAATGATTGAAATTTTTTTTTAGAACTTAATGGATTTTTAGAGAATTTTTACCAAGCTACTAAAGATTTTTTCGGTATTTATTATCCTACTATTTCAAATATGTTATTTTATATAGCACTAATATTTTTGTTACTTAATGAATATATGCAAAAACCAACTTATAAGACATCTATTGATTTTTTTTTTTAATTTAAAAATACTTTTTTTCTATCCCCAATATTTATATTGTTGGTGATGTATTAAATCCAACTATTAAAGTAGATGGTTGTAAAACACTTGTAGAAAATATTTATGATTGTATAGAAGTACTTCCAACAGACCCAACTGAAGAACCAACTCACAAACCAACTAAAGAAGAAGTTACGTCTAGCATACACACCGAATGCAAACAAGTATATATGTATTACCAACAACAAAGTGCAAATAATCAACCGGCTTCTGTACCGTCTTCTACTACTTCGCTACAACCTTATAAAAACACATGCGTTTTCTGCTGCTAGTATTCAAGGCCTTAGAAATAAAATGTGTAGTAGTTCAACTTCTTCACAAGTTAGCGAATTTGATATTTATGTTTTGCAGGGTGTTGTACCGTACAAATTAATTGTCAATGATGAAGGACAAGAAGACTTGCTGAAATACTGGAGGCAAAATGAGAATACATTTCCGACACTAACAAAGATGACCTGAGATGTGTTGAACATTCAAACGTCACGTCTGAAAGCGCTTTTTCTACGGGAAGATTTCAAATAGAAGAGCACATACATTCATTGGCGAGAGACTCATTGGAAATTGCAGTTCTATTCAGAGACTGGATTCGTGCCGAGAGTAGAAGGTGCGGCCAACCGGAGACCAACGAAGAAGAAGACTACAACTACAACGAAATCTTGTCCGAGGGAGCAGGAAGCGACGTTGAAGAATTTGACAAACAAATTTCAATTCCAACAGAAAATCCTCAAGACATTGCGAGGAAATTTGAAAGAGTATGGTTGAATGTAATTTTTTTAATTGCAATTTTATTATGTCACTAACAACTTTTGAACAACACCACAACGTTGCAATTCTGAAATTGTATTACAAAAAAATTATATTAAATAATATAAGGTACAAAAACAACATTGGAATATTTTTATTACACTATCTTGTTCAATTATTGAATTTGTATATATTATTTTTTTAAATTAAGTGGAAAAAAAAATGAGTCCCGACCCGACCCGACTCTGTTCCGGCGGGATGTGGGACGGGACGGGACCTCCCACCATCCCGACCCTCCCCGTCCTGCTGGGATCCTCTCCGGCCCGCCCCGTTGGACACCCTTAATTTGATTGGTCCAATTAAAGTAAATAATTATGCATACATAATCAACTTTTGACTATAAAACACTTTTGCCCATGCAATCGTGTACGTTTTTAGAGGATATGGAAGCGGTTTGATGCCAAATTGGTCTGTACTTCCTCCGATAAAAAAAGACTGATCTAGTTTAATTTGACACGGAATTTAAGAAATAAAAGAAGAATTTTGAAATTTGTGATTCAAAATAAATTTTTGATATTTGTGTGGTTGTAAATGAGATTATAAAGTTAAATTTTTTCTAAATATAAAAATGTATTAATCTTTTTTGAGATAAACTAATAAAAAATTAGGCCAATTTTTTAGGACGGAGGGAGTAATTGTTTTGGCCATACGGAGTATTAATTACTATTCCCTACAATTATCTCAAAACACGTGAATTTCTTTTGAGGTTGTTAGTTTTTCATTTTTGGTTTAAACTGAATGTTTTCTGATGAAACTTACATTATGTTAAATTTCTTAATCCAAATAGTGCTCTAACTATTAACGATTAATTTAACCAAATTTCTGCTAAACTAAAAAGTGGACTAAACAATAATAGCAAAAAGATATTTTAATATTCACAAAAAATAAAAGACATAATGAATCAAACTCCAGACCTCATTGGCCCAATCTAACTTAGTGATTACAATCCAAATAACATAATAGGCCATCTGGATTTACTATAATTAGTGATAACAAGTTGCTATTCAAGTTAATGAGAAATTACCATTAAAGGTTGTGATTCGATGATATGACTTCATCCTTAATAAAAGTTTTGAACTTGAATTGTGAGTATGAAAAATAATTTCATACAATCATCACTATCAGTTATTACTATTAGTCATCATCTCACGATCATCATTGCTCTCCATTGACCAGCTATTTCTACGGCCCACCATCATATTTAAAAGTTTTACTAATAAGATTCAAAAGCACTAAATTGCGTTCATTTATGGATACTTTACTTCTAATGGCTCGAACCAACTTCACAGGATTTTTTTTTTTTTTTAATAATAATTGGGCCTGGGCTAAGCCTGAACTTATTCCAACTACTAATATATACAACACTCGGGGTTACCGATCATTATCACTAGTCAAAAAGGAAAAAAAGAAAGTTCAAGGACCGAATGGTTGTGAAATAGAGTTAAAGGGAGGAGATTGCATTTGTTAATAGTTCGGAGACCTCCCTTGCATTTATTAATAGTTTGTGGACCTCCCTCGCATTTGAACCTAGATTTTTTACCACCTTATTTTTCCCCATTTCATGAGAATGTTGTGGCGAATTTCTCCTTCTAATCTCTCTCCTACTGCTATGGACCTTCCTCTTCCTGTTTCATCGAAACTTTCCACATTTACCAGAAGTAAATATTTTAATTTCCGTAAAATATTTAATAATTTATATTTATTAGATAATATTAAAATAGGAATTAATCATAAACACCAAAAAACCTATCAAATTCTATAATATGACAATATGAAAAAATACACTACACTCTAAATTAGAAAAAAAAACAGAAATTACACATCAAAAAGCTAAATTAGACTTTAAGAATAAATAAAATATTAGTAAAAACTACAATAATTATACCTTTGTCGCTAATTTCCCCTTTTTTCATATTTTCATCAAATCTAACACATAGAGTTAAATATTAACTTTTGATAAATTACAACAAGATCAGAACAATAACATACTCAGTGTAATTTACAAGTGGGCGTGTAGAAGGTGGTGGGTAAGCAAACCATACCCATGCGACAAACTAAAGGACCAAAACTTTTCAATACATACTTAAGGGACTATTTTGTAACTATCATCAAACAAAAGGGACTATTTTTACCAATTTCCCTTTTCCATTTCATGAGAAAAACGGGTCGAATTTCTCCTTCCAATCGCTCTCTCTGTTACTCCAATGGACCTTCTCCTTCCAGTTCCACTAAGACTCTCCACATTCTCACGCGCCTCACTGTGCGCGTTCAATTCACACACCTTTACATACCAGAGAATTAGAACTAGAGTGAATTGCAGTCCGAAACACGCGCGAGTCGAATCGAACTCGAATTTCAACAATAATAATTGTGAAGTGAATCGCGAAAATGATACTGAGGGAAAAGAGTTGAAGAATTTGATAGGGTTTGTAGAGGTATTTGGAATTGGAAGCAGGAAAGACACTTTGCTTGAGTTTTGTTTGGATTCGCCATCGCTTTCCTCAGCTTTGAGATTTTGGTACGTATTTGACTGTTATTCTTCGATTTTATTATTAGTACATGTTGTTTCCTTTGCTTCGATTATCGAATTATTTGTTGTTGTACATGTTACTCCTTGATTTTATTATTACCTGTTCTATTCTTCGATTTTATTATTAGTACCTGTTTTGTTCTTCGATTTTATTATTATCTATTGTTTCGATTATGTATTATTTGTTGTTATCTGTTTTACTCTTCCATGTTATTATTACATGTTTTATTCTTCGATTTTATTATTATTCGATTTTATTATTACATGTTTCTTTTGCTTCGATTATTGTATTATTTGTCGTTGTATCTTTTACTCTTCAATTTTATTATTACATGTTGTTTCCTTTACTTCGCTTATCGTATTATTTGTTGTTGTACATGTTTTACTCTTCAATTTTATTATTACTCCCTCCGTCCAAATTTAAGTGTCTTAGTTTGACTTGACATGAAGATTAAAAAATAAAGGGAGACTTTTGAATCTTGTGGTCTCAAATTAAAGATGTGTGGGGTCTTTTAAATCTTGTGTCTTAAATTTGTCTTGGAATTGAAAAACTTACTAAATATAGAAAGAGATACTTTTTTTGGGACAAACTAAAAAGTAAAGTAAGACACTTAAATTGAGGACGGAGGGAGTACCTGTTTTATTCTTTGATTTTATTATTACCTGTTGTTTCTTGTATTATTTGTTGTTGGCTTGTTGCTACTATTCTCTTCTCCATTATATTCAACATGGCTGTTTCACTACTTAATTTCCTTGCACACTTGATTTTGTTATGCTTTACTTGACCCGAGGGTCTATTGGAAACAACCTCTCTACCTTCACAAAGGGAGTAATGTCAATGGACCAGAGTGCATGAAACTCTTTGCAAACCAACAAGTAATGCGGGAGAGAGTACAAGCTATGTGGAGATTTGCTGAAAATATTAGTAGTGCTTGGCAAGCTTGAATAAGAAAGGTAGGAGCATTTGACAAAGTGGAGTACCATATCATAATATAGGAAAGGAAGAAGTTTTTTTGAAGCGAAAGGGAGAATGAAATTTAGTAGCAAAGAATCTCCATGCAACTGACAAGGAAGAGGACAAGAATTCAATGAGAGAGGAGGCTGTTGAGTATGTAAAATATAAACACCAAGTCAACAAGTCGGTATTGATAAGTCAACAAATTTCATTAATAAACACCAAGTTGGTGTAAAAAGTATGTAGGATATAGCTCTACCTGAATCATCCACTATCACAATCATCTACCAAGTTTGACCAACCATCTACACAACACATACTTTTTCCTTGCACCAAAGATACAAGTGGAAAAGAAGGATCTCTTAATGATTCTGTTAAGATTAATATTATTGACGCTTCAGGGGGCAGCTAAGTTTAGAGATTTGGGAACTTTTAGGAGTCTTTGTTGGATGAGGAGAGAGCAAAAAAGTTTAGTTTAGACAATTGATGAAAGTTCGCTTCAACTTACTATGAAGCTATTAAGCAAGAGGAACAGGGGGACTTATTTTGTGGTAGTTACGACTCCTTTTTTGTGTTTTCTATACTGTTTTGAATTGCTTGTTCTTGTGCTGAGGGTATACCGGAAACGACCTCTCTACCTCCCAAGGTAGGGGTAAGGTCTGCATACACTGTACCCTCCCAGACCCCACCTTGTAATTTACTGGGTATGTTGTTGTTGTTGTTGAATAGGGGGACTTAGAATAAGGAACTGGAAATGAAATGTGGGAATGACTTGATTTATCAACTTATTTCTTTTTGAAAAAAATGAATTTAGTGGATTCTTAACTCTTTGATGCTTCAGTTATCTGCCTTTGGGCTTCATTTTGGAACGTAATGCTTTGTCAAAGCTACTTGTGTGAAATGTAATCATGCAGTATTAATTTCTGAAAATGTTGCCTATGTTCTTGTGATGGTATGTGCAGGAATATTCTTGTGAAAGACTCAGAGAAGGTGCTATTACAAGAGAAATTGCCTACAGAAGGTGAAATGTTTTATTTTGACTTTTTTCCTTTTTGTTCTCCCTGGTTCATCTTCTTGCTCAAAATAATATCTATCTTCAATCTTCTTGGTATGGAAGTTGGCTGGGGATTAGGTGGTTGTTTTCTAGCACTTAATGAGGAGAAAAGTATAAGTCGCTACCGGGTTTCTTCCATCGTAATTATATAATTGTCCCACATGGGTTATGTAAGAGTTCTCAAAAAAGTTCATAAAATCTTGAGCAATTCCACCCAATGCCTTGAGGTGGTGGGTTGGATGCTTAGATTCTTCCCCATGGCGAGAGATTTTTATGCAGCTTTAAACTTCTTGATACCTTTTAAGATGAGTCAAACTCTTAGATTGTCCAACTTCTGGTCTGTCAATCTTATTCTTTGCTGCCTCTTCCCATTCTATCTGTTGTGAACTTAAGCTTTTCTCATAACGTCTTCTTTTGCAGATGTTTCTTCAAGAATTATGGAAGTTCCATCAGCAATAAATTCATGTTCCAAAGCAGTTATACTTGTTTGTACATTCCTCAACTCTTATGCCTAAGATCTCCTTTTATTACCAGTGATGATTGTCTAAAGATACTAGCTCACGTGAATCTAATGAACATTCACTTGGATGGGTAACAAAGGACTGTGTTTCCTTGGTTTTCCACCAAGGCATTCATGGTTTTCCACTAAGGCATTCATGGTTTTCCGCTAAGGCTTCACTTAGTAATGATTAGAGTCAACTGAAATATTCGTCCGGAGTCTTATAACTTTTAATTGGGGGCTATAACTTTCTTGCGAGCCTGTGCTAGTATAAAAGGAAATGAAAATTTGGAAAGAACTTTTATTATATGTCACTTTGTTTTCTTTTTTCTTTCTTTCCCTGAAATATGTGATATTGCTTCTAAATCACAACATGAACAAAATTCTCACTGGACTGTAACTTTTTTCATTACTACAACTACGCCTCAATCTCAATTGGTGTTGGGTATATGGATTCTCACTGACCTTGTTTCTCCATTTAAGCTCAATGAATGTCATCATCATACCAAAGAAAAATAAAAGTGAAAACTAAGTTAAATATATACAAGTAATCGTAATAATAACAATAGTTATATTAAAAATTATATATATATTCTTACTGGCATATACATCTATAATAAAGTCAAATTACTCCTAGAAAGATAATAGGTTCATATTCAGCGTACTAACAAGGCTTCTCAATTAGTAGATATCACCTATATGGAAATCATTCAATAATGGGAATTTTTTTCTCTCTGACTTGGGAAATGTGCACACTCTCTCCTTCACCTGACCCTTTTTCCGGCGAGACCTCTCAAAGGTTTAGCTCCCTCTTAATATGGGTGACAAGGTGTGCTTCTTTATTTCTAGTGATAAGTCTTTTGAATTAAATGACATTAGTGAAGGCCCTTTCATGTGGTTTTTGTTCAAAGAATTCAGCAAGCGGTTCATAAGCAAGATTCAGATTGATGAAGTCATTCTCAGATGGGTCAGCATTATAATGAAGTTAGCATCCAGAGGTGTCGGGGATCTCTACAGAAGATGGGGTCGACTGAAGGAAGGTGATTTATTTAGAGTTTATCAGAATTTTAACTCTTATGGGAGATTTCTTTGAGTCGAAACAACGAGGGGTCAGAGAAAGTCGGCCATCATTATGCCGGAGATAGATTACAATATGGGATTGAGCGAAGTGGCCGACAAAATCATCAAATCACTGGGTGAACCAGTAAAGCCAGATCTTCGAAAGTTTATTGTCCCAGGAAAATCATTCATAGATGCTGCAAACATCCAGAAATGGCCGGAATTGAACTCTCAGTCGCGCTCTAAGCTGGAGGAATTACAACAATATTTGCAACACTGTCTTGTTGGTACTTTTAATGATCCTTTCAGCTCAAGCCCAAATCCAGTAGTCATCAACCAATGGTTCTTGAAAAGATGGAACATGACAGCTGGGTTGCGTGTCTCTCAATTAACCCATAATCAGATGCTATTCGAGTTTCCCTCAAGGTGCAAAGCGGAAAGGGTAATAGTGGGTGAATGGTTTTGGAATGAGAGAAGACTGTCACTCGAATGGTGGTCTCCTGAAACAGGTACAGAGAACTTGGAAAGCATATGTAGCAGCAAATCAGAGATGGATTAGGGCTTTTGGTATCCCTCTTCATACTTGGTCTGAAAGCACTATGAAATTTATTGGGGGTTGCTGTGGTGGCTTTCTTGGTGTAGACGAGGATACTAAGAAGAGGAATCATATTCTTTGGGCTCGCATCTGTATTCCGGCAAGAACCCACGATCTTCCTTGTAAGATTAATTTGGAAGTAGGAGATAAGTCCTTTGAGATTTCCATAGTTGCCGATGCTTTCTCCAAGTTCTCTAACGCAGGTGATTGTAAGAGTCAGGGTTATAACCAGCGGTACAAGCTGTCACTTGCATCGAAATTCAAATCTGATGAGGGCACTAGGGTTGGGCCTAATGATAATTCGAATTCGGGCCAAGTAAAGGCCCAATACAAGCCAAATTCTTCGGCCCATATCTTTTATTCAAGGAGGAAAAAGGGGAAGTCCCATGTTAATAAAGGAAAAGGAATATTAAAAGAGTGGAAACCTACTGGGCCGGCCCAACTCAAAAATGCAGCCCACTCTACTAACTTAAATCACTCTAAGAAACAAGCTGTGGGCGGATCAGAGTCCTCTACGCCTCAGAAACCACAACAACTTTCTCAAATTCCTACGAACTCTACTGATGAGTGTGAAGGATATGCTGATGACGAAGCTGATTTCATGCAACCCTTACCTTTTCTCTCTCCCTCCTCCTCACCCAAATTATTTAATGGGATGCCCACAAGTTACAGGTCTCCCGTCTATAGGAAGCCGTGACACTTTGTCTGTATATTGTTATGGTGACAATCTAGAAGAGCAACAAGTTATCTCAAGTACGACAGTTATTGAAACCTCTCATTGGACCAAAATTGTAATGACCAAAGCATGCAAAGCCTTTGGGGTCAACTCAGTTGGATTTGAGCATGAAATTTTTGAGATGATCCTACAGATGGAACAAAGAAGAAAATTACAGCTGCAACAGATGAAAGGGAAAGATAAACAGAAGAAAAGTTCAAAGGAAAGGGGTGAAATTGTAGCGAAGAGATTGGAGTGCACTGTCAACTACGAGAAGGGAGAGGGGTCAAACAGGGGCAGGTTCCACAAAGCCTTGTCCGAATGAAAGCAAAAATTATTAGCTGGAATGTCAGGGGGCTTAGTGATATAAGCAAAAGAAGCACCATCCATCTACTTGTTCAGAAATGGAAATCCGATATTTTGTGTTTACAAGAAACTAAAACAGAGAGTTGCTTTGTGGCATGGGCAAGACATATTTGGGGCTCTAGATTTGTCGAATTGAAAGCAAGTGGCACTAGGGGAGGCATAATTGTTATGTGGAACAAAAGACAATGGAAATGCTTAGACTTTTATTAGGGGCAACACACTATCACTGCCATGTTAGAGGGTATACATGTGGACTTTAAGTTATGTTTTACTGGGGTGTATGGTCCTCACACAAACTTGGAAAGGTTGGATTTGTGGGATGAGTTGACTGCTATAAGAGGTTTATGGGCGGAATGTTGGGTCATAGGTGGTGACTTTAATGTATGTAGATTTGAACATGAGAGACATAACTGTACAAGAAGATCAAGGGCAATGAAGAGCTTTACTGCCTGATCTACCTTTACATGGTGCTGCTTACACTTGGACTAGAGGAGAGGACTCTTTGCAGGCTTCAAGAATTGATAGATTTTTGATTTCCTCCGAGTGGAATGAAATTTTTGGCTCAGTAAAGCAGGTGGCTCTACCGAGAGTCCTCTCCGACCATAGGCCCTTAGCTGTGGAAAGTGGTGATTGGACTTATGATCCTTCATACTTCAAATTTGAAAATATGTGGTTGCAACAGGATGGATTTCATGATATGATTAGTCAATGCTGGCAAGGATATATTGTTAATGGTTCTCCGGATTTCATTCTCTCACAGAAACTAAAATTCTTGAAGCACCTTACTATTTGGAATAGGGAGGTCTTTGGAAAGCTTAATGCAAGAATCAACAAAACTATGAATGATCTTCTGTTAGCAGAACAAGCAACTGAGGGAAGGGTATTGACTCAAATCGAAAAGAATAGGATCCTGCGGCTAAAACTAGAGATCCAAAACCTAGCAAGAGCAGAGGAAGCTTCATGGAGACAAAAATCTAGGTGCTTGTGGTTGAAGGAAGGGGACAGAAACACTAAGTACTTCCAAAGAGTAGCCAGCTCTCACAGGAGATACAATCACAGATGAAAAGAATGATATGGAAAAAGCTTTTGAAGAAGAGGTTTTGAATGCTATCAACTCTTGTGCCCCAGATAAAAGTCCAGGACCAAATGGCTTCTCAATGACCTTTTATCAGAAGTGTTGGGAGTATTATCAAGCTAGATATCTTGGGCACCCTCAACCACTTTCACAGTAATTGTCACATGGTGAAATGCTTCAATGCTTCTTTTATTGCACTTGTCCCAAAAAAGAAAGGTGCAATAGAACTAAAAGATTTTAGGCCTATTAGCCTTATTGGTAGTGTGTACAAGATCTTGGCCAAAATGCTTGCTGAAAGGCTTAAGAATGTGATTGGAAGTCTAGTCTCTGGTTGTCAGAATGCCTTTATTCAAGGAAGGCAAATCTCTGATGCAGTTCTCATTGCAAATGAAGTTTTGGACTGGAAACAGAAAAGTGGCACCTCTGGTCTTCTTTTTAAGCTGATATAGAGAAGGCTTTTGACAAGTTGAATTGGTCTTTTCTTATCTCAATCCTAAGGCAGATGGGATTCAGAGAAAGGTGGATTCGATGGATCAAATACAGATTCTCCACAATGAAGTATTCAGTGCTAGTAAATAATAGTCCTATGGGTTTTTTCTCTCCTATGAGAGGCATCTGACAAGGAGACCCCCTATCATCTTTCTTATTTATTCTGGCGATGGAGGGGTTGAGTAAGATGTTAGAAAAGGCCAAACAATTACATTGGTCAGAAGGATTTATGGTGGGCAGTGGATCTGGTCCAACAATCTCTATATCACATCTCCTATTTGCTGATGATACCCTGATCTTCTGCGAAGCTGAAAAATCCCAAGTGCAATACCTTAACCTTACTCTTATGCTTTTTGAAGCCATCTCAGGACTCCACATTAACATGTCAAAAAGTGTCATTTATCCTATTAATGAGGTGCCTAACTTGGAGGATTACGCTGAAATTATGTGTTGCACAACTGGGTTTTTTCCAACTACCTATTTGGGGTTACCTCTGGGTGCTAGTCACACATCAGTTGAGGCATGGAATGTTATCGTGAAAAAGCTTGAAAAAAGATTGGCTTCCTGGCAGCAACAATATCTCTCACTAGGGGGCAGGGTAACACTTATTAATAGTGTTTTGGATAGTATTCCCACTTATATTATGTCCCTTTTTCCTCTGCCAGATAAGGTGCGAAAGCGACTTGACAAGATTAGGAGAGACTTCCTTTGGGTAGGCAACATCGGGGACCACAAATTCCACCTTGTGAAATGGGCCAAAGTCACCATGCCAAAACAGTTTGGAGGCTTAGTGATTAGAGACTTGGCATTACATAACAAGTGTATGCTAATGAAGTGGCACTGGAGGTATAATCAGGAGACAACTGGTCTATGGAAGGAGGTTATTCAAGCAAAATTTGGTAGCACTAGTCACTGGTGCTCTAATCAAGTTGCAACCCCTTATGGCACAGGAGTCTAGAAAGCTATAAGGAATTTGTAGGAGGTCTTCTCTAGCAATGCTTCTCTCAAGGTGGGAAGTGGGGAGAATATCCAGTTTTGGAAAGACACTTGGTTGGGAAACATTCCACTTATGAATGTTTTCCCAACCATCTTTCGAATTGCCTCCAACCCTGACTCAACCATCTCTCGGTATAGGGAAGCCAATGTTTGGAATCTGATTCTAAGAAGAAATCTAAATGACTGGGAGTTGGAAGATTTTATAGCTCTCATGGTCACCATACAGAGCAACACAGTCAATGATCAACGCAGGGATAGGCTCGCTTGGGGAATTCACGGGGAGGGCACCTATTCAGTCAAAGAAGACTATTTGCATCTAAGCTCAAAGAAGACACTTATTGATGTGTGGCCTTGGAAACTTATTTGGAGAACTAATGTGCCTCTAAAAATTATCTGTTTCAGTTGGGTCACTCTTAAAGGTTCTTGTTTAACTCAAGATAATTTTATGAGGAGTAAGTTCCATTTATCCAACAGATGCTACATGTACTTGCGCTACTCAGAATCTATTAATCATCTGTTTCTTCATTGTACGGTGGCAACTAACCTTTGAAACACGTTCTTTTCTCTCTTTGGATTGGCTTGGGTCATGCCAGGCACCTTGAGAGAGGCTTTTGTGTATTGGAGCTCCTGGAAAGTTGGGAAGTCCATCAAAAAGATCTGTTCTTTGGTTCCTGCTTGTATCTTGTGGTGCCTATGGTTAGAGAGGAACAAAAGGTGTTTTGATGGCATCTCAACTCCAATCCCCATTCTTAAGGGTAGATGTTTGATTAGTCTTTTTAATTGGGTCAACCTCTCCTCTGTAATTACTGTTGACTCTTTCCTAGAATTTATCAGTTCCATAGATCTATGTTGATAGCTATTAGGTAGCTTTTGCTTCTCTTCTTGGGAGCTGATACTTTCTTTGTCTGTAATGTTGCATCTTCTTGGTGCTTTTTGTTAATGATATCCTTCTTATTTCATAAAAAAAAAACAGATATCACCTATATGGATCTTTCCTTATAAAACAAAATCACCTTTTCTCATTTTATCCTTTTTATGTATACATCTACGCCGTCTTCTTTTTAACACCTTCACTCACCATAGTATCACACCTAC
Source organism: Anisodus tanguticus (assembly GCA_034509755.1). NCBI lineage: Eukaryota > Viridiplantae > Streptophyta > Magnoliopsida > Solanales > Solanaceae > Anisodus > Anisodus tanguticus. The sequence continues at coordinate 61,353,516 of CM067539.1, forward strand.
GGACCGGTACGTCTGTAGGCGACAAGGGACATGACTAAATCATCTCAAACAACCTTCCCTCATTTTATCCTTGATGCATGGTACTTGCACCTTATGGCGAATGTGGTCATTTTTAATTCTCTCTTAATGACCCCATATCCATCCTAGTGTCCGCATCTCTGTGACGCTCATCTTGTGGATATGTTGGACTTTAGCAGCCCGACATTCGCTACCATATAACATCGTCGGTCTTATAACCGTTCTGGAGAACTTAACTTTTATTTTGGTAGGCACCCTTCTATCACAAAGCACCCAGATAGTACTTCTCCATCAACCATTCGGTTTTAATTCTATGAGTAGCATACCATCTAGTCTCACCACAATACCATTCATTAATTTGTAGTATTTTGCTAATGGTGCAAAAAGTACCTATACAGAAGCATTTCCTTTTTGGCCATCTCTTTCAGTTGTTTTAATTGTATGTTTTTTTTTTTCCGAAAATGTTATTTTCCTTGTTGCTTCTTAGGTGGCTAGTGCAGCTTATGGCACTGATCATGTCCCAGCACTTGATATAATAAGGAGATTAAAGTCCAGAAATGGACTAGCCATCGGCATCATCCTGAAACCTTTCAGTTTTGAAGGACGAAGGCGCTATGATGAGGTATTTTACTTTTGTTTTGGGAAATCATGCTGCTGAATAGATCTTTTTATGGAAGGATATTAGTCGAAAAAAGACGAACAAAATTGATTCATGAAGGAAGCAATTTTTTTCTTAATTTCCTTATTGGTTGTAAAGAATACCCATTTGCAATGTTGTATGGACCAGGCAATTTCTTGATCTACTTTAAAGTAATGAAGACAGCAGAGATGCACATATTGTATATGTCATACCTGTCAAAACATTGATAAACCTGTAGGGATGGTGGTTATTTAATGTGGTCATGCATAACAACTTGAAGCCATAAACGTGGTGTATCATATTGGAGGTCATATATGATATGGTGGTGGTATAGGTAGGCAAGAGCATCTAAGTATAAAGTTATTGGACCAACCAATTCACCTCTATGGGCTTTGATACAGACTAAATTTAAGCGTGTTCCAGATGAAGAGAAGATACTTCAATCAATTTTTAAGCTTATACAGGAAATTAGGAAAAATCTTTAATAGGGGATGTTTTTACAAGTCCGTAACCAAAGCAAAGATATAATTACTAATAAAAGTTTCTTGTATCACAGTGTTATAGCACCTAGTTTTCTAGGATGTCAAGATTCTAAATCCTAATTCTAAGAAACATAGGACTCCGAGCTGCCAAAAAATAAATAATTGAAGGAATAAAATAAAATAAGTCCATAACTAACAAAAAAAGAAGAAAGATGTATTTATTAATAGGTTTATATAACATAACTTGAAAGAGATAATTAAGGAAACCCCAGGATGAAGTCTTCTGGTGGTGAATAGAACTTGCTATAGCGACTTCATGAAGAGTAGCTGATTATATTTTTTTCTTGTCCCATCTCTGGGCGTAATGCATCATGCATTATGTTATCTAATGCGGAGAACCGATCAGTGCTTTCTCATTTTCGTATTAGAACAAAGATCAAGAATAACATAGACATGCCATCTTTATCAATAATAGTTTTCAAGGTAGACCTACTGATTCACAAAAAAAGATAAAGAAGGGTAGACCTACAAATGGATTTTGGGCCTATTTTATTTCATTTTACTACTATCTTTCATCTTTAATGGACAATGGGACATTTTAAAGAGTTAAAAAATCGGGGTTTATTTATGTTGAGGTTACATAGGGACTATTGTAGATTTTTGTTTTTTGGAATTTGTTTTGCTTTAATTTCTTAGAACCATTTTCACAATATTACCAGCCATGTCTTTGACCAACATTATTGATGGTTCACCCTACTTACAGGTCACAGATTTGATTGACAAACTTCAAAAGCATGCAACTGTTTGTATAGGTCAGTTGAACTTTGCATATTACTTATCTTACAGCTCATACCAATTTGATGATGCTAATAGCATAGGAGGTCCTTGCTTCTACACTGTTCATTTACTACAAACTCATCCATTAGAAGTCTTAATGAGCACATACATCAGTACTTTCATTACATGCCGTAAAAGCTTTGCATGGCTACAAGTGACACTAATATCAGTTTAATTGATTATTTGTGAGAATTATCAGCTTAGCTATTAATAGTTCAGCTATTCTGGAAGTGACCTTTTATCCTGAATGCATGATATTGACGTTTTTGAAGATTGGGTGTCTTCGTAGAGAATCATTCCTTTTTTTTTAGGTTTTCTACTCTTTGGTATACTTCTTGTATGCGGGTGTTTTTGTGCCCAAACTGTTATAAATTTTGTTACTTTATAAGAAAAAAGGAAGTTTGTTAGCAACTCTGCCTGAGTTCCAAAATCATGATGTTTGTTTATTTGGGCTTGCAGTTATTGACACTGATGTTCTCCTCAAAAAAGATCTTTTAACTCTCGATGAAGCTTTGAAAACTTCATATAATGCTGTTCTGATGGCTGTTAATGCCATTTCAATTCTTATGTCTGTAAGTTGTTTTTTCCTTCGATAAATCTCACAAGTTCTTTTTTCTTTTCTTTTTTTTACTGCTTTCTGGATTTTGTTTTCTTAGTCTTTGTACAACTTTTGATTGATGAATTTATCTAATACCTATCTGTTTGTAAATTTGCAACAATAACAGGACCACATAAAGCTTCTAGATGTTACAGATTGTGGTACCAAAGAACTGAGTGGTCCAGAGCTAATAAAAGTAAGAACTATACAGTCCTATTTTACATAATTAAGTTCTATTGCTGATAAAATAGATTTTATTTTAGAGTGTATTACCTCTAGTAGTGCATGATAGGTACAATAAGTTCTTATCCTTGGAAATCGTGATTATGTACATATTAGTAAATTTTGCCGCTCTAGAGGCCACTGCAATTTTCACTTTTTTGGCAACTTGTAGATTCGTCATTCAACTTTTGTAAAGTTGAAAATTGCACCTTCTGTTAATTCTTAGAAAAGGAGTCACTTAAATTTAGGGACCAGAATAGGAGTTTTGATTAAAGGTTTTGGAAGAATGGAAAGGAAGGAAGAAAAAAAATGAAGAAAAGGAGTCGAAGATGCACGAGAAGGAACAGAAAGTAAATTCATTCACCTTATATCCAGACATATTTAATTAAGTCTTATTGGTGAGCAGAAGAAGAATTAGTGACTGTTGAAGCAATTTACTCTATATTTAAAAAAATGATCATTTCAATTCAAAAGTTCTTTAAGTTGGATCCATAGCTCTCGGTGCATTAAACCAAATGAATTTTGAAGATTCTGTTACGGAACTTATACATTTTCTATAGTTATTTGTCTGCTCAAACTGAAGGCTAAAGTGATTATTTCAGATTCTTGAAAGCTACAATGAGGCAAAGACCGGTTTTGGTGCTGGCTACAATGTCGAAACTTCAATTCTGCGAGCTGTCTACGACTGCCCATTCCTTGGCTCGGGAGTAAAGGTCAGGAGCTCTGTTAGAGTATATGCTTTCATTTCCCATCTACATACTAGGCAGCTAATAATTCCGGCTTCCAACTTATGACTTCAGTCAAGTTTCTTATATCCTTTTAAATTTATCATTTTTCACAAGTTTTATTGAAGGCATTTTCTGTAAGCTATTATGATTTCTCTCTGTTGACCTTGCAGTCTTTTGACCTCCATTTTGAGGCCTTCATTTTTTTGCTTATGTTCTTCCGCAGGGGTCAAATGGTGTGGTTATATGCATTATTACTAGTTCAGGTGTTGTAGATTCCAGTGATGTACGTAGCGTCTTGTACACGTTTCGGAAAACTACTGGATGTAATGGAGACATTGTGATTTCTATTGTCCAGGAACACAATATGGAGCCAAATTTAATAGTTACTACTTTAATTACATGTGGGTAAGTTATCTTAACAAAGACTGAACCAAATTCTATCGTCATCTTTTTGTTAGAGTAGTCATAGTTGTTTTGTGAGATCTATCTTGTGTAGGAATTCATATTCTATAAATAGATCTTCTGTACTTTGCTTCTAGAACTTGATGTATGAGCATTTTATGAATTGCTCTCCTCATTATAGGCTAGGGGTGGCAATCACCCCACCCGGGATGCGTGGGTGGTGGGATGATGACGCCGATTGTGGACTGAGCTGTAATTGTTTTGTCCAAATGGTTAAGAGGAGTAACTTTACAACAGGAAAATTGCTTTAAGATATCGATGGTAGTATACTGTCTTTTCTTTCCGTCACCCCTTCTAGACCCAACTTGTGGGACTATGCTGGGTATGTTATTGTTGCTGCCTGTATACTGTCTTTTTCTTTCTGTCTGGTTCCTTTATTTGTTGCCACATTATTCACCTCAGATGTTATAGCAATGGTTTGCTAAAGAGTTCAACCTGTTCTTTTAGCGAATCTGTACAACTATCTTAAATCCTAATTCTTGAGTATTTATGATTTTTAGGTACGCTGCACAGGAACCATCCGGAAAAAGTAGCTTATTGTCTAGACTAGCGCAACATATTCCTTTCATTTTTAATATCCTTAAGAAGCCAGATCCACCACTTCAAACTGCCAAAGAAAGTGAAATCGATGAGACTCCTGAAATTTCTGATATGGCAGAATTTGTTTCTATGGATAATGCACCTGAGGATATGTCCGTCTATTCTGGGGAACTACAGGCATTATTTCCTACCAATAGTGAAGACACATCCTTTTTGAGGTATTCCTCTACTCTCTTAAAACCATCTAAGTTCACCTTTGCTGAAATCATTCTTGGACGACTTATTATGCTCTTACATACAGAAATTTTGTTGCTTTGCAGAGATTATAATGTCTCTGATGAAAGGAAGATTGAACTGTCAAATTCTGACGTTGCTACTGAAGGTACATAGTTATTTTTGTTTTAGGTTGACTCAGTTTTTCATGCAGTAGCATCTTGGCATGAATGCAATTAAGGCTATTCATCAATTTCAATAATAAGATTAAAGTGGACAACAAATTTTATCAGATAAGCAAATCCATGTTATGAGCCTATAATGGAATAGTGAAATCCTGATCGGATTCGATTTTGCAGCACCTCTTGTTTTCAAAAGGGAGTTGCTCAGAAGATGGAATCTTGAGCCAGGAAACGACTCTTCAGAAGGCTTAACTACAGAAGGGACTGAGATCGTGGAAGCCCAAAACATGGTTGATAATACCAGCACCTACAAACTTCCAGTTGGTGTAAAGCATAAAGAACAGTTGCAAACTAGTTCAGGTACCTCAAACTCAAGAAATCCAGGGAGGAAATCTGAAGAAAGTAAAAGTGCACAGACTAGAGATATTTCAAGTCTATCTCAGAATGCAGTGGATGAAGAATACAGTGAAATTATTGCAGATGTTTACAACTCTAACTTCTCCTATGCCAGTGTTCCAAAAAGGAAAGGAGTTCTCTCTTCTCGGGCAGCCTCTATGCTGGTAAATAGCCTTAGTTTTAGAGCTAGACATAATCAAATTTAATTTTATCATAAAATCTTGTCAATTTAGATAATTATAAGTTGTTTAGAAAGAGTTCAGTAGGTATTTGCACAAACTTTTCTCTACATTATAGTTTATAATCAATTGCCTAAGTTTCTTTAAATTTGATAACTTCGGCTTTATGGAGTGTTAAATTAGCTGGTGGATTTGTTGGATTTTTCACTTATCTTACTGATCTGCGTGCAACAGATGCCTTATGAATACTATTTCTAATAATGAAGAAATTTAAAGTTGGTATATCAAATTCTGCTGTTGATTATTTACAATGCAAATTTATGCACTGGTACATGGGCCTCAATACAAGTAGAAACCAAGAAAGGAAATGTAAGTGTTAATGACGTACTGGACCTTATTCATTTTCCTTTACGCAATCATAAATAAGTTGTGGTTCCATGATTTAACTGAGCAGATTTGAATTTGTGTTTTGGTGCCTGTCCATAGTTGAAGCTGTAGAACATGGCACCAGAGCCATTTCCTCCTCCTCCACCTCAATTTTATCCCTGTATAGAGGAAGCTAGACATCTGAGTGTCTTAGTTGGTTATATGACAAGGGAGAAATTACGTGGGAGAGTTTTGATTTGAAAGTTAAATATATTTTTATCTACTGTAAGGTTTTAAGTTGTGCTATCATCATACTCAGGAAGCTGAACGGGATTCAAAAAAGAAGTGGATTCCTGTAGTTGAAATGAAATACAGGGGAGGTATATACAGAGGTCGCATTGAAGGAGGACTTCCAGAAGGAAAGGTACTTTGATGATGTAGCTGTACAGACTCAAAATAGACCTGTTTTTTGGGTTGCTTTTTTTAAAAAAAAATCTTTTACTCTGTCCCAAAAAGCAGAAACTATTAACTACTTGGAGAGCAAAACAGTTTTTTTACCAAAGTTTTATTAAATAATATTATGATTTCTAGTACTTTTTATGTACTTCCGAAATACGTAAAGTTTATTTCACAAAAATCAAGAAAATCCATATCTGAGTTCACACTGTATATTAGATGCATTGACCCTCGTGCTCCGAACCCTGCCGCTCAATTTTGGGATGATGAGTATATATTTTTTGATTCTTGTATTTGTCTGGATGAAGTGAATTTTAAATTCTATAGGGCTGCCTGTCTCTTGGAGATGGAAGCAAATACGATGGTATGTGGCGCTACGGAAAGAAGTCAGGGTTGGGTACATTTTACTTCAATAACAGTGATATTTATCGGGGTTCCTGGAGAGATGATCTCATGCATGGAAAGGTACTACTTAATCCTCAAGTGCTTTTCAGAGTTTGATAGTTCTCTACAAATTTACTATACAAAAACTAGTGTGGATGCACTTCTGCTGCACAATATGAGCTTCTTGTTCTATATTTCGTGAGGTTTCGGAAAGTTATAACATTTCAATACGTCATGGATGCAAGCGTGACACCTTTTCGAAATATACCAACCAGCAAGCAAAGCTGCTTCCTTAGCACTCACGTGGGCTATAGAAGAAAAAGAACCCGGGAGCTTTTTAAGAACGTGAAAACTCGTTTGTGCATTTAGACGAGCATGTTGGTTTTTGCTAAACTTTTACCTACGAGATTTTAGTTTGGATGACTGGGTGCTATCTTTTAAGGACCATGTTTGATATTCTCCCCTTGTTGCATACTGGTTGTACATGGGATTACTGCGATTTGCATCAATAAATTTTACTTCATTAAAAAACAAACCAGCCTCTATCCAAATTATTCCCACTTTTTGATTTTCAAGCATCAATTGCGTTGAACTGATAACAATTGTTTTCAAGAATTCTCAAGTATTTTGGAGAAATACTTTTAATTTGTGGTATCTTTCGTGTCACTCTGTATTTATATATAAGTTTCAAGTGGCCAATTCATCCATGTTTGGTTTCATCATGAGAATTGGTTAAGTTGATTCTTGAAAATTAAAAAGAATTTCTCCCTCATTGCCCAGCTCCATATTTATTTTTGAGAATGGTAGCAGGTATTAGAACTTCAGCAGGACGGCAGTGATGGGTGCCATATTTACAAACACATGACAGATCTATTGCATACTTCATTCTTCTTACAAAGATTTTAAAGCTTCCAAAATAGATATTGAATCATCTGTATAAATTTCATTACACCAAAAGTGAAAAAATAAAATTCAATTCAACATGATGTTCTAGGTATATTATATCTATTTTTAAAACATCTAGAGTTTCTTTCCTTCCAGATGGTCCACCATATGCATGTAGGAATTATTCTCCATCTGCTCTTGTGGCTGGTACATCTGCCGTAACTGTTCCAACATGCCAACAGCTCACTAGTTGATCTTGGCATTATCCCTTTAATGCCTATCATATTAAGGAAGATCTGCCACAGCTGGTCAGTGATGACATCTTCATCTATCATTCCATTCTCATTCCATTCTCTTGAAACAACAAGCTTAGATGTTTAAATTGTTTGCATCTTGGCACCGCAATCCCGTCTAGTCGCTCTCACCTCAACTTCGCTCTTCTCATGCTGTCTAAGCTTGCAGTGCATTATTCAGTCTTACCTTACTTGTCCTAAAACCCTTGCTCTCTAAAATGATTCCCCATAGTTCAATTTTCGGTCGACAGCCTTGCTGATTTCGTCGGTTAACACAATATGGTCAGCAAATAGCATACATCATGGGACCTCATCTTTTATTGTGTTTGTTAGGTCATCCATAACTAGGGTAAACAAGTAGGGGTTCAATGTCGATTCCTAGTGTAGACCGCTATTATGGGGAGCTCCTTTGTGTCTCATACTACTGCTCTCATGCCAGTGGCTGCTCCTTTGCGTTTCGGACTCTGATGGTTTATTTAGTGATTTTCAAACCAAAATTTGTAGATGCCACTGGTGTATGAATATCACTTGACAAGCTGGTTTTGCACAGTTTTCCTTCTCAGAAGAAAGTTTGGATCGTCCTAGCTTTCATTGTCTAAATGAATAAAGTATTTAACTATATACAGGGATGGTTTTACTTTCATACTGGGGATCGATGGTTTGTGAACTTTTGGAAGGGAAAGGCTAATGGAGAAGGCCGTTTCTATTCGAAGCTTGGTGATGTTTTCTTTGGACACTTTAAAGATGGATTGCGTCATGGCCAATTTCTTTGTATCAACATTGATGGAACGAGGTATGTATGTTCATTTCTCGACTTTTCTAATTGGGGTATCCTAATTACACCTTAAAATACAAATGTTGTACTGGAAGTTAAAGTTGGCTTATTGATGAAATAATGTTCGTTTCATACTTGAAGTAGGTGACATTGCCAAAAATAAAGATAACGAGAGACTTAAACATGTGATCAGTTAACAAGTAAGAAAAAAACAATTGTTTGATTTTTCGTATTTGAGTTGTGAGAAAGAATGGGCAAGCAATGTGTGACTAAACTTTACCATCTTAAATCATCCCTCTTCAAATTCCTAGGCTTGCATCTGACTTAAATATCTGCAATATCTGCTATACTTCTGTCCTTGTTAAAACATAGTTAAGGCTCCATAGTTCTTGCAGTTACCTAGGATTTAAGGTGAAGAGGCTCATGCTAATACCAGAGGAGTGCAGAAATTTGTCTCATCCTTCATTCCTTGAACTCCGTCTGTGCCAAATGTGCTACATTATGCTTTTTTTCTTCTTTTGGATGGAGTTTGATGCACGTTTCATTCTGCATCTAACTGTTACATGGACTAGTATCTGCATATAAATTTCATTTACAATTGGCAATAGTGCAATTCTTAGACACTCAATATTGGTGTGCAATGGCTGTGGATTTAGGAGGAGCTAGTGAAGGGACTAGTACGGACTACTCTCCTAATAGATACCTATATGCACAGACGTATCATACATATATAATACTTCTTCCATGTGCCCAAAGTTCAAGCGCCCCGTAAGGTTGCTAACTCAAGGTCGATAAACCACCATTGGCACCAGAAAAACCTAGTTGATTGTACATCTGTATGGGCTTAATTTTTTTTACCAGTAGTGCTAGCTGAATTTTGATGCATGTTTCTATTTGCCTTCTACTCCTTGACGAAGCTGTGCTCTCGTTTGACTAATCTTTCTCAATCTTCCTGATTTCTGGGCTGAAGTATCATATGCTTAAACAAGTATTTTTTGTCTTGTGAAGTACATTTTTATGTTATTAATGTAATTCTTATATTCTGTAGGAGAATTGAGGTATGGGATGAAGGCCTTCTTCAAAGCCGAAAGAATTTGGATTCTGACACAGAAACCGGGTAGGCTGTCTGGCGTAGCTGTGAAAATATGCTATCCTTCGGCTGTTCCTGGTGTCCTTGAGAAATAAATGCAGAAAAAGTATCAACCGAGGGCAGGTGCCTCTAAGAAGAGTTTTCTTCAACCAGCTTTGATGATCATAGCAACTATGCTCAAGTATAGTCAGTAATGTTATGTGGACACCTCTAAGCATTTGTTCTTTATCTGTACCAGTGGAATTCAAATTGAAATCTCCAATTTAAATAGATCTTGTATATTCTGTAAATAGTAATTTAAGTATTTTTACATCTAGGGGTATTTCTCTTGTTGCCTTTTTTAACAGAACCTTATATATTTTGGAGTTTCATGTTCTAATCCATATGAGCTTTATATCAAATCAATAGATGTTCAAAGATTATTTGTAAATGGGTAAAAATAAATCTCATTCGACTTTGAACATATTTCTATCTCAAGTTCTTTCTAGGATGGGGCAAGTACTCCAAATTGAAAGAGAAAAGTGAAGGGGGATGAACTACCAATGAAAAGAATTCCTATTTTAAGGTGGATAACTATATCGTTGGGAAAATAAACAAAACTGTCGTTGCATCATATATCCATCCAAGAGGCTTGGACCATCAATGAGTTTGATGTGATGAATCAAATCCCTCTACCCTATCAAATGTTTTAGGTTTGAGCCCTGGTAATTGAAGAGTTTCTAGTAGGGAGAAATGTCCCGCTTTAATGGATCCTATCATGCGATGGGAATTTAGATTAGTCGAGCTAGTGAGTTGTGGTGGTTCGGTCGATCAGAGTTGGAGATTTTTCTGGGTTTGATTACGAAGGAAGAAGGGAGGGGAAAGGGAGAAAAGGGGTTGGGAGACGGGAAGATAGGGAATGCGGGAGATAGAAAAGAAGGGCAGATGCATACCATGTACTAATTCCGTCAAAACAATCATATTTAGGCCAATTTGCATACTAGCTTAATTTTTTATTTTTGGTTTGAAAAAATCAATTAAACAACGAATCTCCCTGCTGATTCCATTCCTTGAGTACTATAGTTAGGTGAATAACTGTAAGAGAACAACTTAAATGATATAACTTTTCCCACGGCGACGTTCATCTTTATGTCTATATCGTCTTAGAAGTGGCATTTGGAAGTGTTGCTAACTTAACATTTAGGCTAACCACTGCTAGGAATATATCCTAAATCGAATGACTTTTAACATTTATCCACATAACCATATATGGATTAACAAACCTTTCTGTACTGTCTTCCTAGTATTAAAAGGTTGTCTAAATCTACTAAATAAGAAGAAAAAAAAGTCAATTCATATGTTTTACAGAATTTACCGTAATCAGTTTGAGCATTATTAGATTTCGTTAACTTTTTGTATTAACCTGAAATATAACCCCCTAGTAAAATGATGATATGATCGGGAAAATCCGGTGGCTCAAGAGCAGAGATGATATGGAAAAGGAAAAAAAAATTCTTTACCTTTCAATTACTTCTAATTTCTTAAATAACAACAGCAACTAAAATTACAAAATTTCGACCAATCTTCTATGTCCGTTTAACTGTTCTATATTCACTGGTGGTGGAGCATAGTGGCGGAGAGAATCAAGACTGCCAAAACATATGAAAAGTATATTAAAATATAAAATGAGAACAAGAAAAAATGTAACCATTTTACACTATTGAACAAAAGGATTACATCCCCTTCACAACTATTGTAAATTTTGAACGAGCTAACACGTTTATGCAGACACATGACGAGGACAGAGAGGTTGGGGGGGGGGGGGGTGCTGCTTCTGTGGGATGAAGAACAATATGGAACGGAAAGGAAGAACATAAAATGGGCAAAGAACAGAGGGAAGCTGAGGAGAAATGTGGGTAGTAGGAAATGAAGGGGCTAAACTAAGCGATGTTGAGGAGTAAATATGTTAAACAAGAAAAAGAGGTTTATGTTTCCATTATAACACTAGGAATCAGTTATATTTAAAGTAGCATATGCCAAGTTTGAATATTCCATGATACTACGTGTTTGAATATATAGCAGGGAGGTGTGTCAATATATTAACGTCAAATAGGACATCAGAGATGCAATTGAAAATCATGACAAATGGAAATCTTACCTGCAGTTTTGAGGAACTCGCCATGATAATTCCGATGATATCTTCTGTGCTGGTGGCAACGACAAGAAGTTTTTCCAGTCTTGAAGAAGGATTCTAAGATCGTGAAGTTTGCTTTCCATCCCAAAACAACAATTAGCATGCATTGTACATACTTCACTAAGATTTTTGCTAGGTTCACAAAATCCACCAAAGTACGCTGTGTCCAAGAATCTCATTTTGAGATCAATATCCCTAATGAAAGAATCGTTCTTGATATTGTTAAGAACGTCTTGATCATGCAAACCTGGATACTTCTCACGTGACAAATACCAGTACTTGTAAAATTCAATTGATCTGTTATTCGACCTCACATGATTGAAACCACCATTAGGTCTATTCCCCACATCATCTGGTTTGCCCGAGAAATGATCACAAGCTATCTGAAAGTCTGCATCCTTGTAAAAGTGAGGAAATGGATCTCTGAACCACATGACATCGGCATCCTACCAGATGGAAACAACTGAAGTGTTAATTATGGAACATGTTTGCCAGCAAGATACACAATGTAATACATTTACAAAGCTACATAGCATCAGAAATTGTACAATATATTGAAGTCCCGATAAGCAGAATTATTCAAGCAGCTAAAAGTGATTCTTCAACAAGACATCACCAAAAGGTGAGCACGTACGGCGTATATCAAGTGCTATGTGCAGCAGAATTCATGCGACTGTTCTTCCAGATTTGGTTAACCAGAATGAAAGATGATAAAAAAGAACTGAAAGGGAAAGGTTTAACCAGACAATATGAACTTAACATAAATACTACATTAGTAGCTACATGTCAGTTTAGAACTTCTGTAGGAGTGCTTGATTCATCAGTATGTCAATTCCTACTTTAGCAACATTCCAATGTGCTATAGCCATCTTGCTTCAGGGGAACAATGAGACTCTAAAAACAACTCTATCGACAATCCCTAACAATCTAAAACACGTAGGATACTGGCCTCAGTTAATAGTAATTAGAAGAACGATTTATAAGGAGAACTGACAAAAGCCTCGAATCTTGTCAGATCAAGTCCCCAATAAGATTACATGTTCACCTTTCACGTTTCATCAGACTACAGTAAAGTAAATCAGAAACAAACGATATCCACAAAATAAAAGCCTAATCAAGTATTTCCGGAAGTATTTATTTTCCTGTCTTGCTTCGTTACCAAGAAACAAGTGGAACAACTCAATTTGAGACAATAGAGATCATGCTCGACAGCCAAAATTTTATTATGAAAAAAATGAATTGAAATTTTGCTAGTTTAGTTCAAAACAGCAAAAATAAAGAAAATTAATATGAGCACTAGAAAGTATACCGTGAAGACGAAGTTGTATCCCATTTCAAGGACCAACCTCAAAAAGTCGATCCTTCTCCACATCATCTTCAAGTAATCAGGGAACATGAAATAAGCTTCCTTTGAAAAATCAACCCCTTGAGTCACAAGTGCATAGCAATGAGTATGTAAAGCCAAACACCTGGAGAATGCCTTCTCATCAAGAGCAATAATCACTAAATGATTCAAGAGCCGACGGGTGTGATCTCCAATCCTAAAACTTTCAAGAAACAGATCAACAACTGAATTAGGAGCAGCCCATGCTTCATTCAAAGTTGTTAAGATCACTGTTTTATCCTCCATAGCAGCATTCTTCAACACTTTCTCAAGCCTGTACTCCTCACTATCCTACAGAAGATTCGGAAGTTAAGCAAAGAAAAAATGAAATGTCACATTATCCTGAATAAATACTACTCCATCTTATTTCTTCATTGCTGTTTTGTGCATCTTGATTTCTACTAATGTTTTGTCTGGTATATACTCCCTCTGTCCCAATTTGTGGCACTTTTCGGATTTCGAGAGTCAAATCTCTTAACTTTGACCATGAATTCAGACATAGAATCTTTAAGCTTTTTGAAATAAAGAAAACTACACAAAAAGTACTATAAGTCACAACATTAACAATTTAAAAAGCATATGAAAAAATCGTGGTCAAAGAATAACTTGTTTGACTCTCGAAATCCGAACAGTGACATGTAAATTGGAACACAGCTAGGGTGTATGAAATTCTCACAAGACAACAAACATAAATGGTAAGTCCTCGAAGCTTTTTTAATTCTCGCTATGCAAACAAGTAGAGAATTAGTCCTCAGATCTCCATTTTGTTTGTGAACAGAGTAAATCTTCCTATTGATGATTTAGTTAATTTTACAGCTTGAAAATAAAATTTTAAAAATACTCCTATGAAAAAAACTCAAGAAAATACTCAATTTTGTCTTGAACCAACCAATCAATCAATCAACTTTGTATCAATCTCAAACCAGTTGTGATCAGCTATATATGAATCCTCTTGGGCCATTTCATCGCAATTCTGCATATGATTGTTTCACCAACTATATAATCAGCCAAACTATATAAACTTTGACCAATATTTTAAGATGTATTTTTTTTATCATATTGACATGAAATAACTGCCCGCTTCTCTTACTAGCAGATGAAACTAGCAACATCACATCATATAGAATACCGGTTGACATGCATTCAATTCAAGTGTATCTTATAGTTTATGTTGATGATCTTATTGTTTCGGGGAGCGCAACCGGCCAAAAAACATTGCAATAGAGAACTCTTTAGCGGAAATGGTTTCCTAGCCTATTTAAACTCCTTCAGCCGATTCGCGGCAACACATTACTTCATATCAGACTTGTGCCAATTCTTCCATTCACAGAATGTGAAACAAATCGCAACATATATTACTTTTTCTATAGTTTTTGAATATCTAAATTTCAATTTTAAAATATTAAGTTGATCTAATCCAATTTAACTTTAAATATTAGTTAAATCGACTCTGTTGAAATGAAAAATACCACATAAATTGAGACAGACGAAGTATACTATAATGTTCTTTCACTAAAAACTTGAAATTTCAACTTCAAAAGAGAGTCCTTCATTTTAAAAATTAAAATGTTACTTTAGAAGAACATAGAACAATTGCAACATATAGTACTTTAGGTATAAGTTTTTGAATCTATAATTTTAAATTTTAAAATATTGAATTAATCTAATCCAATTTTTAACTTAAAAAATTAGTCAAATTAACTTGTGAAACAGAGGAAGTATACTAATGTTCAAAAGAGTCCTTCATTTTTTTCTAAATTTTAAAAATATAACCATAAGAAAAGTGAAAATGCGGTAGAATGATCGATCCTCACCGTCACCGAGGAAGCGGACACATTATTATCGGCAGTGATAAAAAACGATGTACGTGATGTGAACGAGCGCCCTGGGATCCTAAAGCCGATGCTTTCACCAGCTCTATAAAGTACGAAACACGAGAACGATACAAAAAGTGCTATCGTAGCGATCCTACGAACAAGCAAAACAGAATTTCCCGTACCAGTACTAGTATTAGTAGTAGTACTAATCGCCGTTGTCGTCGTCGTACAACACGTTAATAAATCAGTTAACATTTCCGGTCAACAATGCGGTGGTGGTGGAAATGGCGGTGACGTGGCTGTGACGTGGCGGTGATGGTGACGTGGCGTTTCGGAAAATGAGCGTTTCGGAAAATGGGAATAGCGAAGGAGAAGCGGTTGAAAGACATATTTGTAGGCGTTGTGATTAGGAGTGAGCGGTCGGGTTAATGACTTTTTTGAACTATCCGGATCCTACCTAATAAAAGATTAATTTCTAAATTTACTAATTAGAATCTACCCGTAGTAATCATTATTTGAAATTTATCCGGACCCTGTGGTCCGGGTAGGTTCTCGGGTACCCTGTAGAGTGCTTCCTAAGTTGTAGCTGTATTAGGTTTTATCAAAATACCTAATTGAATTTGCTGTATTAGGCCCAAATTCGATGTGGCAAATTATCGAACACATGTTGGGCACCGGAGTGTAGTGTGTGTGACCTAACCAGTGTTTCACTCTCTCAAATTACATTGAAATGATAGAGCAGGTAGCAACTCGAATATGAAAAGTTAAACCACAATCGCATGGGTTAGGGAAGTTGGCAAACACTTTCAATTCACAGGTAGCAACAACTCGATTAATGGCAAATACTTTCAATTCGCAGAGGTTAGGGAAGTTGGGAAAATAGTACCTGTTGTGGTGTGTGTCGATGGAGGAGAGATTGGATTTGCTGCTTTGATTGGAGACGAAGAGAGTGCAGAGTGGAAGATAAATGTGAAAATGAAAAGGGCAAGAGATTGCGAGTGGAATTAAAAAAGTAAAAATATTTAATATTTCATAGGTTCCGGGTCCGGGTCCGGGTACCCTGTCTCTATTTGCCGGAACTGAAATCGGATCCGACATTGATCGGTTCCTAATTTTACTATCCGGAACCTATCAGTTATTATAATATATCTACCCGAAACCTACCCATTAGTGTCGGTTTCGATCGGGTATCTGGGTACCTGTACACGTGCTCACCCTAGTTTAGATAGTTGAAGAGAGATATTTTTGTGAATCTAAACTAATATTTTGGGAGAATAGTAGTTTTGGTCCTTTAGTTACTGATTAGTTTCACTTTTGGTCCTTGTTTTATATGACCCGGTCAATATTATTATTATTATTACTCTCCCACCAGAAGTATTATTTTATTGTTCGATTTTATTACTACTTGTTGCTTTCTTTATTTCCGTTATCGTTTCATTATTATTGTTATTGTTCTTTTCTCTAGTATTTTCTGCGTGACTTTCTCATTATGTATTTTCTTTTTGCACTATTTTTGGTATGCTTTTTACTTGAGTCGAAGGTGTATCAGAAATAACATCTCTTCTCTCAGAAGGTAGGAGTAAGATTACGTACACACCATCATCTGTCTTACCTCACTTGTGAAATTATACTGAGTATGCTATTGTTGTGTTATATATAACTCAATATATTTAACTTTCAATTAATAATAATGTGTGTTCTTTGCCCTTCATGTAAAAAAGTTATATTTTGACTATTACATTACCACCAAATATAATGTAAAAACACAAATTTGACATATCACATGAGTAATTAGATGTTGAAACGGTTAATAATTATGTTAAATTTGTGAATATTCACCCGCAAATGAATCAAAAGTGCACCATGCATAGTGAGATAATACAAGGATTAAAATTAAAATTTATTAATAATTGAAGGACCAAAATGTTATTAACTCATATATTTTTAAGAGAGAGAAGCTGGTTGAGTATTAATATAGCTAAGTTTAAATTGAATAGAGATTTGGCTAACCACTTTTCAACCGCCGCTCTTTCCCGAGAAAGACGTAGACCAAGTTGTTATCAAGATGGATTTTTTTAATCACAAATATTCCAATAAGCTTACGTATATTTGCTATATCAAACGAAACACTAGAAATTAATCCTAAAAAATCATTTCCCAAATAACTCGTCACTCTCATTTCAATCTACTCGTCTCATTTTCTTTCTAAATCCCAATATAAGAGATCTGTTTTCTACTATCGGACAAAACAAGTCTCTCTCGGGGACGCCTGAGTTCCAACCAGGGATCTAATCAAACAGTTAGCCATTTCATTCTTCAATGACTATTTGTTATTGAACAAAATACTTTGTGCAAATTCTAAATTTTCAGCCACTAGTGTAAGTGACCGGCTAAACGATTTGCATCGGAATCGATCCGAAATCACTTTCAAGACAGTGACTTGCTAGGGCACAACTGTGAATAGATAAATTATTTTTTACTGTTTTATTTATTATTTGTCAATATTATTCCGTATTTAACCACCGGTTTATGGCATTATTTTTGTTATTGTTATTTATATATTGCATATGTTTGTGAAAGTGAGTATTTTCGATACAAATCCTCATCACTATTTTGTTGAGGACAGTCAATGATACTATGTATACATTGCACTCATATTATACTTTTACATTGTTTATGTAGAGACCGATTAAGATACCAACGCAACTCAGAAGGGTGCATAAGTAGTTGACCTCGAGATGTCCAGTGGTGAGTTGCTTGTAGTACCTTCAAGTCTCTATACTTGTGAGAATCAGTTTTAATTACTCTTTATTAGTTAACTCATGACTTGTATCATCACATTCTTGGTTGTTTTGTATTTTTTTACGTTGTATTTTAACTTAGACATTGTACTATTTATGTTATTTTTTCTGTTTTAGACTTATTTATAATATATTGAGAGTTGTATTAAGTGTTTGGAATCGCCTGATCTGATTATGGTTGAGTTTCATCACGATTTAAGAAATTTAACTGTATCAAAGTGGTATCAAAACTCTAGATTTCTCTGACACTAGTTTTTCAGTAGAATCTTATTTATGAATATGTAAAGTTTCATAACTGTAAATGAGATTATAGAAACATTAGAAAAGTGATTCTCCTTTTTAATTCATTCTTCGTGCTATAGAGCTTGAATTTAGGAATTCAAACAGTCCTCATAGTCCTTCCTACCCAATGGTACGAACATGTTTCTCAGCTTGGACACTAGTATTTAGTGATATAGCGGATGAGGTGCCAAATATCTTTTCCCTGATGGAGATAGGCTATTCTAAACTCTAGAGGACATGCCCGGATATAAACCAATGTTTAGGCTCGGGAGATCCTATTAGCAGAGACGTATCTAAGATTTAAACTTTAGGAGTTTAACCTTTTAAAATATTTAGTATTGAGTCATTATATTTATAAAATTATGGGTTCATATCTACTATTTATTATAATTTTAGTAAATTTTTACACATAAATATATACCCACATAGAAAATTTGGGGTTCAATTGAACCCCTAGTTTTAATGCTCCATCCACCTCTGCCTATCAGATAAGGTCGTAATTTAGGACGCCTAAATTCAGTATATTCCTAAAAATGTGATTATGCTCTTGAGTGACGGCACATTCTTGATGGATAATGGAGGATAATATTGTCAATTTAATTTGATGTTGTTAGTGGAACAACTATACCATAAAAGGATGAAGTTCATTTGTCTAATTTTGTCTTCTCAACAATCCCGCAACTTCAGACAAATATGTCGGAAGTGAGGCCAAACTTCAGATAAAAATGTAAAAATTTGCTCCAAAACTTTAAACACAATATTTTGTACCTGAAATTGGTTTCAAAGGGAAAAACTTTTAAAAAAAATTCTACGATGAGGTTATGACTTCAATATGTCACATTTGTGTAATGTGACTACTTAATTTCAAGTTTTAAATAAGTCACATTAGGTCCCTTAAGAAGTTTAAGTTATCTTTATTTTAATTGCAGTTAAGTCCCTAGAATTAGTTATGATATATTTATCTTTTAGTCCTCTCGATTATGTTATTTTGGGACCAGTGTCAGCTGATTTGTATTTTTCCGTTGTATTAGCAGAGTAAAGGCATGAATATACAACTTTCAGCTAAATCTTCTCTCTCTATTTCTCTTTATTTTCTGCATTTTCGATCAAGTATCAGAGTTTATTGCTCCTCCGCCGCCAATTCCGACACCACCACCGAAGTTACAAGGTTTGAAAGATGACCTACGAGCTCTCAAAATCCAGCTCTCTGTTTTCTCCGATGAAACAAGTGCTAGGTTCGAATCGATGGAGAGTCATCAAACTCGTTTTCAAGCTCAGTTAGATGAAATATGTGAGACGAACAGAAAACTGGAGCTCATCCTCTCCAACATGAACTTAACGACACTGATGAGCTCAACAATGGCTATTCCGACCACCACAATACACACAACACTAACACCAACCCCGATGAAACGCCGACTGTCCCATCTCAGTACGATTCCGGTCAGTCATCAGGTAGCAAAACCCCAAACCCTATTACTCAAGCTCTATTTACGCCTTCCACATTTAACACTGGTACATGCTTCACTTTTTCCCCAGCTCCCTTATTTTCAAATTCACCTATTTCCCGAAACCCTATATACTCTTCTTCACCACCTATTTTGCATAACCATATCATACATACCCCAGATTCCACAAACCACTAATGAACCCTCAACCTAAAATTAACTTTTCGGAATTTGATGGTACTAACCCTAGAAGCTGGTTAAGGAAATGTGAAAAGTATTTTGAGCTTTATAATATACCAGAGCAAGCAAAGTTAAGTTATGCTTCTGTGTATATTGGTGAAAGAGTAGATGTATGGTTTGATAGCTACATGGTAGATCATAGAGGTCTAATGTCATGACAAAGGTTTTGCACTGGGGTATGTAGGAGGTTTGGTAACATTTGACCTCAAGATATAATTGGGGAGTTTAATAAACTGATGCAAGTTGGTACTGTGGATCAATATCAGGAGAAGTTTGAAGAATTGACCAGCTATATGTCTATCCTTAACTCACTTTTAAATGAGGCTCACTATGTCTCAAGTTTCATTAGTGGATTAAGGCCTGAATTGAAACCCTTGGTCAAATTGGCAAATACTACTACTGTACTAGATGCATATGAAGTAGCCAAACTATATGAAGAATCCTTCAGAGCCCTAACACCATTCATTTCCAACATGACTCCACAAAACTATACCCAAAGAACATTGACATCAACCTACCCTAAAAACAACAAAAATAATACAAATAGAAACCCCACCAGTCCCAGTACTCAACAACCACTAAGATTAACATATCCTAACCCAAAGCCACCAGCTAGAGCCCCATTCAAACCAAACCAATTACCTCCTAACCTTGAAGCTTTGAGAGAACATGTTTTATGTTACATATGCAAGGAAAAATATTACCATGGGCATCAATGAAGGGCTAAGGGTTTACATACTATTGAAGGTGTAGAGGTGGAAGATGAGGTGAAATTACAAGAAGAGTTTGTGGATGTTCAAAAAAAACTAGAGGAACCTATAGAAGAACAAGCAAAAATTTCAATGAATGCTTTAATGGGACTGAGCTCATCAATGGGCCAGTTATCAACTATTAAGATTTTGGGTTATGCTGCTAGAAAGGTTCCTATGACAGTCCTAATAGATAATGGATCAATTCATTCTTTTGTTGATACCTATATTGTCAAAGTCCTAAGACTTCCAGTCCAACCCATGAGGAAACCAATGAGGGTAATAGTATCAAATGGGCAAGTAATGAGCTACCAGTTAGAAAGCCCTTAATTCAGTAGGAAAATCCAAGATGAACAATTCAATTTCAAACTAAGATTGATGAAGGTAGGTGGTTGTGACATGATTTTGGGCATGGATTGGATTGATATGATTGCTCTTGTCATTTTACACACTAGACCATACAGTTTGAGTTTATGTGTGATGGGAGAATGATAACTTTGTATGGAGAGGCTGATAGTTTTGAGGTAACTACCGTGGATATGAGGAGCTTAGGAGGATGCTACAATGTAGAACTTGTGAAGTAGTGGCTGAATTAACAATGGTTAGTGCTAATGCAAAGAAGGAGAAACGTGTGAGGAATCCTAGTATTGAGAGGCTCTTGAAAGCCTACAGTACAGTTTTCCAAGAACCTACATAATTACCACCTAAGAGAGATTATGATCATGTGATTAACTTAATGCTTGGAGCACAACCCTTCAACCTGAGACCTTACATGTACTCATATGACCAAAAGAATGCCATTGAGTTTATAATTGTTGATATGCTTAAGGCTGATATTGTTGTACCAAGTCAATCTTCATTTGCTTCACCAGCCTTATTAGTAAAGAAGAAAGACTCCACTTGGAGAATATGTATAGACTATAGGAGATTAAACAGCCTAACTATAAAAAACAAATACTCCATCACTGTGATAGATGATTTGTTAGATGAGTTGTTTGGGGCCATAGTTTTCTCTAAAGTTAACTTAGGGATAACTACCACCAAGTAAGGATGAAGGCTGGTGAGGAATTCAAAACTGCATTTAGGACTCACCATGGATTGTGGGAGTTCAGAGTCATGCCATTTGGTTTGACAAATGTTCCAGGCAAATTCCAGTCTCTAATGAATTCAGTATTCAAGGAACAAATGAGGAAGTTCATATTAGTCTTCTTTGATGATATATTGGTGTATAGCAGAAACATGGAAGATCACTTAGTTCATCTAGAGAATGTGTTGAACCTGCTACAAAAGAACCAACTATTTGCAAAGCTGAGTAAGTGTGAGTTTGGTGAAAAACAATTGAATACTTGGGGCATATAATTAATGAAGATGGGGTCAATAATGATCAGAGAAAGGTGGCAGCAATGATAGAGTGGCCAACACCTAAGAATGTGAAGGAACTGAGAGGTTTTCTAGGATTAACTGGATACTACAGGAAATTTGTCAAAGAATATGCCCAAATCAGCAAATCTTTGACAAATTTATTAAAGGGTGAATTTGTGTGGGGAAAAGAAGCTGGCACAACATTTGATTAACTCAAAGTGGCCATGACTAGTACACCAGTGCTTGCATTACCTGATTTCAGCAAACATTTTATATTGGAGATTGATGCTTGTAACACTGGTATTGGTGCAGTGTTAATGCAAGGAAGGAGACCACTAGCATTTATGAGTCAAACCTTGAGCAAGAAGCACCAAGGAATGTCAACATATGAAAAAGAGTTGATTTCCCTACTGCAGACAGTAGACAGATGGAGACCCTACTTGCACCCACACCACTTCATTATCAAGACAGACCACTTTAACCTAAAGTTCATACAAGAACAAAGAATTACAACATCTCTGCAACACAAATGGTTGACCAAATTGATAGGATTGAGCTTTGAAATTCAATATAAGAATGGAGTTGAGAATGTGGTAGCTGATGCACTATTTAGAAAGGTGGAACATCAAAAGGAAAGTGACATGGCACAGTGCTTGGTGATCTCTCAAATGCAACCCAAATGGATTGAGAAGTTATTGGAGAGTTACCAGGGTGATCAAGAAGTATTGCAGGCTGTAACCACTATAAGCAGCAACCCTGATATGGACTTGGAAGTGTCATTACAACAAGGTATAAAGGTAAAGCTTGGGTGGGAAAGAATAGAGCCTTAATATAGCAATTGGTGCATAGTATTCACAAATCAGGATTAGGAGGTCACTCAGGAGTTTGGGCTACATACCAGAGGCTAAAGGCTATTTTTATTGGCCTGCAATGATTCAACAAGTCAAGACAGTGGTGCAAGAATGTGATATTTTCCAAAGATGCAAGGATGAACAAGTGGCCTATCCAGGGTCACTTCAACTCCTATCAATTACTGAAGGTGTTTGGGAGCATATCTCAATGGATTTCATTGAAAGTCTACCAAAATCAGAAGAAAAAGACACTGTGTTAGTAGTAATAGATAGGTACATCAAGTATGCACATTTTATTTTTATTGCTCATCCTTTCACTGCTTCTCAAGTTGCTAGGGTATTCTTAGACAATATATATAGGCTTCATGGTCTTCCTAAGAGAATTGTGTCTGGTAGAGATAAAATGTTCATTAGCAATTTTTGGAAGGAACTTTTTAAGCTGTTGCAAGTCCAATTGCTCCATAGTTCTGCCTATCATCCACAAACTAATGGGCAAAAACTGAGAGGCTTAATAGGTGCTTAGAAAACTACTTGAGGTGCATGACTGGGCACATACCTAAAGAGTGGAACAAATGGTTAGCATTGGCAGAATTTTGGTACAACAGCAACTATCACACTTCACTCAAAATGACTTCATTCAGGGTACTATATAGATATGAGCCCCCTCAACTATCATTTGAACTGTTTTCTAATGCCAAAGTGGATGTTGTGGATCAAATCTTAAAGGAAAGACATATTATGGCCAAGGTGTTGAAAGAGAATTTAGCCAAGGCTCAAAACAGGATGAAGATGAATGCTGATAAGAATAGAACTGAAAGAGAATTTGAGGAACGAGATTGGGTATTCCTTAAGCTGCAACCTTATAGCCTTAAGGAAGAGTCTTAAGTTGTCATCTAAGTTCTATTGTCCATATCAAGTGATCAAGAAGATTGGATCAATAGCTTACAAGTTGGCATTACCTACCATTGCAAAAATTCACCCAGTTTTCCACATATTTCAATTGAAAAAGAGAATTGGAAGTCATGGTGTTCCTGTTGTTGACCCTCCACTGTGTTCACCTGAAGGACAACCAAAAGGAACCATGATATTACTCAGATTTTAGTTCAGTGGACAAATTTGTTACCTGAAGAGTCCACTTGGGAAGACTACGAGTTCATCAAATCTCAATTTTCAGAATTCAAAGCTGATTGAACACAAGTGTTATTTGAAGGAGGATGGAATGTCACATTCGTGTAATGTGACTACTTAATTCCACGTTTTAAATAAGTCAAATTAGATCCCTTAAGAAGTTTAAATTGTCTTAATTTTAATTGCAGTTAAGTTCCTAGAGTTAGTTATGGTATATTTATCTTTTAGTCCTCCCGAT
Organism: Anisodus tanguticus; assembly: GCA_034509755.1. NCBI lineage: Eukaryota > Viridiplantae > Streptophyta > Magnoliopsida > Solanales > Solanaceae > Anisodus > Anisodus tanguticus. Next base: position 61,377,735 of record CM067539.1, read on the forward strand.
TCTGTTATTTATCGTTGTATTGACAGAGTAAAGGTATGAATATACAACTTTCAGTACTAAATCTTGTCTCTCCCTTTCTCTTTATTTTCTGCATTTCACAAGAGAATTTCTCTCTTGTTACAAAATGGTACCCTAAAATCGGCTATCCATGCAATTCGCCCCATCGACAGCCCAAAACCGACCCGACACAGTTTAGAGACACACAGAGAGAGGAAATCGGAGAAAATGGAAAGATAAAGGATAAAATAGGATTATTAGATAATAAGTATGTTGGGAGTTTTGTCTCTATTGTACTTTATAAATCAGTACGGGAAGTATATAACTATTACAAGTATTCGAAAGGATAAACAAAGATTCAACAATTCAACTAGAAATCTGAAAATTACAATTGAATCACAAAACTGAAATTACAATTTTGTGAAGACGGAAAAATGGAAACTGTTTTTGCTGAGTCGAGTGTGGCACTCTGTCCTTAAGACAATATTGCCCCGTATGTATCTTTTATACGTCCTGGACAATTTGTCTCCCAAGATAAAACAGCAATGGAACACTTGAGTAAAGGAAACTCAAGAGCTACCGTGAAGAATATTGAATAACGAAATGATGCTTGGAAGTTGTAGGAAGAAAACTGTTTTGGTTGTGTATTTTCGTGAGTTGTATGAACTGTTATTCTTAGTATCATCTATATGTCTCAACAATGGTGTAAGGGGGTGTTTATATAGGTGATGGAGGGGCTGAAAACTGTCTCCATAACAGCTAAATAATGGCCATTATGGAGGTAGTAAAGTCACCAACATAAATGGTGAAAGACCAACGGATTTGGCCATTATTGGAGGAGTAATTCAGCCAAAATAAATGGCTGAATTGAGTGCTTGGCATTTCTGCTTTGACTGTCCAAATTCTGACGTTCTGGAAACTTCAGGGACCAAACTGTACATCTGAAAGAATTCTGGTCCAAACTGTACATCTGAAACTGTTGGGATCAAACTGTACTTCTGGCAAAGTTCTCTGGCCCAAAAAGATAATATCAGAAGACCCACAGCCCATGAACTCGGAACCAGACGGGACGGGCGGGCGGCGGCGGCGCGCGTGTGGTCTTTCCTTGAACCGAAGCACATCTAGGTCCTCCCTCCTTTAAACACATGGGATACCCCTTGGGGTCCCAAACCCCAAACCAATTTCGAGTCTTATATACACAACAATTCTTTCTTCCTCTACCGATGAGGGAGAATTGAACACAATACCACACTTTCCATGCTTCAAACACCTTACTTCGTGGACCAATATCTCTTTCATTTCTCAATGAAATTTGACGATTCTTGGCCCTACGGTTATCTACGTACTTAGTAGATCATGCATGTGCGAAGAACCGGATTCTCCAACATACGTAACACTAGTGTTTAAGCCGTTAAAGTTGGTCGGTCGCAACTCCCGCCAAAGGCTAATTTCCAACAAAGTAATCGGTCATTATATAAAATGATCACACCAAATCAGTCATTACATCACATCAAATCGGAAGTGCGAGGATGAGAGCCACTCGTGTGAGAAGTGCGAGTATGAGCTTGTGATGAACGGATGCTTCAAATGCAGAAGATCCGTCAACAGGAGGCACAATTTAAACAAAAAGGACACTCAATTTCCCTTATCCCTAAGACTGCTAATGCCTAGCCAATCTAATTACGTCAGTGCTTGTTGATTTCTCTCTTTCTTCATTACCTATTGTCAATTTTCTTTTGAGTGTCTAGTTTGTGTTCATGAATTTCACGTTGAGTATACATAATTATGTCTATGTATGTGAATGCTTTTGTCTATGTATGTGAATGTGTTGGAAGAATAATTCAAAATTGGAGTAGGAAAACAAAATTGTTTAGGATGTAGGGTGTATTTGGTAGGTAGGAAAATGTTTTCCTGAAAAAACAAGTGGGTTTCTTACTTATTTTCTAATGTTTGGTATAGAAGAAAAAATATCATCCCAAGGGCATTTGTATGTAATCTAGCAAAACACTGTGGGGGTGGTATGGAGTGGGGAATGGGGGTTTGGGGTTGGCCGGGGTGGTCAAAGGGTGGGGGTTGAGGGTGTTGGATGGGTGGAACGAGACAATGAACTTGAAAAGTCACTTATGCAACTTGTTTTCCATATTTCCATTAAGAAAGTCATTTTTTTTTTTTTGAGGAACTTGTTTTTCTTTTGAAAATATTTTTCAAAGATTTTGGCCAACCAAACATGAAAAATTGAACTTGGTGGTAGTTTGGTGCGTTGTACTTGTTTCTCTTTACATATAAGTAGTAGTAATATATTTCTCGTAGTTCCTTGTCCTTCGATTTCTGTTATTTTATAATGTTTCATGTGCTTACATTATCACATTATTTGGTTGTTGTTATTGTTTCTTTTTCTTCTGAATGGTATGTAATGTTTTTCCTATTATTTGCTATGCCTTCTTTAGTTCTGTATTTTCTTTCGGAAACATCTCTACCTGCATGAGGTAAGGATATGATCTGTATACACTTCATCCTCCTTAGATTTCACTTGTGAAATTACACAGATTAAATTACACAGAATATGTTGTTGTAATAAATTTCAAATACCGGATAACTATAAATAAAAATTCATCCATTAGCTGCCTGGGGAAGGTAGCAGTACTATTTCCCCCAATCACCTTGGACTAGCTACAGTAATAATAAGACAAAGGGCACATGTAATAAATACATGGCTTGGATTCATTGAAAGCCTTTTCTGACTGCCCTTCTCTTCACTCTCCCTAACAGGTCAGGAATTTCACATCATTCCTTCTCTGCCAACCTCTTCTTTTAAATATCTTTTGCCTTTGCCAATCCCAAAGAATTTCTCCTTTTGCATTTCAAAAATATTTTATTTGATTTATCTTTTTTTTAATAATTTTGATCCCTCACCACTATTATCAGTAAATCGCGAGATTTATTTGAATGACCATGATTTGAGAACAGAGCAACTTACATCACATACAAGATCCTACCTCATAAGAGAATAAATTGCTTCCACCAGGATTCTAATCCACGCTGCATGCCTTCAGCAAGATTTTTTAAAATTTCCTCCTTTGTCATCTAGCTGTGCCTGAGGGACTAATTTCTCCTTTTGCATTTCAAACATATTTTATATGCTTTATCTTTTTCTTTTTTTTGGTAACATCATGTGTACATATGCTTTTTAGATTATTTTTTTCCATATTTTTTTATGGCTTAAGTCATGCACGACTTCTAAATTTGTCGACATATTTCACTTATTAACCTAGATTTGTTCTGACACCTCTGCTACTTTATATTTGAACCACTTAAGCACTTTGGCAAAAAAGTTATTCTTCACACTCTTTAAGCGCGTAAAACAGTTTAAAATAATATTTTTTCTCTTTTTCCCCAGCTTATACACCTAATTAGGAGTAATAACTAATAGTATAACCTAAATTAAAAACAAACAATTAACTAAAAATAAAAGAGGAAGACTTCCTCCTCAATCCCCCATACCCCTCACCTTTTTCTCTCTTTTCAATTCTTCTCCTTCTTTATTTGATGAACGGGGTTTGTTTGATTTTAAATGATATATTGATGGCTATGTAAATGATCTGGCCGTGTGCGTGTCTCCGGTGATTTGCCGTTGAAGCAACGCCGTTGAGCATTGTTTCCCCTTCTCCAGCCTCCGTTTCTCCTATTGTTACCAGTTCATCCCTGTTTGAATCGATTTTTATGTTTATGACTGTTTTTGCACTTTATTTGACCGGAGTTGTTTGTTTTCCGGCGAAACACCATGAATACCGGACTGATGTGCTCTATTTTGCTCCTGATTTTAATGCCCTCCTTTGGTTCTCATTTGTTTTTTCTTTAACTGAACCTAAATAGGGACTTGAAAAGTGCCTATGTAATTGTTTACCCGTAAAATGGTACAGTTAAATTTGTATACGTGGTCAAGAACACGCGGATCTCAAGTGACACGTTAAATATGAATTCTAGATAAATTATATTAAAAATAAATAGTAACAAGACAAAGTAAGCAATGATTAGCCTGAACGACTTCTAAGAAAAGTGACGAGAACTTGTATGAAAGCACAGAAGTTAAGAGAATATCAGTAAGTATATTTGTAATAGTCAAAATCTGATGGGATACAATGAAATGACATGTCCTATTTATACCTGAGCTACACGAGTACACAATCCATGAAATATTCTTTCATTAATACAGGAGAATGAATGTTGCAATAATTGGATATTCAATATCTCAATAAATGTCATTAAAGTCTCATTGAAAGACGCGTGATCGGTTTGGTAACGGATGCCCGTTATAATTCAAATGGCTTTCAACCTTCAGTTATTACCGGTACCGGTTACGCTTTGTCGAGTCATTCTCCCTATCTATTTACCGAAAGCCATTGGTATTTGTCTGATCAAACTATCTTCTTATTGATACTATATACTTCCTTTCAACCTAGGATTTGGACTAGTTGGCTCAACTATCCTAATCCCAGTAGGCATTGAATGCTACTGGTAATGCCCCAAGCTGACTTGGGCTTGACTCAGCATCGATTGCCACATGTCGCTTCATAATTCGTACAACTGTTATATACGAATTTTGCCCTATACAGATAGTCTCTGCACTTTTCGATCGTGACTCTTGTGCAACTGGGAAGTGGATTTGACATAATCAACCCATCAACGCTTCGTGCTTTAGCGGGAAACTTGAACTGTAATGATTACAGAACCTGTCAAATGTCACATCCATTTAATGCTTCTGAAACAGTGGTAACTGAACCATCTCTCGAAACTATGTGAACTACATCAATGATGGTGCACGTCTTTTCACCTCCAAAACGTTATATTTTTTTATCATAAATAGGAGGTCAAATCTTTCACAAAAGGTAACCACAAACTTTGCAAAATTTCTTGAAAACTTTGTCTTCTTTCCTTATAAAAATTGTCAACAATGTCTTCCACCAAATCTTCTCATTCTTACTCATCTGAGGGCAATGATAACCCTTCAAGCTGCCGCCATGGGAAGGAGCCTATTTCTCCTACAACTCAAAAAAATGACTTACACTCTACTGCTGCCAAAATCCTTCATTCGGGCTTTGATTTCTCAGGTGATCTCCATGTTCAAAATAACTTCGAACATGTCGAAGATTTTGAATCCAAAATAACAGCCAAGATCATCCCTGACTTCGTAAAAGACTATGATTTTCCCTTGACATAGTTGTCAGAACTGTCGATTCCGTCGACAGAGTGCATTTCCATGTTGAAGGATTTTCCATGACATACACTTATTGTAACGCCTCGAACCATGGCATGGGCAAAACACGACACTCGGTGCCTGACTATATGTGACCGAGCGAACCACATCGGTTGTTGAATCAACATAGGCATCGAAAGCATGAAATAATGATGATAGTAACTTAAGTAAAACATGGTATTGAAATATAGTCTGAAAAATATATTGCGGAAATATCTGAAAATATAACAAGTTTTAAAATAATGCTGACATGACTGACATATTAAACTAGTCTAGTCTATAAAATATCTGACACATGAGTCTGACTCCAAAACTGTTTACAAGGACAAGGCCCTGACATACCATTAATAATAAGCATGACATGTAAAATAACTGACTAACACCCCGAAGGAAATATGGCTCACTAATAGCTGATACTGAGGTAAATCCTAACTAGCAGATCCGTTGTCCTGAAGCTCTGTACCTTCACTGTGAAGTGCAGGCTCCGGCAAAGGGACATTAGTACATTTGAATTGTACTATATGTAAAGTAACTGAAAAGATAAGCAAACACATGGAATAATATGACATGAAACTGAAACTGTAACATGAGCATGGGTATAAAACATGTCTACAATTTGTAAAGATGCATATCTATATATCTGTATATCTATGGGAGAGCATTACAAAACCGAGATGAACCACCACACATGAACGTGGAGTCTGATCTTTGCTCGATCAGCTAAGTCATCTCGTACCTTGTCGGAGTACGAGATATGAACATGAACACGATTGATCCAATAATCCCACAAGGGGTAATAAGAAGGTATCGTCCTCTGGCGGAGCGACCCTTATCCTATGTTGGCATACGTAGTTTCAAGCTATCTGAGCCTTTTCGGTAATCTATGCAACTCCCAAAATATGTACTTGAAAATAGTTGGCTTATAAGCCCATGAATTTCATGAAATAACTTGTAAAATATGATTTGTAATTATAATTTAACATATAAATAAATATATAATATAAACTGTGTAAGACATGAAAATATGTATGACTTCATGGAACTGAGTGATAATGATCATAACTTGTATTTAAGAACTCATGGAATTCAAAACATGCATTCCTAGATTAAGGACATGTTCATGACAATCATAATGGTCTATCATGAATACAATTGATGAATTGTGATAGAGACATGACATATAATATTACATGTATTATGGTTATCATGCTAATGGAACAAAACCCTACACTTATAAAGAATTCATGTTTCATGGAAGAACGTGGCATGGGGAAGAACATGGATATTTCCACACGTAGATAGAAGATCTACATACCTTAGTCGCTCCAAGACTTGAAGAAAAGGTCTGAACTTTTTAAGAAGAAACCCAAAACTTTAAACTTGAAAGCTTGAGAAGAGTTCTCACCGATTTTCATAGCTACTGTTTAGAGCTCAAACCATACTGTTTCGGACCTCCAAATCTGATCTCCACCGTTCACATTTAAGACCTATATGTTGTGACCACTCAGTTAAAATTTAGGCTCAATCCAACAGTCAAAGTATTGGAAAACACCAAAGGAAGCTGGCTGATCGGAGGAAAAATCTATAGTAAATTACTAGGGTTTTGCGTTTGATGAAGTGCATCTAAATCAATCATATTTCATTATTCTACCAACCCTTAAATATCTAAAATATAATATAACTCCATATAATCCATTAATTATTGAGTGACTTACCTTTTTGAAGAAATCCCAAAGCTTCATTCTAAATTCGACCTTGAATGGATTTTCCAAAATCTAGCGATTCCAAATAATGGTTCAGTGTTATTCTAGTGTTAACTTAATATAATTAACATAGAGATTTGAATAAGAACTCACCTTAGGTGTTTGATAGCAGCTCTGTTCAAAAATCTGTACATAAAACATTTTAGGATTGTATTATAGGTTATCATAAAGGCTTGGGCTTTAAAACCTAATCCTACAAGAATCATGATTTTTATTTTACACGTCCTCAGTAAATCGACCATACCATTTTGTATGGGGATGTTTAGAGTATGGGGAACAATATCTGGAATTGAATAATCTGACCCAAAACCATAGACATCTATTTATAGTCCCCAAAAATCGTGCACATAAATTGAACAACAATACCCCCGCGTCACCATCGGCGAATAGCAGATCATGTTGTAGACATGACATGCTATTCGCAATTCTTGCAATTGCACCACAGGCTATGTCAACATTTCTCCTCGGTATCAAGATCATGAACATGCTTATATCATGATGCTGCCTCATTAAAAACCTTGTCGGAAAAACCCAATTGGGACAAAAACCGGTCGAAGGGAAAATGAGTGCAGCGCATGTGATGTACTGTGAAATTACGTTACATTTGATGCCATTTACTTACGCTTTTTTATTTTATTTTATCTTAGAGTAGATTTTACGTCATTTCTTATGTATATGTGTTGTTTTGTAGACCAAGAAATGCAGAGATGAAATGCAAGTGAAAAAGAGCAAAAAGGCCAGAAAACATGACCTGCGAACCGCAGGTCATGCTGCACACATTTACTGCGGACCACAAAAGAAACGCAAACCGCGGCAGAGAATTGAGAAAGTTGAAAAAGACAAAAGCATGGTCTGCGGCGTGACTTGTGAACCGTAGACCATGTCACTAAAGACTGAAATGTTGACACAACCTGCGGTGCAATTGCAAGAATTGCGAATCACATGTCATGTATGTGACATGATCTGCGATTCGTCGATGGTGACGCAGGGGTATTGTTGTCCAATTTGTGTGCACAATTTTTGGGGACTATAAATAGATGCCTAGGGTTTTGGGTCAGATTATTCAATTCCAGATATTGTTCCCCATACTCCAAACACTCCCTTTACTATTGTTTTGAGTCCTTTGAGGAGATTAACATCAACTTTGGATTCTAATTTCAATTTAGTTCTCAATTGCTTTGTAAGTGACAATGATTTCATGTATATTTAATGATTTTGTTTCATTTATCATGAGTAGCTAATCAGATAGCTAGGGTTGTGGACCTCAAATGGTGATATTAATGTATTGAATATTTTGAATGCTTGATTAGATTGTTTATCAATGTTATACTCCATTATTGCTTCATTATGTCATGATATCAATAGTGGCCAACTTTGATAGTGCCTATAACCCTTTATTTCTTAGAAAAGAATAGTGGGTAGGAAAAACATTAATGACAAAGATTTAGGAATTTAAATTCTATCTAATAACCAAAGCTAGGAATAGAATGATAAATTTGAGATTTAAATGGGTGTATTGAATTGCACATTCTAGGGCTTGGAAAAGCCTAGTGATGACATTTATCACTTAGGTTGGAAAACTAGTAATAAACCATTAATTGGCCCATGGTCTAGTATAATAGGTATTCAATTGACATCAAACTTAGCCCCAATTGCATTGATTCACCTAGAGGGAACACAACCCTAGTCCTTCCACAACTTGAATTACAAATTTGCATTGTTCCTTTCTTGAATTAATTATTAGATCATAAATAAAACAAATAATATTTTCCCACACTTTTGAAATCTAGACTAATTGTTGAGGCTTACGTTTAAATTATATTTTTCTTTTCGTATTCCCATGTGGGATTCAACCCTAACCTTTGTTAGATTCTATATTTGCATTCGACCGCTTTACATCATTTTCGGAGGTGTAATTTGGGCGTATCAAATTTTGGCGCCGTTGTCGGGGAATACAGTTTAGAAATTTACAATTTAGTGTAATTCTCTACCTTAGTCTATATTTCTCATATCACTCTTTTGTTGTTTATTGTGTGTAGGTGTGATGGCTTCAGATTCCAATTCCGATGATGAGTTCGTGGGGGCATGAGCAGCCGCTATTCAACCCCCACCACTTCAAGGAAATGTAAGTTTCCACCTCAACACCACCCTACTACAACTATTCAACACCAAGGGTCTATTTGGTAGTATTGCAACCGATGACCCAAATAGACACTTTCGGAATTTCCTTGGGGTTTGTGCTACCAACCATCAACCCAACATCTCAAATGAGGCCGTAAAGTTGAGGCTCTTGCCGTTCTCTCTCTTGGGGGAGGCCACCACTTGGTTGGATGATCTTCTAGCCGGTTCAATCACTACATGGGCGAAATTGACTGATACATTCCTCAACAAGTATTTTCCTCCATCTCGGATGTTATAATTCCATGATGAAATAAATAATTTCGTCAACTCCCTAATAATCCATTTCATGAGACTTGGACTCGGTTTAAAAAGAAGGTTAAGAGTTGTCCAAATTATGGATTGCCGGATAGTGTGCTCCTCCAAACATTCTATAGGTCACTTGACTCAGTCAATAAGTTGGTGGAGAACAATCTAGCGGAGGGGGATATCATGGATACTTCATACAATGTGATGAGTTCTCTTCTTGTGAAGTTAACCGAAACAAATGAAGCTTGTCATACGATAGAGTCGGAAGTGGTTGGAGGAAGTTCTTTCAAACCTTTGTTGTCTAAAGAGGCGCTTAGGAGGGAAGAATAGAGAGATGAAACACTGGCTAAATTGATCACACAAATGTATCTTCTCACGAAACATGTTATAGGAGCGGGGTCGAAAAAGGTTAATGCAGTTGGGTCTTGTAAAGATGGCTCATCAGATCAACAATGCTACCAAGTATTTGATGAAGAGGCAAATTTTATGAATAATCAAAGGGGGGTTCCCGGCCTAACTACCAAGGTCCTAATCAATGAACTTGGTGGCAATGTGAAGGGAATCAAGGTTAGAACAAGGAGCAAGAAGGCTCAAATTGGGGGAACAACAACTAAGTGAGTTAAAACCACAATCAATGTGGTTACAACAACAACAATTACAACAACCATCGAAGCGACAATCCCTATGTTCCAACAAATTTTGAGCCAATTAAGAAAAATTGAGTCAACCGACACTTTTATCAAAGATGTGAATGATGACATAAAAGGTATGAGAGAGGGTATGCGTACTATGGGACAAGTGGTGAGTTCGCATTCAACTTCATAAGCAACTTGAGTCCTAACTTAGCCAAATATCAGCTACCCTCAACTAAATGCAAAAGGTACACTCTCTAGTGACACGGTGGCAAATCCAAGAAATAATGGTGATCATTCTTGTAAATCCATTACTACTAGGAGTCGAAAGGTACTTGGGGGTGATAAGTTGGTGAATGAAGAAGATGTTGTTGATGATGAAACACCTATTGTTGAGCCTATTGTTGTTGATGAAGAGAGTGTTACAAAGAAGAAGATGGCTAGTATTGAAAAGCCCATTGTCATTGAAGAAGAGCTTACAAAAGATGAAACCCCGAAAGTGATGGCACCAATTCCAAAGCCCCCACCTCCATTTCCTCAAAGACTAGCCAATAAGAAGGATGATGGGAAGTTTCTAAAGTTCACTACAAATTTGAAGAAACTTTCTATTAATATTCTGTTGGTTGAGGCCCTTAAGTAAATGTCGGGCTATGCGAAGTTTATGAAAGATCTTGTGACCAAGAAAAGGTAATCTAGCTTTGAGACGACGGATGCGACACATCATTATAGTACAATTGTCACCAAGGCACTAGTTCAAAAGAAGGAGGACTCCGGAGCATTCACTATTCCGTGAACCATTGGAGCTTACGAGTTTGCAAAAGCTTTATGTGATCTTGGGGCAAGCATTAACTTGATGGCACTTGCAATTTTCAACAAGTTGGGTTTGGGCACTCCCTGTCCCACAACTATGAGGTTACTTATGGCAGATCGCACCATAAAAAAGTCGATTGGTATTCTTTTTGATGTCCTTGTTCGTGTGGATAAATTCATATTTCCGACCGAATTTGTTATCTTGGATTGCGAGGTGGATTTTGAAGTTCCCATAATATTAGGACGACCATTCTTTGCCACGGCGCGAGCTCTTGTTGATGTAGAAAGAGGTGATCTAAAATTCCGTATGAACAATGAAGAGATCATATTCCATATTTGCAAGTCAATGAAGCAAGCAGCAAACATGAGTGTGGTGTCAGTTATTGATACTATAGATGCGGAGACTACCATGGCAAATGACTATGTTGGTGAAGTGTTGGCGGCGATGTTGATGAATTATGATGGAAAAAATTATGAAGAATTTGAGGAGACGGTGAACACCTTGGTTGGATTGGGGTTATATAACTACAACCCCAAAAAGATTGATCTTGACCTTGAAAATCGTGTAACTCCTCCTGCCAAACCATCCATCGTTGAACCACCCATTATGGAGCTCAAACCTCTTCCTTCACATTTGAGGTACGAGTTTCTTGGCCCAAACAATACATTTCCCGTTATAATTTCAAACCCATTGACGGAAGAGCAACGTGAAAGATTATTGGCTATTTTGAAGAGGTATAAAAGGGCCATTAGATGGTCAATTGCGGATATTCTGCACATTCCTCCAGGTATTTGCACCCACAAAATCAAGCTTGATGAAGAATGTATTCCGAGTGTTGAGCATCAAAGGAGGTTGAATCCTCCATGCAATAAGTTATGAAAAAAGAGATAATCAAATGGTTGAATGCCGGTGTTGTGTACCCTATAACGGATAGTGAATGGGTAACCCCGTTCAATGTGTGACAAAGAAGGGGGTATTACCATGGTGCCTAATGAGAAGAATGAGTTGATTCCAACTCGTACGGTGACCGGTTGGAGGGTGTGTATGGACTACCGAAAGTTGAATCATTGGACAATGAGGGATCACTTTCCAATGCCGTTCATGGATCAAATGCTTGATAGACTTATGGGGCGGGACTTCTATTGCTTCCTATATGGTTATTCGGGTAATAACCAAATCATTATTTCCCCCGAGGACCAAGAAAAGACCACACTTATCCTTATGGTACCTTTGCATTTAAAATAATGATCTCTGGGTTATGTAATGCTCCCGTCACTTTTCAAAGGTGCATGATGCCCATATTTTCCGACATGGTAGATGAGTCCATTGAAATCTTCATGGATGACTTTTCCGTGGTTGGAGACTCTTTTGATGCTTGATATAAATGGTTGGTAAACATGATTGGTAAATATATCTACCAACTTATTGATCTATTTTTACAAAATATAAACTTACGCCTTTTTGGATGATTTGGGATTTCATCTCATGAGTTGAAATCGCACGTCCAAACACTGATTTTTCATCTCATGAGATAAAATCGCATGTCCAAACGCCTACTCAGTATAATGCCACAAGTGGAGTTTGAGGAGGGTAGAGTGTACGCATACCTTACCCAACCTCGTAGAGGGATGTAAAAATTATTTCTGATTGACCCTCGGCTCAAGTAAAACGTTACAGAGTCGTTTGAACAAGGAATATAGAAATGAAAGCAATAACAACAACGAAATATTGCGATACATATGCTTTTTAGAAATTTGTTCATATTATTTATTAGACAATGATAAATTTGAAAAAATATGCACTTAATACCTTCTTGATTTCTTAAGAAAATCACTTATTTTGGACTAAATTTGTAAAGCTAGAAATTACTTATCGTGGATCGGAGGGAGTATTACATTAAATAGGCGTTTGATCATTAAAATTAAATATTTTTCACTTTATTTGAAATTTTGAAGTTAGAGTTGAAATTGGAGTTAAAGACGGAGATGTGTTTGATTATAGTTTTCGTAAAAAATATTTGGTTGTTTGAATGTATTGAAAGTGAAAATAACATTTTAGGGGGTTTTCAAATTCCAAGTTGTATTTGGAATGAAATTGTATTTGAAATTTTTATGGCCAAGCGGTGACTTTTAAATAAATTGAAAAAAAAATTCTGAAAAAAGTGAAAAATTCTCATGGCCAAACGGGTCTTGATATGTGACACTAATGATTATAAAGAAATATATCTATACTTACCTCAAGAGTGATTAGATTGTATAATGATTTTAAATATTACCAGAGCAATTCTGTACAGATCAAGTATAAATAATAGTGACATAACTTGCTCTTTGTTCTCTCAAATTTTATGCGCACGAGTCTCTCTTCTTTTGACTTATATTCTCTGTTCAGTTCTCTTTATCGTTTACTTGCAAATTTGACTTGTTTTCATTTTTGGCAGTGGGCAAGTGAAAAGTCAACTTGACTTGATATATATTTTGAAATTAGTTATGTTTGGACAATTTTTTGAAAAAAATTGTAGAAAATACGTAGCATCAGAAAACTTGTTTTTCCCCCAAAAAAACTTTTTAGAAAAGTGCCTCAAATAGTAGCCATTAACAAATATGTTGTATTTTTAAAATGAAATAATTAGGAATGGCAGGTGGGTATAATTTTGCGGATTCCGCACCGCATTCTCCCCAATTGGGGCGGGTAGTAGACGGGTATGGGTATTGAAAATGTACTCGTCACGGGTAGGCGGGTAGGTGGTGGATTTGCAGTCATACCCGCCCCGCATCCAACCGCCTACCCGCCCGCCTTATACCTGTCCCAAGCCCAAAATATTAGCAGCCCATAAGTCATGCCTTCAGCCCATAAGTTACGACAAGTCTCTCATTCTCCAACAAAACTCAAAACCCTATGCCTCTTCAGTCCTTCACGCCTCCCTCTCTCTCGTTTCCCTTCACGCCGTCTCTCATCCCTCTCTCATTCTCGACGTCTCTGGCTTTTTCTTTAAAGGAGATGCTGATCGGAAAATATTGGAAAATATTGTTGTCTTTGCTTTGTGCTTTAGGGTTGTCTTGGTGAGGTCAATTTTTGTGCATTAAGTTTTACCTATTGGGTTTGTGGAGTTTAATTGAAAAAGTTGAAAAACTTTAGCTTATATAGCTGAAATAATATCTGAGTTTTGTCTACATTTGTAATATATAACTATTTGGATGGATAATTTTTGGGTTTTCTTGGAAATTTTATTTTCTTGATTCTTTGTTGTAAGGGGGAAGATGTGAAAAAATGGGAAATTCTTGGTGAAAAAATCCGAAATTCTCCTCCCTCTCTCCCAAAGAAATGAGACAGTGACAGTATTGATTCTTGACTCAAATTTTTGGGATAATTTTTGGAATTTGAATTTTTGGGATCATGTTGATCAATAATTGATCACAAATGAATTGATTACAAAATATGGCAGACGGGTACAGACGGGTATTGGCGGGTGACAGATATCCACTTGGGTGGTGGAGTGGGTGTGGATTTAGAAATATACCCGCCTATGCGGGTATGGATGTTGAAAATTATACCCACCACGGATGGCGGGTAGATGGCGGATATAAAATTTTCTGACGGATACGGGTGCGGAGGAAGGGTACGTGCACCAGCCCCGCCCAATTGACATCCCTAGAAATAATGTCACAAAATGCAAAGTAGAAAATATATCATAGTTCAAAGTAACAACCTTATCACTTGTAATTCTACACCCCCCTCTGTTGGAACATTCTGACATTTCTTCCTTGGAAAATATAACTCAAACAAATTAGGTATGTTTTTATTTTTATAATTATTTCTTATTATAATACATTGACTCGATAAATTTAGATTCACGTTACATAAAGTTTGTTAAAAATATAATTAAGTAAATAAAAGTGTGTTCTCTCTAATAACTTAAGTTTTTAGATGAGATGACCACACACTCTAACATGGTATAAGAATAGGCAGAAGTTCTGAGATCGAATCTCACGTCTACCCATTATTAAGAAGATTTTTTTATGTGTTTGACCATTAAAAAAAAATCGAGTCCGCATGTGAGGGGTGTATTGAAAATATAATTAAGTAAATAAAAAGTATCCTCTTTCTATCAGCTTAAGTATTTAGATGAGATGGTCACATACTTCAAGAGACTTGAATCTGAAATCTCGGATTATTTAAAACTATCTGAAATCTCTGATTATCTAAGGCTAAATAAATTTCATTCATCCCACCATATCCCTTCACGATAATTAATTAAGGCCCCGTTTGGACATGATATGAAATCAGTGATTTGAAATCAGAATGAATTGAATTCGAAGTTTTGTTTGGACATGCAATTTGAATTTCTTAAGTTGTATTGTTTCCCCTCATAAACATAAAAATCCACAACTTGTGAAAATCATAAAAAAATTCTCCAATTCTTATACAATCTTACCAAATGAGCAAATCATAGTTCATACAAAAGTTAATACGCCACTAGAAGACATTTCTAAAAAAAATACAACTTCCATTGATCGAACTTTAGTTCAATAAAAAAAAATTAAACATGAGTTTTAGAAGTAAATTTAGTTGGTAAATGATTGGTAAGAGTAAATTCGGTTATAAATATACTATCGACTTGGAAATATTTTTTTATATTTGATATAAATGGTTGGTAAATATATCTAACAACTTATGATTTTTTTTTACAAAATATAAATTTATGGGTCAAGTTTTACATTTAAAAAGTTTAAATCCCCAATCATGTCTTTTTGGAGAATTTGGAATTTGAGATCATGATATAAAGTTGACATTTTGTGCAAATTTCATAAATAAATGCTAATTTGAAATCAAAATATAAAATCATGTTTTCATATAGCATGGGCAAACACCTACCAAGTATGTTTCAATTGCTAGTGACTTGTGAAATTTCTTCCTATATGTGGTTAATTTGAATTGAATATTGTTATCTCCTCTGCCCAAGTAGGTGAAAATTCATAGACTAGAAATAATTAAAACAATAAATTAAATAGAGTTGAAAATATTTTTGATTTTCTCTTGTACTTTTGGGAGATTCAGTTTGACTAACTTTTCTTAATAGATACACTGTAGCCAACGTTTTTGGATATGTCAGCCCCATCTTTTTTTTTTTTTTTGATATCCAGCTTCCTGGCGTACGTCAGATTATTCCTGAAAATAGTAGTACCGGTCCCTCAATACTACTACCAGTAAATCACGGGATGTGCCTGAATGACCAGGGTTTGAGAACAGAGTAACTGATATCACCTACAAAGTCCTATCGTAGAAGAGAGCGTGCTCCCACCAGGATTCGAGTCCACGCTGCAGGCCTCCAGCTGGATTTTAAGTTCACTTCCTTTGCCATCCAGCTATGTCCCGGGGACTATCAGCCCCATCTCTGATTGAACTGGGAAAGAACAAAAAGAACTTACTTTCCTTTTTCGGAATAAATAAATACATGAAAGAAATAAAGAATAAAAAGGTACTCTTTTGTCCCAACTTATTTCATCTAGTGTTTGTCTTATGCTATGTATTCTCAAATTAATTATTCACTTCTTTAATTATGAGTCAGTGTGACTAAATAGATAAAACTGCTGACACTTTTTTGGTGTTTTAAGAAAAATAGCATATTTTAAAATTATTATTTTACCTTCATTCCTTTTTTCCGGAATATAATCTGAGATGGAGAAATTCAAACATTTTAGTTTCTTCCAGGAATTAGATTAAGAATTAAGGTAAAAAATGATATGAAAAAAAGAGCTTTCATTCATTAAATTTGTGAACAATGTCAACTAATTCATAGGCGGGAATGAAATATAGTACGTACTAATTTTTTTTCAACTCGAAACATGAATAAAATAGTTGAAAAAACTATGGCTGAAAATGAGAGGGACCAAGAGATAATTAGACTTGTCAAAGAAGTCCATCTACAAATAAAATATGAAAAAAGCTATATCAAATATTAGTTTACATAAGAATGGATGTATGTCGTCCCTGCATAGCTGGATGACAAATGAGGGAAACTTAAAATTCAGCTGGAGGCCTGCAGCGTGAGTTCGAACCCAGGTGAGAGTAATTTGCTCTTTTCTGGGGTGAGACCTTGTAGGTGATATCAGTTGCTCTATTCTCAAACTCTGGTCATTCAGGCACATCCTGCGATTTACTGGTAGTAGTGCTGAGGGACCGAGACTAATATCTCTAGAAATAGTCTGGCGTAAGCCTAGAAGCTGAATACCAAAAACAAAAAAAAAGAATGGATGTATGTCACAAAAAGGTTTATATAAGTTAAAACTTTTTTTATCGGATGGTTTAAGTTTGCGTAGTTTTTCTCAACTTCTTTTTCCTTTTTTTTATTAGTATAATAACAGGTTTGGTGTGACAATCAAATGATGTGGTGCAACGGATGTGGCTGCTTCTATCAGAGGTCTCGGGTTTTAAGCCCTGTGTATGTGAAAATCCTTGGTAGGGAGCACTTCTCCCGAATGGGGTCCTACGCGACGCGAATCCGAATATAATCGGGCTCCAATGCAGGTACCGAACACCGAGTGGGAAACAAAAAAAAGTTTTGGTGTGCATTAAGTAATGATACGAAAATTGGCGTATTAAGAAGACGTTGGACCCTAGATTTCAAATATTTTTCACTTTATGTGAGATTTATGAAAATATATATAACTTTAAAAGTGAAAAGTGAGTTGGAAAACAGGTTATAAACTATTTTTCAAATAAAGTGAATTTATTTAGGCAAAAAGTGAATACTCCCCCGTCCTAATTTATGTGACACAATTGGAATTTCGAGATTTAAACTTCTAAATTTTGACCGTAAATTCGGACATAAAATCTTTAAGTTTTTGAAAATAAAATTTATATATTTGGAAACTACATAAAAAAATATTATAAATCACAACCATTAACAACTTTAACTATTTAAAAAATATAAAAAAAATTGTCAAAGAAAAAACTTGGTTGACTCTCAAAATTCCAGCTATGTCACACAAATTGAGACTGAGTAATTTTTATAGCCAAACGGATTCTAAGAATCTAGAGAGAGAAACAGTAAGGCAAGGAAATTCTTTTTGTATTTGTATGGTGTAATGATTAATTTCAAGATATAGAGATGGACCATAGATAAGTGATCAGAAGGAAATAAAGATCAGAAACTCGTGATATGAGAATTTTTTCCTTTTGCAGTATGTCGAAACAAAAATGCAGAATAATTAAACGCCAGCAGATCATAACAAGGAGTACTGAATTTACAAAAGGAATTTACCATACCAATACCTTCTTTTCTCGTGATTTATCTTTGTCTCTACTCATAATTATACCTACCTTGTTGCTTTTGACCTAGACAATGCATGTTTTTTTAATAAATTATAAAATCTAAGGGTCGTTTAAATTGATGTTAATAATGTGTATAACAACAACAATAAAAAAATTCAATGTAATCTCATAAAGTGAGGTTTGGGAAGGACAGAGTGTACGCAGATCTTATCTCTACCTTGGAGGCAGAGAGATTATTTCCGATAGAACGTATGCTTGATGAAAAATAATTCAAAGCAATTCGAAAAAGGAAATAACAATGAAGAAGCCATGACAAAATACTACACAAAGCATAACAAAGCATTCTAAACAACAACTATAGCAAAATCGGTAATCGAAGTACCAGAAGCAACATATAGTAACAAAAATAGGACAAAAAACTATTCTTACAACTAACAGTATGGAAGGATAAGCGAGACAACACATTACTTCCTGCCAATAAAGGAAAAAATATAGTTTATATGATTAACTTATTTACGTAATGAGCGCTTGAGAACAAGTGTAAAAACTTTTCCGAAATATGAGCTGAAAACGTCTAATAGAAAGACTTTATTATACATTCAGGTGTTCAATTAAAACATTTCGTAATTCGAGTGTCTGAATAAAATTTACTACTCCCTCCGTCTCATAATAAGTGTCATCTTAGCAAAAAAAAAAAATTATTTCAAAATAAGTGTCACCTTAGGAATTCAAGACATATTTGTTATTTTTTTCCTACTATACCCTTAGACAAAAACTAGTCACCTCTCTATTCAAGAAATATTTATTGGCAAATTCTCTATTGAAGACATAAATTATTACTATTCATGCATGCTTTAATAAAAGAGAAAAGTAATCTATTTTTATTAAATAGGAGTAGTTTGGTAAACTTTTCATTGCATTATTAAATTTTTAATATGTGTGTTTTTAGCTAAGGTGACACGTATTATGGGACAGAGAGACACTACAAAAAAAAATAAATTGCCAACAACATTTTTATTGATAAAAGTACTTTTCGCAACAACAAAAATCGTTTCATGCTATTACAATAACCTCCGATGCGAAAAGTTTTTGCAACAACAAGCTTTTTTGTTGTCATTTACGTTTTTTTACCAGCATAAGGAAAGAGCATAAAGAGTATCTTTTCTTCAGTATTAAAACTTTCAGGTGAA
Source organism: Anisodus tanguticus (assembly GCA_034509755.1). Lineage (NCBI taxonomy): Eukaryota > Viridiplantae > Streptophyta > Magnoliopsida > Solanales > Solanaceae > Anisodus > Anisodus tanguticus. The sequence goes on from CM067539.1 coordinate 61,397,081, forward strand.
AATATATTGTACGTACGGATCATACATAGGGGAGTATAAGTAGAGGTGTTGGAAGTAGTAGAAAATAGAATTAGGAGAATAGTAGTAATAACAATATAGTATAAAAAATGGGAAACTGTGGAAGGAATAATGGAGAAGTGAGGCAATATACAAGATCAAAAGTTCCTCGTTTGAGATGGACTCCTTATCTTCATCAATCTTTTCTTCTTGCTATTCAAAAACTTGGAGGCCAACACAGTAAGTTGCTCACCTTCTTCTTTCCTTCTACTATTTTCAGAAAAATATTCACTATAAACACTTATATTTTTCACGAAATTTCTGGAAGTCGAATCTTGGAGCTTCGTGTGACCTATAGGTCACATGTTCGAGTCGTGAAATCAACTACTGATATTTATGTTAGGATAAGTTACCTATATCACATTCCCTCGAGGAGATGTATCGTGCACTAATCATGCCCTTTTCTCATGGAATCTGTGGAAAATGTGTTCGTTGTAAAGTGTGTTTTCCACATAAATGAAAATTTGCATCAGGGTAGGTTTCATACAGGACACCTCTTGGAGTGCGGCCTTTCTTTGAATCTTAGTGAACACTGAGATGCTCCGTGCATCAGATTGCTCTTTTTAGTACGGAATTTCTGATGAAAACCGTAAAAGATGTGCTTGTCATTAACTATATTTTTTTGAGGGAAATGAAAATCCAAATTACCATGGTGTTTGAACGGAAATATGCTGTTTAGTGAAAATCCAAATCCAAATTTGTTCATCGATAATTCTTATTTTTTTTTGTAGTGAGCGTGAAATCAAGAAATTTCTAGTAGTGAAATCCTTTTCTTGTTACAACATTCAAGTTCTTTATTTTGATGTGTGTGATGTATAGAAGCAACTCCAAAGCTTGTTCTTCAGATGATGGATGTGAGAGGGCTTACAATATCTCATGTCAAAAGTCATCTTCAGGTATATATGTATGTGTTTGATAATTAGTAGTATTACAAGAATATTGAACATTATTCCAATGTAAACTTTAATATAATTTTTTTTCATGGTTTTGGTGTTCTTGTTCAAACAGATGTACAGAAGCATGAAGAGTGATGTCAACTGGCAAGGTATTCAAAACTTTCTTAATATATGTTTGTAGTGAGAAAAATGATTTCTATCCAAAAGAATTAACCTAAATGGTTCACCTAATCACTTAAATTAAAAATAGCCGGTGGATATATAATATGTGTTGAATCATGTGTGGTTAGTATATAATTTGTGTATACCGGCCAAAAAAATAAATAGTAATTCATTATTTATGTAGAGATCCCATTAAGTACATAGTTTTTGGTTGTGATTAATACATTTATATTCTTTCTTTTTGTTTTGTTTTCTCACTTGGCTATGGAAGTGTATTGGTAAAGAATGGATATTGGGCCTAACTCAACCCAAAAACTAGCTTGTAGGACGAAGATTGTCCAAGTCCATATAAGGAGTCCATGTTCCCATTCCATATCCGATGTGAGACTCTTAACACTCCCCTGCACGCCCAGACATTGTTAACTGAAGCGTGGATAATATAATTTGGGGGCCCAACATCGGTGAACAAAGAATTGAGATGAGCCTGACTCTGATACCATGTAAATAATGGATCTTGGGCCTAACTCAATCCCAAAAGCTAGCTTGTAGGGTGAGGATTGTCAAAGTCCATATAAGGAGTCCATGTTCACATTTCATATCTGATGTGAGAATCTTAAAAGTATTGAATCCAATGTATCTTTTTTGTGTTTATATGCATATAACATAAAAGGGTAGTCTAAAAATTTCCTCTATTAGCATTTCCTGATCCCACATGTTATACATGTCTTTTGGAATGATCATCATTCCATTGGACTTCATTTATAGTACAATTTTTAAATTCTTTAGCAATAAAGTTCTTTTGTGATTAAAATCCATAAATACTGAAATGAAGCTACTATATATATATATATATATATATATGCCTTTAAATCTTCTAATTTTGGCATTTTTAGTGAAGAAAAATGGCATAACATATAGAGCTTAAGTTAGGTATATCATCATTTTGTACACTGTTACATTACCTTAACCTATTATAATAGATAACTTATTTTATTTTCAAATTACATATCTCATTCTCATATCTTAAGGATCGGAGGCTTGCATATGAATACCTCTTGGGTGATCTCATAGTGTAAAACTCCTTATACCGACTGTATTAACATAACTACCTTTTACCAATTCCTTTTTATTTTCATTTACGAAAATTTCCTTAGAAAATTTTAAGCCAATTTTACTTGTTTGTAAATCCTAGTGTTTGATTTGGTTCTCTTAAACAGGAGAAAGAAGCAGAACTCAAACAAGAAAACAGTCTCTAGATGACCATCAACAAGAAGAAGTGTGTGTTGAACAAGAAAATGTTTTGTTTTACCATTCATCTTGTAGTCCATCCATGGAAAGATCAGAATCTCCATTCTTTTACAACCATCTGCCTCCAAAAAGGTACGTTTGTCACTATACATATCTTTATTAATTCGTTTTAAAAAGCATACATTTTTATATTTGGTAACAATTAGCTAATATTTATACTCGTATAAACTATAATATGTTTAAGATCACAAATTTCACAAGTTAATTTTATACCAAACAAATTAGCATATGAATAACATTTCTTTTTTGTTTTCCATCCAATGTCCGGTATCCATTTTGTGACCTGACTAATTTGAATTTGCGTTGAGAATAAAGCACTCCTATCGACAGAGATTTAATTTTCATTGCCCGAAACTCGAGACAATAATGAAGGAGTACTACTTATTACTCCATCATAACCTTTGGTGATCGTTTTCATTTCCTTTATTTTCATTAGATATTTAAGTTCTACTCACTTGCACTTTAAAAGATGGAGTACTTACATAATCAGATTACATGTTATAAGGGGTTAAGTTATAAACTAAAAATTTATAGTGAATTAATCGGTAACGTAATAGAAAGAGTAATAAACTTGTTATAATGAGTAAAATTACACTACAATTATTTATATTGTTAGGATATATAATTTAATTTTTCTTCTTTATACCTATATTTTGTTTAATAAAAATTATGTTCTTCTCAGATCTCGAATCGAGACCACTAGTTGTAATACAGAGAGCCTGCAATACTACTGCAACGAGAGAAAACGTGAAGCTGTAGCAAATAATCCGTATAGTAGTGATCATGATTACATGCAGACTATTAATGTCAATATTGACAAAAGTGGGGTAAAAGAGAGGACCAACGATGGAGACACTAGTTTTTTCACATTGCAACAGACACAAAGAGATTCAGTTCCAGTGGATTTCTTTCATAGTTCTAATCTTGGCAATACTCTTCAACAATCTGAAAATTTTAAGGTACAAATTACCCCATATACCTTATCTTTCACTCTATTTCGTGCACTATTAAAAAAAATATTTTTTTTCACTGAATTTCTGTGAAAAATATTAACTGGTTATTTCCATTAAATGTTGGTAGAAAAAACGTAAATAGTATTGTTTTCACATGAAAAGAAAGTTCTCAGCGTTTCAATAGGAACCTGTTTTCCATCATGTGTTTTTCCAGTGATATGGTTTGGTGGAAATGAGGTGAAAAATCATATTTTGTAGTACAAATTTTTCACTGAATGTCGATGGAAAGAACCTCTATTTTAGTAGTGGTGGTGGAGCAAAAATTTTCACTAACAGAATTTAAAATATTAAAAAATAAACATATAAATAGTGAAAGCGCTTTAATATTTACCTATATACTTGAGGAATAATTTTAACCTTATAGATTGCCACCAGTCCTCTCTATTGCCTTCCTCCCCCATCTTTCCAATTTTATTTTTAACTTATTGTTGTAGCTATTACCTGCCTTAATTTTTAGATTATTGCTCTTACTTATTAGCATGAATAGTTATTCGTAGTTATGTTTTAAATAATTAGATAGTGCAGAATTTTTTTAAATGGGTCATTATATATAAGTTAAGGAGTTTAACTTTTACGTACTACTTACAATGTAATTATATTTTGTACAATCAAAATAGTATAAGGTAATTGAAGATATATCTATTTAATAAGCATCCATTGATAACCAAGAACAAATGATACATAATTAACATGTTAAATTATACAGTAATAGTATATAAAATTTTAACAGCGTTAGTGCATATTATAGTATTACTTAGGGATCATTTGATTCAAAATAAGAATGGTTACCGTCTGATGTGTTTACCGTTTTATCGGCTGACGAAATCGGATGACAAATTGATTTATTAATTTAAGCGATTTGGGCTGAAAACGGAACTCTAATTTTCAGCAATGGTTCCCTAACTACTCCAGAAAGCGTTATGACGGTGATATGAGTAAACTAAGAAGTAAGAAACATGAATGCAGCTGAGTACAATAAAGTAAAAGATAAATATAGATAAAATTTGAGTTGTTTGATTGATTGTGTGTCTGTTCTATACAAAGAATGATTCTATTTATAGTACAAAAAAGAAAAAATTGTACAACGTGATCTCCCATGTCAGCCATCAAGTAACCCACTAAGTTCAATGGCCGAATATGGGGGAAGTGGTGCCAATTTTCTCGCCCTATACTCCTCTTGCTCGGATAATGGCCCTTTCTTTTAGCCGTTGTTGGCCGTTACCGCTTCTAGGGGTCCGAAAACCCTTTTGACTTGGTCGTTGAGGCGTCTGCATCTGAGTGGGTCTCAGTCGTACCTCTAACTAACAACTCGGCTAAGATGCTTTAGTAGCCGATGAAGTTCTTGTAGTCGAGGGCTAGGAGTAAATTCGGCTCTGGAACAGTTCGGCTGTCACTGAATTCGGCTAAACACTTAAATTACTTTTGAGTGTTAACAATTGTCCCCCTACATTAACTCGAGTGTGAATGTTGAGTTGATGTATCCGAAAGTAGCCATCGTTTTAGTCTGACAGCCGCGCATGTCACTTCAATCGTCTCGTCTCCAGTGCATGCAATGATGATTGTTTCTGAATTGAGCTTCTCATTCAACCGAGGTGTATTTATTACCACTAATCGGTTCTAATGTCTTCCAACCGTGCATTTGAAGAGGTAGCCCTAATGTTCGCCGCTCATCGAGATCTATTTAGGAAGAGACATCTTTCTAAGATTTTTTTACTTGATCTTACGGTCATCTTCGATTTCTTCCCTTCTGCATAAAAACCCTAATCTCGGCCCTTTTCTTACTCGGATGCCATGACTTCTTCTTTCTCTTCTGAGAAGATATATGAGACCTTTCTAGACGATAAAGCCCTAACCGATGCCTTGGTCCTTGTTGATGAACAATTGGTTCTGGCTCCATATGGTAGGCCATAACAAGGCAACGTTCTTCTATCTCAACATCTTAGCCCGGTGACCTATGACATTCCCTTCACCTGTAACTGGTTCACTGTCGACCGCTGTCTGGCTAACCTACGCGCCTGGCCAACCAAGGTTGCCAACTATTCTACTTGGGTGGACCGGGTCAAGTCGTCCAAAGGAACCGAGTGGAGGCGTATCGGTCTTAACAACGCCATTGTACTATCGGGGTCTGATATCTCCTTCAATATCAGCCTCATATATGCATTTCTTGGTTATTGGTCGACTACCACCAATGCTTTTATTTTACCCTAGGGGATGATGACTCCCACCCTTCTTGATGTAACGGCGATATTAGGCCATCCGATACTGGGAGCCGAAGCGCCTACCTTGAGTGAAATCAAAGTTCCCGACTTGGAGATTGTTGTTTCAAAAAATTCTTCCAGCTATGGTTCTTTTATGACCGCTAACCGCCGAAGTTCGCCTTTTTCGGTCTATAATGCTGAGCATCATGTTTTTCTGCTTTATTGGTTTAGCCATTACTTCATCTGTACTGGCTCTTGTGCAATTGTCAATGAGATGGAGATTTCTGTGGCTTTGGCCATTTCAAGGGAAGATGTTAGTTGAGCATCCCTTTTCCTGGCTTACTTGTACATGGCTTTGGGCGATGCTCAAGCTAGGTTAAGGGACTCTCGAAATCTGGATACTTTGGCCAGTCCTCTGTGGTTCCTTCAGTTGGGGATCACTTTGTATTTCCCAGAGTTCATCCCTGACGATTTTGATGGCAACCGTTCTCCGTTATATCCGCCGGTGTTAGCCAACACTCTTCGGGGAACACCTCTTGTGCCCTAAGATGTTTTCACTACAGTCTCTATCCTGCATGGTGTGTCTCGAGACCATTACGCAGATTGGCAACCGGTCCTTGAAAAATAGGCCACTCCCGATTTGGTTCATCAAATAGTCAATGACAACCTTTCATTCACTCAGCGGAAGGTCATGAATTGAGTGTGAGGGCGTATCCTTACGACTAGGGATCTATTGGGAGGCTTGAAGCACAACTCTAGGCATAACAAGTTGATCACAGAGCCCTATCGACCCAACATTGTGGCACATCAATTTGGCCGGACTCAGCACATACCATGGCCTCACCGTAGTATTGCTCATTCGACCCACCGTTGCTCTCTATATGGCAAACATACAGAGGAGGTAGCCGCCCATAATCTTGATAAGGTTGCCCTTTTCGTCTGGCAGCCGTTCTCCCCAAGGGCCAACACCACTGTTGCTTTTGTTGACTAGTGGAAGGTAGTGTTGCGTTATTTCTATATGCTACGCAAGTGTACGTATCGCAATTCGTAATAATTTCAGTAAAATCGAGTATCGTCTACAGAGACTGATTTATCAAGTACCAATTAATTAATCTTTAGTTTCTGTTTGGAAAATGAATATAAATGGTGATTTCTAAACTAAAGAATTAACAAACTAAAATAGATTGCGGGAATAAAATAGCAGTGAAAACACACGAAGTTAATTCAGTAATGAAGGCAATTAGAGTTTTCAATCTCCTCAACTTTCCACTCTATCATTCATTAATGCAAGAATGTCGATTCTTCTTCTTATTAAGATATCAGGTTAACTGAGATGTTCTATATTCCGGTTAGGACATATGAAAACTCAACCTATGTGAGAATTTTCTATATTTCTATGATAAATTCAATCACATAGGAGGATTAAGATCAATAACCTTAAAAACTACACAGGCGATCGTGATACTCTCATTCAAGATTAAACCTACGTCTAATCAACTATAGCATATTCAAATCTCCCGTTTCAGATCTTGATTTGAAATCATATAGGTAATGAAAACTAATGGCCAATTAATTCTCATTCAATAAACGCAAGTTGAAGAGATCTTAATAGATGAAGAAGAACATTAACAATGCATTAAATCATAACAGAGTTTCAAGTGATTCAATGGAAAACCCCAATCAACGTAATTAGATCATAGACATGCTAAGAAGACTAATTAACTTAATATCCAACATGAACTGAATTAAAGTAAAGAAAAGGAAAAGAACTTGAACAATAGATGTCTCTAATTGCTTATTACTCTTTTGTTTATTGCCTCCAATGTCCCCCTTCTCTCCAAAATGCGCCTCCCCAGCATATATCACAAAAAACCCAGAATGGACCTTTTTGGCCTTGTTAAAATTAGGTTTTTCGCTGCCTGGACATCGTCAGCGCCGCGACTCAGCTATTAGAGAGTCGCGGCTCTAATTAGCTCTGAAAATCAAATTGCTTTCTGCCAGTGGGGAGCCGCGACTCTAATGTTGGGCGCCGCGGTGCCTTCGTCGACGTTTCAAGCGCTGCGACTGTAACCAGGTAGCGCCGTGACTCTAATTCCGAGCAACTTCTTCCAGCCTTCTGCCTACGTAGCGCCTCGGCTCTTGCTTCCTCGGCCGCGACCTTTCAGCGCCGCGACTCTTCACTTGTGGCGCCGCGACCCTTCAGTGTTCTTCGTCCGGAGTTTGTTTAAAATGTTTTTCGAGCTTCTCAGGACTTCTTTGACTTATTACTTGTGACCAAATATACATTTTTGTTCTCAATAACCGCCTATTTCTTTTGGATTCACCTTATTCCTTTCTGAATCGCTTAAAACCTGAAAAGACAAAACAACACGCATAATACTGCACAAGATAATTAAAAGACAAACAAAGACTCCCTAAAACACTGTAAAATAGTACTAAAATCTACCTAACAGGTAGCCAAAGAAAAAATCTTCCAATCCTCTTTGGAAGTCTACTGCGATCGGCTGATCCAGGCAAAACAAAGTGATCGGCTAGTCCAGCCGAAGAAGAAAAACCGAGCGGACGCTAAGCCAAGGATGAAAGAGGTCCCTTCAAAGGTGGTTTCCATCAATTCGGCTAGACCCACTGCCTCTTAGTCTTCTGTCAGGCTGCGGCAGCCGAAGAGAAAAGGTGAATTGTTTTTTTCTACATATATGTTGGCCAGAATTTCTTATACTTTTTAGGCTAACACTTCTTTGTATCTTTCAGTAACTTCATCCCCCTCAGGGTTTGTTGATTCGGAGACCACTCCTACCAAGGGATCTCCGTCGCCTAGGCAATCCGTTTTAAAGCAACCCAGGCTAGGTGAAGGGATTGCTATTTGTGAGCGTAAGGAAAAAAGATCTCGCGGAGCCGAAGTCTCTATTTCTGAAAAGGAGGATGATGAGGTATATCCCTTATTTTCCTTGACTACCTTTGTATCGACTGTCTTTCATTTCTCATGTTTCTTGGTTTTATTTTTTAGGAGCCACTATTGATAAGGCGCAATAGGCGGCGGAAAGTACCTGATGCCTCTCTCCATGCCGGAGGGACGTCCTCTTTGGCTCGTACTTCCGAACACCCGCAGGATTCTCCATCGGCTAGCCTCAATATCAAAGTTTCTCCTATTGAGGCAGCCGAAGAGGTTGACTAACCATATAGGTATATCCTTTTCCAACTGTCTCTGGACTCTTACCTCTCTTCTGAATTTGTCCTTTTCTGTGCACGATATAGGGAAGATCCCTCGGCTGAAGCCAGCCCAATTAATGACTCAGAGGCGCCAGTCGAGGTCATACCTGAAGACGTATTTTTGCAGTATTTTGGCTCGGCCGACATCGTACCTTCACCCTCTTCACCGATTGGTGTTTATGAAGAACGAGTTGAGGAGTTTCTAGCCAAGGGCATCCCTACCAGCAAGAAGGAACTTCATGCATTGAGGACCTCTTTGTTTCGGTTGTCGAAGGAGGCGAGGGACTCTCCAGCTCTAGCGGCCGCTTATAATGACATAGCTTTGGCTTTAGACAACCTATTCTCTTCATATAAGGCGCCCAAAGATAGCCGTGATGAAGCGGCCGCAGTTCTGGAACGCTTGGGATCTCTTCGGCAACAAAGGAATCGTGTTCAGGCTACTTTTGGCCATGTACATGAGGAGAGGCAAAAAAGTGTCGATCGAAGGCGCGATTTGCAGGGGCGATAATCCCAATTGCAAACAGAATTAGAGATGATCCAGGGAGAGATAAGGACTATAACCCCTGAAATAAGTGCCCTGGACTCAACTATTAAAACTCATGATTCTTTCTGCTCCTCTTTGTATCGGCAAGGCCGCCATCTGGGTAATGAGATACGGGAGCTTGGTAATCAACAAGTTGTTTGGGAATCGGGTATGAAGATGGGTAATGAACGACTGGCCAAACTGAAGGATGAATGGACTGAGTGGAGAAGCCGTCTAGTTCAAGCAATGCCGAAAATCACTACTTCCTTGCCAACTAATCCTGTTGCTGAGTTGTCAGCCGATACCCTTATGGACTTGCAATCCGAAGCCATCGTTGCTTCTGTTGTTCAAGAGGTATCGGCTGATACTCAGGCTTTTACCGAGGTCCCATCGATTTTAGTGGCTGAGCCTTTGCTGGGTACTGAAAGGGAGGTCCAAGCATGAGCGGGAGCGGTTGAGGTAGTAACCGTTGTTACAACTGAGGGAGAAAAAGGAATTGCATGTACCCAAGATGCCCAAGCAACCGTGGACTCGGCTAATCATGAGACTTCTGTTACTGTTGATATATTGCAACCTCTAGCTGGTGGAATGCCGACCAACTCGGCACCCTAGCTTTATCGACCCCAAATCGAAGGGCCTGTTTATGTGATTAAGCAGCCGGTCTGTAGCTGTTGTTTACTTTTGTCTTCCCCAAATTGAAGGGAAGTACTTTTCATGTGACGAGTGACCAAGCCACTTCTTGACCCCAAATCGAAGGGTCTATTTTTTGTGACTAGGCAACCGTGGATTCGGCTAAGCTTGATAACGTAGAGCAACCCCCGGCTAGTGAAACACCAACCAATCTTGGCTTCCTCGTTTTATTGACTCCAAATCTAAGAGTATGTTATTGTGACCAGGCAGTCGGTATGTGGGTGTCGTTTGCCCGTACATTCCCCAAATCGAAGGGAAATTAGCCTCTTTTGCGACCTGACAGCCCGTCTGTGGCTGTTGATGACTTATGCATGCCCCAAAATCGATGGGTAACATTTCTTCAAAATGTCAACCATTCACATTTCTTTTCCATGCATGTTTATCGCTTGATCCGTATTGCCGGCAACCCATGGGTTCGCTACGAAGGGTACTTTCCTAGTTTGGCGATTATTTGCCGATTTTACGATCTTCCATTTCAATCGGCGGGATGATTTTCCAAACTAAGTCTCCTTCGGCAAACCTCTTTAGGCTCTATATGTTTGTCGTATGCTTTGGACATTTTACGTTTACCGACTTTGACTCTTTCTATGATTGTCAGTCGATTTTCATCCATCTGACCCAACTTCATTAGCATGACCTGCTGATATTCTTCCAAACTTATAAAATTTGGTTTGGCCATCCGTAATGATATTAACTTTTGAGGACAACACTATCGTTTCTTTTAGCTGTTGTTGGTCGTTATCGCTTCTAGGGGTCCGAAAACTCTTTTGACTTGATCGTTGAGGCGTCTGCATCTGAGTGGGTCCCAGTCGTACCTCTAACTAACAACTCGGCTAAGATGCTTTAGTAGCCGATAAAGTTCTTGTAGTCGAGGGCTAGGAGTAAATTCGGCTCTGGAACAGTTCGGCTGTCAATGAATTCGGCTAAACACTTAAATTACTTTTGAGTGTTAACAAGAATATTCTAGGATTATAATCTCACGTGCTATACAAGATAGATGATATCCAAATTTTGGTATAAAATTTTCATCAGTATTAGTTAATATCAATAACTAGACAGTAAATAAATGCAATCCCAAAATTTAATCCAACAATTAGTATCCTAATCCCCATAACTAATCCACACCTTAATATCCAAAAGGAAAAAAGATGCAAATATATCCTTCAATTTTACGATATAGAGCATATATACTTTTCGTTAAAAGGGGTGCATATATACCCTTGTCGTTACACAAATGTTGATTATTTCCTAGTCTTTTCATTGTGGTTGGTCAATTTTCGACACGAACAGGCCATGTTGAAGAGGAATTAAATGCTGTCCTAGTCTTTTACCTAAAGCTTCTATATTTTATTTATAGTAAAAACTAAGCTTTAATTTAATTGTACAAAAAAAAAACTACGCTTTAATTTGACCATGTTTTAGCTAGGTAAAGAAAATTCCTGATTTTAGAATTTAGACTGGTACATTTGGATGTCATTCATGTTAGTATGATGATAAATACGGAATATTGGAAATTAATGCAAACCAGTAGTAACTTTATAACAGTATCATTTAAGAAGTAAAATGAGTAAAACCTATATGGTACCGTGTACTTTTTGTGCTTCTTCATACTGTGATGTGAAGAAGCCTGATCAAAATACAGATATATTATTTTTGCCATTTAATGATATACAGAACCTAATTTTGGAAGACAGCTGTTGGCTGTTAATTCATTGGGAATTTGGGACAGTGGGTCTTAAAGGTCCTCTTTCTTAAATTTTGGAATAGAAAGATTGAAATTATTTTTACTTACAAAAGATTTTTATACAATCAAGTTGCTTAAAGGGGTAGTTCGGTGGATGAAAGCATCCAGCATTCAATTAAGTAGGGTTAGGGAAAAAGGCATATTCCAAGGGTATGTGATATAGGCAATTTATCATGACGCAAGTAATAATGACTAATTACACGGTTCGAAATTGTTATGATAAAATTTCTTTGGGTGACTTATAGGGTAATTTTACATGTAAATCGTTAATAAATTGATAAAAATGCTAACAAATACGATATAATTTGTTAGCGCCTTTTAAAGCACATGAAAGAAGAAAGCTAGCTTGTTGACAATGGCAAAGGAAATAAATCCATCAGCTTATCTGTTTTAATAACGTTTCATTCTCATTTCATATGATCTCCTCATTTTTAAAGTATAATATACTTACTAATTTTTAGGAAATTAAAAAGTTAGATATATAGTTCTTCCTGATCAAAAGGTAGCTCGGTTTACTAAGCTCATAACATGAGTGGGGTTTGAGAAAGGCTTGGACCGCATTTAGTTTATACATATCATATGTAGCTTTACATTGCATTTCAGCAGGTTTTGTTTTTCGTAACTTAGAATCGGCGACCTCTTAATCACAAGATGACAACTTTTATCGTTGCGCCGAGTTTCCTGTTTTAACAGCTGTTTGTGCAACAGGATGAAAGCTGGAAACCATCAAAGTGTAAATTTGAGAGCTTGAGGAAGATAAAGAATGGAGAAGAAGAAAGTTGTGGATTGGCATTGTCTCTCTCATTGCACCATTATCCTAATAATTCTACTCAAAGAAGCAACACTTCAGCTAATTCTGTAAATGAGCCAATATTCTCTTCATACTCAGAAAAGCATAGTGTCAATCTTGACCTATCTATTGCCTTATGTAGTCAGTGAATGTTACTAATTAATTCCTAGTCCCATTAGGGTGAATTTTGTATTTTTCACTGTTGGGTTACTTAGAACATCAAAGGTTGTGGTGGGATGTTAACTACTTCTCTGCCTTTAACTAGCAATTTCGTCTATGGTAAAAAATTCTTTACCGTCAATACAAAACTCACTGACACAAATCCAGATTAGTTGACCCCAAAGAAGGCACTGGACATGGGGTGGAAAACAAAAACAAAAAGAAACTAGAGAGGTAGGGGGTAGTAGTTTATCAGTTTGGGGGGAAAATATCTTCCATTTTCATTGTCTTTCCTCTTCTTTTATGCAACACTCAAAACTATCTTTCCTTCCTTTTCCCCAGCTTCCAAATAAAAGCTTTTGCACAACTAAAATTACTTTCCAACTTCTCACTAGTCTCATAAACCGATTATCCAACAACAACTACTAAACCTCTGTGTCAAACAAGTTGGAACCGGCTATATGAATTCTCAACTGACCTTGTATTCTCATTTAAATTCATCTTAGACCAAATTATACAAAATAAAAATAGAAAATGAAAAGTAATAGTAGAAGCTTTCTATTTTTCTTACTGACATGAGGATCTCTAATAAGGCTAAAAGAAAGTGCGAGTCAACACAACACATTAAATTTGAGAAAGGCCAATGTATCATTTAACACTTGATGATAACAACAAAATCAACTAGAAGCTCCCATCTTCCTAAGCTCTCCATTTTATACCAACAAGACTTGCAAGAACCTCTATTGTAGCAAACAGCAGCAACGGACAGAATCACTAGAAGTTTTTTTTTTAGATTCTTCATCTCGGTTTCCTCAATGCCTCTCCTGTTATACCCAACTGCAAACTATAATGTCATTAGTTCTACAGGTTATCTTAGAAAAGGGGATAATTCTTTCGATTGATAAAAGATATATTTAGAGGGTGTTTGGCTCGCCTTATAAGCTGGTCAAACTAACTTATAAGCATCTTTTGACTTATCTACGGTTTGATAACAAAATTAGTTAAAAGCCATAAGTTGGGTCACCCCAACTATAGTTTTTCAACTTATAAACAGTTTTTGTTTGACAACATGTTTACTATTTTACCCTTAATATTTTTTCTAATTCTTAAAATGCATTTTCCAAAACAAATCCTTCAACTTCCTCTCAAGTCCATATCCGTAGTTCATCCCTTTCCTTACAAAGATACTTTAATATTTATAATTGTTGTATAAAAATTAAGGGTATTTTAATTATTTTACTAAAAGAACAACTTATCAACATTTTTTTACCAAACATGTCAACTGTTTATTGTCAGTTTTTAACACTTTTATCCAAACACATAACTGCTTATTTATAAAATTAATTTGAAAACTTATAAGTGCTTATCAACATTTATGGTCATCAACTATTTACAATCAGCTAACTCAAACATGTTCTTAGTCAACTTATTCAACATACTTCTCAGGGAAGTCAATAAAAGAGAACATAAAGGCAAAGGAAAACAGAAAAAGAAAGGATTGTGAGTCTGTCGAGCCTGAGTGAATGATATTTCTTAACCAAGCCAAGGTTTACCTTACCAGTGTTTCCAGTCTCCTGCCTATTATTCATAAACTGATTAACAAGCTTTGTCTCGATCTTATGAAGTTCCTTCTCATCTAAACGGCATGTACCTTGAATTGGTAATATCCGATTGCACCAACTGCATAAGATGATAAAAGTCATGATCATATTAGTTTCTCCGGTATTTAATCTTTGAGAAACTGTTTTTCAGAAGTTAAAAAGTAGTTTTTTCCATAAACACTTTTGGAACATTGGTTAAACACAAATTACTACTCTAACATTGACAAAAGTATTTTTCAAATTGATTGGCCAAACACAAACGACTACTCTCCAAAAGTACATTTTTGAAAAAGCATTTTAGACCAAAAAAACTTTTTAAAATAAACAGATTTTGAAAGCTTGGCCAAACAGGCTATTAAGTTATTACACCTAGTTTGTAACTTCCTTAATTCTCACATCTTTCAAAATTAGACATGGTTCCTAACCTTTTCACTATTCCGATTTATTTGGAGCTTTCGATGGTTTCTCTTGTCAACAACTGCTGGAGATTTGTCGAACGGAAATTTAAAAAGAACCAATCCGCTTCTTGTTAACTTAACAAGTGAGAGAATGTCACTTTTCTCAATCGAAGAACCAGATTCTGCAAGGGGCAAAACAAAGATTTTCTTGACACTATTCCTAGTAAACCATTGTCTCAGTAAATCCGATAAAATGACAAAAATGGTCTCTTATCTTTGGTAGTTAGCTCAAAGCAGTTCCTTAAGTATCACTTGAGCTGTTTTGGTCCTTCACAATTCCGATTAAATTTAACCATCAGAGTTTGGTAAATATCTTCTTAAAGGGGGAGTTCTGCCTATATGATTGGTTTGAAGAACGTCCCGAAATTTAAGCAATTGTTGATGATATAACTAGTAAATGTGTTCCTGCCCACGTCAATATATTTTATTGTTTACGGGAATTACGCTTACTTGTTTTTTAGTACAAGTAGCTATTGAGTTTGCTATTGACAGAGAATAATAGTGCTCCCTTTTGAGAAATTTGAAGGACCAAATTGCTCAGGTGATATTTAAGGGACCAATTTTTTCAGTAAATCCACACAGATATCAAAATGTTGACGAAGCATTAATACCAGAATTCACATGCTCATTAGGTACACCTTCTCCTGATCCGTTGCGTTCTTCATTAGCATCTTCGGTGCATATTTTCCTTCTCTTCGCATCAGGATTTGAAACAATATACTGAAAGGAAAACAGAAATCCCAACTATGTTTAGCATTCTGTCCAACACAAGGGTCACATAGATAAAATTTAAACCAGCTTATAGGTGCAATACAAAAAAACATGGATTTTTAATGGTAAAACTAACATCATTTGAATAGAAATGATTTTTTTTTTTTTAAAAAGGTTTACATAGCCAGCTGCAAGTCACCAGAAAGGTGCATACTGCAGAACTTGTCAAGAATTTTTTCGAAAAATAAACAAAATAACGAATTGAAAGTACCGAAGAGTAAAAAAATAACCTTTTCAAGGATACCTATAGCTTCTTTTGTTGCACTTTTCTCCCTCTCTGAGGACAAAAAAGAAAACCCTCTTAGGAAAATCTAATAGCGACTTAAAACTATTAGAACCATTAAGCAAGAATTAAAGTAGTAGGAATAGAAAAGAATGGAAGCAAAAGATCCATATAGGCGCCACTGACTCGTGGGATTAAGGCTGTCATGATATTATGCTTATATTCAAACCAGCATACTAGGAGCTTTTTTGCATTATGACACGCAATGCTATAAATAGTGTCTGAGATATCAGGCAAAGTAATGGAGTTATTCGCATTATTCGTTTCAAGAAATAAGTTCAAAGTACTAGAATAGGATCCTACCTTTCACTAAAATTCTATCCTCAGCATCTCCATCCTTTTAGTTATAGGGCACTAAAGACACATCCTTTATCTGAATACAGTAAAACAACAGATAACTGATGTTATCAACAGACATTAGAGAAATAAAGCAGCAGAAGAATCTTGAAACTTTCACATATTCTTCTCTACCCCAAAAAGACTACTACAATGAGTAGAATTACTCCAAAATTTCAACTCAAGGGGTTAAATATTCCTATACATTTCAAAAGTAGTTCTATGATTTTTTTTATAACATTGGTATCCGGACCAACTTACGCTCACCTTGACTATTCCACCGGGTACCTGTTATCTCCTACCAGCACGTGTACACGGTAAGTTTTCCCTTCCCGGCTTAGGCAAATGTAAAGAGAAAGTTTTTTGTCTTTCCTGAGATTGAGATTTGAACCATGGTGTTCAAGGTTTTCACCCACTTAATTGACTGCTAGGCGATACCCTTAGGTAAAGTAGTTCTATGATATATTGAACATGGTTTCTTGTGTCCCTAAAGTAAAGCTAGATAAAACGTAGCACTACTTGAATGTTGTATGTAATCCTAATAAAAAAATTAAGAAGGTATTTACTTTCATATTATTTTTTTGATGAGAAGGGACTAGGGGTTCCGAACCTGATTAGAATCCGTATGCTCAACCAACTGAGCCACCTTTGCGAATGGTATTTACTTTCATATTGTCCTCGAGGAGAACTTATAAACACATTTCTATCTAATTGTTCTATTTCTGCCACTTACCCTCCTTTTATGCTGATATTTCATCCTCTCGTTTATCTTTTAATCAAGCTTTTTTCTTTGAAAAGTCCTGTTTTTTATAGCCCATAACTCATTCTAGCTCCTTCCTGGATAACTAAACTTTTCAAGAATGAAATGTGTTATATTCGTGAAACCTTCTTTCCCCGGATTTGTAGATTCTAGTCCTCCTGTCCTGTATATAGAAGTTTAATCAAATAATTTGTCCATATTTAGCCAGCAAGATTACATCTTTTTTCTAATATCAGAAGGAATCTTAGTGAATCTTTATTCAACAACACACCATTTGCCACACTATATCAGTTACCTAGAAAAGCTGAATCAATTCCAATCAATCAACTATTCTCAATTCTAAATCAGTTGGGATCAACTATTCCTCGGGGTAACTGCTATCTCCCACCTGCACGATTATCGAGTAACTCTATCTACTGCTTGGACAGATAGGAAGATATTACCTAGTGTTTTTTGCTGGGAAATGAACCTGCATGCTTCTCAACTCACTAGGCTACACCCTTTAGTGCAGGAAAATGGATATATTTTAGCTAGCAAGATTACATTTTTTCCAATATAAGGAGGAATTTAGTGAATCTATGTTCAACAGATACCATTTGCCACAGAATATCAGATGGTCCTTAGCTGATATACTTGAAAAGCTATATCAGTTTAACTCAATCAACTATTCCTCAATCCTAAACTAGTCTGAGTCTGCTATACACAACCTTATGGATCCAATCAGCTCAATTCACGCCCTTTTCCATTCCAATACTAGTACATTAACTTGTGTTTTTAACCAAAATTATGGGTTTTGTATCCATAATGTAGTGGACGCATCTTAGCTAGAAAGATTACACTTTTCCAATTATAAGAAGGAATCTAGTGAATCCTTATTTACTAACACATACCATTTGACACACAATATCCCGTATACAGGCTATCAAGTTTTTATTATGATCAGCCACCCACGGAGGACTCGTAAATTCCACATACCCTCCGAAATTTTCCATCGGAGCCCAACTCTTGGCTTGGCTGAATAATAATTATTGCAGGCATGCAACTCGTTCCCCCGCGTATCATATTTATGTGTGACGTGCAACCCGAGCCATCCATAATATTATCATCATAGCAATGTTGTCATAATCTCATAAGTATTCTAACCTTTCTGGTCTTTTGGACCCATAATATTTTCATACCACTCTCATATCAATATCATCAGAACCATGAGTGTATGAATGCAAGTGACAATACAAGACAAGGAAACATAATGTATGAGATGCAACTAAGTATAGGAGATGAATAGCACATGCTTCATAATTCAATATCAAGTATTCCAAGTACAGACATGATATCATATCAAGCATGTCTAATGAATAAACACCACAACATCAAATATGGCGACGAGCCCACATAATGGCGACGAACCCAAATAATAGTAGTCGAGATCAGCTTAAGGTTGATTCCCCAAATCACCCAACAACACAGTTCAACACCGGTACCCACTTAAGCGTTCATCATAACCGCTTGAGTGGGACTCCCAAACACGCCCAATACCCATCAACATATATAACTACTATGTACTTCTATCAGAGTCTCGAAAAAACTAAATTGTAGCCTATCTCATTACCGAGCAAGAGCTACGACAATCTTTCTTTAGTGCTGGCCTTGCCCTTTTGGAGCACCTTGAAGTAATCGAAGTCTAGTAACGCATATACTATTCGTTAATATAAAGCTTACACAACATACAATGGCACAGTCCTTAACAAAGTAATACTTCAAATACCAACCCCGAGCCCACGTTACCAATACTCGAACATTTTTATCCAAAAACCATTAACACGGACTAGCTAGTCATATCCATAAGTTAATTAGAAAACTATACTCATTTGGACCTTCAATTAAACAATATAAAAAGGCCTAAATTTGAAAATCCTAAAATTGCCCCCCAAATCGAATGGGTTTCTATTAGGGTGGGCCCGGTCGGCCCGATCAGCCCAGTCCCGACCCCGCATCGATCCCAAAAAAAAGGGCATGGGACTCAAAACCAGAACGGGACCTGGCTCGTCCCGCCCATCTCGCCCCAGGCCCGATCCCGCCCGACCACCCCGAACCCGCCCGCCCCCTTCCCCTTTTCAAAAAATGGTCGTTGAACAACAACCATTTTATATTTTGGTCATTGTGCAATGACCATTTTCGGCCTCCCCCCTACCCCCTTAATATTTATTTTTAACCCATAAGTTAATATATTTACACTTTAATCCAATTTCACAACTATAAATACCTCATTTTCTCTTCATCTTTCTCACAAATCTTCCTACAATCTCTCAATCTACCTCTCTACAAGTCTACATTGTCTACTAAATATTATATTTTATTTGTTCATTTGTATAATTGTATCAAAGTTCAAAAATTGGGACAGAAGTTGGCAACTAGCTTGAAGATCATCCATCGAGAAAAGTTTCAATTTTCAACCTTGATTACACGTCGACGTTACGTCGGTATTTGGTACCTTCGTTCCTTCTTTAAATTATTATTGTTACTTTATTTTAATTATCGCACTTAATTTCATTATCTTTAATTATTTATTAGCATAATTAAAATAAAAGGATTAAGAGATATGTTTAAGGGTAAGGGTGCTTTTTCTAGTAGTGGTAACAAGGGCAGGGGTACTTCTTCTAGTCATCCTATTCCTAGACAGGATGATTTGATTGATTACACTCATATAGATGAAGCTGAATTTTTTAATGATATACCATTAGACAATGAGATATATTCTGCAACTCAACCAGACTTTAATTTAGAAGATAATCTAGATGACACACCCACTAATCTATATGACACACCCACTAGTGCACCTCAAACTGAAACTGGAATGCCTCTTATTCCCCCTAGTATGAGACGAGACCCCACACAATGAAAATTAAAATATGTTGCATGAGATTTTTTTTATAGGGACCAAGAGAATCAAGTAGTTAGATGCCAAATTTGTAAAAATGTTTATAAATTTAAAATGGAAAAAGGTCATGGTGGGACGGGAGGCTTATTGAGACATGTACAAAGTTTTCACAAAGCTAGGTGGGATGAATACGAGGCTACAAAGTCGGGTGAGCCAATGCACTCTCAGTCGGGACAAGGTTCACATAGTGTCCCGGACCAAGTACAGGGTCAAATTAACCCGACGAAGGGGGGAATTGTAGGTCCTAAATACGATAAACATAGAGATAGGGAAGCAATAGCAAAATTAGTTGCGGTGGAGGGTTTGCCTTTTTCATTTCCTTCCTCTCCTGGTTTTATTCATTACATTAGAGATATGTATAATCCTGCTTTTAACGGTTTTCCTAGATCAACTGTTAGGAGAGACGTTTTTAAATTTGCACATGAATATCAACAATATTTACGTTATTCATTATATCATTTTCCTGGCAAAGTATCTATCACGTCTGATATAGGCCGTAGTACTAACGGCCATGATTATAAATGGTCTATGCAAAAACATATTTTAGCATATAGATATATTGATGATAGGCACACTGTAAATTTTATTGTAGAAAATATTCATCAAATTTGCGATTATTATGCTATAACTGACAAAATAATGACTGTTACGTTAGATAATGCTTCTTCTAATAATTATGCTATTAGACTTTTAAAAAATCTTTTAACTCCATCTTTTCCTAATCATTTTCATATAAAATGTGTGTCATATTTATAACTTAGTTGTAAAGGACGGTCTATCACTTTTTGAAGACATTCTTAATAAAGTACAATTTGCTATAAACTTTATTTTTAGAAGTAATAGAATACAAAGAAAAAAAGAATATAAAAAAACTTGTCACAATTGTGGACTACCTTATAGAAAAATTCCCGAAGGAGTAGCGACTAGGTGAAATTCTTTATATGGACAACTACTTGTTGCTTATGATTATAGAAGACCTATAACTTTATTTTTAACGCCCATAATTGAAATTCAACTGATATGGTTGTAGATAACGATTGGAAAAAAATTCAGAACTTATTGTATTTTTTGAGAAATGTTTTCAAGCAACTAAAGAATTTTCTGGTATATATTATCCTACTATTTCAACTATGTTATTTTATATAGCTCTAATATTTTTGTTACTTAGTGAATATATGGAAAACTCATCTTATAAGGCACCTATTAAAAAATATTTATCAAATTAAAAAAATATTTTTTTTCTATTCCCACTATTTATATTATTGGTGTTGTATTAAATCCGACTATTAAAATAGACGGTTGTAAAACACTTATTGAAACTATTTATGATTGTATAGAAGTACTTCCACATCCAACTCCAAAAAATCCAAATGAACAACCACCTAAGGAACCAACTAAAGAAGAAGTGTTGTCTAGCATACACGATGAATGCAAAATAGTATATACGTGTTACCAACAAGAAAGTGCTAGCAACCAACCGGCTTCTATACCATCTTTTTCTTCTACAATACAACCTTATAAAAAAGATGTTGTTTCTGCGGCTAGTATTGAAAGACTTAGAAATAGAATGTGTAGTGGTACCACTACTAATCAAGTTAGCGAGTTTGATGTTTTTGTTTTACAGGGTATTGTACCGTACCAAACAGTTCTCAATGAAGAAGGACGTGAAGACTTACTGAAATACTGGAGGGAGAATTAGAAGACATTTCCGACACTATCAAAAATGGCCCGAGATGTGTTGAACATTCAAGCGTCATCAATAGCGTCTGAAAGCGCTTTTTATGCCGGAATATTTCAAATAGGAGAGCACAGACACTCATTAGCGGGAGACAACTTTGAGATTGCAGTTTTATTCAGAGATTTGAAACGAGCGGAGCGTAGAAGGTGCGGTCAACCGGAGATCAACGAAGAAGATGACGAAAACTACAATGAAATCTTATCCGACGGAGGTGGAAGCGACGTCGAGCAATTTGACCAATAAATTTCAATTCCAACCGAAGAACCACAAGACATTGTGAAGAAACTTGAAAAGATGTTTATAAATATGTGATTTTTTTAATTGCAATTTTACTATGTTATTTGCAACTTTCAACACCACAAAGTTGCAATTTTGAAATTGTATTACAAAAAAATCATATTTCTATTAAATAATATAAGAGGCACAAAAATAGCATTGGGATATTTTTATTACACTATTTTGTTCAATTATTGAGGTGTTTATATATGTTATTTTTTAAAATTAAGTGCAAAAAAAAAATCAAAAAACTCGATCCCGACCCGACCTTGCCCCGCCCTGGCCCTATAATACCGGTCCCCTTTTCCGACGGGACCAGGAATGGGACGGGAAATTGGCGGATACCGCCAATCTACCGGAGGACCAGTCCCGCCCTCCCCCAGTCCCGTCGGGTCCCGTCCCGCCCCGAACCCGGCCCACTGGACACCCCTAGTTTCTATTGATAAAAGGAGATGCTATTCTATTAATTTGTGCATTAAATTCTAATATCTTAGAAAAGAAATGATCCTACTTTAAGTTGTTGACTCGAAATATACTTTCAGTCCATGTTGTTGAATATATAATAAATTATTACAGTTGAAAATTATAATAAAATGAATAAAAAATAAATAAATATTCAGGCTGAGGTGCGGATATCTCGCTCTCTTTAAGGAGATTCAAGCCCATTACGGTATAATCTTCACCGATCCAGCAGTATATCTCTTGACTTGTCTCCTCCAGGATTCAACAGTCCGACAACGTCGTGTGACTCAAACAACTCCGGACAAGTTGAAGAGTCCAAAGCTCCACCAATATGAACACATTCCTTCAACATAAAATTACTCTCTTTTGTAGTACCTAAGTTGGAGACTTGGAATATTTTCTTTCTCTCAACTCAATTTTTTCACTTCTCCAACCTCACTATACACCATAATATTTTTCACACCTCTCACACACAATACAATATTTTTTTTCATCTCAACTCATGAAAGAAACACCTTGTTAAACAATAGCAGTGGGTTGGGCCTCTCGGCCAGATTTGCTAGAAAATTGTTCCAATAAGATATTGTATATATGGTATATATATTTGTAGTATATTATAATAAAAAGGATACCTTAATTAGTGTTATACACCTACCATAATTGTATAGTTAGAATTATGGTAGAATAAGGATTTAGAAGTAGAATAGGAAAAGGATTTTTCCTATTATGGAAATATGTAACTTGTATATATAGCCTTTCAATTAATGAAAATAATCAAGGGGATTATTTCTTTCATGGTATCAAGAGACTAGGTCTAAACCAAAAGTTTTCTTCTCTCAAACTTTTGCCTCTTTGGCCGAGAACCCCCCCTCCCTCGGGTTTTTCTCTCCAAATATCTCGTCTTCCGCTCTCAAAAACCTCTCTTAAATTTATCCTCCTTCTTTGTTCTTTCAAATATGTCTAAGAACAATTTTCACCCTGCCCTCACGCTTTCCAATATCAAGCTCGGTGTCCCTATTGTCCTTGAGATGGAAAACGTTCAATATGCAACGTGGGCGGAGTTGTTTAAAATTCACGCTATCTCTTATCAAGTTCTTCATCACATAATTCCTCCCGCTAGACCCCTTCCCCGCGGAGGATCCCGAGGTGTGGATTACACTTGATGCTACCGTTCTTCGGTGGATATACGCCACTATTTCGGTGGACCTTCTACGGACGATTATGGAGCCCGATACCACGGCTATGGCAAAGATGGAATAGATTGCGTGACATATTCCAAGACAACCAACATTCCCGTATCGTCACACTCGAGCGAGAATTCTCTCTCGTTCGAATGGACGTATTTCCGAACGTTTCTGCATATTGCAAGAAACTAAAGGAATTGGCGGATCAACTCCGTAATGTTGGCGCACCAGTGACAAATAATCGTCTAGTTCTACAGTTGGTTGCCGGGCTTTCGGAGGCCTATAATGGTGTTGGAACTCTCCTTCGCCAAAGCAACCCTCTTCCCGACTTTCATCAAGCCCGCTCCATGCTGACGTTGGAAGAAGCCGATTTGGCTAAAAAGGCGGCTACCGGAGCAAGCCCAGTTGTCATGGTGGCATCCTTTCCTAGTTCTTCTGGTTTTGTTAATAATTCGGGCCAAAACCATAATAATGGTGGCGGCAAGAATAATCGCAAAAATAACAAAAATCGCGGGGGCAAACGAGGTGGTTCTGGTGGCGGTTCCGGTGAGCAACAAGCAGGCAGTGGGTCCCATTCGGGGTACAGTGGGCCACCACCACCGTGGGCCCAGCAGTGGGGCCAGTGGCAGTGGCACCCGCACCCTCCAAAGGCCGGTTTACGCCGGCGGCGGTGGGGCGGCCGGTCCCGGCGAGCCCAATACCCGGCATTGGCGGCCCGGCGGCCGGTGGCCCAAAGAACGGCCCCCACAGTGGTAACAGCCCAGTTCCAGCACGGCCAGGAGTCCTTGGGCCCCGTCCTCCGCAAGCCCATCATGCAGCAGGCCCCACTCATACGATATCGAGGCCGCGATGCACACGTTGGGGTTGACTCAACCGGACCCAAATTGGTACATGGACACCGGGGCCACTACTCACATGACTTCCGAATCGGTACTCTCTCATCTTATTCCAATTTGAGCACCCCTCGGGGATAATTGTTGGTAATGGCGAGTTCTATTCCAATTCTAGGGTATGGTCGAGAAAACATTGTCTCCTCCTAATCCACCACTCCTCTTGAAAAATACTTTACATGCTCCTAAATTGATTAAAAATTTAGTGTACGTCCGAAAATTCACAAATGACAATTCTTTCTGTTGAATTTGATCCTTTCGGTTTCTCTGTGAAGGATTTCAAGACGGGGAGTCATCTCATGGGGTGTGATAGTAGGGGGATCGTATCCTATCATGCCCGGTTTCGATCCATCGAGTCCACCTTGCCATCGGCTTTTGCGACCATCTCTCCTTCCATATGGCATGCTCGTCTGGGTCATCCGGGATCTTCTATTTTATCAGCTTTAGATAAAAATAGCTTTATTTCTTGTAAGGGTACAAATCGTACTCCAATTTGTCAGTCTTGTTCATTAGGAAAAATTATTAAGTTACCATTTGTAGACTCCAATTCTCATACTTCTATGCCATTTGACATTATTCATAGCGACTTATGGACATCTCCCATTACGAGTTCAATGGGCCATCGTTATTATGTTCTCTTTTTAGATGATTATTCTAGATTTTTGTGGACGTTTCCAATTGCGAATAAATCACAAGTGTTTTCCGTCTTCATAAAATTTAGAGCGTTCATTCGTACTCAATTCGAAAGAGAAATAAAAAATATTCAATGTGATAATGGGAAAGAATATGACAATAGGGAGTTTCGAGAGTTTTGTGCTACTCATGGGATAAATTTTCATTTTTCATGTCCTCATACATCTTCACAAAATGGGAAAGCCGAACGCAAAATTCGTTCCATAAATAACATTGTCCGAACTCTCCTTATACATGCCTCCATACCTCCATATTTTTGGCATCATGCTCTACAAATGGCCACATATCTTCTTAACATAATTCCGTCTAATGGTCGACATATTCTTCCCCCTCAAAATCCTATATAATAAGAACCCTTCTTATTCTCACCTTCGGATTTTTGGGTGCTTGTGTTATCCGTTATTTCCATCCACCACAATTAACAAACTTCGTGCTCGGTCTACCCCGTGTGTGTTTTTGGGTTATCCGTCGAATCATCGTGGTTATAAGTGTTTTGATTTATCCTCCAAGAAAATCATAATCAATCGCCATGTCATTTTTGATGAAACTCAATTCCCATTTACGAAAGTTCATACTCCCGAACCTAAGTCGTATAATTTTTTGGATGACCAAATATCCCCGTATATTATTCGGAATTTTTCGGACATCTCCGTATTCAAAATCCTCCGGCGGGCCCACGCCCGCCGGCCCAACAAGATCGCCACACCCAGCTCTTCCAGCCACTGGAACAGTTCCGGCAACTGGGCCGGTCCAGCCCAGTTCTGGAACTGGTCCAGAAGCCGAGTCCAGCCATTTCCGATTTGGGCCAGCAGGCCCACTGCTTGCTGGCCAGTCCGTCCCAAGCCCAGAAAATTCCATTAATTCTTCCTCGAGTCATAGACCGGTCACTCGTAGTCAGCGGGGTATTTTTACACCTAAAAGACATTTTAATTTACATTCTGATGTCTCTAAATCCCCCTTGCCCCGCAATCCTGTATCCGCATTAAATGACCCTAATTGGAAAATTGCTATGACTGATGAATATAATGCTCTTATTGATAATAAGACGTGGGAGTTGGTGCCCGTCCATATGGTATTAATATTATCAGGTCTATGTGGATTTTTGCTCACAAGGAGAATTCAGATGGGTCATTTGCTCGGCATAAGGCGCGACTTGTTGGTGATGGTAAGACTCAGCAGGTTGGTATTGATTGTGGTGAGACATTTAGTCCGGTGGTCAAACCGGCTACCATTCGCACGGTACTTAGCTTGGCCCTTTCAAAGACTTGGCCAATTCATCAGTTAGATGTCAAGAATGCTTTCCTACATGGAGATCTCAAGGAAACGAGTCTATATGCATCAACCGTTGGGTTTCGGGGATCCCAGACCACCCTCATCATGTCCGTTTGTTGAAAAAGTCCTTATATGGGCTTAAGCGGTCTCCACGTGCCTGGTATACACGATTTGCTGATTTTGTTTCGACTATTGGGTTCACACACAAACAGGTCGACAATTCTTTGTTCATCTACCGCAGTGGTTCGTCGTTGGCCTACATTCTTATATGTGGATGATATCATCTTGATTGCCTCCTCCGATGCTTTGCGTCGGTCTATCATCGGCCATGCTCGGTTCTGAATTTGCTATGAAAGACTTGGGGCCCTTGAGTTACTTTTTGGGAATTCTTTGTCAAACGTCATTCGGTGGGTTGTTTCGTCTCAACGGAAGTATCTTCTTTGAGATCATCGAGAGGGCTGGGATGTCATACTTGTAAGTCCACTTCCACGCCGCTTGATGCAAACCCAAAGCTAAGTGCCGCGACGGGTGCACCATATGAGGACCCGACCCGATATCGCGGTCTTGCGGGGGCTCTCCAAGTATCTTACCTTTACCGGACCGGATATTACGTATGTGGTTCAAAGTGTGTTTATTCATGCATGACCCCGAGTTGAACACATGAATGCAATAAAACGCATCATTCGGTATATTCGGGGGACACTAGACTATGGGTTGCACTTGTATCCGTCGGCTATATCTACGCTTGTCTCCTACACGAGATGCTTTGATTGGGGTGGTTGTCCCGACACCGGACGGTCGACTTCGCTCTTGTATGTTCCTTGGCAACAACTTGGTCTCTGGTCGGCAAAACGTCGGCAACTCTGTCACGCTCAAGTGCCGAGGCGAGAATATCGAGGGGTAGCAAATGTGGTCTCCGAATCATGTTGGCTACGTAATTTGCTTTTGGAGCTTCATTGTCCCATTCGAAGGCAACCTTGGTATATTGCGATAACATTAGTGCCATCTACCTTTCGGGTAACCCCGTTCAACACCGGCGCACCAAACATATCGAAATGGACATTCACTTTGTCCGTGAAAAGGTTGCAAAGGGTCAAGTTCGCGTATGCCATGTCCCGTCTCGTTATCAAATTGCGACATCTTTACAAAGGGTCTACCAGGCGGTTCTCTTTGAAGATTTTAGGGACAGATCTCGGCGTTCGAAAGCCGCCCGCTATGACTCGCGGGAGTGTGTTAAACAATAGCGATGGGTTGGGCCTCTCGGCCGATTTGCTAGAAAATTGTTCCAATAAGATATTGTATATATGGTATATATATTTGTAGTATATTGTAATAAAAAGGATACCTTAATTAGTGTTATACACCTACCATAATTGTATAGTTAGAATTATGGTAGAATAAGGATTTAGAAGTAGAATAGGAAAAGGATTTTTCCTATTATGGAAATATGTAACTTGTATATATAGCCTTTCAATTAATGAAAATAATCAAGGGGATTATTTCTTTCACACCTCAATATATAGGTGTATAAATCATCCATTTAATAAATATAGAGAGTATTGTATAATTAAGTGAGAAAAAAATATGAAAATGTGGTTAATGAGAGTAATAACCACATTCTACCTCATGGAGTAGTGGGAGAGTGAGAGTTATGGCCATCTTCTAGCTTTTATGGCCACTAACAAATATGAAAGATGAATAACAAATATGGGAGGGTTCGAATCTCCACGTTGTAATCCCCTCCCCCAATTCCCCTTCCCCTACCCTCTGTAATAAACAAAATGTATATAATTAATGTGTATGCATTATATTGAGTATACGTTGATTATACGTTTATTATACATAAATTATACATAAAATGTGTATATATCGTATACAAAGTGAATATATGAAGTGTATAATAAATGCATATGTAGTGTTTATATACATTTTGGCTACAATATTTTTTTCTACTCCTACTACTTTTAATTTTTTGAGCTCTTATCGACATGTAATATTGCTTTATCTGCGCCAAGGGAACCCGTAGAACTTAACTATAGCATCGAAACTTCATATTCAATCAGAAAATTAACAAAATTATATTATTAGTCGACTTCAAAATAATTTTTTTATACAAAATCATAAATAGTACACATGAAATTATTAATTGAAGGAATAATTTAACTTATAAATAGAGACTTGAATACATGTCCTTAATTAAATGTCCATGAGTTCACTCTTTTTGTCAAGCTTGAAAGTATTTTTATGTTCTAGAGACAATCTGTATTAGGACAAATGTACTTTATACACATTCATAATATTATTAATGAAGATTAATATTTTGGCATTTGCAATTATTGAATAATGTGCATCCCTTGAGCTTACGTTGTCATTAATAGAGTGAGATATTAATGATAGAGCGTAACTCTTAAAATAGCCTCGACTAATGATCATCGATAATGGGATATCGACAATATGTGATAAGTCGACATGTGGTCTTCATCACATCCTTAGAGGATGTAGTATGTCTCACCTGCTACGAGTAATGGTTACTCGTGATGGACACATGAATACTTTAGAAGTATTGGTATACCCTGCTGATATATTATTTGTTATACTTGTCTAAAGTATGATCAGCGTGTGTGAGATAGAAGTCCTTAGACTTGAGGTCAATACGCGCCTTGTCTACAAAGTAATGTACTTTGATCCCGTCCTAAGCTCAAATGCCTTATAGGTTGAGATACGACTTGTATTGGGTACATTATGATGTGGATTGAAGGTGGTAGTTGAGCCAAGATTAGGATTCATTCCTCGGATGTATATTCGAGAGAACACTCGGATTCTCAGTAATATTAGGTTGACTAAGTCGTTGGCCAACGCAATAGACATATTTTAGAATATGGTCTAGTTGTCAACTAATATAGATGAGATACAATGATTAAGTCATTTGGATAGACACTTGACAAATCCTAAGCTTGATCGGATGTGTCGTGAATGAAAGGATTTTATCTTACCACATAAAGATTAAGTTTTCTGGATTCGTGTAAACGTACTTCACATATTGAGTTCATCTTCCGGCGCCGTCTAGGAGTTTCGTGTAGACCTTAATTTAATTAATGTCGATATGAGAAGGCATGTAGGGTCACACTATGTCGATTGTCCATTTCGATCTAAGGATGTATTGAGAGAGTAATTAAAATGTTCGATTTGGAATCGAGACATTTAAATGAATAATGATTATTTTAATTAAATTAAAATTGGATTTTGAATTTAATTAAGAATGCATGAAAAAATAAAGTCGAGCGCCACGGCGCAGTGCAGGCGCATGCCGAGAACCGCAGCGCCTCTGCCTCGATTTTTGGGTCAGGCCCAAGGTCAAACCCTAATCCGGTTTTGACCTATTTTTCAACTATAAATAGAGGCATTCACCTCATTATTCAATACACTAATTCTGAAAAATAGTCTAAGCCTTAGAGACTTAGAATCATATACTCTCGAATCTCTGCCGGATTTCCAAACTTTCCGAAAGAGAAGTACATTGAAGCTTGGAGCTTGCAATCGGAAGGGCAACCGCGTGTGCACCTTATAGTAGACAAAGATTCCAGATATTATAACTTGTAAGTAAATGTTTTGTGTTACAAGTTTCATTGTTGTATAACCATACCAGAAATTATTGTTGGGGTAAGTAAGAAACAAAACTTTTAAACTTCCGTTGTGCCTTATGTGCTTTGTACCCAACAAAACCTTACAAAGCTATTGTCTCATCTTCTTTTAATAATAAAATTCCTTTGAGAAAAATGTCAAAGACTTAGTAGCAGATTGTGTTTGACTAATTAATCTGAAAAGTATTTTATTCAATATTAGAGCGGTATTTGTTATTCGCTAAGATTCCAAAAGTAGTTCTAGTTTTTTTCAGCTTCATAAAAAATATCTTTTGCTATTACCCAACAACACTTTTTTTAAAAAAAAACTTGAACAAACACTTTAACTTTCCAAAATAAACACTTCTTTAAGAAAAATAAGCACGTTTGACTTTCTAATAACTTGATTAACACAGACAATTATAAGAAGAAAAGATACAAGGAGGCAATGTGTAGTATTAGTACATACAAACTAAAAGAAGTTTGCGACCATAGCAACCATTAATTCCCAGGAAACAGAACTGAACAAGTCTGTTTCTTCAATTCATAAGCACAAGAACAAGCGAGAAAACACTGATTAGTTCATATTACACAGCAAAACACTGATAATTAACAGCAACTCCAGAAAATGGTTAGTTATTAACAGTGTATTTCACTAATGTATTTTAACAAGTTAACCTATCTTATTTTTTAGGTTATTAGTCATACTTTTTATGAATGGTTATGTTTCAACCAACAGGAAATGGTTGAAAACACTGAAAAATAACTTTATCGCTAATTAGCTACGTTAACTTAAAATGGATTTGTTATTGGATTGTGTCATGGATGGGCCGGGTCCTTTTGAGTTAGGCAAGAATTTATGTGGATCAATAAGTAAATATCACGTGTTTAATTAAAATTAATTAAATGTCAGTAATTAGTTTGTTAATTGAGGGACAATTTTAAGTCTTAAAATAATATTTGAGGCAAATTTGATTTAATAAGTGGAATGAAGGTATTTTTGAGTCATTTCTAATATGGAAAGGGCATTTTTAATTTAATAGGTAGAAGGAGAGACAAATTTATAGCATGTTTGTCCAAGCTTTTGGAGGGTCAAAAATGATTATTTTAAAAAAAAAGAGGTGTTTGATCATGCTTTTGGGAGAAAATAAGTGTTTCTAGGGAGAAACATGTTTCAGAAGCTAAAAAGTAGTTTTTTCCCAAAAATACATTTTTGAAAATACTTTTGAGAAAATGCACAAAGAAATACTTTTTAGAAGCTTGGTCAGACACTAACTGCTACTCAAAAGTATTTTTTAAATTAACTTGTCAAACACAAACTACTTCTCACCGAATGTTTCTTTTGAAAGGACTTTTAGAAAGAAAAAACCTTTTCAAAATAAGTTGATTTTAGAAGCTCGGCCAAACAGGCTAATCCAATAGGTGGAAGAAGAACATTTTAGTCATTTCTAATACGTTAGGAGCATTTTTGACCCTTTTCCGAACAAATTTTTCTAAGAAGAAAAGATACAAGAAGGCAATGTGTAATATTAGTACAAAATAGAAAAAGTTTGCTACTTTCCAATTAAAAGTTGCCCAACAACATTAAACACTGATAGAATAGAAAAATTATATTTAGTCATAATTATATATATTCTGTATATGGTAGATGTACATTGTAGTTATAACTTACCGTAATTGTAGCATAGGATTAGGTATGTATATTAGTATATGTATTATGATTTTAGAGTGAAAGAATCAAGGAAGAATATTTCTTACAAAGTATCAGCAGTCTAGGGAAAGTTCCTGAAACCCTAACCCTACTTCCTTGTGACCGTCGCCCCCCCCCCCCTTCTTATTTTGCTGCCGACCACCACCTTTCTCCCCGTCAGCCATGTCTGACTCGAAATCCTCTTTTCATTCAGCCCTCACAGTTTCAAACATTAAATTTCATGTTTCCATCACTCTTGAGATGAAAAACGTCCATTATGCAACGTGGGTGAAGCTCTTCAAGATTCACTGCCGCTCCCACCGGGTTATTCATCACATAACTCCGCCAGAAAAAGGCAAGGAGAATGTGCCAAAAATCGACAACGAAAGATAATTATGGTTAACTCTCGATGCGACAGTTCTTCAGTGGATTTATGCCACTATTTCTAGATATTTGATGCATATAATTATTGAACCTGACTCTACGTCGATGGAGGCTTGAGCAGAATTCTCCACCACCGACATGACGGATTTTCCCAATGCATCCGCATATTGTCAAAGGCTCAAGGTGTTGTCAGACCAACTCAAGAACGTCGGTGCGCCGGTAACTAACAATCGGCTTGTTTTACAACTAGTTTCCGGCCTCACCGACGCATATAGTGGAGTGGGTACGCTCATCCGCCAAAGTAATCCTCTTCCACCGTTTGACCAAGCCCGCTCTATGCTCATTCTCAAAGAAGCGGGCTTTGCCAAAAAGTCAGCCACCGTGTCGAATTCCGCCATGGATGCCACTCCGTTCGAGGAGACTTCTACACAATTTGAAAATTCGCCAAGTCGTGGCCAAAAGGGACGAAATAACGGTTATGAAGGCAAAAACTGCGGCGGTGGCCGCGGTAGTGGAAAGGGCGGCGGCCACCGCCATGGTGGAGGAGGCAGCGACCAGCAGCAACCGCCAACCCAGTGGCAGCCGAGGGCACCATGGGAAGTGGGCCGGCATTATAGGCTTGGCAGTGGCCTTGGGTTGTGCCACCCTGCCCCTATCCATTTGGTAACTAGGCCAGGCCCAAGTCACGGCCCGGCGACCCGGTAGAGCCCAACGGCGACCCACGATTCTTGGGTCACCGAGCTAGCTAGTAGCAACAGTGCCTACTTTCTAAGGTGGTGACCCCGACAGATATCGAGGCCATGATGCATACACTTGGGCTTACTCCACCCGACGTAAATTAGTACATGGACACCGGTGCATGTCTCATATGACGTCTTTCTAAGGTAATCTCTCGTCCTATTTTAATTTAAGCAATAATCGTGGTTTAATTGTCGAAAATGGTATTCAATTCCAATTCGAGGTAATGGTACAACAAACTTGTCTCCCCCGAATCCACCGTTAATTTAAAAAAATGTCATTCACGCTCCTCAATTAATTAAAAACCTCATTTCAGTTAGAAAATTTACTACTGATAATTGGGTTTATGTTGAATTTGATCCTTTTGGGTTTTCCATGAAGGATTTTCATATGGGGAAGCATATTTAGGGCACTCTCGATCATGGCTTGCATTTATATCCGTCTTCGACAACCACTCTTTTTTCATACACAAATGCCGATTGTGGTGGATGTCTGGATACCAGACACTCCATGTCTGGTTATTGTGTATTTTTTTGTGGTAATTTGCTATCTGG
The DNA here is from genome assembly GCA_034509755.1 of Anisodus tanguticus. Taxonomy (NCBI): domain Eukaryota; kingdom Viridiplantae; phylum Streptophyta; class Magnoliopsida; order Solanales; family Solanaceae; genus Anisodus; species Anisodus tanguticus. The sequence continues at coordinate 61,430,476 of CM067539.1, forward strand.
GTCCTCAAAACGGCAAGCGACGTTGTCTAGATCCAGTGCCGAAGCAGAATACCGAGGAGTTGTCAATGAGGTTTCTGAATCTTGTTGGCTACGAAACCTTATTTTAGAGCTTCACTGTCCGGTTCTGAAGGCGACATTGGTTTATTGTAATAATGTTAGTGCAATTTATCTCTCAGAGAATCCGGTTCACCACCAACACACTAAACATATTGAGCTGGATATTCAATTTGTTCGTGAAAAGGTTGCCCGTGGACAAGTGCGTGTCTTAATGTCCCGTCACGTTATCAGATTGCCGACATTTTTACTAAAGGTGCTGGTTTTATTTGAAGACTTTCGGAACAGTCTCGACATATGTCGACCTCCCGCTTCGACTGCGGGGTGTGATAAAATAGGAAAATTATATGTAGTCATAATTATATATATTCTGTGTATGGTAGATGTATATTGTAGTTATTCTTTATCGTAATTATAGCCTAGGATTAAGTTTGTATATTAATATATGTACTATGATTTTGGAATGAAATAATCAAGGAAGAATATTTCTTACAAACACATCAAACCATTAACTCCCAAGAAACAAAACAAAACAATTATGTTTCTTGAGTTCAAATGGTCGTTTTTATTTTATGACAAACGAGGAAAGACTGATTAATTCATACTATTACCCAGAAAAACACTCGTACTTAACAGCAACTCCAGAAAATGGTTAATTAATTATTTTAACAGTGTCTGGTGCAGAAGCAACGGCGACGGAATCCACGGCAGTGGCCGCCGTTAAATCCCTCTGTATGGCAAACGGAACCGCAGTTTCTCTTACTGAAGCACAGTCCCCGGAATCGGCGACTCTGTGACTCGCAGGTCCTGGCCTCCGCCACCATTCCTGTACATTAACGTACGAGCAAATTCAAAATTTAGAGTCACTAGTATTAAGCAAAGAATATATAATTACTACGTAAATATAAGTGTACTCTCCCTAACTGTACAAGTTTTAAGATGAGAGGATCACACAGTTTATTAATACTGATATTAGAGTAGACAGAAGTCGTGAGGTTGAATCTCAATGTCACCCATTAACGGAATGAATTTCGACGTGGTTATATGAAAAAGAAACAAGTTCCGCCCTTAAGGGACATGTTTGAAGAATATATATAGTCTGTTTGGCCAAGCTTATTCCCCCCCAAAAGTACTTATTTTTTTCCAATAAGTGCTTATCTTAAAAAAGTGGGCGTGTTTGACCAAGATTTTGGAAGAAAATAAGTACTGGGAGTAGGCAGTTTTTAAGAAGTTAAAAAAAATAATTTTTGCCCAAAAACACTTTTTTGAAAAACACATTTGAGAAAAATAGAAGTATTTTTTAAAAGTTTGGCCAAACATTAATTGTTGCTCAAAATTGCTTTTAAAAATAATAGGTCAAACACAAAATATTTTTCGCCAAAACTATTTTTTTGAAAAGCATTTTTGGAAAAACACTTTTAAAAATAAGCTTATTTTAGAAGTTTGACCAAACATGCTAATAATTAAGTAAATATAAGTATATTCTCTCTCACAGCTTAGATTTTTTAGATATTCACACACTTCAATAATTAGTTTCAAAATGTATAAATCTTGCTAGGTACATAATGCTTTTTTTGTATTATATTTATATATAGTTTGAGGTAAAAGCAATAAGTTAAGTTAAACTTGTAGAATCCGTCTTAAATCTGCTTCTCAATTTAACATTGAAGAAACCAGTGAGGAATTACACAGTAAAATGATTTTGGTACGAGTAAGTTCTAAGCTATGGTCCTTATTTAGTGTAGTATATACTCTCTCTTTCAAATTATGTCACATAATTTAAAAAATAAACGAAGACTTTTAAAATTAATGATCATAAATATGTCATAGTGACTATAATTGTTTTTAAATATTTGTGTGGATACGAAAGTCTCTCATATTAATTAAGAACATAATAAGAAGTGTAAAATTAATTATTTTTCAATTTTGAAGTATCTTGTTCTTTTGAAATGGGTTGATAAGAAAAGTATGACAAATAAACCAATTGCCTAAAGGTTTTCTCTTAATGCAACACAAATGAAATAAATAAGCAAAAGAAAAAAGAAGAGCCAAACAAGAAATTAATAGCTTTGTATATATCAAGAACCAAACAAGAAATTAATTACCAGAAGCAAAAACCAGCATCAACATAAGGAATGCAGTTGCAACTACTCTCGAAAAGCCAGCCATATTGGATTTCTTCTTTTATTTATCTTAATTTCTTTTCTGTGGTACTGAAGAGTGAAGAGGCTACTACTAAACAGGTACATATTTATAGTAGCATAAAGTTATGAGTGTAACAACAATAACATATCCAGTGAAATTCCACAACGTGGAGGCTGGAGAGAGTAGAGTGTACGCAAACCTTATCTCTATTTTGATAGGTAGAGCGACTGTTTCTGAGAGACTCTCGGCTCAAGACAAAGCACAAGTAAAGTTAGACAAACAAAGCGACTAAGTCATGATAGCGAATTCTGAAAAAGAAGCACTAACTAATGCAAGTAAATAAGATAAACAAAATACACATAGCAGTATAAATCAAACGACAGGAAACTATATTGAAATGTGGGGTAAGTTACTTTGAAAAATCCAGAAAGAAAAAGTAAAAGAAAAAACAGTACACATTATCTGTATCTGTAACGAGTCATGACTCATGACCACTCGATGTCCACTAATCTTTGCTCCTCTAGCTTTTCATTTTCTTTTTTGAATTTAAGTTATATATATCGATAATATTAACAAAAAAATATTAGTGTACTTTAACTTTTTACAAGAGATTGCTTTTTATATTTTAAGATTACCGACTAATGTTTGCATAGAGACTTACATGTGGTTGTCTTTTAGCCGATGTTCTAATAATGCAAATCCTTTGCTCATCTAGCTTTTTACATTTATTTATTTATTTGGTTGAATTGTACTATTTCAATTTCGATTTTATATGGTGTATTTTTTTACTAATACAAAATTTTAAGAAAATGAAGAATTTTTGAAATTTCGAGTTGAGGGTATATCGAAAACAGTCTCTCTATCCCATAAAGGTAGAGGTAAGGTCTGCATATATCCTACACTCTCCAGACCCCATTTGTGGGATTACACTGGATATGTTGTTGTTGAAGATTTTGAAATTTGTGATCTCAAATATGTCATACTCCCTCTATATTAATGGTTTGTTTGGTTTTGACTTGACATAGAGTTTAAGAAAGTAAATACGACTTCTGAATTTTGTGGTCTTAAATTAAAGATACCTAGAATGTACTGAAATATCTTTTAATCTTGTGGTCTTAAACATATCATGTGGAAAGTCGGACTAAAGAGTTGTCAAAAAAGGAAAGAGACATTCTTTTTTAAACGGACTAAAAATGAAAGTAAGACAAACAAATTGAAATAATGGGAGTAGTATTTATATGGCTATAAAGTTTTTGAAATTTGGCCTTGAACATACCATAACATTTATGTGTCTATAAAAACTCGTCATTATAAATAAAAAAAATTAAGTTAAATTATTTTAAAATTAAAAATATGCTAAAAGAAAGAAAAAAGCACTAAAAGAAAGCATAATAAAACAAAGTGCTAAAAGAAAGAAAAAGAACTACTAAAAAGAAAAAACATGAAGGTACGAACATTTACTTTAGATACCTAAATATGAATATCTCTAAAGATAAGTGTGATCTGATTCTGCATGATGTGAATTGCTGGCACTTTCTAGCTTGTAAAGAGGCCTTGATTGCGTATTATGAGTTGGGAAGTTCTAGTTGTGGAAAGTGAGATCATTCCAGATTATAATTTGTATACTAACCTCACTTTACAAGGGATAACATTTTTTTTTATGGATTATATCATGCATCATTCCATATTATAGACGGGACCTCTTCACTCCTAATCAGAGATCGCGAGTTCAAATTTTGAGTATGAAACTTTTTTAGTAGGAAACTCTTCCTCTTTTAATGAGTCTTATATGACATGAATTCGAATTTACCAAATTTTGTTTCCTAGAGGTAACCCGAATAAATGGGATCAATAACAATTATTAACTCGTTAAGTGAAATTAAAAAGGAATAGAATCAAAGATTCAATGGTTCGCTTATCGACTAATAAATTTGAAATGACGAAGGTGACTACTCGCTGAATGGGACTCAACACTCCCCTTCTATACTATTTCATATCTCACTCAATGCTAACATAAGTTTTACACCCAATAAAACCATAAAAACTGGTGTCATTAATAAATTTTCAAGTAAAAAATTAAAAAATAGGGGTTGTTTGGTTTAAAATTAGGTTATGTTGGGACTATAATAAAAGTTATAGTTCTAAAAGTATAATCATGATTATCTATCTCACCTTCTATATGGGATAAAAAATCTCTTATTATAATATAAAATATAATCCTAATTTTAGCACTCTCAATCAAACACGGAATAAATTTAATTTTGAATTTTATATTGAAATCTCATTTAATCCCTCCAACCAAACGCCCCTTAATGTCTTCGGTATAGAATACTAGAATTATTTACAACCTCTTTTTAATTTACTTCTTCTTTTGTATTGTCAAACAAAGAAATGAATGTTTTGAACAATTTTCCGCTCCTTCCCAGAATGTTTTGTCATAGTGTGATCGCTAGTTTGTAGATCACTACTTTTTGACATTGATCACCATGTGTTTCAAGATTTGCGTGAATTTAACAAGAAATAAAAAAGGAACCATCTATTATTTTCCTTTTTCTTTATAGAAAAAGTTTTGTCGACACATGAAAGAGGTAATAAAATAAATATCATGATCTCTGTTCATATTTCATGACAGTGACTCCATGAAATATAATCCGACAATATAGAGAAGTTTTATATTATTGATATAAATTGACATATTATAATCAGTGAGGATTTAAAAAAATTAGCAAGAGGATTGAAAATATATAGAAGTAAGCATGCAAAAAAATTAACAAAAAAAATTTGACCTATCTACGAGCGTAATTTTTTGAAAAAAGACGTAAAAATTGAATTTTCTTGGACAAAGAAGACTTGTCACTGATCATAACATATTATTTATTATAAAGAATGAATCTTGGGTCTAACTCAACTCTAAAATTTAGCTTGTAGGGTGAAGATTGTCCAAGTCCATATAAGGAGTCCGTGTTCTCATTCACTACAAGAAAAACAGGTGTGAATAATATAATTTGGGGGCCCAACATCGGTAAATAAAGAATTGGAATGAGTCTGGCTCTGATACCATGTAAAAAATAGATCTTTGGCCTAACTCAACCCCAAAAGCTAGCTTGTAGGGTGAAAATTGTCAAGTACATATAAGGAGTTCATGTTCCCATTATATATCTGATGTGAGACTCTTAACATTTATCATTTATTCTAGATTACGAATCAATATTTACTATTAAATAATTAAGTAAATATCGTTTACATCGACCGTGCATAGAATTTGAATTCATTTGACATATATCTCCTTTGAATAATGTTTCAACCTGATGTTTTCTTAAATTCCTTGAAGACAATCTTTAAAAATGCTTATGATTAAATTAAAACATGTCAATCTATTCTAATCTAACTTGCCGACATCAGGCAAACATTGCTGGTCCTACAAGGAATCTGACGTGTACACGTTTAAATGAACTCTTGTCATAATCTTTTCTTGTTTTCCTACTAATTAGGTTAATTTAATGTAGTAATCTAATAGGTTAGTCGGTTGATTAAATGAACTTTCATGAGGGTTCAAACCCCCTCTCATTTTTCCTGCGGCTTGAGTTCGAACCCTGGTGGGAGCAATTTGATCTCTTCTGGGGTAAAACCTTATAGGTGATATCAGTTGATCTGTTCTCAAACTCTGGTCATTCAGGCATATCCCGCGATTTACTGGTAGTAGCGCTGAGGGACCGAGACTACTATCTTCAGGAATAGTTTGGCGTAAGCCGGAAAGCTGGATATAAAAAACAAAAAGTTACTTTGCCCCCTTAACTACTACGAGTGGATGTACCGCTTAATTACCATATATGTGTTCCGCAACATTTAATAACTTTTGTTTAAAATTTGTATTTGTTTTATAATATTAATTTAATATATAAATATTATAAATTAACTTTTGTAATTTTAAAAAATTACAATCCAAAATTCATAAACTTTTTATTTGGAATCCGTCTCGACACTTGACCTGCACTTGTTTTTCTATTACATGTCCTATCTTTGTAAGAAACCTGTTATACACTTCATCAATTTTAACCGTATACAAGCATCACATTTTATCGGTTGGTGATGGTGATAAATTGCATAGTGATGCCTAATAGTAGAGGTGATGGATAGTGGTCGGTAGCGGAGATAGTCGATGGTAGTGATTTGACGATAGTGACTGATAATTGTGGTTGTATAGAGAAACTTGGTTGTAGAATTTATACATGTGATGGTAGCTTGTGGAAGTGGCTAGTGGTAAAAATGGTTGGTGGTACGGGCCGGCTCCAGTGGCGGAGCCAGGAATTTGGCGAAGAATGTGCAAATTTTCTTCTCACTTGTATTAAAGATGTGCAAAATTAAATATATACTCATAATAGCTAACTTAACCTATGAACACCACGTAATTTTCCGGCGAAGGATGTGCATCTGACCACCCTTCGCCTAAGGTGGCTCCGCCCCTGGTCTCGACCCGACCCCGCCCCGGTCCCCTTAAAAAAACTTTTAATGGGACTCGAACCGGGACGGGACCCGGGCTCGTCCCGCCCCAGTCCCGATTCGCCCAACCCGCCCCGATCCCCTCCCCTTTGCAAAAAATGACTGTTGCACAACATCCATTTATATTTTGGCCGTTGTGCAATGGCCATTTTTGGCCTCCCCCCCCCCCCCCAACCCCCTACCCCCTCAATATTTATTTTTAATCCCTAAGTTAATGTACTTACATTTTAACCCAATTTTCCAACTATAAATACCTCATTTTCTCTTCATCTTTCACAAAACAAGACTACATTGTCTACTAAATATTAAATTTTATTTATTCATTTGTATAACTACATTAAAGTTCAAAAATTGAGTGTGAAGTTGGCAACTAGCTTGAGGATCATCCATCGAGCAATGTTTCAATTTTCAACCCCGATTATACGCCGACGTTATGTCGGCGTTTGGTACATTCATTCTTTCATTAAATTATTATTGTTTCTTTATTTTAATTAGCGCACTTAATTTCAAATCTTTAACTTTAACTATTTATTAGCATAATTAAAATGGAAGGATTTAGAGGTATGTTTAAGGGTAAGGGTAAGACTTGTTTTAGTAGGGGTAACAATGGCAGGGGTACTTCTTCTAGTCATCCTATTCCTAGACAGGATGATTTGGTTGATTACACACATATAAATGAAACTGAATTTTGTAGTGATATACCATTAGAGTTAGACAACGAGATGTTTTCTGCAAGTCAACCAAACTTTAATTTAGAAGATAATCTAGATGACACACCCACTAGTGCACCTCCAACTGGAACGCCTCATACCTCATATTCCCCCTAGTATGAGACGAGGCCCAATAAAACAAAAATTAAAATCAGATGCATGGATCTTTTTTGATAGGGACGAAGAGAATCAAGTAGCTGGATGTCAAATTTGTAAAAATGTTTATAAATTTAAAATGGGAAAAGGTCAGGATGGGACGGGAGGTTTATTGAGACACGTACAAAACTTTCACAAAGCTAGGTAGGACCAATACCTGGCTGAAAAATCGGGTGCGCCAATGCCCTCTCAGTCAGGACAAGGTTCACATACTGTCCCGGACCAAGTACATTGTCAAATTAACCCTATGACGGGGGAATTGTAGGCCCTAAATACGATAAATGTAGAGATAGGGGAGCAACAACAAAATTAGTTACGGTGGAGGGTTTGCCTTTTTCATTTCCTTCCTCTCCTGCTTTTATTCATTACATTAGAGATATGTATAATTATGTTTTTAATGGTTTTCCTAGATCAAATGTTAGGAGAGATGTTTTTAAATTTGCACATGAATATCAACAGTATTTACGTTATTCCTTATATCATTTTCCTGGAAAAGTATCTATCACGTTTAATATAGGTCGTAGTACTAACGACCATGATTATTTAACTATAACATGTCATTGGATACATTATAAATGGTCTATGCAAAAACATATTTTAGCATATAGATATATTGATGATAGGCACACTGGAAATTTTATTGTAGAAAATATTCATCAAATTTGCGATTATTATGGTATAACTGACAAAATAATTACTGTTACGTTAGATAATGTTTTTTCTAATAATTATGCTATTAGAATTTTAAAAAATCTTTTAACTCCATCTTTTCCTAGTCATTTTCATATAAAATCTGCGTGTCATATTTATAACTTAGTTGTAAAGCATGGTCTATCACTTTTTGAAGACATTCTTAATAAAGTACAATTTGTTATAAACTTTATTTTTAGAAGTAATAGAATACAAAGAAAAAAAGAATATAAAAAAACTTGTCACGATTGTGGACTACTTTATAGAAAAATTCTCGAAGAAATAGCGACTAAGTGAAATTCTTTATATGGACAACTACTTGTTGCTTATGATTATCGAAGACCTATAACTTTATTTTTTAACGCCCATAATCGAAATCCAACTGATATGGTTGTAGATAACGATTGGAAAAAAATTTCAGAGCTTATTGTATTTTTAGAGAATTTTTTTCAAGCAACTAAAATTTTTTCTGGTATATTATCCTTCTATTTCAACTATGTTATTTTATATAGCTCTAATATTTTTGTTACTTAGTGAATATATGGAAAAACCATCTTATAAGGCACCTATTAAAAAAATGTTTGTCAAATTAATTTTTTTTTCTATTTCCACTATTTATATTATTGGTGTTGTATTAAATCCGACTATTAAAATAGACGGTTGTAAAACACTTATTGAAATTATTTATGATTCTATAGAAGTACTTCCACATCCAACTCCAAAAACTTCAAATGAAGGTTACCTAAGGAACCAGCTAAAGAAGAAGTATTGTCTAGTATACACGATGAATGCAAAATAGTATATACGCATTACCAACAAGAAAATGCTAGCAACCAACCGACTTCTATACCATATTCTTCTTCTACAATACACCCTTATAAAAAAATGTTATTTCTGCGACTAGTATTGAAAGCCTTAGAAATAGAATGTGTAGTGGTACCACTACTAATCAAGTTAGCGAGTTTGATGTTTTTATTTTGCAGGGTGTTGTACCGCCAAACAGTTCTCAATGAAGAAGGACGCGAAGACTTGCTGAAATACTGTAGGGAGAATGAGAAGACATTTCCGACACTATCAAAGATGACCCGAGATGTGTTGAACATTCAAGCGTCATCAACAGCGTCTGAAAAATGTTTTTTCGACCAGAAGATTTTAAATAGGAGAACACATACACTCATTAGCGGGAGACAGCTTGGAGATTGCAGTATTATTCAGAGATTGGATACGAGTGAAGCGTAGAAGGTGTGGTCAACCGGAGATCAACGAAGAAGACGACGAAAATTACAACAAAATCTTATCCGACGGAGGTGGAAGCTACGTCGAGCAATTTGACCAACAAATTCCAATTCTAACTGAAGAACCACAAGACATTATAAAGAAACTAGAAAAGGTGTTTTTAAATTTGTAATTTGTTTATTGTAATTTTACTATGTTATTTACAACTTTCAACACCACAAAGTTGCAATTTTGAAATTGTATTACAAAAAAATAATAATCATATTTCTATTAAATAATATAAGAGGCACAAAAACAGTTTTGAGATGTTTTTATTACACTATCTTGTTCAATTGTTGAGGTGTTTATATATGTTATTTTTTAAAATTAAGTGTAAAAAAAAAATCGAAAACCCGATCCCGTCCCGTTAAGACATGTCCCCTTTTCCAACGAGATCGGGAACAGGATGTGACATCGGCGGATCCCGCCAGTCCCGACTCGCCCAACCCCCTGTCCCATCGGGTCCCGTCCCGCCGGGACCCGCCCCGCCCCGTACCCGCCCCGTTGGCCACCCATATTATTAAGTATTATTTTACATAATATACTATGATTTATACAATTATTATTCATAAAGGTTTTAGATTTTTTGTTCTTTTATCTTACTTGGGTGAAGTTTTCCGAATAAGTAAATTACGATAAATTCCCTTCTTTTTAATTAATTGCTCCCTCTGTTCTATTTATATTGTAATATTTCTTACTAGTCCGACTCAAAAGGAATGAAACATTTTTAAATTTAAAATAATTTAACCCAAACATTCCTTTTTATCATTAGTAGCAAGTTTAAAATAACATGTTTTAAAAGTTTTATAACCACACAAAAGTTATGCATATTTTTGTCACAAATTTCAAATTCTTTATTTTTTTAAACCCGATATCCAATCAAACTAAAGCATATACAAATTGAAAACGGAGGGAATATACTTTTATCTTTTTCTTCAACTTTAATTTTTCCTCCTCGGGATATATTTATCTTTTATGTTCAAAACGTTTAACTTGTCAATTGTGTAATTGATCCATAGATGTAAAAACAAAGTTTTCTTATCTCATTACTGTATGAAAATTACGAAACAAGTTTAAAGTCTCATTTTATAATTCAGTTTTAGGCCACCAATTCCATTAATCCTCCCCATACTATGATATTGATTGACAACAGCTATAGTTAGTGTTTGTAATAAATAGACTAATAGAGTAGTGATAAGAAATTATTGTCACGGATCCTTAAGAACATATGAATGATTTTAATTCTACATACTAAGAGTTAATAAGTAATTGTAAATAAATAAATAAATAAATAAATACTTAATAGATTAAGATCTACTAAATGATTTAGCTTCATAGCGCAATTATGGGGAAATAGATTTTACCTACCATAGTGTCCTTTTCCCAAGATATATATACCCTGTGTCCTTTTCCCAAGATATATATCAATTCTTGATATTGTTGTGTTGTCAATTTTTTAAAACTTTTACGTCTTTATTTTGGATTCAAATGTCTAGCCCAAACATTATTAACCACGTCGACATTACCTGTGAGATAACGACATCATAATTTAGGGAGAAATGAACCAAAGGAAGAAAAAGTAAGGGACCCCTGCATGATTATTATTTTCTTTCTCTTATTTTGTTTAACACTTTTTTGTTTTAATTTCTCAGTTCTAATTTATATGATATAATTTAATTACATATAAAGTTGAGAAAGAAGATTTCAGTTTAATATCTAGAATGAGAATTACAAATATTTATTTCTAAACTATGTCATTGATTGGTGGTCTAATCCTATTAAGCAAAAATAGCTACAGACAACGAATATATTTTAACGAATGGTAAATCCCTCTCTAGGATGTGGCACTTCACTGTATGAATTCTTCTTCCAATCATCTCTTTCTTTCTCGTATCTCTATTAAAACAGAATGGTTCCATGTTTTGAGAGGAATGAATTCTTTTTCAAATCATCCCTTCCTTTCTCATACCTCTATTGAAACAAAATGGTTTCATAATCTCTTAATGATTGGTTATTCCTCTTCATTCATATCTGATTCAATCGGCATCGACATAACAAGAATATTTAAAACAATACTTAGACATATGTATGGTTCTAAATCATCTCATAAGGATAAATTTAGAATTTTAAAGTTAAAATTATATTTAAATATAAAAAAATAATATTCTTTTTGGAATAGACTAAAAAAATAAGTGAGAATATATTTTTATATTTAGAAATAATTTAACTCTGAACGTATTATTTACTTTTAATGATATAATTTATAATTACATAAATATTTATAAAGTTTTAGATCATAATTTTTTTTTTGCCCTAATGCATACAGCTAGCTTGACAAGAGCTTATTGGTGGTGGTCCATCATGTAATGAGAGAAACGACTCAGCTGAGAAGTGACAAGTGCTTGTTGCTACCCATGATTTAACACTTAGCATTTGGAAGTTAGGAACAAACTGATTGAATATATAAAAATATATTCTTTTGATATTAATAGTGATCTTGTATATCTTTAATTATTGTAGTAATCTTTTGTATTAGTTAGGTGTATATTTGATTTTCGTAATTATAGCCTAGGATGACTATTGTATATCATGTATATAAGCTAATTACATTAATGAAATCAGGAAATGATGATTCTCTTTTATGGTATCAACAGTCTAGGACAAATTTTATTCCTTCTCCATACCACTCTTCTGCCGCTGTCCCTACTCGGCAATCCCTTCCACCGCCCATTTTTTATTCCCTTCCTCAATCATGTCTAACACAAATAATACCTTCCATCCTGCTCTTGCAGTCTCCAACATCAAGAAAAATATCCCTATCGTCCTTGAAATGGAGAACGTCCAATAGGCGACGTGGGAGAAACTTTTTAAAATTCATGCAAGGTCTCATTGAGTCCTCCATCACATCGTCAAACCGGATAAATGCAAGGAGAATGTGCCTTCCACCGATGATGAAATGGAGTTATGGACCACTTTTGATGCTATGGTCCTCCAATAGATTTATTCCACCATCTCTACGGACCTCTTGGATACAATTATCGAACCCAACGCCACAAAATACATGCTTAGAATAGGTTGTGTGATCTATTCCAAGATAAAAAAAATTCTCGTGTTGTAACCCTTGAGCAAGAATTCTCTCACACAACTATGGAGGATTTTCTGAATGCCTCCGCATATTGTCAAAGGCTCAAGAAATTATCGGATCAACTCAAGAACGTCGGAGCTCCGGTCATAAATGATCGTCTCGTTCTTCAAATGATTGCGGGCCTCACTGAAGCGTATAATGGGGTTGAAACTTTTCTTCGCCAAAGCAATCCTATCCCACCTTTCTACCAGACACGTTCTATGCTCACCCTAAAAGAAGTGGGGTTGGCTAAAAAGGCCGCAACCGGAGCATATTCCGCTATGATGGTGGTCACGTCCCGAGACACCGATGACTCTCAATCATTCTTTGAAAATTATAGTCAAAACCGTAACAACGGTGGTAGCAAAAAGTGTCAAAACTGCAACAACGGTGGCAAACAATGCGGCGGCGATCGCAGCGATGGCACTGGTGGTGGTGGCGGTGGCGGCAGTGGTGGCGGCCAACAGGGGTCCTAACCACAAAACCCATGGCAACAGCCTTGGGCCGGTGGGGAGTGGCCGTGGGGCTTGCCTTGGGCCAGTAGGTAGTAGTCCATCCAGCCATGCCCTTATCCCACACAAAACGAGGCCGGTGTCGCAAAGATCGGACATCCCATGTTGGTCTTCGACAAAGAATAGGCCCGGCGGCGGCTGGCACAGCTGCCCTCGGCCACAACATGCCTTCGCTATTGTAGGCCCAACATCTTCCCCGACCCACACGGATATTGAGGCAGCGATTCATACACTTTAGGCTAAATCATTCGGATGTGAATTGGTACATGGACACTGGTGCTACTTCTCATATGAAATCTGCGCAAGGTAATCTCTCGTCTTATTTCAATTTGATTAAAAATTATGGCATAATTATTGGTAATAGTCATTCAATTCCAACTCATGGTTATGGTCACACAAATTTGTCTCCCCCAAACCGCCTTTAGCCTTGAAAAATGTCCTTCATGCACCTCAATTAATTAAAAATTTGGTGTTTGTTCGAAAATTTACAACTGATAACTCAGTTTCTGTTGAATTTGATCCATTTGAATTTTCTGTGAAGGATTTCTGGACGAGGATACATCTAATGAGTTGTGATAGTCGGGGCGAGCTCTATCCCATCACCACCACCATCACCACAAAACAAGCCACACCATCAACTTTTACAACTTTAGCACCTTCTTATGGAATGCACATTTGGGTCATCCGAGAGCGTCTGTTTTTGCCTCCCTTAAAAACAATAAATTTATTGAGTGTAATAGTACTCATAGTGCTAATATTTGTCCTTCTTGTCCGTTTGGGAAACATGTTAAATTGCCCTTTGTTGCCTCTAATTCTATTACTATGTTGTCTTTTGATATTATTCATAGTGATCTTTGGACGTCTCTCGTTTTGAGCTCTTCGGGCCACCATTATTATGTTTTGTTGTTGGATGATTACTCTAATTTTTTATGGACATTTACATTATCTAAAAAGTCTCAGGTTTATTCCACATTCCTATCATTTAGAATATTCATCCGTAATCAATTTGAACGGGAACTTAAGAACATTCAATGTAATAATGGAAGAGAATTTGATAATGGGCCATTTAGGGAATTTTGTAGGGTTATTGGTATATCTTTTCGGTTCTCATGTCCACATATGTCATCACAAAATGAAAATCGAGACAAAAATCCGCACCATTAATAATATTGTTCGTACATTACTAGCCCATGTATCATTACAATCTTCATTTGACATCATGCATTACAAATGGCAACTTACATTCTCAACATACTCCCTAGAAAAGGATTAGCATACCACTCTCCACTCAAAATTCTTTATCAAAAAGACCCTTCGTATTCTCCTCTCATGGTATTTGAGTGTTTATGTTATCCTTTATTTCCTTCCACTACCATAAACAAACTTCAAACCCGCTATACCGCTTCTGTCTTTTTGGGTTACCCATCTAATCATCGTGGTTACAAATTTTATGATTTATCCTCTAATTAGATCATCATTAGTCGCCATGTTATTTTCGATGAAACCCAATTTCCATTTGCTAAGTTGCATAGTTCCGCATCCCATTCATATGATTTTCTGGATGATGGGTTCTCACCGTATGTGGTCCACTATTTGGCCCAGAACCACACTACGACACATGGACCAGTAGGCACAGTCAGGCCCACTGCCTGCTGGCCCAAATCTCTCCAGTCCACAATGTCTGCCAGCAGGCCCACTGCCTGCTAGCCAAAATATTTCTGGTCCACAACTTCTACTAGCAGGCCCACTGCCTGCTGGCCCAAATGTTTCCGGTCCGCAGCTTCTACCAGCAGGCCCACTGTCTGTTGGCCCAACACCTAGCCCATGCCCTTCCAACCCGACTCTACTACATCGGAATTGGGCCAGCCCATGACATCCACCCAAATCCATCCACTTTGATTTCGGGACTAGGGCTCGTTACTCGCAGCCAACGGGGTATTTTTAGACCAAAGCGACAATTTAATCTCAACTCTAATAGCACTAAATCCCTTCTACCATATAACCCCGTATCTGCCCTTCATGATCCGAATTGGAAAATGGCTATGGATGGTGAATATAATGCTATTATTGAAAATAAGACGTGGGAGTTGGTGCACCATCCACCTTGTGTTAATGTGATTTGTTCTATGTGGATTTTTACGCATAAGGAGAAATATGATGGTTGTTTTGAGAGGCATAAGGATCGTTTTGTAGGTGATGGCAAAACTCAACATGTTGGCATGGATTGTGGAGAGACATTTAGTCCGGTGGTCGAACCGGTAACTATTCGCACTGTTCTCAGTCTAGCTCTCTCAAAAGCATGACACATTCATCAATTAGATGTGAAAAATACGTTCTTACAGGGAGAACTCAAGGAAATAATATACATGCATCAGCCCTTGGGTTTTAGGGACCCCGCTCATCCTAATTATATGTGCTTGTTGAAGAAATCCTTGTATGGGCTAAAACAGGCTCCTCGGGCCTGGTACAAAAATTTTACAAATTATATGTCTACTCTTGGGTTTTCTCACAGCAAGTCTGATCATTCTCTAATTATATACTGTCATGGTACTTCTATGGCCTACATTCTGTTATATGTGGATGATATTATATTGACTGCTTCCTCTGATAAACTTCGCAAGTCTATCATATCTCTTCTCAACTCAGAATTTGCTATGAAAGACTTGGGGCGATTCAGTTATTTTCTAGGTATAGTTGTCACTCGTCATGCAGGTGGTCTATTTCTATCTCAGAGGAAGTGTGCAGCAGAGATCATTTAACGGGCTGGCATGTAAGCCTGTAAGTCATCTCCTACTCCGGTTGACACTAAATCGAAGTTGAGTGCTACTTCTAGCACACCATATGAGGATCCCTCCCACTATCGTAGTCTTGCGGGGGATCTTCAATATCTCATGTTTATGAGGCCCGATATTACTTATGCAGTGCAGCAGGTGTATTTATTCATGTATGATTCGAGGAAAGAACACATGCACGCTCTCAAACGCATTGTGCGCTACATTCAGAGCACTCTTGATCATAGCTTATATCTATATCCATCATCTGTATCTACTCTCATTTCGTATACATATGTTGATTGGGGTGGATGTCCAGATACCAGGCGTTCGACATCTGGTTATTGTATGTTTTTTTATGATAACTTGGTCTCTTGGTCGGTTAAACACCAGGCTACTTTGTCGCGCTCTAGCGCGGAGGCCGAATATCTAGGGGTCTCTAATGTGGTGTCTTAGTCCTGTTGGTTGCGTAACCTCCTCTTAGAGCTTCATTTTCCTATTCGAAAAGGTACAGTGGTCTACTGCGATAATGTTAGTGCGATATATCTGTCGGGGAATCCTGTACAACATCAGTGCACTAAATATATCGAGACGGATATTCACTTTGTTCGCGAAAAGGTTGCTCATGGACAAGTACGTGTCTTGCATGTCCCTTCACGTTATCAGATAGCTGACATCTTTACTAAGGGCCTTCCCTTGGTTCTGATTGAAGATTTTCGGGACAGTCTTAGCATACGACAATCGTCCGCTACGACTACGGGGGTGTGATAGAATATATAAAAATATATTCTTTTGATATCATTAGTGATCTTGTATATCTTTAATTATTGTAGTAATCTTTTGTATTAGTTAGATGTATATTTGATTTCCGTAATTATAGCCTATAATGACTATTGTATATCATGTATATAAGCTAATTATATTAATGAAATCATAAATGGATGATTCTCTTTCACAAACATTTTTCTCACCATCTATATATGCCCACTCAAAATGATAATGCAAATTAAAACTTTTTAAGTTTAATGTAGAAGTTTGAAGGAAAAAGGAGAGGGAGAGAGAAATGAGAATGACCTTAAATGTTTTAATTTGTAATGTAAAAAATAATTCTCAGTTGGAATATATTAGAGAAACACAAAGGATAATGTTCCCGTTGGGTTATTCCATCAGAAATATACTTTTCATATTAACCGTTTTAGGCTAAATCTGCACAATTTTTTACAAAGACCTCACACAATTAAAAGTAATTCTACATTTTATATATAACTTTATTTTCTTTTCAATTACTAATTCGAAACGTTGTTCGCACAACCAACAATCTTCCCTCGATTATAAGTATGTTCCAAATGGCCCATCACCCAAGTACTTATACCTGAACCAAGATATTAGCTTCTTCTTGTGTGTGACCTCTAGACTATCGGTGAAGGTAGTTAACCAACAATAGGTCGAGCCCCACACCATCACTCCACCATCTCCATACTCGTCCTGTCGAATCATAGACTTTGATATGAATTGTTGAGCTAAGGCTATATACTTTTGAAATGGTGTGATATCAATGCCCTAGGTCGAAATCACTCCATTGGATCAACCCTCACAAGCTATTCCTTTCAAAAAAATGAAAAAAATTGTATCTAAAACACGTCAATGCCTGAATTTATCCAGTTCAGGTACTCAGCGAGATCGTGGTAATTCGCTGCCATGACCCTTTAAGCACGACTGTGAACCTTATGCGCGATTGGTCAATCCTCTCCAGAACGACGCAATCACTGACTTCAATGCAATAGTGCCGGTCTATTTTTTCCTCAACGTTGTGATTGTGCATGTACGTTGTGGTCACGATTACGAGCTGCAGATTTTTGACAACTTTAGTTTTAATGGTTCTAACTTGTCGAAATCTCCCCGACTTCCTGAGCCCTCGGTTGATATGAAATTATGTAAGAAAATTTAAAGAATAATATGTTTTCCTTAGCGTGGTGGACCTTTAGCACTCCCTTATGTTAGGTGGGAGATATTAGCACACCCATAAGGAGTTTATAATTCAATTAACCCAGTATTTTGTCCTTCTTTTAAACCCTATAAACATACAACACTCACTCACTCACACACCAACCATTATGGGTGTTGAAAAAGATACATTTTCACCATAATATGACGATTAGGGTTTGCAAAGAGAAGATTAATTAGGGAATATTTAGGCTGTAAAAACAAGTGAGTTATTCGTCTTGTGAGAATTTGTATCGATCAATAACTCATGTCATGATTGCTACAGATTTTCTTCCGCAAGAAAAATTCATAAATCTCCTGAATTATTTATATTAAAAATACTTCAGTTTCATTTGACAAGAATCCAACATAGTAAATTCATTGTTTTCTTAAAATGGGTTGTTTCACGAATTTGTTGATTCAAAATTTTGGATTTTAGATTTGGGACATCTATGGGCGAAATCTTCTCCCTCTTATATGTATTTTACGCGGTGTGAATATAAATTAGTTGAGACAATGGATTCTATAGTGGGAAAAAACAACCATGCGACGTTGGCCACAACCTCCGTGTGTCCAACCCACAATAACAACCATTTAACCCCTATGAGCCGATCGTGGGGGATAAGGTAGAGAGTCTCATAGACTCCTAAACCACCTTTGCTAAACTTGGGGTGCTTATACGCATGGCGACGGTCATATATGACCACTTTCTCCTCAATGGACATTCCATCAGGACTTGAACTACATTAGAACAAGTGGTTGTAAATAGGAAGCTCCTAATACGAACGATGATGTCGAGTATTAAGCTCAGAACAACTCTGATACTATGCAATTACAATACAAATTTCCTTTTTTTTTTGTAATTTCTGTCATTGTCCTTATACCTAAACTTATTTTATTTATACCTATGTACTGAGGAAGTATTATACAACTTTTGTGGATACAAAATTCTCATACAATCATACACGCTCTCTCTATTTACTTGTCGTATTGTTTGTCATTTCAATTATTTTCTTTTATTTTACTGTAAATTATTTTCCTCGCACATTTCACATACCAGATGATTATACTAAAAAAAAGTTTAGTAATGCTTAAGAAACAATAGAGAAAACTTTAGACATTAGTAATGTAGTAGATAACTAATAATACGGGCCTAACTCAATGGACACAAACATATTGGGCTACATGTCAGATACTAGTCTGGCTTATGAATCAAATTTACAACAAAATGGGCTAAGATCCAGATGAAAGACAAGTTGCTTGTTTTGGTTCCAGTCAAAAGAGTTTTAACTCACACAAAAGTTGCTAGTTTTAACTTTTAACATGATGAAAGAAAAGTTGTTAGCTTTGACCAAGGCAAAAAGAATTTTAGTACTCATAGTCATTTCAAAAATCAAATAAAAAAGTCATACACTATCGTTGCATATAAGTTAAATTCAGGGTATTTTAAGTACTAAAATTGTTCATAACAAGATTATAATTACTCCCTCGGTTAAAATTTTAATGTTGTATATTTGTGGTCTAACCAAATTTTGAACCAAATGACCCGTTAGTAAATCGACGATGTGATAGATTGACAGCTTGGTTAGAACTTTAAAGTCTGTTTCGTCAAATTTCTAAAATATGTTTATTTTGAAAAGTGTTTTTCAAAAAGTATTTTTGAACCTTTTGAAAGAGTAGTCGATTGTGTTTGACTAATCAATTTGAAAAATAATATTTGTCAATGTTAGAGCAACAATTTGTGCTTGGTCAAGGTTCTAAAAGTGATTCTGGGGAAAAATATTTTTTACAACTTCTGAAAAACAGTTTGTGCTACTGTTGAAAAACACATATTTTAACCCTAAAAGTTTGACCAAACACCTTAACTTTCTAAAATAAATAGTATTATTTAAAAAAGATACGCGCTTTTAGCTTCCCAGAAACTTGACCAAACAGATTATTATTTGGATCGGTTCAAAAACTTTTAGGGAGAGGGACTTTAGTATATAAATTGAAATTAAAAATGAAATTTCTAAATTAAGAAACTGATAGAAAGACAATATCGCTACCCATTTGATTGGTAAAAACCAAAAACAAAGTTCGTATTAAAAGGGATAATATATTCATAATTTTCAAAGATTGTAGAAAAATTGACCTACATATTTAAGTTTTTTCTTTCATAACTTTATTTTAAGTTGATAAAAGTATTAATACACGTTAGATTAATTGCTGAGAACAACTCTGAGACAAGAAGAAAGATTCTTTTAATTTTAAACTCATTTTTTTTCTAAAAGAAGAATCTTATTAAGCATGTACCCTCCACAACAAGCTAAGATTCTCCCTAATTTTTAAAAGCAATCATATGTATTTGGAAACATGTGAGAAAGGGGTTCTTTACAAATTTCAAATTTGTTGACCTTTGGCTTACTTTTTTTTTTTGGGTTCAAATTAAGTTACTAGTATTTAGTGTCTCCACTTACAAATTTATTTTGAATAGGAATCATCCAATCTTTAGTAAAACTATTGAAATCGTAAGAAAGTACGTCTATTTCTATTAACGTTTAGGATTAAGCGTATAACATTTAGACAAAATATAGAAATCATTTCAGAGCATACTTACACATATATAAGCAGAAACAGATTCAAAATTTGAAGTTTATGGATTCATATAATGATTCAAGTTAATAAATGATAAATTAGGTTCATAGTCAAATATTTATAAATTTCTTACTATAAATACAAGGTCTTGAACAAAAGTTATTGGATTCACGTGAACCCATATTTAGGCTAGGTCCGCTCCTGTATATACGAACAAGGGATAATTGATAAAAGGTTTTTAATTTTGAGTATAAATAAATAGTTCTTAAATTGCAACAAACATAACTCATAATTGAATTGAAAAGGTTAACGCTATATCATACTCCTTGGATGAAGTTATCCATTAATTGGAGAACAATTATATTTGAACCAT
This sequence comes from Anisodus tanguticus, assembly GCA_034509755.1. Taxonomy (NCBI): domain Eukaryota; kingdom Viridiplantae; phylum Streptophyta; class Magnoliopsida; order Solanales; family Solanaceae; genus Anisodus; species Anisodus tanguticus. Next base: position 61,451,346 of record CM067539.1, read on the forward strand.
GACACATGCACTTAGAAGCAATCTCAAAATTTAAACAGGTTTAACAAAAAAAATCTTAAAAGGGGAAAAGTATATTTCTCTTGACTGTTTGTATTATATTTTCCCAATAAGATATTTCCTTCGTCCCAATTTGTTTGAAGATTGACCAATTTAGGGGTCAAAATAACTTTTTTTTACTTAATTTTAAATATAGATTTTTTGAATATTTTATAATAAAATTTACATATTTGAAAACTACATAAAAAGTACTATAAATCTGCATAATTAATAATTCACAATATATGAAAAGAGTTGGAGAATATTATAATTAAAAAAAATTATTTAACTTTCAAACTGATCAATCTTCAAATAAATTATGACAGAAGAAGTAACAAAAAAAAGCTAGGTGTGCAAAGACGTGCCACCGTCCTGTCACTAAAGAATAAAATCATGTTCTTACTTTCTTAAGCACACACATCGAATAGGGGATTAACAAATTCATTTTTCAAAAAATCAAATCACAAAATTGGACTAATAATTAAAATGAAAAGGGAGAAGGTCATCTTCGCCACAAAATATTACAACATATGTGTATTGAACTTAGAGAGAATTCTTAAAAAGAATAATTGAGTTTTTTTTTTATTTTCCATTGGATTTTCGGTTTCTAAACACCGAACAAATTCTTTGCGCCAGAAAGTCCCACTTTGAGTAAAGCGTTCCTCCAAAGACGACTCCAATTTTAAGAGCTCGGATTTTAGTTAAGAATGGATGGATGTTATCAACCCACCACATCCTTTAACAATTAGTATAGATCTTCATAGTTAATATGATCTTCGTATGCAATAATATTGAAGTCGTACATATTATTAGAAACTAAAATTTCAACAAAATGCATATTGAACTTTTTTCTCTCCAATTTAAAGATTTAAAACCAATCTAAAAGTTAAGTCATGGTTTGAGATGAGAAAATACACGCGATTCTTTTTTATAGCTTTTAAAGCTACTTAAAATTTTAAAAAGAACTCTCCAATAATTGGGGAAATAGATGTTTGATTTTTTTTTTTGGTCAACTAAGAACAACTTTATCATATTAATGCATAATAAATCTCAAAGAGTCAAATGATATATCAACATCAATCCAACTTGAGAAAGTAAAATCTCAAGTAATCATATCTAACTGCGAAATGGAGAATATATTGTTAAGAGTTTCACATCGGATATGGAATGGGAACATGGACTCCTTATATGGATTGAACAATCCTCAACCTCAAAAGCTAGGCCCAAGATCCATTCTTTACATGGTATCAGAGTCAGACTCATTCCAATTCTTTGTTCTCCGATGTTGGGCCCCCAAATTATATTAACAACGCTCCAGTTAACAAGGTCTGGGCGTGCGGGGGAGTGTTAAGAGTCTCACATCGGATATGGAATGAGAACATGGACTCTTTATATGGACTTGGAATTGAAGTGTGTGACTATCTGATCTAAAAGCTTATACAACACACTTTTAATATTTGATTATATTCTCAACACGCCCCATCACGTGCTGGTCTGATTTTTTTTCATGATCCAAGCACATAAAAATTCTTTTTGATAATGGGTGACGGTGAGGTTCGATCCCAGAACCTTTGGCCTGCTATGATACAATATTGAAGTGTGTGATCATCTGATCTAAAAGCTTAAGCTGTTAGGGTAAGGATTGTCCAAGTCCATATAAAGAGTCTATGTTCTCATTCCATATCCGATGTGTGACTCTTAACATATATTTGGCTAAACTATGAGCTAATAGCCTAACACATTACAAAGTCTAGAAATATATACAATATTAACGTCATCAGAAAAACTCATCAATTATATTATTCGTTTTTTAACAACGTTCACATCTTGTGTGAAAATAAAAAATCTCATAATATTGAAGCCGTCAAAGACTTGGTATACTGATACGAGTTATTTCCGAGTCCTAGAGTAGTCATATACCTATCTAGTTTCATTTTACATTAGCTGTTTATGAGCCTTATTGACTTTGTACGCAAAATTATAAAAAATTCAGAAGTCTTTCTTTGTTCGTAAAAAAACAGTCAACGTCTTCAACTTGTTATCAATAAAATTCACAATCATAGGTCTATAGTACTGAGGCGGATTTAAAATTTTAAATTAATGAGTTTAAATTATAAAAAAATTCATTAGTTCTGAGTAAATTATTAAATATATTTTAAGTGAATTTCTAATACGAATATAATATTTGAATCAAAATTACTGAATTTTGTTGAACTCGTACACATGCTTTAGCTCCGTCCCCGAGTCTATATGTGTGCTAGCTTATTTTCCCATTACAAATGTTCTTTTAATTGCATATAATAACTTTTTACAAGACATTTCTAATTTATATTTCTTTTCTAACGCATACAAATGACGGTTGGCGGTGGACGAACACACCAATAATTAGTGGTACAAAAAGTTATGTAAATTGTACATAGACTTGGGCTCATTTCCTAGATAATAAAAGAACTTTTGGTAAAATCAACACATTGAAAAAGCCAATCACAATATTAATTCCTTAACCAAGACGTCTCGAGTTCGAGCTCCTCTTGAATACGGAATCACCATTGTTAGGAAATGCTTTGTCCCTCAATGTGGGACTATCCGGCACGAATTCGGATTAGTCGAATCACAATGCGAATATCGGACGCCGAATGAAAAACCAAAAAAAAAATCACAACATTAATTGACTCCATACAAGGTCTCAAAAGTACCTATTGGGTCATCAACATTCATGGAATGAGAGCGTAGCATCATATGCGATCCGCGGATTCAGAATTTAAAATAAATTTCTATAACGATCGTAAGTTAATATATAATAATTTATTTAGAAATATTTAGTAGATCTATTTATACATATATATAATTTGAGCAAAAACTATTGAATTCACGTAAATCACTCGAGTTACATGGTAGATTTGCCCCTGTGTAGAATGGGACCATGGTATGATTAACTTATCTATTTACCACTCTTCCATCTCATTTTATATCTTCTAATTAAACACAAATTTAAGAATGTAAAAAAGACTTTTGGATCTTATGATCTTAAACTTAAAATGTGTATAGTATAGAAAAAATATTATTTGAATCTTGTGATTTAAACATGTTATATTATTCCTATAAGAGAGTGTCATTAAAGATATAAAGTTGGAATAAAATATTGACTATATATAAAAAGTAATATTTGTATTTAGATCGACTAGAAAAAAAAAATATAACCATAAAAGGATGTGGGACTGTTTTTTTTATTTGAAAAAAAAACAAAAATGATAACTTCCATTACTTTGATAATGGGCTTCGATTCTTCATGGTCATTCTTTAATTCTGCATTATTCTTTGGCATATATTCCGTTTTTATTTTTCTATAGTTACTCTTATATAGCATTCTGCTAAATTAAACATTTTGTAATTGACTCCGTTGCAAAATCTGGTTGTATACGGTAAGAACCGGCATGGCACGTGTCATGGTTTGGAAATGGAGATCGAAGGAAGTAGCAATTTGCATCGGTGGTGAGTTTGGGTGTTGTAGCAAAACCGGGCGATGGCCGAACCAGATGACACCGAGTAGTGATCGGACATGGAAACATCGGGTGTAAGACCGAAGGAACTTGGCGCCTACCCGTTCCGGATTTGGCGTCAACCGTTACCATTTGCTCATTAAGTGATCGTTTTTATCATTAAATAACATTTAATGAGGGAGTGATTCTTAGACATAAATGTCTTGTATTGTTAGCCATATAGAGAGCCCAACTTTCATGTTGGAAGGGCATCTGATTCTCATTACTGGAACTCGTATAATTACATTTAGAAGTACTCTTGTTATCTCTTGATATTAGCAAAGACACGAAGCAGTTTAGCTGAGGATCCACCAAACCTTCGATTCAATCACAATCAAGATTACGACATTACAGGCTAATTCTTTTGTTTATTTCTTTCATTTATTTAATTTATTATTAATTGATTATTTCACTTATCGATAAATCTATCCACGTATCCTTAAAATCACTTACAAATTCAACTGTACCTTTTTTGGGGTAAACATTTTGACGCCCACCGTGGGGCTGAGAATAATAGTGGTGATTTGTTCAAACTCAAATTTCACTTGTTTCTTTCGAGATTTTGTGATTTTAGGTTAAAACTAAGTGATGCAGAACGTCTTGTGACATGCAAGTTAAGTTTAGCAACCATAATGACAACAACAACAGGGACAATGGTGCTAACAAGGATCTAGAAGGTCACGTGGAAAGACACCTAATGATGATGAGGAAGAAATCAATTTGGCTCGAATATTTCACATGTTGAAGGAGCAACAGGAGGCAATAACTCAGTTGAAAAAAGAAAAGCAGTGGAGCGACTGCGGCAGATGAGCCTCTGCCGTTCCGTAATGTTGATCCAGGACGGGAAGAGGATCGGGTCGATGAGATTGCCAATGGTTCGGGGACTAATGAGCCCTCTGAGGTTTTGAAGATGCTCGAGGCCTTAACCAAATGGATTGACACTAATGAAAAGAAGGTGAAAACTTATAACTCACGGGTAGACCAGATTCTGGGAGCCCCTACGATCTTGAAAGGACCGGATACGAAGAGATATATCCAGCTTCCATTTCCACTGAGTGCTGCACCAAAATTGATCCCGAAGAGGTTTAAGATGCCTAACCTCCTGAAGTATGAAGGGATAACAGATACACAAGAGCATGTGACGTTGTATACTTGTGCAGTAAAGGGCAATGACATGCATCCAGATGAGATTGAATTGGTATTGCTGAAGAAGTTTGGCAAAATGCTGTCTAAAGGAGCAATAACATGGTATTATATGTTGCATGAAAAATCTATTAACTCATTTGAAATAATTGCAGATGCTTTTATAAAGGCACATGCTAGAGCGCGGAAGGTTCAAGCAAGAAAGGCAGATATATTCAAAATTGCTCAGAAGGATACAGAGTTGTTGCGGGAGTTCGTGTCGCAGTTTCAAAAGGAATAGATGTTTCTTCACGGGTACCGGATGAATGGACAGCCGAACCTTACACTAAGGGGTTGAATCCCAGGAGATCTAGTGCATCGTTGAAGTTAAATGAGAACTTGTTGGAATTCGTGATAGTAACTTGGGCAAACGTGCAATGATCAACTCGAGCTTCTACCGGGGTCAGCAGGTCGGAACAAGAATTTTGATAAATAATATAGGGTAGTTGAGTCGGAGTCAAAATCTTCAAGGGATAGATATCAGCCCTAAGGGCAATCGGAGAGGTCTAATTTAAGGTCGTATAGAGGTCGAAACAATCGCATTTTTCAATCGGACAGAGGTGATAGGAAAAATGATCAAGGGTCTACCAGCAGAGGCTTGTAATACAAGAATGATACTAGGGGATCTTCTTCCAATAATATTGAGAACCCAAGGTTAACTGAATATAATTTCAACATCGATGCTACCGGACTCGTTTCGGCTATTGGGCATATCAAGGAAACAAGATGGCTAAGACCACTCCAGTTAGAGACTGAATCAAAGGGATCCAAGTTTGGTTTGTGATTATCATGGAACTCACGGTTATCGGATCGAGGACTGTCGTCAATTGAGGGATGAAGTGGCTCAGTTGTTGAAAAATGGCCACACGCGTGAGTTCTTAAGTGATCAAGCAAATAGGAACTACAGAAATAGAGAAGCAAGCAAACAAGCAGATTCAGTCGAGCCCCATCATATTATCAATATGATTATTGGAGGAAGAGACGTTCCGAAGGGAGCGGTCATGACGGCAAAGAAAACAAAAATGTCAATTACTCAGGAAAAACGTTCCAGAGATTATGTGTCGGAGGGAAGAATTTCCTTCAATGATGAAGACGCAGAGGGTATTATTCAGCCTCACAATGATGCTTTGGTAAGTTTTGTCTTCTTCAATAAATTTTAGATTAAGCGTATTTTGATTGATCTAAGTAGCTCGACCAATATTATCCTTTGGAAAGTGGTAGAGCAGTTAGGGTTGATGGACCAAATTGTGCCGACGGCCTGGGTTCTCAATGGATTCAACATAAAAACGAGACTACGAAGGAGGAAATTACTCTTCCAGTCAATACAGCTGGAACAGTTCAGCAAACGAAGTTCTATGTTATCGAAGGCGAAATGAGGTACAACGCACTATTTAGCAGGCCTTGGATAAATGACATGAGGGTCGTGCCTTCGATATTACATATAAAGCTAAAGTTCCCGACTCCAGAGGGAATAAAAATAGTTCTTGGTGAGCAACCGACAATAAGAGAAATGTTTGTTGTAGAAGAAGCAGTGCAAACACCAAGAGAAGTGAAGGATTCAAGTAAAGGCAAATAGGTTAAATAGAAATCACAGGATTCAGGCCCTACGAGTCTGAAGGAAGACAAGATTTACGATTCCGAAGGAAGACAAGATTAACTTCGAGGATGAATAAGATTATTTCTGTGTCCCGAGGTCATTTGTGCTGCCAGATGACTCAAATGCCATGAAGTCAATCGTAGAGGAATTGGAGCAAGTAATCTTGTTCATGCATCTACCGGATAGGAAGGTATACATGGGCACCGAGTTAACCCCAGAGCTCAAGATTAAATTAATTAAATTTCTTAAAGCTAACTCCAATTATTTAGCCTGGTCCAATTTAGATATGATAGGTATTCCACCAGAGATCACGACTCACAACCTGAGTTTGGATTCGAGCTTTCCCACGGTAAAGTAAAAGAGGAGGCCAATGGCTGAATTCAAACATAAATTCGTCAAGGAGGAGGTACCAAAAATTTTAAATATAGGTCTCATCCGGAAAGTAGAGTACCCATATTGACTAGCTAACATAGTGGTGGTACCTAAGAAGGGTAATAAGTTGATAATGTGCATAGATTTTAAAGATTTGAACAAAGCATACCCGAAAGACTCTTTTTATTTGACTCACATCGAACGAATGATTGATGCTACGGCAGGGAATGAAATACTAAGTCTGACGCTTACTCCGTGTACAACCAGATTCGGATGAACCCGGAGGATCAAGAGAAAGCTTCTTTTATAACTAGGTACGAGACTTATTGCTATAATATGATGCCATTTGATTTAAAAAGTGTCGGGGCTACATATCTACGCTTAGTGCATGTTCAAAGACCAAATAGAAAACACAATGGAAGTTTACATTGATGATATGTTAGTTAAGTCCCTAGAAGAAGAGGACCATTTAAAGCATTTTTAGAAAACATTTGACGTGCTCCAAAAATACAACATGAAGTTAAATCCTGAAAAGTGTACTTTTGGAGTGGGCTCGAGAAATTTCTTAGTCTTCTTTGTCTCAAATCGGGGAATATAGATTAATTCAGATAAGATCAAAGTCATCGAAGAAATATCGGAGGTGCTTGACAATGTGAAAGCAGTGCAAAGACTCACTGGGAGGATAGCGCTTTAAGTAGGTTTATCTCCCGGTCATCGGAGAAAATTCATCGGTTCTTCTCTTTGTTGAAAAAGAAGAATTACTTCGAGTGGATGCCTGAGTGTCAACATGCCTTGAGGGATTTGAAGAAATCATTGTCCAGTATGCCGTTACTACATAAACCGAAGGTAGACGAGCAAATATTCCTGTACCTGGCAGTATCCGAAGTAGCGGTAAGCTCAGTGTTGGTTCGAGAAGAAAAAGGTACGCAATTTTTGATTTATTATGTGAGTAGAAATTTGGCTAGTGTAGAGACTAGGTATCCCCACTTAGAAAAGTTGCCTTTAGCATTAGAAGCGGCTTCTAAAAAATTGAGACCGTATTTTCAATGTCATCTTATATGTGTAGTAACAACTTATCTACTAAAAACTGTGATGCATAAACCAAAACTGTCCACTAGGCTAGCCAAATGGGCGGTAGAAATTAGTGGGTATGACATAGAGTATAAAATAAGAACAGCTATAAAGTCTCAGGTTTTAGCAGACTTCGTAGTGGACTTTACACCCAGAATGATTCCCGAAGTAGAAAAAGAAATTCTGTTAACTTTGGGAAAAACTTTGGGCTCTGGACCTTGTAAAAAGATGGAACTTCAAACGTGAAAGGGTCCGGGCTCAGGGTAGTACTTAGGGCACTTGCAGGAGATATTATTCAGCAGTCGATAAGAATTGTGAAATTGACTAACAATGAAGCCGAGTATGAGGCTATGATTATAGATTTAGAATTAGCAAGGAGCTTGGGAGCCGAGGTCATCAAAGCAAAATGTTACTCACTTCTGGTCGTTAATCAAGTCAATGGCATGTTCAAAGTAAAAGAGGAAATGATGCAAACATACTTAGAAAAGATTCAAGTGATATTGCATCAGTTCAAATAATGGACCATGGAGCATGTATCTCGGGAGCAAAACAATAAAGCGGATGCGTTGGCTAATTTGGGGTCGTCCATAGATGCAGAAGAATTTAATTCAGGGACAATTGTGCAGCTACTAAACTGCGTGATTGCTGGTGGTCATGCCGAAGTAAACCCAATAAGATTAACTTGGGATTAGTGTAATATGTTTATTGACTACCTTTGAGATGGGAAATTGCCTATGGATCCGAAGAAATCAAGAGCACTTTGGACTAAGGCAGCCAGGTTTTGTCTGGTTGATGGCCAGTTGTACCGAATCTCTTTTTATGATCCTTTAGCAAGGTGCTTAAGGATCGGAGAAACTGATTATGTTATGTGCGAGGTTCACGAGGAGACTTGCGTTAATCATTCTGGAGCAGAACTTTTAGTCCAAAAATTGATTAGGGTCGGATATTATTGGGTTCAGATGGAAAAAGATGCGAAGAACTTCGTCCAAAAATGCGATGAGTGTCAAAGGCATGCTCTTATGATTCACAAACTGGCAGAATTAATGCATCCGGTTTTATCTCCATGACCATTCATGAAATAGGGAATGGACATCGTGGGGCCACTCCTATGGGCACCCAAAAAGGTACGTTTTATCTTGTTTATGTCTGATTATTTTTCTAAGTGGGTTGAAGCAAAGGTCTTCAATAAAGTCAAAGAAAAACAAGTCATTGATTTAATATGGGATCATATCATTTGTCAGTTCGGCATACCGATGGAGATCATTTTTGATAATGGGCGACAATTCATTTGGAAGAAGGTGAGTGACTTCCTCAAAGGGTTGAAAATTAAGTAGATTGTGTCGAATCCGTACCACCCAAGTGCAAACGGGCAAGCAAAGTCAATAAATAAGACAATTATTCAGAATCTGAGGAAAATATTGAAGGAGTCAAGGCAAATAGAAAGAAATTTTACTGGAGGTGTTGTGGGCATACAGGACAACGCCAAAATCTAGCACTGAGAGATTCCATTTTCTTTGGTTTATGGTGCGGAGGCTTTAATACCAGTAAAAGTGGGCGAGCTGAGCTTAAGGCTCAGCCATGCAACTGAAGATTCAAATAATAAAGCAATGGCCGTAAAGCTCAACTTGATCTATGAACATCGTGAATTGGATTTACTTCAGCTAGTTGCTCAAAAGAAAATGATGGGAAGATATTACAACCGTAGAACTAATCTTCGGCACATTTAAGTAGGAAACCTAGTTTTGCGAAAAGTGACCCTTAACACCAAATATCCCAATGAAATAAAATTAGGTCTGAACTGGGAAGGTCCCTACAAAGTGTCAGGAATCACCGGTAAAGGGTCATGCCTATAGGTATGATTTATCCTCCTCTATCTATATTTATGATTAATTGATGATTTATAGAGAGTTGTGAAAGGATTTCGTAATCGGAACTCGTAAACTTATGAAATCTTTGTAGTATGAGTTGTTAGACTATTTTAGTGGAATTCTTGAGGTTTTTATGGATAGATGTGATAGAGTATGGTAATTATAATATTGATGTTGTAGTAGTTGATAAAGGGGAAGTGATTGTGGCTAGTTTACATGGAAATAGAAGCATGATAACTATGCACGCTAGGTGTTCGATGAAATGTTTGAATGAGTTTTCTTATGAGATGTGAATCCGTTATTAATATAAATCATTTGTATACCGTAGATAAGAACCCGTGGAGCATACGAGGACTCATGGAATTCAAATAGCTAAGGTGAAAAAGTATATAATAGTTATCTTTTCTTTCAATTGGCGTGACTCAATTGAAAGTGTATTTGTCTAGCAGAGTTAGGAAGTGTAATTGTCATAGGTATTCTACTCTTTTAGTTGAAGTTAATTTTACAATCGGTTGTTTGGTACATAGTTGGATTGAGAATGCGAGTTGTTCTTAAGTTCCATAACCTTCTATTTGATCCATTGTGCAAGTGTATACTTATAGTTGAAGTAGATGACTCGGTTCGTTGGTAGGTGTGTCATTGGGCTGAATCTACTCTAAACCATTAGATCTCTACTAAATGTCGTAGCATACGAGGTGACCATAAGGCATTTGGAATCGTTAGTGTTTTCCTTAAAATAAGAATTAGGTTTTATACTTTATCGTTGCATAGTTGCTATGTTAGTTGCATTATTAGAAATAACGCCCTAATTGTACACCTAGGTACTTGGTTAGAGATTCGAGGGGAAATCTAGTCGTACTTGCATCAATTGTAGTTAATTGTGCGCGCTATAAAATGTTTTTAGCAAAGAGTAGGTGAAGCGACTTGTAAAGCTCCACAGAGCTGTCGTATCCGAGTACTATGAGTCCCACGACTTTCTTGATCTAGGAATGATGTTGCTTTTGTTTTGAAATCTCAATAGTAAGCACTAGTTGTTGGTAGTGATAAGAGGAGAGGACCCATAAGAATCCAATCTAAATGCTAGTTGATAGTTGCCCTTGTCCATTACACTTGTAGCCCAGTCGAATACATATGCCTTCATATAGTTGTCTGCAGTGATGGCAGTAGTAGTTGCTAGCCCTCTAGTTACTTGTGTATTTTGTTGGACTTAGAAGGTAAATGAATCTTTATTTGCATAATTGAAAGGTAATTGTCGGTAAGAATCTAAACTTGATATTTGTTGATAGTTTGACGTGTTGAATTGGACCCATTCCAATTTAGTAAACTTTCATTAAAGGTTATGCCACTTCATGTGCCCGTATACAATAGTTGGAGTTATTAGTTGTTTTCCTAAAATGAAAGTCATCAGAGGTCGGGTGTAGTAGGTGTCGGGTTGCGTACTTGCTAGTTGTATAGTTGCCCCTGTCAGTTGCACTAGTTGCTCAACTTCCCTAGTTGAAGATATATGCACTTGTGTAGTTGTCAACGTTGGTTGCCTTGGTAGTTGTTACTCTTCTAGTTGGAAGCTTGTGTACTTGACTAAACTCCGAGGATAAGAGAGTCTTTAATTGCATTTCTCAAAAGTAATTATCGATAACAAGTTGTGTCACCTCAGAAGAGGAATTGTAGTTGAATAAGTTGATGTATAAAAAGCTTAGTTGAGTTATGTGATACAATTTGTAAGCCTTCGCGACTTATTTACTAGGTTGATCTTATTTGCTAGCCTTCAGACTTATTTGCTAGCCTTCGGGCTTATTTGCTAGTCATCGAGGCTTATTTGACGGCCACCGAGGCCTATTCGATAGTCTACAGGATCTATTTCTCGCCCTAAGCAGAACATATTTTCTATACAAAGATCGACTAAGTAAATAGACAACACTTAGGCCTATTGTGATACGTTCACTGGTATAATTGACAAGCATTCTAGTAAAAGGTCACCTACAGGTAAGTGACAGTCCTCTTATACTAGTTGTTACTTGTTTTACTTCAAGTTCAAGTACTTATCATTGGTCTTATCCGCCTTACACACTCGGTGCATTATTCGTACTGACATCCCTTTTGTCAGGGGCGCTACAAGTCCAGGATCGCAAGTGGCAGATTTGTGGGTAGATTCTCCAATTGATCATAAGAATTTTGGTGAGCTCCACTTCCCCCTGGAGTAACCGAGTCGAGTCACTTGGAATATAATTGTACATGTTAGTTTGGTAGGCCGGGGCTCTGTCCCGATCAAATTATTTTTTCAAACACTCTTAGAGACTTTTGTAGATAGATGGACACCTGTGGTAAGTAGTGTTATGTGATATTGAGTTATACAGTTGAGGCCTTGTAGGCCCACATATCAATATACTTATTTTGGGCTCTTCTGTTTGCAAGTAATTGAACATAGTAAACTACTTGTACTACTGAGTATATTACTCGTATAGATGTGGCACTAAGTGCCCCATCCACCCCACCAAGGTTGGAGTGTGACATACATTTAGTACTCTTGTTTAATCTTGTTATTGGATCAGACCCGAATTATTTTAGCTGGGGATCGGACCAAACATTCGGTTCAATTACAATCAAGATTACAACATTCCAGGCTAATTACTTATTTATTACTTTTGTTTATTTTACTTATAGCTATTGATTATTTCACTTATCGAAAAATCTGTCCACGTATCCTTAAAACCACTTACAATTTCAATTATACCTTTTTTGAGGTAAACACTGACAATTCGGTAGTTTGGACATAAATATATTGGTAAAAATTGTGGTAACTAACTAACTAGTAAGAATTTTCTATTCGTGCGCACTTGGTCATTGACGATGTCGAAAGTCGTAACATAAAGATTATGATCGCCGGTAAAATCTTTTTATTTTTAATTAGATATTTTGTATTCGAGTTTTGAGAATGAAATCAACTTTAATAGGAATCACTTTACACCTCAATATAAGATTTTTTTGATGTAAACTCAAATTAACCGGGCACCAAAGCGATATGCACCGGATGAGAAACAAACGGAAAAAAAAAAAAGAGTCGAACACCATCAATTTGACAATTTGCATAGGGAGGGGTAGAAAGTTAGCTAGGCTCCCAATCCTATCGCTAATGTTTGTTATACGTTATAATTTGGTCCCATAATTCAAATGCACCGACAACGTATATATATATATATAATAAATTTTCAGTATTATATACCATGTATTTTTTCCATATATAACTAATCATATTATATAATATGTATTCTTACCATAACTTATCACTTAGCCATGACAAATTAATATAGTTTGTTTCATGTGATATGCACACTTTGTTTTTGTCCTTATTGGGTCATATAAAGCCTTAATTTTCCCATTATTAACATTTTCTCGTACTACAATTTAGATATTTCTAAAGAATATCAGAGATAAATAATATACAAGTTCATTAATATTAATTTGGTTTCAATTGTGTCAACTTCATTAAAACAACTCATATTATCATCTCAATTTTTTTAATTAACTCACTAGTTCCCTCAGTAATTTGCTGCAAAAAAATAACTTATAACATGAGAAAATAATCATTTAGATTTCAAATCCCACCAACAAACGCCTTATAAGTCATTAGCACTACCACCGAGAGTGGTAGACTCGTAGTTGATGCATATGATCTTTCCCTCTTAATTAGACATCTCAGGTTCGAGCCATAAAATAAATTATTTTTAATAGGAAACGCTTTCTCCTATAATGGATATTACACGAGACGAATTTTGATTGACTGGTTTACACAAATTTTTCTTTTTAAACCACCATTTAAATTTCGTAACTATTTTAAAAATTATGCAAATATCACTCTTGAAAAATACCCTCCAGAACAACGTTATACTCGAGTTTCGGGTCTTATGTTTACTCACATACTGCTAAATCTTTTAGATAAAATATGAGATCATGGACTTGCTTTTGCAATAATTTATAAAATTTTGGATGGTGGTCTAACGTTTTTTCATAAGATTTTCAATCTGTCCCAACAAGATTATTAGACCGTAGTTTAAAAGGTTCATAAATTATAAAAAAAATCATTCAATTACTAAGAAATTGCCCCAAAAGGGACAATCGGTGCAAAATTCATATCTTGATTAATTAGGTCCCAAAATAAATATCGAACATCAAATTAAAAAAAATAGCATTAGTAATAGCCTTGTAGCTTCGTGTTCTCCCTTTCCAAGACATCGTTTTTCAAAAAAAGAATAAAAGGTAGAGAGGAAAATGCGTAGAACTAACGGAGCCAAAGGTAAATATGCAGTGGAATCGTTCATTTCAGTGGGTCTCATTGGTGGTTATTATTACTAGGAATATAAAAATATTTTTTTTGATACATAGGAATATAAGAATATATAGGCAGAAAATAGACAATGTTAAAGTAGTTTACATGGCTCTCACTTTTCGAAAAATGACCCTTTTTTTCACCCGGTATCTAATATTTATATTAGAGTTCGATTAAATTCGGATTCGCGCTGTTCCAAAGGAAAAAAGATCTCTGAGAGTTATTTTCTGAATCCGAAAGAGAGTACTTGGGTTCTTCCAATAACTAAAAAGTGTAGCATGCCTGAATCTAACTGGGGTTCGCGTTGGTGGAGGAACTGGATCGAAAAAAAGAGGGATTCAGTCCAACATTGGGGAATCAAGCGCTTCCTAATAAAAGCGACCCCATACCTAGGGTGACTCGTACACGAAATCTAAGGATGAAAGAGTACTTACTACTCCACCCCAACCCTGGTTGGTGAAGGATGCCTTCTTTCTCCTACCACTGATTTATTTGAGTACTTTTTTGATAGTTTTAAGGATAAATTTAGATTATTTAATTTATCTAACATAATTTTACTGTGCAAAATATCAGAGCAAAGCTAGACAATCATTAAAAAGAAGGGCATATTTAAAATAGAAGATAATTATTAGTGAATATTACAATATATTCACCATATAATTTGTAATTAATAGTAGTGTAATTGTGGTAAATGTATGATCTTTATTCTATTATGATTCAACATTGTACACACTATATATATTGGTATTAATTGTTAAGACTCCCCAAGGGAGATTAATACAATTCTACATAGTATCAAGAGCCAAAAAATCCCTCACTACCCTAAACCCTAAATTCGGTCTTCATTCTCTTCCCTTTTCCGGTGCAAAACCGCATGTATACCGCCAGTATACCTCTGATATATGCTGATATACATCGGCCAAGCCCTCATTTCTACAAACAACCCCGTATACCTCAGGTATACTACTGATATACAACTTTGTTACCTTCTTTATCTCTCAAACAAGCCGTATACCCCTCGTATACAGCCTATACACAGCCGATATACACCCTGTATACAGATGTATACCCTCTCTGCCACTATATACTATCTATATACAGCTTCCCTAAGCTGATATACACCTAGTATATGGCTGATACTACCCATATACAACCTCCCTACGCTGATATACACCTCGTATACGTCCCGACCTCCCCTCCTCTTTTTTTCTCTCTCTTTTCGGCAGCTCTCATGACGGAGAATAACCACGGTGGTAGCAGCGGCAGGAGTCGCAAGGGTGGCAACGGGGGTCGGGCCACTTCGCAACACAAAGCCACGGCGGACTCAACCCAGCACGGTGGGCAGGCCCACTGCCCTGGCAACTATATGGGAACTAGGCCTCCAGCAATTATCCAGAAGCTGCGGCCCAACAGAAACAATGGCTATAATAGCGGCCCAACAGACTGGGTGCACAGTCGACGGGCCACAGCCATCAGGCCCAATTTCCTGCAGCCCAGCAGTCCGCTCCAGGCCTTACCCCAACAATCTTGGGCCATCTGGGAGCACAGCCGATGGGCCACAGCTATCAGGCCCAATTTCCTGCAACCTAGCAGCCCGCTCCAGGCCTTACCCCGACCAATTTGGGCCAGGCTTTCGGCACATTGACTCTTCAGCAGCCCGAAAATGCGTGGTATATGGATACGGGTGCCACGTCTCACCTCACCAACAATAATGGTAATCTTCCTCAATTGCGCAATTTAAATACCCCTCAATCTATTATGGTCAGAAATGGTCATCGCATTCCAATACAAGGGTTTGGCCACACACTAACCCCACCACTGCATCCCCAATTCTCCCTTAAAAATGTCCTATATTCCCCTAATATTACCAAGAACCTAATCTCCATTAGAAAATTTGCCACCGATAATTCTGTATCCATCAATTTTGACCAATTTGGTTTTTCTATAACGGACCTACGTACGGGGAAACTTCTTACCCGATGCAATAGTGAGGGGGCCCTTTATCCCTTCCTATCCCCATCCACTGTCCATGTCACTCCTCCCACCGCTTTAGCTATAATATATCCATCAACGTGGCATAGTAGACTTGGTCATTCGGGTGCTCATGTTTTATATTCCCTTAGAAACCGAAATTTAATCCAATGTAATAAAGGGAAACTTTCCCATAGTTGCTCCTCTTGTCATCTAGGGAAACATGTTAGACTTCCATTTACGCCTTCTCTAAGTATTACTTTCTCTCCCTTTGATATTATTCATGCAGATTTATGGACTTCTCCTATAACTAGCAACCTAGGTCATAAATATTATTTGGTATTTTTGGATGATTTCTCTAACTTCCTTTGGGTCTATCCACTTAAACTCAAATCTCAAGTGTTCTCCAAATTCTTTGAATTTCGTACATTAGTTAAAACGCAATTTGAAAAAGAAACCAAAACGTTTCAATGTGATAATGGTTGTGAGTTCAATAATTTCCTTTTTTCATAAATTTTGTGAGGCTAATGGCAAGATCTTTCGTTTCTCGTTCCCCATACATCCCCTCAAAATGGTAAAGCTGAAAGAATTCTCCGCACAATTAATAATATGATTCGTACCCTTCTTTCTCATGCGCCTCTCCCCTACCTTTTGGGTATATGCATTAAAAATAGTAGAACATATTCTTAATATCTTACCTACCCGTGCGATTCAAAATAGGACACCAACCGAAATTCTCTACCGTCAGATCCCTACCTATGATCACCTTTAAATTTTTTGTTGTCTTTGTTATCCAATTCTGACATACACGGCCCCCACAAATTTAGGACCACTCTCCACTTCATGCGCCTTCCTAGGTTTCCCGCCAAACCATAGGGGATACTTGTGCTATGAGTTATCCAAAGACAAAATCATAATCGCACGCCACGCCACGTTTGTTGAGTACGTTTTCCCGTTTGACAACATCCAAAAATTCCGAGTCACTGATTACAAATTCCTTGATTATTCGAACACATCACCTCTAGTCCAAAATGCACTACAAAACACACTGTTTGTCGTCCCCCTGGTATACCCACCCATCCCTCAAACTATCGCAACCCAACCATCGGTCCCGCACTGCCCCGAAATGACCCGCTGCCCAAACAGTGCCAATAACACCCCAACCCACAACCTTCCACCGCCTACCTCCACCTTGCCAATGTCTGCCTCTACCCCGCCACTGCCTGCCCCACCCCCGGCACACCCAACCAACCCGCAGTACACCACCACCCAGCCTTCTGCCCTACATACCCCCACATTCTCCTACCACCAACTGCCCAGCCTCACACCATACTGCCTCATCCCGAACCCCTCCCCACCCACTGCCACACACCTGGAGACCCACTGCCCCGCCCCCGTACCCACACACCATATGGAAACTCGTGCCAAACACGATATTTTCAAACCCAAAGTTCACTTTAACCTATCCACCCAATCCATATCACCTTTAACTAAAAATCCAAAACTAGCCAAACTTGACCCGAATTGGAATACGACCATGCGTAGGGAGTTTGATGCGCTTACCTCTAAGCGCACATGGGATTTTATTCCAAGGCCAAAGTGGGTGAATGTGATTCTTTATATGTGGCTCTTTCGTCATAAGTTCAAAGATAGTGGTGATCTTGAACGTCCCAAGGCTAGACTTGTGGAAAATGGCACAGGGCATCATGAGGGTATTGATTGTGGTATGACTTTCAGTCCGATGGTCAAATCGGCTACTATTCGCATTGTTCTGAGCATAGCTATGGGTAAGAACTTGCCGATTCATCAGCTTGATGTGAAAAATGCGTTCTTACATGGAGATTTGAAAGAAACAGTTTATATGCACCAAACTCCAGGCTTTGTACATCCAGAGGCTCATCATTATGTCTAACGTCTCTGTAAGTCCCTGTATGGTTTGAAATAGGCCCTCAGGCTTGGTATGAGCTCTTCGCTACTTACATTATGCGGATTAGGTTCGTGTGCAGCAAATGTGACCATTCCTTATTCATTTTTATCGAGGTAATGACATTGCATACTTGTTATTATATGTGGATGATATTGTTCTGACTACCTCATCTGATGTGTTGAAAAATGAGATCATTCGGCTGCTCAAATCTGAATTCACTATGACTGACTTAGGGAAGTTGAGTTACTTCTTGGGGATTTCTGTAACTAGATCTGTAAATAGCATGTTCCTATGCCAGCGTAAGTATGCGGAAGAAATTGTGTACAGGGCTAAAATGGCGAATTGCAAAATTATGCCTACTCTGGTTGACTCGAAGTCGAAACTCAGTGTTGTTGACAGTTATCCAGTGTCCGATCCCACTCTCTACAGGAGTCTTGCAGGTGCACTTCGGTATCTTACATTTACCAGACCTGATATTGCATATGTTGTTCTGCAGGTTTGTTTATTCATGCATGCCCCCAAGGAGCCTCACTTTACAACTCTTAAACGTATCATTCGATACGTTAAGGGCACTCTTGATTATGGATTACATCTCTACCTCTCTGCACCGACCAGGTTGATATTATACACGAATGCCGATTGGGCAGGTTGTCCAGACATGTGGCGTTCGATGTCCGGCTACTGTGTGTTCTTAGAAGACAATTTTATATTGTGGTCCAGTGTCCCTTACGTAAGTCTTTTATTGTCACGACCCGACCCGATGGGCCGCGACTAACCGTCCTAATGACGTCAT
Source organism: Anisodus tanguticus (assembly GCA_034509755.1). Classification (NCBI taxonomy): domain Eukaryota; kingdom Viridiplantae; phylum Streptophyta; class Magnoliopsida; order Solanales; family Solanaceae; genus Anisodus; species Anisodus tanguticus. The sequence continues at coordinate 61,470,026 of CM067539.1, forward strand.
TATACTAACCTGTCACACATAATCCAACTAACACTTAATGAGTCTGAAATCCGGCAGCATAACACTGCAACAACAACATGAGTCAGGGTAGGCAAGCCGATAAGGCCGCCTTTACCCCCGAATGTACCTGTCTCCTGAGGAGTCACAACTAGCCAATATAACATAACAAGCAAGTCGACAAGGCTGCCACCAGATAGTAACGTATATACATGGGAACACCCCAACACAGAATACAATAACATGACTGACCAAAACATAGTCATCACCCTTACATAAGTACAACCCACAACTGTCTACAGACCTCTATAAGAAGGACAACGACATATGAAGGGACAAGGCCCCGTCGTGCCCCTAAATACAAACATAAGTCTAAAAGAGGTTCGGTACCAAAATAACAAAGCTCTGGATCAAAGGAGCTTCCCAACCTGCTGAGTAGGAACCTAGGCCTGAGGTTCACCAAATTGAAAACATGTACATGTGGGCATGAAACGCAGCCCCCCGAGGAAAGGGGGTCAGTACGAAATAATGTACTGAGTATGTAAAACATGAAGCTGTAAAAGAGATCATAAGTAGCCAACAAAAAACAGGAGATCAGTATAAAAATCAGGATCCAAATCCAACTGAGCCATAAACCATAAAAGTCAGTTGTGCCTTATAAAAATGAGATTCAAGTCAAGAAAACATGAATGCCTGTCCATATACATATATATACCTATAACGTAACCCGGCCCACTAATGCGGGACTCAGTGGAATCATATCATAACCCGACCCATGCTGGAACTCGGTAAAGTCATATCTCATCTATGGATCCATCCTATGTAACCCGACCCTCTAGTGAGGGTCTCGGTGAAAAAAATGCAAGGTTGTGCACGAACATAACCCGACCCGGGACTCGGTGAGGTGAAGTAGTAACACTTAGCATGAGTAGATATCATGAGTAACCATATGCAAGTAAAAATTATCATTTGACTCTCAATAAAATTATTATAATAATATCATAATAAACTCTTTGCTGAAAATCATAGGCACTTCTCATAACAATCCTCTTTAGGAATTAAACTGTATAAGAATCAAGTACGTCCGCCGTACTTTCATTAAATCATGCCAAAAGAAAGAAGTAAGGGTTTCACATACCTCGTAGACGAATTAATCAACTCAATATTAGAGTACGTCTCGTTTTAGAACTTCAACCTATAATAATGGTAATATGTTCGTCAATTCTATGATTACTAGCATACTTTATATCGAATAACGACTTCTTATTCTATAAAAATTCGGGCAGCACTTCCCCTGTTTATACATGTTTCCACAACTTCCAAACGAGGCTAATAACATCAATAACCAAGCACCAATTAAGGGCACAACCAAAACAACAATAAAGAGAATTTACACACCCACTTCTCAAGTAAATTTAGCCTCTTAATCCACATTAAAAACAGTCCATGTTCCAACAACAACGAGGGTAGAATGTGAAGCCTTTCTACGCCTTTATTCCTTTAGGACTTACATTAGCAATTACCACACTTAAACATGCATAATGGTAACTAAATTTTCAGCATTATAACACCAAAAAACAGTCCCTAAAACAGTCCATATACATCACAACATGTCCAACAATTTCATGCAAGTTCTTGGCCACAACATGTCATAATTCCATAACTCTTATCTTAACTCCTAAAATCCAATTTCGTATTTCAATACTTCCATATAACTAATTCCAACTAAATATCAATGTTTCCTTTCAATTTCATCATGCAATTAGTGACAATAATAACAACAATAACCAACGAATCCAATAACACCAAAATCTGTCCTAAATTGGCAACTAGCCCAAAATTGTCACATGCAACGCTTAAATTCCAATTTCTCCTTAACACAAATTCATTACCTTAATTCTAACAACATGCATTCCAATTATATCATAGAAAGAAGAATTTTATACCTCAAATTCGTCCCAAAATAGTCCGCAATTTTCTGCCCACTGTTTGTCCGAAAATCCCCACTATTTTCGTATTTCTATCCCTTTCTTGTTCACTTCTTCAACTCCAATTGACATGCAAGTGTTCTACAATGTTAAGCCCTCATCCCTACACGTTTTTCTTCCAAAATTTCATCCCAAAAATCTCAAATTTCGGGGCAGATTTTCGGCCAGCAGTGGCTGTTTTGCCACTGTTTTTGCCACTATTTTTGGTGTTGTTTTGGCTTCCAATTTTTGGTGAAAAATATAGTCTAAGAAGAGGAGATAAAAACCTTAAATTTGGTTATGGGTGGAGGGTGATTTTCGGCTGAGTTTAGAGGAGAGAATGAGAAGAGAGTTTTTTTTTTGTTTAAGTTTAGAAAGAAGATGAAGAGGTAAGTGTAGGTTTATAAAAAAAATCTGATCTTTCCTTTTTACACTTTGGCCCCCAAGTTCTTCAATTAATAAATTTTAAACCCACTTCTTTTAATTCCCGAGAATTTCATAAGCCTCGTATCCTCAATGTCATAATTTTATAATATAATACTATTCCATAACGGGAATATACAATTATTGCTATAAGTATCCAACGTCACCCTTATTGTGACCAACATCTTTTCGGAATCACATCCTCTTGTATACTAATTTCCGGATTAGCATATATAAATATACTCTATATCCAAGATTTGAATCTTACCTCCTTAATTACGTCCTCTAATTATTGTCTTAAAATTACGAGGTGTAACATTTATGGTCTACTGTGATAACATTTCTGCGGTCTACCTATCTCATAACCCGGTTCAACATCAGAGAACCAGGCACATTAAGATGGATATACATTTTGTTCGTGAGAAGGTTGCTATAGGTCATGTTAAGGTGTTGCATGTGCCTTCTTCGTACCAATATGCTGATATTTTCACAAAGGGTCTTCCTCGGCAGCTGTTCATCGACTTCAGATCCAGTCTCAGCGTCCGGCCTCCTCCCGCTCCGACGAGGGGGTGTATTAGTGAACATTACAATATATTCACCATATAATTTGTAATTAATAGTAGTATATAATTATGGTAAATATAGGATCTTTATTCTATTAGGTTTCAATATTATCACACTATATATATTGGTATTAATGAGAAAGACTCCCCAAGGGAGATTAATACAATTTTAAAATAATGATGTAGACTTTTATGGACATGTTGGTTTAACTAGTACTCTCTCAGTCTTAAATTATTTGTCATGTTTCTTTTCTACAATCGTTTTAAGAAAAAATTAATTAGGAAGAGTTTTGACTATTTTACTCTCATTTATGTCTTAAAATATAATTTCTCTTCATTAAATATTTGCTCTATTGAGGTGTTTGTAGTCTTTAAAAGCAATTACTACTAAGAAGAAAATGAGAAAAGAATAATTAATTTTATCTTGAACTTCTAAACTGACATATAATTTGAGATAACTATTTTTTGGATTCACGATAGATAATTTAGGACGGAGGGAGTACATGGTAAATTAGATTAAGTTACTACTATACCATTTCCCGTATAGAAACTTCATTAAGATTAATATTTACCCGTAAAATGGTACAATTGAATTTGTATACGTGGTCAAGGACAAGTGGATCTCAAGTGACACGTTAGATATGAATTCTAAATAAATTATGCTATAAATAAATAATAACGAAACAAGACAAAGTAAAGCTTAGCCTTAGCCTTCTAATAGCTTCGGGGCAAAGTGATTGTAACTTATATGAAAGCATAGAAATCAAGAGAATAATAAATATTTTGTAATAGCTAGAATCTAATAGGTTACAATGAAATGAAGTGTCCTATTTATACATGAGCTACACGGGTACACAGTCCACGAAATATGCCCTCATAAATGCAGGAGAATAAATATTGTAATAATTGGACAATCAATCTCTCAATAAATGTCATTAAAAGGTTTAAAGAAGTTGCATGACCGATTTTGGTAGCAGTCATTTGTTACAATGCAAACGACTCTTAGCCTTCTTTATTACCAGTATTGGCCCTGCTCGTGTCACTCCCGGTACCGTGTATACCAAACCAGTAACATTATAATCTGACGTAGGTCTGACTCAGCCTCATGCACCACGTGTCATACCATAATTCGTACAACTGTCTTATACGAATGCTCTATACAGATAGTTCTTGCACTTTCTGGTCGTAACTCTTGTACAACCGGGAAGTGGATTTGACATATCAACCAATCGACACTCTATGTTCTAGCGAGAACCTCCGAAGAATGTTGTCCACATATTTTGATGATCCAATCATCACCTTAATAAAATGATGGCACCTTTTCGACTTCTCTTGAATTTACGGAAGACCTGTAGAGTAATGATGAGGCGTGCCCTAATTTGACACTCATGTGCTGCCGTTGGTTGGTATTCAACACATCCTTCTTTCAAACGATGCCACCACTTCTTCACTTATATATACTCCACCAGCTTGAGGGTTTATCCATTCATCTCATATTTTCACAAAAACATCCTCGACTTTCTGATTGATATCTTTCTGTTTACCATGAACTTAACTAACCCCTTCCAAATGCAGCAACATTTTTTCTCACATGAAAAACCCTAACCCTCAGGCAGGGACCTCTTCCAACCAAAACCCTTCGATTTCTTCTATTTTACCAAAGACATGGTGTTTTACTCATGATCTCCGAGAAAAGAAAACTTCCAAGGTCCTACCCGGTGCTAGAGATACCCCCACCGGTGACTTCAAAACCTAAATCACTATCAATATTCTATCAATGATGAAGTCCGATTGCGGTTGGGAAACGATTGAAGTCCTAATTTCCACTAATGAGGAAAGGATTACCTCTTACAAAGAAGGGTATTCTTACGTTTATACTTATCCCTTTTCTATGAAACTCTAGGACGAGATTGACAATGTCATTCTAGAATTCTACTGTCGGTACAAGGTATGCATAGATCATGTGGGCCCTCATATCTGGAGGGCGGTCACATGACTCTAGCACTTAGCTCGGAAAGCCAAAGTAGAATTCACTTTGGACCACCTGATTCGTCTTTATTCTTCGCACAATTTCCTTGACGGAGTTATCAATTTGCATCACCAAGGAAGCAAGACCATTCTTGCCATTCTTGATAACGACCGTGATCGAGGCTGGACAAAAAGATATGTTATTTTTCAAACTGCCGATCCCCCGACAACAACTGCCCAATCCCAGAGTGATGGAACCGCCACCGTAAGTTTGCTTTTACGATGTCCTTTTTCCTAAGAAGTCTATTTGCTCTTTTGACCGAGTTAAATTCTTTCCTTTAGCCAGCATATGGGAGCCTACGAACATAGACAACCTTGGGATCTGGGTTCAGAAGATCCTCAATGTATTCACCCTAGAACTCCAGACTTGGTAAAAACTTGCTCTGAAAAAAAATGGGTACCCCACCACCACGGTATACACCATAATTCTCGCTTCGAACTCATGTACTTATTTTTTGACCTTTCAACAAATTTGTTCTTCTTGTTGCTAAGGCTCTCCAAATCAACAAACACCGCTCCCTGAAGAGGAAATTACTAACCTGGAAGTGGATGCTCTCTTTATTCAAGAATCCCGTGAACGGAAAAGGCTACAATGTGAATCTTCAGCTAGCCCCCGTATGAGGCAAAAATATTTGAAAAAGAACACCCCTGATCACTCTAACCGAACTCCTTCCAACAACGTCGATTTAACGGTTGGTTCTTTCCCTGTGGTAGACTTGGATGAGGAAGGTCCAAATGGATAACAACCTTTGGAAAGAAGGCAAAATGAAACCCCCATACTTTTTGCTGAAATAAAAGTCGCCAGCCATGGCACCGGTTACACCAATGCCTCATTTTCCCCTGTAAGCACCATTGCACATCAGCCCCTGCACGCACTAACCAACACCACTCACCCTTCGATTAATAAAGCTCCTGGGTCTCCATTCATGCTGAACATGGTTCAAGAAGAAGATAATGAAATTCCTACTTCCCAGACTGGGTTTCTTCTTCACATAATACCCAGCCCCGGTAGCTCAGCCTGCAGCATTTCGAACCGCCACCTTTCAACTCCGTGCCGACTGCTATCTTTATTCTAAATCCAATGGAGTGGCTAATTATATGAAGTATGTGGCATTGAAAAAGGACAAGAGGAAGGCTCGTCGGGTGTCCTCCGAATGCGTAATCAATGAAGGGATGCATGCTGCAGCCAAGGTATCATTCTTTTCTCATCCGTTCATATTTTATTTATCACCGCGTAACCTCCTCTGATAATTATGCCCATTTTCCAGGCCAACTTCCTCTGTTACGAAGGGATTCAATGCATGATCGAAGAAAAAGCCACCCTGCAAACTGAAAAGGACAACGTCGTTCACCAGCTGACAGTAGCAAATGTGAAACTTACCAAAGTTGACGAGCTATGTGGCAAACTTAAGCATCTAAAGGAAAAGAAAGAAGCCTATAGGCAACATGCTACGTTACATGAGGATCAAGCCTGAGATTGGCAGAAAAAATAGAATGAGGCATCAGACACTATGTCAAATCTGATGATGCGCTTCTATGGCCTTGAGACTGATGTAGGATCCTTCTCCGAATGTCTCCAAATTAAAGAAATAGAAATAGAATCTCTAAAGAAAGAGAGCGAGTCCTTGAGGTCCCATCTTCCTGCTTCTATTGCTCAGAAAGAGAGCGAATCTCTAAAGAAATTATTGAGTTGACTCGAGCAAACGAACTCCTTCATACTATCGGCACCGAGCTTACTCAAGTCATTCAAGTTGTGGAGGAAGAAGTCCAGGACATAGGCTTTAGAGTCATTGAAGATCGGGCTCATCAACATTGATGAGGAGATTATTAAGGCTCAACAGCTAGAAATGGCCTCTACTGACAGCCCCATTTGCTCCCTACCCATAGAAGAAGACAGTGCTTCATCCGGGGGCTGAAGATGATGAAGTCCTCCCGAATGCTGAAGCTCTTTACTCCCCCGAGCATGGACTTTCTGCCTTTAATAATGTACTTGGTGCATCAGCCTCATTCAACCCCTACTTCTCAGAATTTGTTGGAAACACCAAGAACATCCCTGGCGGACCATGGGGCGGACATGTCATAACCTTTCACGTGGATTTTTATTTCGGTGTTTTATTATTATTTTTACCGGATCACTTTTGGGTCCAGTTAGTAACTTTTTATATCCGGTCTGATTTCAATCTGGAAGAATATGAATAAATCGATTTCACTTCTGCAATTCCGCCTCAAAGTTTTCACTCTTAATTTATTTTCATAAGCAAGCATTAGTTCAGACTTCATTACTTTACTTTTTGACCCGGAACCTAGCTTTGTGGTTCTCTTTATCAGAATAGGTTAAGATTTGAAGTTTACAAACTTTCCAATAACCTTAATTAAATTTCAAAGATGTATTTTTATTTTCATCCTTTAACTAGGCCTCTTATGGCCTCCAAAGTTAGTTTCGGACTTAACTTGTCTCCGAACAACTTAAAACTCCGACACCTCTGGTACCTAGAGCCTTAACTTTTTGTTAAGGTTTTAATAAGGGAGGGACCTTATTTTTAATGGTGCTGTAGAAAAATATGTCTCCTGTTCATTATGGCATGGAATATTCAATATGTTAATATAATAACATAGTTTTCATGCTCGTGACGACAAAAATTTATTAATCATAAAAGGAAATTTTTATTGATTCATTTGCCTTACAACTGTGAAGACAATTGCAAAAATAATTCGGTTGTCATCTAGTGTGGTAAATCCTATTACATATAGTTTGAATATCCGGGCAGTCCCCATCATCTGGGAAGTCCCTAGTATCGGTGCTCCTTAGAAGCGTTAAAATTTCAAAATCTTCACTCAATTCCGAGTGTGTATGGCCCCCCAATATCTGAGACTTCATCATATGAAGACTTGGATACTGGACAACTCTTCCTCGGTAGCAAGATCATGAACATGCTTATATCGTAATGCTGCCTCATTAAAAACCTTGCCGGAAAAATCCAATTGGAATAGAAACTGGTTGAAGGGAAAAATAGTGTAGTGCATGCTCAAACCTACTACACATAGTACTTCTTCAAGTGACTTACATTCCAATTGTTAGGAAGTATATTACCTTGTTGGTCATCTAGCTGATAATCTCTTTCACCAGCAATACCGGTTGCAGTATATGCTCATTCCCAGTTTGCTCCTAGCTTTCCAGTATTATGCTCTCAGGTACTTTGATTGACTCTCTGGAGCACTAAGTCCCCGAGTTTGAAGTGTTAGAGATTTGTGCATCGGTTGTAGTAACGCTCCATTGTTTGCTTTTGGGCTACCATCCGGACGTATGCTAAATCTTAACGTTCCTCAAGAAAATCCAGGTGTAAAGACATTGACTCTGCATTTGATTCCTCCTCGTCCCGGAGATATCTCAAGATGGGAGTTTCAACTTCTACCAGGACCAGAGCTTCTACACCGTAAACCAGGGAAAATGAGTTTCTCTAGTACTCTTTTTTGTCGTGGTTCGATATGCCCATAAAATCTCATGTAACTTGGATGGCCAGTTTCCTTTTGAAGCCTCTCTCTTCAAATTCTGGTAACTTGGATTGTTTATTTGCACTGGGATGGTAAGGAGTAGAGGTGATCCGCTTGATGTTTAAGTCATCTAGGAACTTTGTGACCTTGGCTCCGATAAAATTCTGGCCATTATCACAAGCTATCTCCTTAGGGATGCCAAAACGACAAATAATATGTTGCCAAATGAAGTCCTTCACCTCTTTCTCCCATATTTTTACATAAGCTACAACTTCAACCTATTAAGAGAAATAGTCAGTCATAAAAATAATATGACATACTTGTCCTGGTGCCGCTGGCAGAGGTCCGACAATGTCCATCCCCCACTTAATAAACTGCCATGGGGATACTACCAGATGCAATTCTTCTCCCAGTTGGTGTAACAGTTGTGCATGGCGCTGACACTTATCACATTTTCACACAAATGCCTTAGTATCTTCCTCGATCTGGGGCCAATAGTAACCGGCCCTCATGAGCTTCCTCATTAGGGATTCTGCTCCTAAATGATTTCCACAAATGCCTTCATGGACTTCTCTCATCATGTAATCTGCTTCATCGTAGCCTATGCACCGGGCTAGGGAATCATAAAAGCACATGCAGTAAAGTTTTTTGTCTACAACCCAATACTGGGCAACCTTGGTCCTCAAAGCTATGGATGCCTTTGGGTCCTCAGGAAGCTTGCTATGCATGAGATAATCCAAGAAGTCATTTCTCCAGTCCCAAGTTAGGCTGTTTGAGTTTATTTCATCGTATCCAACATAATCCAGCGCTGAATGCAATAACTGAACAACCGACTCGATTTTAGAACCCTTAGCCTCTGTGCTAGAATCTAAGTTTGCAAGTGCATCCGCCACTATGTTTTCCTCCCGGGGTATATGCATCACTGTCCATTCTTATAAATAGAACAACAACTTCAAAGCTTTTTCAAGGTATCTCAACATTTGCTCTTCTTTGGCCTCGAACACTCCATGGACTTGGTTTACTACCAGCAGCTAGTCACATTTGACTTCAATGATTTGTGAACCTAGTCTCTGGGATATTTCTAAACTGCAATCGAAGCCACATACTTCGCTTCTTGTTAGTCAATGGTACACTATGTACTGCGTGCCTTAAACTTCACCAGTGAGAGTTCACAGTACAACACCCACATCGATCCCCTTGACGTTGGAGCCACGATCTGTGTAAAGCATCCAGATCTCAGGGGCAGTTCCCGAGACCAAGATAGCCTCCTTTTCCGCTTGTGAAGTTACTCCCAGACTGAAATTGGCCATAAAATGGACTTGCGACTTTATTGCAGTCCGGGTTCTATATTCAATGTAAAATTCACTTAATTATACCGCCCATTTATCCAAGCGCTCGAATAGTTTGAGCTTATGCTACACATTTTTAAAGAAAAAATTGTTACTATGGCAATTAGATGGTATTGAAAATAAGGTCGAAGTTTTCGCGATGATATTACTAAGGCAAAAGCCAATCTTTCAAATAGCAGGTACTGGGTCTCGGCCCCTGAAATTACCCTACTTACGTAGTATATAGGAAATTATGTACTTTTTTTTATCCCGTACTAGCACTGCACTTACCGCAACCTCCGAGACTGCTAAGTATATAAGTAGTTGTTCTCCGTCCTTTGGCTTTGACATGAGCGAAGGACTGGACAGGTAAGTCTTCAGATCCCTTAAGGACTGCTGGCACTCAGGTGTCCATACAAAGTCGTTCTTCTTTTTTAGAAGTGAGAAGAACCTGTGGCATTTTTTCGACGATCGGGATATAAATCTGCTTAAGGCCATCACATGACCGGTCAACCGCTGCACTGCTTTGACATCCTCTTATACGTCCGGTATATCTTCGATAGCCTTTATTTTATCAGGATTTATCTCGATGCCCCTCTGGGAAATAAAAAAACCAAGAATTTATCGGAACCAACCCTGAAGACATACTTCTCGGGATTTAGCTTCATATTGTACTTTCTTAGCACCTCAAACGTTTCTTGCAAATGACTTAAATGGTCTTCTGCATGAAGACTCTTAACAAGCATATCGTTTATATATACTTCCATTATTTTACCTATTTATTTTTTGAACATTTTATTCACTAACCTTTGATATGTGGCCCCGGTATTTCTCAGTCCAAAAGGCATAACGTTGTAGCAATAAGTACCAAAAGTAGTTAGAAAAGATATTTTTTCTTGGTCTTTCGGGTGCATCCTTATTTGGTTATACCCGGAATACGCATCGAGAAAACTCATTATCTCATGTCCTACCATAGCATCGATCATCTGATCAATGTTCGGTAGCGAAAATGAGTCTTTAAGGCATGCCTTATTTAAATCCTTGTAATCAATACACATTCTAAATTTATTTCCCTTTTTAGGTACTACAACTATGTTTACTAACCAATACGGGTATTTTACCTTCCGGATTGATCCTATATTGAGTAGTTTAACTACCTCTTCCTTAACAAACTTATTACGGAGTTCGGCTATCGGTCATTTTTTCTGTCGTACCGGAGGGAAGCTGAGATCGAGGCCCAACTTATGAGTTGTGACTTTTGGAGGAATGTCTGTCATATCTTCATGAGACCATGCGAAGCAATCAATGTTAGATATAAGATATTTAAGAATTAAATCCCTGAGCTCTGGGTCAATTTGGTGCCCAGGTATACCTTCCTATCAAGAGTTTTCGGATGTAGTGTGATCTTCTCCAATTCCTCTACAGTGGACTTGGTGGCATCTGATTCATCCGACACCTGAAAGTATCTGAGTACTTGATGCCGATCTGAAAAATCCTCTTCCGGATAGGCTGATACTATTTCTACTAGCAAAACCTGGCAATCTTTTTTTGGTATCAACTCCGCTCCCTGTAATTGCTATTTGGGATTTACTTCCACCTCTAGTTCATCTATGGTGTACATTTTCCTGCCAGTGGGTTGTTCACATCGAATTTACTGAATCACTTTTGGTGCAGGGAATTTCACCAACTGATGCAATGTTGACAGGACCACCTTCATGTCATGTATCCACGGTCTCCTAAATATTACATTGTACCTCATGTCCCCATCGAGGACGTAGAACTTCATCACTTTAATAACTCACATTGCGTCCACTGGTAGGTCCACTTCCCCCTTTATGGTCTCACTTGATTTATTAAAACCTGAAAGGGTTCTGGCACCCGGAACTAACTTATCTGTCATATTCATTTCTTATACAACCTTTAGCCTAATTATATTAGTTGAGCTCCCGGGATCAATTAGAAATTTTTTCACTTGGAAGCAGTTGATAGGCACCGCGATCACCAGTGCTGTGGGAAAAGAATACATCGGCTATGTATTTTTTAGTGAACATGATAGCCGCTGTGAAAGATGTGACGACAATCATTGACCCACCATATATCATGTTACATTGGGTGGAGCAGCCGGACTAGGTTTACCTTCTGTGCGTGGTCTCCACTCATAATTTTTCTGAGCTTTCTCGCTCAAATATTCCCGAAGATGGCTCTTTCTTAGCATTCCTGCCACCTCTTCTCATAAATATCTGCAATCCGTAGTTTTGTGTCCGTAAGTGCCATGGAAATCACATTAGACGGACTGGTCTCTTTTACTCGGATCAGACTGCAGTGATTTTGGCGGTCGAGATGCCTGATGAGTTCTTAACACCGCCACCATCTGTTCTTCATCGATATTGAAATTGTATTCAGATAATTTCGGATATCCGGCACCCTTAGATAAATTACCTTTCTCAGAATTCACCAATCCTTGATTATCGGAAATCTTGTCCCCCTCCTTGATTTTCGGTGGGAGGATAAGGTTGATAACAGTTTTTTGAGAAATTTCCTTTCTCTAACTTTATGAAGATACTTCCGGCTTTAGTTCCGAGCATATCATCCTCAATCCGGATCTTGGACTCATACCGGTGTGCACGTCTTCCTAAGTCGTAGCCTGGAATTCCAAAAGATGTTATTTGAGCTTTCATGAAGCATCTGAACTTGAAGGATTCAAACCCTTCGTGAAGGCCTTTGCAGCCCATTCATCCGGGACTGCAGGTAGTAGCATCTGTTCCTTCTGGAACATGGTAACAAAGTCTCTAAGGAGATCTGTCTCTCCCTGTGGAATGCAGAAGATATCCGCCTAGCGTGTCTTCACCTTCCGAGCCCCCGCATGAGCCTTTATGAATATGTCGGCAAGTTGGGCGAAAGAACTAATAGAATGCTCAGGGAGTTGTGAATACCATGTCAGAGCTCCCTTAGCAAGTGTTTCAGTAAATTTCTTGATCAGAACCGATTCTATGTCGTATTCTCTTAGATTATTTCCTTTCACGGTCGTAGTATAGGCCATGATATGCTCATATCGATCAGTAGTTCCATCATAGTTAGCCATGAAAGGCATTTTAAACCTGTTGGGGATCAATTCAGGAACATCCTTTGTCTTATACGCTAATTGAATATACTTCTTTGCATCTGGGCCGTCAACTACGGGAGTAGCCCCCGGTATCTGACTGAACTGGTGTCAAAACTCCTGTGCAGTTTTTTCTGCCTTCTCTACATTAGTATCAACTTTGTTAGTCATTCCTTCATGAATTTCAAAACCTTTTCATGGAATGAGTTTTTAGGGATTTCGCTCTCTGAGCCATTATTTGCATAACTGCCTTGATCATCACCAGTTATTCCCTGTCCATCACTGGTTTCTCCATGTGTATTTGGTGGGGGAACCGGTCCTCCTATTGGAATACTGCCATATTTTTAGACATGAACTCCTCTTGAAACCGCTTCAAATGCTCCAACTATTTGTTCATTGCAGCATTCTGCGCTCGAAGATTCTGTATGGCTTCTTCGGGGGTTTCATCATTGGGAATATCATCATATTGACCTTCTTCTGAAGTGACTTTGTATGTATGCGTTGTGTCTCTGGGCGTTGTGATTCCTCTTGTCAAACCATCCTACCCCAGATTGCTTGTGTTGTCTCCGATGTTACCCACTCATGTCATCTGTCCGATATGAATAAAGAATAAGACTTTAAGGAAAATTTTGATTAGTAGAGGGATCACTTGTGACACCACAATTGTTCATGCCCCACGGTGGGCGCCAAACTATTTACTCGTAAAACGGTACAGTTGAATTTGTATACGTGGTTAAGGACATGTGGATCTCATGTGACACGTTAAATATAAATTCTGAATAAATTATGCTATAAATAAATAATAACGAAACAAGACAAAGTAAAGCTTAGCCTGAGCCTTCTGACAGCTTCTGGACAAAGTGATTATAACTTATATGAAAGCATAGAAATCAAGATAACAGTAATAAATATTTTGTAATAGCTAGAATTTGATGGATTACAATGAAATGAAGTGTCCTATTTATACATGAGTTACACGGGTACACTACCCACAAAATATGCCCCCATAAATGTAGGAGAATAAATGTTGTAATAATTGGACAATCAATCTCTCAATAAATGTCATTAAAAGGTTTAAAGAAGTCGCATGACCAGTTTTGGTAACGGTCGTCTGTTATGATGCAAACGGCTCTTAGCCTTTTTTATTACCGGTACCAGCCCTGCTCGTGTCGCTCCCGGTACCGTGCATACCAAACTAGTAATATTGTAATCTGACGTGGGTCTGACTCAGTCTCATGCTCCACATGTCATACCATAATTCGTATGGCTGTCTTATACAAATTTTGCCCTATACACTTAATTTGTTTTTGTAGAAATTACATCAATTCCAAAGGTTGAACATTTTCACCAAAAAATGAAGTTACTACTTTCTTTCGCCAAATTTTTTTTCCAAACAAAATCTTTTTTTTTTTCAAAAATTCAAAACCTTACTTAGTAAAACTCAAACACACGCAACCTTAATTAACCTTTGGAAAAAATTTCATTTTTCCTTGAAACTTTCCTTTTTGTTTAATGGACGAATATATTATTTCTTTGAGAAGTATTTTTTAAAAGCACAAAATATTTCTTGGAACTTAGCTCAATATATATACATAACAATTACTTTAAATAGTATTTTGTTTTATTAAAAGCACAATTTGGACTTTGCTCAATATAACAATTACTTTTGAACAGGAGTAGTATTTTGTTTTATTAAAAGCATAAAATATTTCTTGGACGACTTTACTAATATAACAATTATACTTTGAATAGTATTTTACTAAAAGCACAAAATATTTCTTGGACTATTGCTCAATAAGTAACAATTCAAGCACACAACAATGTGGTCAACGTGGTTTTATATTTCACAAAAGACTTTCCTTATTAAATTCTAATGTACTTAGACAAGGTCAATTTCCATGTTCCTCACAAGTCACAAATATGCCTTATGTTCCATTATTAGCACCAATTGGAAGAATCCTCTTTCCATATTATTGTTCCTTTGAATTGCCTTCCAAGAAAGTCATCAATTGGACAACTATAAATACCCATAGGCCTTTCTCCCTTTCCCTCCAAGCAACTACCAAAAAACAAGTCATTTATAATTCTCTCTATTTAGTACCGAAGTTCAATTAAAACTCATTATTTCCAGTTTTTCTTGTTCTTTATCTCTATTTTTACAACAATGGTTCTATCGAAAATTTCCTCTGAATCTGATGTTTCTATACACTCCACTTTTGCTTCTCGCTATGTTCGAACTTCCCTTCCACGGTAAGTACTATAAACAATTTCGAAATCAGAAATTTCGTGAAGGGTATTCAAGGTTTAATATATATATATATGTATAATGTTCAGAGACGTATCCAAAATATTGATTTGACGGGTTCAATCTTTATGTTCTTACTACTGAACCTATTATACATTTGAATTATGTGTTTCAAAAACTTTTTTTATTAGAAATTTTAGTATTTTCACATATATTTCTATATTCTTCATCGGAAACGTTGGATACAGAAGCACCCATTACTTATATTTTCCATCTGCCAGTGATAACTTTTAGGGTGTTCAAGCTTTTGTATCTGCTCATATAGAGGGGCTTATTAGCCAGTTAAACTGGTTTAAGCATCTTTTAATTTATACATGCGTTGGTGAATATTTAGGGGTCGTTTGGTAGAGTGTATAAGAATAATGTTGAATTAGGTGTGTTAGTAATGTTGACATTAGTTATGCAATGATTATTTTTTATCCACCGTTTTGTTTGGTGTATTAGAATTAACATGCATTGCATAATTTCTAAAAATAATTGATTGTTTACAAAAATATCCTCCATACTATACTATGTGAGGGACTTTATGGTAATTATGTCTTTAACCATGTTTATGCATACATTAAAACCCATTGCATTGCTAATACCATAGTTTTCTATGCATTAGTTATGCATAGGATAATACCAAATAGAGTGTCATTAGTTATATATAGGTTGAAAAAATGTACCAAATAAGATATTATTAATACACAAAACTAATACATGCATCATTTTATCTAATGCATCCTACCAAACTACCCTTTAAAGTGCTTATAACCCAAAATCAGATAAAAGCAACCAACTTAATTTGGTCAAAATCTTCTTGTTTTAAACTTTTAATTACAACATTTTTGTTACTTTAGGTTTGAGATGCCGGATAATTCGATACCAAAAGAGGCAGCATACCAAATAATTAATGATGAGTTGATGCTTGATGGGAACCCAAGGCTGAACTTGGCATCA
This sequence comes from Anisodus tanguticus, assembly GCA_034509755.1. NCBI lineage: Eukaryota > Viridiplantae > Streptophyta > Magnoliopsida > Solanales > Solanaceae > Anisodus > Anisodus tanguticus. The sequence goes on from CM067539.1 coordinate 61,486,171, forward strand.
TTTGTTACAACATGGATGGAGCCAGAGTGTGATAAGCTTATGATGGCTGCCATTAACAAGAACTATGTTGACATGGATGAATACCCTGTTACCACTGAGCTTCAGGCAATTTCTCATCTCTTCTCTCAAACATTATCATTTTGGATTTAAATTGTATCAACTTACAATTACAGGTAAATTCATAATTTAAAATTTATGGGTTTTGAATTCTTGAACATGACGGTTTACTAGGTTTGAAAAGTGATATTTTTTTGTATAAATATAAGGTGTAGACTAAAATTACTGGATTCTGCCAACCCGTGATGTAAATCCACCTCGGCTGACATTATAACGTTTTTTCCCACTATTAATGTATTTTATTATGTTATAATAGATTATTTACCATTTATTTTAATTACCACTTAGTATTATTAAATAAAATTACTTGAAATTATTACATAAATACATATAACTTAAATTCAAATAGTTTATTGTGTTTTTCTGCTTCTAATACTTTAAGCATCATGTTGTTAGGAAAACAGGGGGAAACATAACTATTTTTTTGTGTGTTAGTACATTGATATCATTATTTCTTAAACTAATGGGTGTCTGAAAGAAATGATTCATGGAGTCTCTCGTTGGATTAATCTTTTGGTCAAATTTTGTTGACAAGAAAAGGTTTAAAGTGGGGTCAAAGTGTCAATAAAAGAACTTTAGATTGACTTTTATAAGTTTGACGGCCCCCAATACGCGGAAAAGCAGATGGCCTACGGTTGTATTTTAAAGCGAGGGCCTTTTATGTTCTATTAATTAATTAATTCACGTTGCTTATTTGATCAATAGAAAATTTTGCAATATAGAAATCAGAATATTTAGTAAAAGTTGTTCCTTTTACGTGATTTAAATAATATCCAAAAAAAAAAAAGAAGCACCTTGGATTTTGATTGACAAATTAATTCTCCTCAAATTAAATATGATGAATTTTTTTGAACGGATTACACAAGATATGTTGTTATTGTTGGATTCTTTGGATGGATGACCAAATAAGTTTAGAAAAAAAATGGATGCAACTCCAAATCATAATGTTAGACGCATAAAGTAGTTATACCAATTCAATGAGTAAATGACACATGATTATATATACACTTTATTACTAAATCATGTAAATTAATGCATGACGTATATCTTTCATACAATTATTTATCACTTAATCATAACTAGATGATTGTATATTTTCACTTTCATTTTTAACTGCTAAATTAAATTGCTTAACTCTATGTAAACACCAAATACGGGTTAATTTTTATCATTAATTGATATATATTTTCAACGTAATTTATTCTTTAATCATGATAAATTGGTGTGATTTGGTACAACATCCGGTGCTAAACCAAAATTCAAGTAAAATATGATTTCTTAGGTACCAAAACCAAAATTCACTTAATTATTTTACTAGGATAATTCTAATGTAATCCCATAAATGGGGTCTGACGAATATTTAAGTTATTATATGTTACATAGCTCAACATTATATGTCATAGTTCTCTTGAGCCGAGGGTCTTTCGCAAACATCTTCTCTACCTCTCTACCTCTCAATGTAGGGGTAAGGTCTGCGTATACTATACCCTCCTCAGACCTCACTTGTGGGATTATATTAAGTATATTATTATTATTGTTGTATGTTATATAGCACAACATTATTAATAAATAAATATGTAAATTGCAGAATCGGTGCGTGAACATGATAGCGCGTTTATTCAACGCGCCACTGGAAGAGGAGGAAACAGCAATAGGTGTGGGCACAGTGGGCTCATCAGAGGCCATAATGTTGGCGGGCCTGGCATTCAAGAGAAATTGGCAAAACAAACGCAAAGCTGAGGGCAAGCCTTATGATAAGCCCAATATTGTCACTGGTGCCAATGTTCAGGTTATCATTTTCCTCCTGTCTCTACTACATATACAAATATTGTGACATTTGTTCTTATTTTTAAAAATTACATGAACATAATTTTTGGAACTGATAAAGTAGTATCATCTAACGTCTACAATATTTTCGATAGTGGTCTAACGTTTTCTCATAAGATTTGCAGTTTCCTCAAACGAGATCTTTAAACCGTGGTCTAAGAAATTCATAAATTGTAAAGAAATTAAAAGAGACATTATTAAATGATTGAACCAGTGAAATTTAAGAAACAATACTCCTTTTGTTCCAGTTTATAGGACAACTACTCTTGTATTTGTTCGTTAATAATTTTTAACTTTAAGTTTTTCCATTCCACACTTGATAAGCTTTTTATAACAAAAAAATATTAGGCCATGTTTAAAGAGATTTTTACACTACACAACAAATCACAAAGCTCACAATAAAAAATAACTACAATATTTGTATTTTTTTACAGATTTTACCTAGTATAATTACTATATAATTTGTGTACAATTAGTGTTTATACGTTATACACTTGTTATACACTGACTACGGCTATAAACGGTTACGGCTAGGCGTGTGATTTTTTATTTGGCCGCATGACTAAAATGTTATAAATTTTTATGTTTAAAATCACAAGTTTTAAAAATCTTGATCAGTCCCCATATGCGCATAAACATTTCAAGAACATGTTATATGGATTAAAATTAGTTTTCACCTTTTTGTGCCTATTTTTAGGTGTGTTGGGAGAAATTTGCAAACTACTTCGAAGTGGAACTGAAAGAAGTGAAGCTACGGGAAGGGTACTATGTAATGGACCCAGTCCAAGCTGTGGAGATGGTAGATGAGAACACTATTTGTGTTGCTGCAATTTTGGGTTCAACTCTTAATGGAGAATTTGAAGATGTCAAGCTCTTGAATGATCTTTTAATTGAAAAGAATAAGCTAACTGGGTAAAGTACTTCTACTCTCTAATTATTGATACTCTCCTTGTCCCAATTTATCTGTTATAATAGTCTGTCTTGAAGAAAATGATATTTTTTTATTAAAAATTATTTAATATAGAAGTTCTCATTTTATCTTTAATGATATGACTTGTTGAAATTCTCACCATCACTCGTTTAAATAAAAAGACATGTGGAACTCCCACTACTTCTTTACTCAACTACCAGGTCGAATTCACTGTTTACTTTTCCTAACCTATATACATAGATTATACATTGATTAAACATATATCAAACATGAATTATATATATATATATATATATATTATATATTCACCTACTACTTTTAGCTTAAGCAGTTTGATGGACGACTATATAGATAATTCTTTTTTCTTTCTTAAACTTCATGCCTAGCCAAACAATGTTTCATTTAATGAGACAAGGGAGTACAAATAGAGGCGGAACCAAGATTTGAATTTTATAGGTTCTAAATTTTATATTAAATGTTAGTTACTAGATTCTGAATTTAAATTTTTTGATATATATTTAGTGAATTTCTTAATATAAATACAAGATTTAAATTAAGATTATTTATTTAAGCTGAACCTGTATGTCGGCTTCTAGCTCTCTGAATACAAAGTTTTGTTAACAATGGAAGATTGTTAAATCACAAGAGTATTTACTTACATATAGAAACCAACAAGAAAAGAAATTTGAACTAGTATGAAGAAAAGGTGAAACATATTTTTAATAAAGAATAAAACAATGAATATTTATGATTTTTTTCTTGTTTTGGCAGATGGGACACACCAATTCATGTGGATGCAGCAAGTGGTGGATTCATTGCTCCATTCCTATACCCAGAGTTGGAGTGGGACTTTAGGCTTCCTTTAGTGAAGAGTATAAATGTGAGTGGTCACAAGTATGGGCTTGTTTATGCTGGTATTGGTTGGGTTATTTGGAGGACCAAACAATACTTGCCTGAAGAACTCATTTTCCATATCAATTATCTTGGTGCTGATCAACCAACCTTTACTCTCAATTTCTCCAAAGGTATACTTCAATCTCTTAAGTCCTTATCCTTCATTAAGAAAAAACTAAAACTAGTACATTTTTATCACTAATCGGTCATTAAAGAGTTTGTAGCTAACAATTTGTTTTGATACTTCATCGCTAATTTGTCCCTGAATAGGATTAGTGATAGATTTTGTTGTTTAGCTACAAAAATTTTATGTCGGTAATTCAAGTTTATTTAATAGTGTTTCCTTTGATCTCTCAACTCTTTCTATCTTGAAAAATTACTCTCTCCGTCCCAATTTGTGTGTTGCACCTTCTATTTTAGATTGTCCCTTAAAAAATTGACATATTTTATTTAATGAAATTATTTATGGTCATACAAATTTCTATTGCTTCTTTCAAACTACAAGTTTCAAAAGTCGGGCTTTCTTTCTTTCTTAAGTTTCGTGTCCTGTCAAACACCACTACATAAAATGAGACAAAAAAAATACTTTTTCTTGTCCTATTTTATATGAAAATTGAAGAATCGAGCACTTATTTTTATGTAACTGTGAGTATGTTATAGAATTTATTTCAAAATTTGACAAATCTATGTCCTTATTTGCAATTAAAAATTAGACTTTTCTATCATCATAATTCAAACGTCGTTATTCTTTTTTCTTATATAGAAAGAGTGTTATAGATGTTATTAGAATTATTATAGTTTTGTTCAAGTCTCAATATACTATAACTTTTTTTGTAAATGTAGGTTCAAGTCAAGTCATTGCTCAATATTATCAGCTTATCCGCTTGGGCTATGAGGTAACCCCAAACAAATTATTCATGTGACATTGCTAAATTCAATTAAACATGTGATTCATGATTATAAAATGGTTAATTTTATATTTAATTAACTTTGATAACTTGCAGGGATATCGAAATGTAATGGAGAATTGTCGTGAAAATGCAATTGTGCTAAGGGAAGGACTTGAAAAAACAGGACGTTTCAACATTGTGTCCAAGGATGAGGGTGTCCCTCTGGTGGCCTTTTCCCTCAAGGACAATAGTATTCACAACGAGTTCGAGGTCTCGGAGTCGCTTCGTAGGTTCGGGTGGATCGTCCCGGCCTACACCATGCCAGCTGACGCGCAACACATCACAGTGCTGCGCGTCGTGATCCGAGAGGACTTCTCCCGGACCCTGGCCGAGCGTCTCGTCCTCGACATCGTCAAGGTCCTGCACGAGCTCGACACCCTTCCGGCTAGGTTGAGTGCCAAAATGGAGGAGGCCGGAGAGAATTTGATGATCAAGAGTGGAAAGAAAACAGAACTTGAAGTTCAAAAGGAAGTTACTGATTTTTGGAAGAAGTTTGTTTTAGCTAGGAAAGCAGCTGTTTGCTAGAGAAGAATTGTTGAAGGAATTTAGTAGCTCAATTGGTTGACTAACTGAGATTCACCTTGTTGGTGAGGGTTCGAATCCCACGTTGTAATTCCAACTCCATTTTCCCTTCTCGTATGTAATAAATAAATAAAATAAAAAAGAGTTGCTGAAGGAATAAGTATAACTATTTATTAGTCACAAAATTATGAATTTTCTGTTCTTTTTTGGGTTATTTTCTTCATATATTTCATTTGAGTAACTAACGGAATTTGATCGAAGAGTGATGAGTGTATCATCAATTTTTTATTGTAATGGTAACTTTTTCTTAAAACATACTCTATATATGTTCGTCTTTTTATTCTATTAACTTATATTATGATTGTTATGTTACACTTCTTTTAATTACTTACGTCTTGTGACTTGTGAGACTTTTGATCTTTAAAGAGGTAATTCAAGAAAATGCATGAATGCCAAGCTTGATTTCAAATAAAAATTGAAAGAAATAATTCCCTTGATTATTTTCATTAATTGAAAGGTTATATATACAAGTTACATATTCCTATAATAGGAAAATCCTATTCCTATTCTATTTCTAAATCCTTATTCTACCATAATTCTAACTATACAATTATGGTAAGTGTATAACACTAATTAAGGTAACCTTTACACTACAATATACTACAAATATATATACCATATATACAATATCCTATTGTCACCAAATCTGCAGCACTGGCCTAGAGGCCCATTGCCGAGGCCCAATACAATCTGCAGCACTGGCCGAGAGGCCCACTGCCGAGGCCCACTGCTGCCCATTGCTGCCCAGTCCACTACTTTGTATACCTGTGATATACTGCTGTATATTCAGTGTATATCACAGGTATATGACCTTTGTTTAACACACCCCCGTAGTCATAGCGGGCGGTCTTCGAACGCTGAGACTGTCCCTAAAATCTTCAAAGAGAACCGCTGGTAGACCCTTTGTAAAGATGTCTGCAATTTGATAACGAGACGGGACATGACATACGCGAACGTGACCCTTTGCAACCTTCTCACGGACAAAGTGAATGTCCATTTCGATATGCTTGGTGCGTTGGTGTTGAACTGGGTTACCTGAAAGGGAGATGGCACTAATGTTATCGCAATATACCAAGGTTGCCTTCTGAATGAGACAATGAAGCTCCAAAAGAAAATTACGTAGCCAACATGATTCGGAGACCACATTCGCTACCCCTCGATATTCTGCCTCTACACTTGAGCGTGATAGAGTTGCCTGACGTTTTGCCGACCAGGAGACCAAGTTGTTTCCAAGGAACATACAGTAGCCAGAAGTCGACCGTCTGGTGTCGGGACAACCACCCCAATCAGCATCCGTGTAAGAGACAAGTGTGGATGTAGATGAAGGATACAAGTGCAACCCATAGTCCAGTGTCCCCTGAGTATACCGAATGATACGTTTGATTGCATTTATGTGCTCCACTCTGGGATCATGCATGAATAAACACACCTGCTGAACCGCATACGTAATATCCGATCTGGAAAGGTAAGATACTGTAGGGCCCCTGCAAGACTGCGATAGCGGGTCGGGTCCTCGTATGGTGCACCTGCTGCGGCACTTAGCTTGGGGTTTGCATCAACTGGCGTGGAAGTGGACTTACAGGATGACATCCCAGCCCTCTCTATGATCTCAACAACATACTTTCGTTGAGACCAAAACAAACCACCTGAATGACGCTTGACGGTAATCCCCAAAAAATAACTCAAAGGCCCTAAGTCTTTCATAGCAAACTCAGACCTGAGCATGGTCATGATAGACTGGCGCAAGGCATCGGAAGAGGCAGTCAAGATGATATCATCCACATACGGCGAGAATGTAGGCCAATGACGAACCACGGCGGTAGATGAACAAGGAATTATCTGACCTGCTGTGAGTGAACCCAATAGTTGAAACAAAGTCAGCAAACCTCGTGTACCAGGGCCCTTGGAGACTGCTTAAGCCCATATAAGGACTTCTTCAACAAACATACATGATGAGGACGGTTTGGACCCCTGAAACCCAACGGCTGATTCATATAGACTGTTTCCTTGAGATCACCATGTAGGAAAACATTCTTAACATCCAACTGATGAATTGGCCAAGTCTTTGAAAGAGCCAAGCTAAGCATAGTGCGAATGGTAGCCGGTTTGACCACCGGACTAAACATCTCACCACAATCAATCCCAACCTGCTGAGTCTTACCATCACCCACAAGTCGCGCCTTATGTCGAGCAAATGACCCATCTGAATTCTCCTTATGAGCAAAAATCCACATAGACCTGATAACATTAATACCGTATGGACGGGGCACCAACTCCCACGTCTTATTATAAATAAGAGCATTATATTCATTAGTCATAGCAATTTTTCAATTAGGGTCATTTAATGCGGACACAGGATTGCGGGGCTAGGGGGATTTAGAGACATCAGAATGTAAATTAAATTTTTTTTAGGTGTAAAAATATCCTGCTGACTACGAGTGATCGGTCTATGACTCGAGGAAGAATTGAGTGAATTTTGGGAATTTTCTGGGCTCGGGACAGACGGGCCAGCAGGCAGTGGGCCTGCTGGCCCAAATCGGTAAACTGGGTTGTCTTCTGGATCAGTTCCAGAATTGGGCTGGACTGGCCCAATTGCTGGGACTGATCCAGAAACTGGAACTGCTGCTGCTGGCGGAACTGTGGGACCAGTGGGCAGTGGGCCCGCTGGAGGATTTTGGGTGCGGGAGATGTCCGAAAAATTCCGAATAATATACGGGGATATTTGGTCATCCAAAAAATTATACGACCTAGGCTCGGGAGTATGAACTTTTGTAAACGGAAATTGGGTTTCATAAAAAATGACATAGCGATTAATTATGATTTTCTTGGAGGATAAATCAAAACACTTATAACCACGATGATTCGACGGATAACCCAAAAATACACACGGGGTAGACCGAGCCTGAAGTTTGTTAATTGTGGTGGATGGGAATAACGGATAACACAAGCACCCAAAAATTCGAAGATGAGAATAAGAAGGGTTCTTATTATATAGGATTTTGAGGGGGGAAGAATATGTCAGACCTTTAGAAGGAATTATGTTAAGAAGATATGTGGCCATTTGTAGAGCATGATGCCAAAAATATGGAGGTATGGAGGCATGAATTAAGAGAGTTCGGACAATGTTATTTATGGAACGAATTTTGCGTTCGGCTTTCCCATTTTATGAAGATATATGAGGACACGAAAAACAAAAATTTATCCCATTATTAGCACAAAACTCTCGAAACTCCCTATTGTCATACTCTTTCTCATTATCACATTGAATATTTTTTATTTCTCTTTCGAATTGAGTACGAATGAATGCTCTAAATTTGATGAAGACGGAAAACACTTGTGTTTTATTCGCAATTGGAAACGTCCACAAAAATCTAGAATAATCATCTAAAAAGAGAACATAATATCGATGACCCAATGAACTAAGAACAGGAGATGTCCATAAGTCGCTATGAATAATATCAAATGGCTTTGAAGTATGAGAATTGGAGTCTACAAATGGCAACTTAACAATTTTCCCTAATGAACAAGACTGAAAAAGTGGAGTACGACTCGTACTCTTACAAGAAATAAGGCTATTTTTCTCTAAAACTGATAAAATAGAAGGTCCCGGATGACCTAGACGAGCATGCCACATAGAAGGAGAGATGGCTGCAAAAACTGACGGCAAGGCTTGACTCGATGGACTGAAACCAGACATGATAGGATACAGATCCCCCATACTATCACACCTCATGAGATGACTCCCCGTCTTGAAATCCTTCACATAGAAACCAAAAGGATCAAATTCAATAGAAACGGAATTGTCAGTAGTGAACTTCCGGACAGACACTAAATTTTTAATCAATTTAGGAGCATGTAAAGTATTTTTCTAGAGAAGGGGTGGATTGGGGGGAGACAACGTTTTCTGACCATAACCCTGAATTGGAATAGAGTTGCCATTACCAACAATTATACCCCCACGGGTGCTCAAATTGGAATAAGAGGAGAGAATACCTGATTCGGAAGTCATGTGAGTAGTTGCCCCGGTGTCCATGTACCAATTTGGGTCCGGTTGAGTCAACCCCAACGTGTGCATCGCGGCCTCGATATCAGTCTGAGTGGGGCCTGCTGCATGATGGGCTTGCGGAGGTCGGGGCCCAAGAACTCCCGTCCGTGATAGTCTCTGGGCCGTAGCCGCTGGAGTTCCTGCTGGGCCACTGGCCAGTGGGCCGCCACTGCTGGGTGTTGGCCAGCCCACTGGCCGCTGGAACTTGCTGCTGGTTGGTAAGGGCTGTTGGGCCACGGCCCACTGCCTCAGCCCATTGCCATGGTCCCCACTGCTGGGCCCAGAGGGGTGGTGGGCCACTGTTCCCTGGATGGGACCCACCGCCTGCTTGCTGACCACTGAAACCTCCACCAGAACCGCCGCGTTTGCCCCCGCGGTTTTTGTTATTATTCTTGCGATTATTCTTGCCGCCACCATTATTATGGTTTTGGCTCGAATTATTCACAAAACCCGAAGAACTAGGAGAAGACGCCATCATGACGACGGGGCTTGCTCCGGTAGCCGCCTTTTTAGCCAAACCCGCTTTTTCCAAAGTAAGCATGGAGCGGGATTGATAGAAGTCAGGAAGAGGGTTGCTTTGGTGAAGGAGAGTTCCAACCCCATTATAGGCCTCCGAAAGACCGGCAACCAACTGTAGAATGAGACGATTATTCATTATCGGTGCGCCAACATTACGGAGTTGATCGGCCAACTCCTTTAGTTTCTTGCAATATGCAGAAACGTTCGAAAATTCGTCCATTCGAACTAGAGAGAATTCCTGCTCGAGTGTGACGACACGTGAATGTTGGTTGTCTTGGAATATGTCACGCAATCTATTCCATGCAGCCATAGCCGTGGTATCCGGCTCAATAATCGTCTGTAGAAGGTCCACCGAAATAGTGGCGTAGATCCACCAGAGAACGGTAGCATCAAGTGTAATCCATAACTCAGGATCCTCCGCAGGAAGGGGTCTAGCGGGAGGAATGATGTGATGAAGAACTTGATAAGAGATAGCGTGAATTTTAAACAACTCCGCCCACGTTGCATATTGGACATTTTCCATCTCAAGGACAATAGGGATACAACTCTTGATATTGGAAACCGTGAGGGCAGGGTGATAATTGTTCTTAGACATATTGAAAGAACAAAGAAGGAGGGGAAATTTAAGAGAGGTTGTTGAGAGCGGAAAACGAAATTTGGGAGAGAAACCCGGGGGGGTTCTTGGCCGAGAAGGTCAAAAAATTTAGGGAGAGAATTTTTTTTGTAAAACCTAGTCTCTTGATACCATGAAAGAAATAATCCCCTTGATTATTTTCATTAATTGAAAGGCTATATATACAAGTTACATATTCCTATAATAGGAAAATCCTATCCCTATTCTATTTCTAAATCCTTATTCTACCATAATTCTAACTATACAATTATGGTAAGTGTATAACACTAATTAAGGTAACCTTTACACTACAATATACTACAAATATATATACCATATATACAATATCCTATTGTCACCAAATCTGCAGCACTGGCCGAGAGGCCCACTGCCGAGGCCCAATACAATCTGCAGCACTGGCCGAGAGGCCCACTGCCGAGGCCCACTGCTGCACATTGCTGCCAAGTCCACTGCTTTGTATACTTGTGATATACTGTTGTATATTCAGTGTATATCACAGGTATATGACCTTTGTTTAACAAAAATATCTGAAGTTTGAGATTGGTCAAGCCAAACTTCAAACAAAAATATCCGCGATTGGCCAACCAAGCTTCTGATAAAAATATTTGAAGTTTGCTTACACAACTTAATGCCAAACTTCAACATTTTATCCGAAATTAGGTAATAAACCTAACTTCAGACACCCGTATAACTAAAGTTGATTTTGAAGTGATTAAACTTAGAAATATATATACACACTACGACTATTACCTAAATAATGATCTCAAATTGACTTTATATGCACTTGCCACAAGATCTCGAGTCTTGTTATAGGCCAGTGGCGGAGCCACAACCTAACAAGGGTGTTCAACCGAACATCATTTGCCGAAAATCTATACTGTGTAAATATATCAATTATTACATATTATTTATATATATTACAGTACATATTGAACACCCTTAAAATATATATTATATATTACTTTTTCAAAAGAAAGCTTCAATATTTTTAGCCACATATTTGGATTGCCCAGTAACTAACAAATGACAAGTGTCAATTACTTTTGCTTGTGTATATTTTGTTGATGGTGTTGTCCAAAAATTAGATTATATCCTTTATAGCTGTTGCTTCACACATTGTTCTCTTCACTGGACAGTAATCAATAAGCCACTATTGTTTATTCATCTTGTTATTTTCGTTTAACCTAAATAAAAGAAAGAAACAAACATGATAATGAAATTGGTTATGCTAGACAAATACAATTGCTGGATGTCGTACAATGGAATGAGTCAAATTTTTATGAAAAAATAATAATTACAACACTGAAATGATTTATTAGTGCACAGACTTAACCATTCCAACCCTCCACGTAGCTTCAACCACCCCACTAAGCAAAAAAATTCAATCCCTAGTCCTTTTCACATTTCAAGTTCACACAAGAGACTCGTCCAGAACATCATCAAAAGATGCGATGAGATGAACAAAAAATTTATATTCTTACTTAATGGAGTAGTATCGGGTACGAGTTCTGAAAATGTAAAATTTCATGATAAAGAGCGTTTTTACGTATTACAAGAAAATCAGGAGTCTATAACAGACAACTTCCGTAGCTAAACAACAAAAATTTAACGCGAATCATATTTAACGATGAATTATTAAAAAATCAATTAGCTACGGACTATTTAGCGCGAGAGAGTGACAAAAATTGTAGGTAATTTCTAATCTTCTTATAGTGATTGAATCGATCCAATGCGACATCAATCTAAATTAATCGAGTTAGTAAATAGACACCAAATGATTATACAAAAAGTAGAAAAGACACTCCTCCACAACCAAAACCCTATATATAACCCAAGCAACTAAGTCCATAAAACCACCTTACACGCTTAGAAAGAAAAAACACTTCTCCACTTCACCAATATCATGGCTTCCAATTACATTTACAACATTTTCTTTGTGACCATACTTATTTACTTTCTAGCCATAAACAACAATTCACTTCTTCCTCAAGCAAATGCAGCTGGAGGAAATTGTGGTAATGCACCAGCTGCTAGCCTAGTCCCATGTCTTGGTGCAGCCAAAAATGCAAGAGTTAAAGTCCCTCCAATGTGTTGTGGCAAAGTTGGGGCATTGCTAAAGACTTCTCCAAAGTGTTTATGTGCTGCAATATTGTCACCAGCAGCCAAAAATGCTGGAGCTAATCCTGCTATTGCTGTCACTATCCCAAAGAGGTGCAACATCAAGAATAGGCCTGTTGGAAAGAGATGTGGAAGTAAGTGTAACATATGCTTTTTCATTAATGAGTTTAACTTCTATATATACCCAAGCACATGGTAAGAGACTTTGTACAGTGTCATCTAAAAGATAATTCAAGTAGCGATTCATAATAAGTGGCTTAGAGGGTGTTTGGTTAAACTTATAAGATAATCAAACTAGTCTTATAAGAACTATTTAACTTATCTATGCGTCGAGTGCTTATTAAGCCCAAATCAACCAAAAAAACATAAGTTGGTAATCCTAACTTATAATTTTATAGCTCACAAGTACTTTTGTTTAGAGGAGAATCCAGAATTTTAATTCGATCTGTTCAACCTTCAGAATTATGGGTTAAGAATATAATCTAATACTAGTTGAAATTATTGTTTTCACATATATATATCTATATTTCACGTAAAAAGTAGTGAGTTCAGTTGAACTCATAGCGCTAAGGCTACATATGCCAATGCTTTGGTTAAACCAAATCATTTACGATTTTATCCTTAACATCTTTTGTAATCTCGCATATACTTAAAAAAAATAATACATAAACTTAGAGAAAAAAAATGAAATTTTAGAGAAGAAGAGAATTAATTGAAGATATTCTTTTACATTTACAGAGCATCAATAATTCAATATAATACATATTGTACAAATCAATCTATGCCTAGTTTTAAGGCACTAAATCAGTGATCCATATTATATGGGATCTAATTTACACTAAATAGGGAAAGTGAATATATTATAATATTATATTTCTTAACACTCCCCTCAAGTTGGAGAGTGAATATCATGAAGTCCCAACTTGTTGCGTAGTGTCACAAACAAATCCTTTCCCAATTCCTTGGTAAATAAATCTACCAACTGAAAGTGCGTAGGTACATAAGATGGACTAATCATTCCAGCTTGCAACTTTTCTCGAACTATGTGAAAATCTATTTTAATATATTTTGTACGTTCATCGAAGACATGATTAACTGCAATATGCAAAGTGGCTTGATTATCACATAATAGTTGTGTAGGAATTACTTGTGGGACTTTCAGATCTTGTAGAATGTAGTGTAACCATGTTAGTTCCAAGCATGTGTTAGCCATGACTCGATATTTTGCTTCTGCTGATGATCTTGAAATATTCTTCTTGGACTTCCATGAGACAAGAGAATTTCTAAAAAAATGCAATATCTTGTAACTGGTCTCCTTGTGGCACTGCAACCTCCCCAATCCAAATCACAAAAGGCCTTTAATGTAAGATCATTGGTGGAAGGGAATAATAAACCTTGACCTGGAGTACCCTTAATATATTTTAGGACCCGTAGAGCAACATTCCACTGAGGTTTTCGAGGCTCGTGCATGTATTGACTTAGTGTACGAACAGAGTAGACTATGTCAGATCGTGTAACTGTAAGATAAAGCAGTCTTTCAATTAATCTTCTATACTTTGTTGGATCATTCAATAATTCACCATGTGTAGGAGTAAGTTTCAGATTTTGTTCCATTGAAAACTTGTCTGGGTGCTCCCCTAGAAGTCTTGAATCTTGTAAGATGTCCAATGCATATTTCCTTTGAGACATGAAAATACCTTTATGTGATCTGGAAAATTCAATACCCAAAAAATAATTCAAATCTCCAAGATCTTTAATGCAGAAGCATTTGAAAAGGAACATTTTCAAATGCTCGATTTCTCTAAGATCATTTCCTGTAAGAAGTATATCGTCAACATATATCAAAATTGTAGTAAATAATGCACCTTGGGCTCTGGTGAAAAGAGAATAGTCGGCCTTTGATTGTTCATAACTAGCCTTTTGAATGGTTTATGAAAAGGTGAGAAATCAATTTCTTGATGCTTGTTTGAGACCATAGAAATATTTGTGTAGTCAACATACAATGTTCTCCCCCTGTCGGCGAAGTCCAGGTGGAGGTTCCATATATACTTATTCATTCAAGTCACCGTGAAGGAATGTATTTTGGACGTCTAACTGATAGGCAAACCAATTACCCACAACAATAACAGTAAGAAAACAACGAAGTGTAGTAAATTTGTCCATAGTATCCTTTAGAAATAAGATGAGCCTTATATATTTCGATGGTACCATCTAACTTGTACCTAATTTTGTAAACCCATTTGCAATCGATGGGTTTATGTCTAGTAGGAAGAGGTACCAAACTTTATGTATTATTTTATTGAAGTGCTTCTAAGTCTGCATTCATGGCTTGTTTCCAGTGAGGATCAAGGAATGCCTGATCATAAGAGGTAGGCTCGGTATGACGTGTAATGTTAGCTAAAAAGGTACAATGTGCAGATGATAAACAAGAGTAAGAAAGAAAATTAGAAAGAGGGTAATGAGTACCAGATTGAGAACTTGGTGTTGAGTTTGATTGATTGACTTTTGATGACAGTTTGTAGTCTCTTTCTCATGCCGGAGATTGTTTAGGAGGAATGGATTTTCTTATAGGAGGTGCAGAATGATCTGTAGGGGTAGAGACAGGTGTCGTCGATTCGGTTGAAGGGCTTAATGTAATATCTAGTGCAGGAGTAGGTTCAACCGAAGCTGGGGGTTCAAAATTTATAGTTGGTCTTGTGATACTTCTATTCTTCAATGGGTTAGGCAGGAGATGATGATTCAAAAGATGTGGACTCATGTAAATCATGGTACGCGGTTAGTTGAGGTGAAATATTAGTGAAAGATTGAGAAATATTATCCATCACAGAATGCTTATTTGGTGAAGTTGAGAATGGGAAAGTGGTTTCTAAAAATTTGACATCTCGTCTTACAAAATATCTTTTAGTATCTACATCAAAAAAATTGTAACTCTTTTGATTAGTACGATACCCAACGAAAATGCAACATTTTGCACGAGAGTCAAATTTATGAGCAGGATTAACAACTGTGGCGTAACATAGACAATCGAAAAATTTCAAGTGATGGAGCATGATTATATAATAACTCAAAAGGCGATTTCGAAGATAATAATGGTGATGGAAGTCTATTGATGAGGTAAACAACAGTAAACACACATTCTCCCCAAAAAGTGAGAGGTAAATGAGATTGAAATCGTAATGCTCTTGCTACAACTAGAATATGACGATGCTTGCATTCAACTACTTCATTTTATTGAGGAGTAGAAACACAAGTTCGTTGACATTCAATGCATTGAGACTAAAATAAACTTCTTATAGATAAGATTTCTCTGCCATTATCTACCTTTATTAATTTATCTGATACTTGAAATTGAGTATGAGTAAAGGCAATAAAAGACATTATTAGATTTTGTGTATCAGATTTTTTTTCCATAAGAAATACCTATGTGCATCTTGTAAAGTCGTCCACAATAGTAAGAAAGAAGCGTTCCCCTGAATGTGTGGATACCTTGTGCGGACCCCAAATATCACAATGCAATAAATCAAATAGATTATGACTCGATATTGAGCTTGAAGGAAATGGAAGTCTAGTTTGTTTAGCCATAGAACAAATGGTGCAATTATCATTAAAAGATATATTATGAGAAGACAACAGTGGAGAAACTAATTTAAGACGAGATGGTGATGGATGACCAAGATGCATGTGCCATAAATTTGACGGTTGAAAAACTTGGTGAGAGAAAGGTATCTTTTACAACGGAGACATGTAATAAAGATTACCACGCAGTTCACCCAAGATAACCATCTTCCCGATAGTCAAGTCCCGCAAGGCATGGAAAGTGGGAAACAAATGGGCACAACAATTCAAAGTATTAGTAATCTTGCTTACTGACATTAAATTTAAGCGAAAATATGGAACACATAAAACATTTTTTAAGGTGATATTTGAATCGAAAGGTATAGTGCATGTGCAAGTGATAGAAGCAGGCGATCCAGTGGGTAAATTAATAATTGGTATTGATGGGGATTTTGTTTGTGTAAAAAGTGTGAAATCATAAATTATATGATCAGTAGCTCCACTATAAAAAATCTATGACTTACTCGATACAAAATTAATTGAAGCATATGGGAGAAGGGATAAACCTGCTGCGTTTGCATAAGCATCGACATTATTAGTAGTGAAATTTTGAGTCATCTTAGAGAAAACATGAGCAATTTGTTGAAGTTGACTTGCAGAAAATCCATGTGAATAGCTCTTGGTATCTTGAGAATGAGATCCATGTGAAGTTTGAGAAGGTTCAGGGTGCTGTTCGCAGGATGCGCAGGGGACGAGCGACAGGACCTGATGAGATTCTAGTTTAATTTTGGAAGAGCGCAGGTAGAGCGGGTTTTGGAATGGCTGACAGAGTTGTTTAATGTCATTTTTAAGACGGCGAGAATGCATGAAGAATGGAGGTGCAGTACAATGATTCCTTTGTACAAGAACAAAGGTGATATCCAGAGTTACAACAACTATAGGGGTATCAAGCTACTAAGCCACACTATGAAAGTTTGGGAAAGAGTCGTGGAGATGAGGGTGAGAAGAGGTGTGTCTATCTCCGAGGACCAGTTTGGATTCTTGTCGAGGCGCTCGACTACAAAAGCCATTCATCTTATTAGGAGGTTGGTGGAGCAATATAGGGAGAGGAATAGAGACTTACATATGGTTTTCATCGACCTTGAGAAGGCATACGACAAAGTCCCTAGGAAGGTTCTATGGAGATGTTTGGAGGTTAGAGGTGTACATGTGGCGTACACTAGGGTGATCAAAGATATGTATGATGAAACCAAGACTAGGGTACGGACAGTAGGAGGAGACTCGGAGCACTTTTCAGTGATGATGGGGCTGCACCAGGGATCAGCTCTTAGCCCATTCCTATTTTCCATGGTGATGGACGGACTGACGAGACAAATTCAAGGAGAGGTACCATAGTGTATGTTATTCGCAGATGACATAGTCCTAATTAATGAGACTCGCGGCGGAGTGAACGCCAAGCTGGAGGTTTTGAGACAGACTCTGGAGTCTAAAGAGTTCAGGTTGAGTAGGACCAAGACAGAATATTTGGAGTGCAAGTTCAGCAACGAGAGCGACCTTGAGACAAGCGTGGAGGTGAGTCTTGGAACTCAGGTCATTCCAAAGAAAGAAAGCTTCAAGTACCTAGGGTCTATTATCCGAGGGAATGAAGAGATTGATGATGATGTCACATATCGTATTGGGGCATGGTGGATGAAATGGAGGCTCGCATTTAGAGTCTTGTGCGATAAAAATGTGCCACTAAAAACTTAAATGCAAGTTCTATAGGGTGGTGGTTAGACCGACTATGTTGTATGGGGCGGAGTGTTGGCTGGTCAAGACTTCGCACACATAAAAGATGAAAGTTGCAGAGATGAGGATGCTAAGATGGATGTGTGGGCATACAAGGAGGGATATAATTAGAAATTATAATATCCGGGACAGAGAGGGAGTGGCCTCGGTGGAGGATAAGATGCGGGAAGCGAGGTTGAGATTGTTCGGGCACGTGCAGAGGAGAGATACAAATGCCCTAGTGCGGAGGTGTGAGAGGTTGACTATGGATGGGTACATGAGGGGTAGAGGTAGGCCAAAGAAGTATTGGGGAGAGGTGATTAGACGGGATATGACGCAGATGCAACTCACTGAGGACATGACCTTAGATATGAAGTTCTGGAGGACACGGATTAGAGTAGAAAGGTAGTAGGTAGTCCAGCGTAGTCCTACATATGCTTACAAACTGGTAGTTATAGTGTTATTACTGTAGGCCCTCTTAGCCTATCATATTAGTAGGCACAATATTTCTTTTTAGTCCCATGTCATTTGATTTATGCTGCTATGTGTGTTTTGTTTGTCTTATTTAACTGCATTAGATATTGCCTCTTTTTCAGAATTCGCTATCATGGCTTAGTCGCTTTTTTTGTCTTACTTTGCTTGTGCTTGTGCTTTGTCTTGAGCTGAGGGTCTCTCGGAAACAACCGCTCTACCTACCAAGGTAGAGGTAAGGTATGCGTACACTCTACCCTCCCCACACCCTACGTTGTGGGATTTCACTGGGTATGTTGTTGTTGTTGTTGTTAGGCACAAATTGAGCCTGAATGAAGAAAAGTTTTACTATGCGTCTCACACAAGTAGGCTTTTTTTGTGAGAAAAAAAAATTAGACCCACATCTTACACTTTTGAGTCCACAAATTCTGGATCTATTTTTTTGTCTCACAAAAAAGACCCTCACACAACTAATGTCTTGTGTGAGGCACATTTTAAAAAATTTCCTTAATGAACACTTGAGCTTTTTTGAATGTGTAGGGTGGAAAAGATGTATGGGCTTAAAAACCAAAATATTAGCCCATTTACTCAAAAGCCCACTTCACTTGGCTACCTATTTAGGTCCAGTTCTTCTACTTCTGCAAATCACATCAGGGTTCTTTATGGAAAAACAAAGGTATATAACAACCCAACAAAAGCCATAAAAAGACGATCCTAAATTTTACTTTTTAATTTTAGTAGGTATGTAGTGTGTGATCAATTCATAATCATTGTATTATACACTTATTATACACGGAGTATATACCGGGGACGACTACAAACTACAACGGCTAGGAGGGTGAATTTTTATTAACCGTCTAGCTAAAAATATTAAGATCCCAAAACAAAATCAGGGCCTATTAATCAAATTCTTGTTTAAAACCTTGCAGGATATATTATTCCATGAATATAGAATTCTCAGCTTGGATGGAGGAACGAAGATGAATTTTCAGCTGCTTCATTGTCATGTTTCACAAATATAAGAGTATTTCCAGCTTGCTATAAAATAAATTGTTGCTAGTTTGATGTTATTTTTAATAAATGTACTACACTTCCATAGTTCCATTCATCATGTTTAGATGATTAAATGGACTATTATCTTTTTTGTTTTCCCTGTTCCAAGAAATTGACCCTCTGTTCAGCTAATTTTAAATTTAATCAACGGATAATAACACTTTTAATCCCTAAGTTATTGATAAATTCTGCTTTTCATTTTTGTGATATATGACTCAACATTTCCTTTAGTTAATTGAAATGTGTGTTTTTTTGCCTCTTTTGGTAGATATATGTTATGCTTGACTATTCATGAAACTATATTAATGTCAAATATGAAGTAACACTACAAATTTAACATAACACATGAGTAATTAAGTAGTGGAACGGTTAATAATTATGGTAAATTTATGAATATTCATAAAGAAATTGAATAAAAGTACACAATTCAATTACTTGAAGGACATGCTTAGTCATATATCATAGAGACTAAAATAAAAATCTAGCAATAACTGAGGGATCAAAAATGTTATTAACGCCAAAATACATGACATTTGATTATTTCGGAAAGGACATCTCAGATGTTAAGAAGTCACAACTCCAACTATAGTATCATGAGTTTAAATTTTACTAATTGAGACTTCTCTATTATCCTAGTACTAGTATTAATTATGTGAAAAAGAATAAAAAAATGTCTACCTGACTTTAATCGTCTCAAATCAAGGCACTATTTAACATCAAACACATAATAACTTGTGTACCGTCCAGAAAAACAATAAATGCATAATATCATTGGCCAAATTTTGATACATGTTCATATGTTTTCCCTCTATTTTAGAATTTCAAAACTCATGATATATATCTTACCTCGCACAGTCATCAAATGTACATCCCATTTTTACGCAATATGGTTATGAAAATTCACGAGAAGCAGCTGAGCATATTTTGTCAATTGTCAATTAGCTAGTAAGCCTATGGATATTTTAATTTAGGAGCTTGAGTACTAGGAAGTAAAGTCTTGTAACATGCACAACCTTCACCCTTAATCAGAGATCTCGGTATCAAGTCTTGGGTAATAAAAAAGTTCTATTAGAGAGAGCTTTCTTCTTAAATGGGTCTTACACGACACAAATTCAGATTAGTTGAAGCTCCAATGTGGGTACCGAATACCGACTGAGATACCAAAAACAAAAAGAAAACCTTGCCCAACCTCGACCAAAATCAAATATAAGTTGAATTATGATAAAAGATTGACACTCCCAGAGCAAGTGGTTTTGGATTGGGACGCACCAGAATAGAGTGCTTAACAAAATCATGACAGAGTTGTGGCCCAATGGACGTGTTATCCTGCGAGGTAGTTCAAGCCCAATAAGACCAGACATATATACTATTTTAAGTAGTGTCTCCAACAAGACTTTTTCTTGCTGAAAGGACAACATACAACGGGAAAAGACTGGGGGATTAGGATTGTAACTTTTGAAGAGGAATGTTTTGAAACGTTGTTAGGTAACATCAACTATTGGATGCGGATTCAGAATTTGAAATTTATGATTTCATATAATAATTTTTAAGTTAGTATACGATAATAACTGGGTTCTCAATCACATATTTATGAATATTTTATGAATAGTTTAATAGATAGACAAAGTTGGAACAAAAAATACTAGATTCCTTTGAACTCCCAGGCGACATGGTGGATCGCCCCTGCTGACCTACCATGTCTGTGTTAATAGCTAGAGAGGTTGTGCAAGAGAGTAGTATGAGATTAGTTAGCAAGCACATACACGTGGTGAAATGCATTTACAATAACAACAGTGTAATCTCAGAAAGTGGGTCTGAGGAGGGTGAGGAGGGTAGAGTGTACGCTACCTTGAAGGTAGCGATGTTGTTTCCGACAGACCCTCAATCACATAAATAACTTAAATAAATCTCATATTTTCTTGCATAAGAACAACTCTACCATGCTATTGTCGAGAGTCGTTCTGGGATGGATAGAATTTCTTCACCTTTGATCAGGGGTGTCAGGTCGATATAAGAGGATGCAACTGGCGTTGCACTACCGAGTTCATCTGAACATACCTCGAGCATAAATTATGCAAAAATCTGCTAAAATAGTGACAAATAGTATGTATGAACACATAGTTTAAAATTGCAATGGGTTCAATGCTAAGAATCTTAAAGGTAGAACCCATAGAGCTAAACACCTGAATCAACCTCTAAGTTCATATTCTGGATATGAAAAAGATCCTGGTAAGGCCTGTTTCCCCTTTAATAAGCGTTATGGTGACCGGAATCCCAATTAGTCAGTTTTTTTCTTAAAAAATCAACTTTCAATAATACAAACTCACATTTTTTTGAGGGACAAAACCAATAGAAGATTGTCGGTAAACAGGAACTTCAGAAAAAAAATCAACAGATGAAGCTCTGCCGAAATAATCACGTTGGTACAATTAACCCGTTGATATTATTTGAATTTTTTGATAGACACCATCGGAATCTTTTAGATACACAACTTTTTCAAAATTTCGATTCTCCTTATTAGAGTTTCTGACTCCGCCACTCCAAAATGAGTTACTATAGTAAGTGGTTTTGGATTGCG
Organism: Anisodus tanguticus; assembly: GCA_034509755.1. Classification (NCBI taxonomy): domain Eukaryota; kingdom Viridiplantae; phylum Streptophyta; class Magnoliopsida; order Solanales; family Solanaceae; genus Anisodus; species Anisodus tanguticus. Next base: position 61,508,212 of record CM067539.1, read on the forward strand.
ACGCACCATGGTAGAGTGCATGACAAAATCATAACAGAGTTGTGGTCCAATGGATGTTATTTTCATAGGAAATTTAAGCCCAATGAAGCCAGACATACTATTTTAAGTAGTGCCTCCAAAAAGACTTTTTCTTATTGAAAGGAAGATATACAAGGGGAAAAGACTTTAGGATTAAGATTGTGACACTAGAAGAGGAAATGTTTTTTTTATGACATGTTGATGTAGGCAACACTAACCAGGCTCTGTTTAATTGGAAAGCACATCCACGCGTGTGAATTACCTTGTATCATTATGTGGTTGTGGTCACATAAAATTACTTAAATTAGGTCTCATATGGCCTCCAACTTTGTTGTTAAGTCAATATGAGAGGACGAGTCCAACCAAATAGGACGGTAACTTTCTAACATATGTTTAATGTTGACAGTAGCAAAATTGTGAATTTCGCTTAAGAGTGGTCAAGAAATAATACATGTGTGTAAAAATTAATATTTGATTTGTATATATATAATTTATAAGTTTTCAGAAAAAGGTATTCAACCCTTCAACATACTTAGCTAAATCCCTAAATGTTGAACCAGGGGTGCAGTGGTGGAGCCCCCAACCTCATGAATAGGCTGGGGTTCTGGAATACTAGGGGATTAAATAACTCTACCAAGCAGAAGGAGATGCAGTTGTTTATGCAGAATGCTAAGGTGGGATTGTGTTGATCTCTTTGGCAACAAAAGTTAAGAGGGCAAAAGCTCATAATGCCTCTTTTAACTTGTGTAGTGGATGGTCTTTTAGCACAAATCTAAATAAACATCCAAATGGTAGGATATGGTTGTTAGGTCCGGGTATGCTATGGAATAATAAAAACAAACTGAAAATAAATTAACTCGAATGCCAATTCAGTTTTCGAATGTCGGCGATAATGTCGTCCGGCACCAGTGATAAAACTTTAGTAAAAACAGAAAACTTTCAAGAGCAATGCAGCGGTAATTTAAAGAACACAAAGGTTTAAAATTTACATAGGTTATATAATATATATAACCTATGACGGTCAATGACTGAAAGTATTGTATATATTTATTATATACAAAAATTACAAATTCCTTTCTTTACAATTTTACAAGATGAAATGAAAAAGAATTAAATGTTGAAGTCGCAGATGACTTCTGCCTGAAAAATCTACCTAGATAGACATAGACAACTTCTCATTACAATTGCTTAATACAAAGCTAATCTAGAATCTAAACTGCAATTGTAATGTTGGACAGAATGTTGTCGACACGCTCAGGCAACACTTGTGATCCAGTTTTCTGAGATGAATTCTCGAGAGCTCTCTTGATATTTTTACAATCTGTTTCTGGATATCGATTAACTATAGTAGCCTCTTTATTTATAGTAGAGAGTCTCCCTTGAATAACTCATCGATCCGTTGTGAAGGTTGAGGGAAAGGTGGGCAGCTGGTGTGTTTGTTGGAGAAGATCATGGAGCAAAATCCTCTACTTATTGGTCTTGTTCCTCACGCATAGCAACAACCTTGACTTGTTCTTCCTACGTTTTTTATCAGCTCTTATTTACCTTGCCAAGTCACTTTTACTTCGTAGTAATATTTCCACAAATATTACTTCATTCCGTGAAGTAAGGCAAAACTGTTTTTTTCAGAAGATGTTGGTCTAAATGTTGTGACATTTGTTCCAATATTGTATACATTCAAATCAGTCCTTAAAAAGATATGTTGGTTAAAATGTCACAACACCAAACCCAACATTAACAATCTTCCCCTTTTTGCCTTTCTTCACAAAACCCATTACAACATGTGCAAATGACTTAAGGCAACATCATAGTTGTTGTCCAACAACTATGAATACAGTTATGCTCCCCCTTAACCTGTGATGGTATACAATCAAAACATGTGCATACTAGTGTATACCAAGTCATAGGATTAGTAGACGATATTAGCACATACACAGATCATCCAATATACAAATACAAAGAAATACCCAAATATCAGTTTAAACCATTGTCAAGAAAACCTCCTCAACACTTAATCAAACAGTTCACAATTCAGTCAATAAAAACATTGTTCAACTTATCAGATAGCAAATCAGCATGTTCCCCCTAGCTTATTATACAGCAGTAGTAGCTTCCAGCCGATTTCTACTTTTGCATAACATTCTCATCCTCATCCAGAAGCGGACCAATATTTGAAGATGGCAAGAGCACCACTAAAACAAATTTAAGGAAGTGATAGAGTTAATTAGGAATTGAACTTGGGTGGTCATCTAATTAGGCATGTAGAACTTACAGGGCGAACTCGACCAGGTACCCCAATCAGCCTTTATGTATTTGGGTACGTGCCTAATCAAATATATATCGTCCTTGATGGTATATACACATATAGATATATAAACAAACCTTGAGATTACTCTGGTCCGGTGACCACCTTGCCTTCTACATAGGTCTGACTCGGCCTCCATCCTGCTCTCACTCTATCATATTTGTCTAGATTATATATAAATATTTTTGGAATAATATTTTCTCTTTACTTACTAAATACTAGAAGATAAGTAAGAAAATTACTTATTTTTTTAAAGAATAATTTGTAGAAAAATATTTCCGGGAGAATTTTATTTCCTTACCAAACACACCCTTATTTTGACTTGAAATACAAATCATTTTGCTTAAAAACTATTTAGTACTCTACATAAGACCACCTACTATGTCTAGGTTAGCTATAATCTGATTCTGATTTATATCTAACCCCTTGTATTTCCAACGACAATATCTCAATGATATGCAACACAAATTACTACGTGATGAGCCCAAAATATTACTCCCTCCGTCTATGCTTATTTGATCTTGTTTGACTTGACACATCTCTTAAGAAGTAATAAATAAAATGATAATTTTATTATATTATTTCTAATTATTATAAATTATTTATATAATTAAAATTAATTAAATATATTTTCCAATCTAATAATTATAATAAAAATAAAATATCTATAAAATGATAAATTATCTCTTAAATTTTTAAATTAAACAAATAAAATAAACATCTATTTTAATATACCCGACAAGATCGACAGAGTATCAGAAACAAATCAGTCTCATTCGCAATAAATTTGGATGTTTCTCTCTACACATACAAAGACCAAACTTCTTGCTCCATGTTTGAAAAATCCACTAACATATATGGTCCCACATCTCACAAAATTCTTCATTAGAGGGCCCACATACCTATTTGACCTAAAGCCAGCATGACATTTTGTGGGTCCCACTAAAGTTAGTATAATTGGAGTGCTAACCAACCCCCATGGAAACTCTCAAAAGATTATGGGGTCTACTTTTTATTATTTTTGGTGTGATATGCTAACTGATGTGACAAAGAGGAAGCCCCACAAACAAACCTAAAGTTTGAAAGGAGTAGAACAGTTGGGAACCATGTCAGAATATTAAAAAGTTCAAAAAAAAAGAAAAGGAGAAGAAGCACACACACACACACTGTTTTAAAATGCAGGGCATGATACAAAGTGATTTACGTAGGGAGATTTAAGCAAATAGGCTATTTCGATGCTACTATTTATATTCTATTTGTTTCAATTTATCTGATACACTTTCTTTTTTGTTCGTCTAAAAATGAATGATATATTTTTTTACTTTATAATAATTTAATTTTAATCTTTACCTTTTACGCTTAACGAGATGATCTATAACCACACAAATATCTTTGACTTATTTTAGATCACAAGATTCAAAAGTCTTCATTTATTTCTTAAACTCTATGCCGAGTTAAAATATATTACATAAATTGAGACGGATAGAGTAAAATTTTGACTTTGAATAAGTTGTGCAAAAATAACTTTCAATAGAGATGATGGAGTCAATTCCTGATGGATCGCTAAAAACTTGCCTTGCATAATTCATGACAGATGACTAGGAGTTTTGATGGATGACTTGCTAAAACTCATGGCGGAACACTGACAGTGATCTAGTACAACAATGTCTAGTGGATCACAAAGTTTCTAATGGATGAGTTTGACGAATCACCATGAGTTTAGTACAAAAATATCTTGATGGATCATTAGGAGTTTCTATAGATGAGACTCGTCACAAGTCCTAGCGAATCACCATGTGTTTAGTACAAAAATGTCCTAACGGATCATCATGAGTTTTTAATTGATGAGTTTTCCAAACTCACAACGAATCACCAATATTTAAGTACAAAAATGGGGCTTGTCACAAGTCTTGGCAAATACCAGGAGTTAGTACAAAAATATTATGACGGATCACCAGGAGTTTCTGATGGTTGACTCGCCACAAGTCCTAGCAAATCCCAGAGTTTAATATAAATTGTGTCGTAACTTAAGAATAAAATTTCACAGATCTTGACAAATAATCGGAATTTTCTAAGAAATTTCATGACACGTTTTTACTTCAAAATTTGTCCAAATTGGTCAAAATCAATTCCAGATAACTTTAAATTTAATTTCAACATTCTCATCACAGTTCACAATAGTTAGATTCAACTCAAACTATTAAATTTTAATTGACCCACTTTGTCTTCTTCAACAAGCTTTTTTCAAGCTCAACAAATCTAGTAGTTCTCATAATTTATTGCCAGACACAACACATAATAAGGAGGTAAAGTTGGGTCGAATGAAGAAATAGATAGAACTGTAGCTTCAATTAAATTATGAGGAAAGAAAAAAGCAACAAGCTTAATTTTTTTCATTTTTATCCATTAAATAATATTTAAATCTAATAACTTTTAAATTCAAAGATGGAGAAGAAGAGGATAGATAAGAAAGCGTAGGAGGAGAAAGGAAGCGGAAGAAAAACAAGGCCAAGTTGTGGCAGGTGTGTAGCGTCGATGCTATTATTACACAAATTTCTTTTAATGAGACCAAAAATTAAACACCGTTACTGAGAACATCCGATAAAATTTCTTGATTTATTTAAAATATAAAGTGATTTTCACAAATAGAAACTTTCAATGTCACAGTTTATATTTTGACTTCTTTAAAGAAACTATGCAGAAAATCGCATATTCACCATAATAGGGAGCAATATTCTAGCGAGTCGCAAGGTGACATGACTTAACAACAAGTTATCGCGATGGTCATAATTTTTTACTAAATTTCGATAGTCACCATAACATGTTGCATAATAACCCAACAACACATCATGTTATGGTTATCACCAATTTTTGTCCATAAATCCTAACAAATCGCCATGATTTTTTTCAACATTTGCGGCTGAAATTCTGTCGTTTCATGCAAGGGGAAGTCCACACTTAAATCAAAAATGTGTCTATGAGGCATCTATGATGAAGAACTTTTGAATCGCACAAGACACTAGCTCCCTTGTTATACCTCAAAACAAATAAATAAATGAACAGAATAACTGAATAAAGAAATACGACATCTTCAAAAGAATTAATGTGGAGCTCACCAATCAACTTCTAGCTATCGAGCGAATATTTTAGCACGCGTTCTATTTGAAGTAGTGAAACTTTTGTAATGAAACACAGTTTTTTCTTTCTTTCTCTTCTTCTTTTTTTAAGGAGTTCATTCGACTCTGACTTCTTCTGATATGTTAGTTTATGATCAGTATGATAGACAATCTTAGTCCGATCACTTGTTGTGCTACGCAGTTCAAGGGTCTTGCATGCTTCTAATTTTGTGCCCAACTATGACATTATAATTTGACTATGGTTATTTGTAACCCTATTATATGGTTATTCTCTCATACTACGGCATGAATAGTTTCGGGGTATACCTCAACCCAACTATGGCTACGAATACTCTTTCCAAATATCTAAACAACTACAGCATAATAAGTAATGCAATCCCATAAGTGGGGTCTGGAGAGAGTGATGTGTACGCAATCTTACTCCTACCTTGCGAATGTAGACAGGTTATTTAATATTTTAAGATAGGTTTGAAAAGTAAATACAGTAATGAAGAAACCATGTTGCAAGTAATGTAGAAAATAACAATAACAACAACAAATATTATGATAACTGAAGCAAAGGAAACAACAACTAATGATAAAAAAAAGATAATGGGGAGTGATAATAAAAATACTGAGAAGGAAAAACTAGAGAAAGCTCGACAGTCTACTAATCTTTTACCTTAATCATTGATCTCTATATCTTCCTATCTAGGGTCATGTCTTCGGTAAACTGCAGATGTATCATGTCCTATCTAATCACCTCTTCTCAATACTTCTTCGACCTACCTCTCATTCAACTCACCATAGGCAACCTCTTACACCTCCTCTCTAGGGCGTCTGTGTATCTCCTCTGCACATGCACGAACCATCTAATTCTCACTTCCCTCATCTTGTCCACAACGGAGGCCACCTTACCTTGTCCCGAATATCTTCGTTCCTAATATTATCTCTCCTAATATGCCTCATACATCCATCTCAATATCCTCATTTTCACTACTATCATTTTCTGGATGTGCCAACTCTTGACTGGCCAACACTCCACCCAATACGATATAGTTGGTCTAACAACCACTCTATAAAATTAACCTTTAAGTCTTGCTAGCACGTTATCACATAAGACATCGGATGCAAGCCACAATCTCATCATGTACCCCGCTCTAATATGATGTGTAAATCTTCCTATTTTCTTGAATTATAGATCCAGGATACTTGAAACTACCTCTCTTGGGGATGACTTGATTATCGATCCTCACTTCCACATATGCCTCATCACTCACGTCATTGAACATGCACTCCTAGTAAATTTAGTCCTGCTCAACCTGAAGTCTTTAGACTATAGGGTTTATCTCCACATATTTATCCTATCGTTAACTCCACCGTATGTCTAAAGTACGTCCAAAATGATTCATACAATTTTTACTATGACTCCAAATCCTTAACTTCATTTAAACTTGTCTTTAGAAGTTTATTATAACATTCTTAGTTCTACAACACAAAACAAGTGATAAACATCGATAGGAAGCATAAAGTAAACTTTGAAACTTATATGAATGCATAAGCAATTGAACACATGTAAACACGGCCTAGGGAAATCAAATAAGCTTTTCTTTCATAGTATTATAATTAACACATAAACCCTAGGTTAAGAAGTGGATAAATAATATATATTAGCGTGCTTCAATCAAACATGTAGTACCTCATTTAGACATTTCGTCGAACACTTTAAAGTATAATTTTTGTGAAAAATAACCATAGTAAAGACATATCTTAACTCAACTCAAAATCACATATTTCCAAGCATGTTTGCTCAAATATCAACCTATGTCAATTATTCGCTATCTACAAGAATAGTACCGATTTGCATTGATGTTCTTCTCTTCTTCCCGACTCAAGAACCCTACGTTCATGACCTTTGATTTTCTAAGTTCTCGTTTTTGCACATGTTTACATTATGTTTTCTAATTCCAATTACGCTAAAAAAAACTATCATGAAACAACTAATTTAAAGTTGAGACAACATTTACCTTCTCAAGAGAAACCCTAGCTTGAGGAAGAATGTCGTTCTTGGAGGAATCAAAATGTTTCCAAGTAGATCTTGTTAGGTTAGCTTTTAGGATGACTTTAAAAAGCGTTAGGAACTTACATTAGGTGATGAGGTTACCTTGGCCGAATTGGGATTGACAGAGAAGTCTTTATTCTTGAATCAAGATTAATTTTTATCTCCTCAATCTCCTTTTATACTTGGACCTAGGCTCCAAGGTTGTGACTGGTGAGACAGGGCAGCCATAGCGCCCGGTAGGGAGGCATTTATCGGTTCAAACCGAAAAAATCGACCGAATCGAACTGTTTTTAATTTCAATTTTGGCTTTTCGATTTATTCGGTCCGGTTCAATTTTAATTTTTAAAATTTCAGTAATTCGGTTAGATTTTCGGTCTATAAAAATTTTAATTCGGTTAAACCGAAAACCCGAATTTTAGCAACCCTATTTATATTATGCATATTATATTGGGTTCTGCCCCTAAATAATAAACTATACCCAAGCCAAATCCCAATCCTAAAAAATATACCAAGCCCAAATCCCAATTATTGAAACCCAACTCCTAACTCCTAAGTCCTATCAGCTAATCCCTCACTTCAAACCTCAAGTAATATCGACGAACAGCTACTGTGCTTCGACTTGGCTAGTTGCTGCCTTGTTGTTTGTACTACTATACTAGTATGACATATTTTTATACAATGTGAATATACAAATGGCTTCCAACTTTTAATGTCTCTATCCGTTACAAAAATTCATGTAGTTTAATTGTACTTTTCATATTTCCTTAACCATTGTGAAAGAATTAATTTAAGATAACAATCATTGGTACAATTTCGAAAGCCCAACTATCACACAGAAAGACAACATAATAATATATAAACTGAAAAATCAAACCGAAATTGCAAAAAACGAACTGAACCGAAGTTATTTCAGTTCGATTTTGAGTAAAGGCAAGCAACTTTTCCGCTCATTTCCTTCCTTACAATCAAGCAAGTGGGTGGAGCGCCTCTCTTTTCTTATAGTCAAGAGAGTTGCTTAGAGCTCCTCTCCTTCCTTATAGCGCGAGCTTCAACCACTCTTTCGAAGGCAGCAAAGTGGCACGCAGTAGCTTCGTCTCGACCAGTCAACTGGCATGGGAGAAATCGTTCTATGCCTCTCAGTACTCGGTGTTCTATTGGCACGACGCGCTGGCAGGACATTGGAGTTCACCCTCTGAATGGCGTACAATCCTGCAATCTTTCTTCTATTTAAGTTTCTCAATGTTTCTTTCAATGCTTTCTTTACATATCATTTTTCTTTTTGAAGCCCTCGTTAAACCTAACTTAGTGTTCAAAATTTACCAAATTTTACAAATTTGATGAAGTACAAAAATCTTAAATTGACATTAAGGAAATAGACCATGAATTTGTTTCAACTTCAAATGCTAATTCATGATATTAGAATTGTCTATTTGGTCATTCTCTTATCCAATGTTTTAAAAAGTGATTTCTGGGCTAGCCTCGGGAAGAAGCATACCAAAAATGCATCAAAGAATATTAGCGGGGAGCAAATATTGTGGGACGTAAGCTCCAATGTTCTGGACATTCACTTAGACGTAAGCCCCAATATTTTAGGCGTTATTTTGAGCGTAAGCCCTGAAAACTTCTTCAAATTTGCGCAAAAATAGCTTAATAAATCTATTTTAGTACTTAAGTATGATCCGAAAGAATCAAACTGAAAATCTCAAAAGTCAAAGGTCTTCTCTAATTGTTTATCCTAATTTCATAATTTTTTTTCTTTATCGTTGTAACGACCCGTCTAGTCGTTTTTAGTTAAATACCTTTATTTGACTAAATTATCCTTCCCGTAGATTTTGTGTGAGGTTTGTGACATGCGGGGATGGGTGACATGGATCCTGAGGTGTCTTTATGTGATTTTCAAAAGAAAAACCCAAAATAGAGACTTTAGAATTGATAAGTTTGATCCAAAGTTGACTTTCGTGTATATGAGTTCGTTTACGGGATCTGTTGCTTCCGGTAGTTCAGAGGGTCATTTATGACTTAGACGAGTCATTGGTTTGCTTTCCGATGCATTCAGATGTACTTTATGGCTTTATTTGTAAAATTGTGAAATTGAATGTTTTGGATGATTTCGTAGAAAAGTATGTCTTAGCTCGGTCTTATGAGAAATCCAAGTGCGCAGCCAGTTTGTAGCACTGTTTACCTCAGGGTAGCATATTTGGTTTGTATTCGGGAGATCCCGGGAGTGTTTCAGGTAGTTGGTGGAGAATTGGCTAAGTTCTAGAGTTGCTGATTTCTAGTGTCCGCACCGGCAGTTGATAAGTCGTAAATTTTAGGATTATTAGCACTCACTCCTTATACTTTTAGATGTCTTTTAGGCAAGTTTCCTCTTTATTTATAGTGTTTTCATGCGTTTTCAGGTATTTGACGCTCAAGGAATAAAAAGGAATAGATTAGTAGAAAAAGTCTAAAACAACACTTGAATGCGATGGAGATGATGCACCACATATACTGTATGCGGCCGCAAACATACCTCAAACTCTAAGTAGAAAATTTGACAGAATCAAGCCTGATGCGACGAGTATGCAACACTACATTCCCTTAAATATGGTAGCATACTCTCGAGGAAATCAACTAGTGAGCTGAAAGAAAAAGGAAGTAATGTGATGCAAATGCGACACCGCAGACCAAAAATGCGATCACATACCTAAATCTCAAACAAAATAGTGAAAAAAGACAAAATGATGAAAATGCAGTGTCTCCTGAAGTATGCGACCGCATTTCAAAGAATGTTTCTCTGCATACCGAGCGGGAAATTTTTTTGGGCATGAGAATACGGCCAGAATATGACTGTATACTCCTAATGCAACCGCATTCTGTTCGATGCATTATGACCCGTCAAGTACTATTTTATACTTTTTATCCCTTTCATATAAATACTCTGTATAGATTTTTGAGCTGATTATTCTACACATTATTCTCTGAGCATACTTTTAATTTTTAGCATTGAAAAAAAGCTTTTGGAGTGTAACTTTCAAGTTATTCCTTTGTCTTCATCTTCATCAATCATTGTAAGAACATGAATACTTTACTTTAATGAATGCTTTTGTTTATTTTACATTGAATATGAGTAGCTAATTTCTTAGCTAGAGTTGTGGGGCTAAGGGTTTTGGTATGTGATTGGATTGTATTTAATTCATTTGGTTACTTGATGGTTCTCCAATAACTATTTGCTTTGTATTATTTATTAATGGTGACCAACATTAATAGTGCCTAAATTCTTTAACTAGCTTGGAAAAGTAGGTAAATATTAGGAAAAGAGTTATTGAGAAGGATTTGGGGCTTTAACCTCAATCTAATAGCTAGAGCTAGGAATAGTCTAGTTAACTTGAAATTCAATTGGGTGTTCTTAATTGCACATCTTAGGGCTTGGAAAAGTCTTTCATGAAATTTATCAATTCAGTTGGAAAACCTTTTGATAACCTATTTATCCATGATTTAGAACTTGAATGTTTCCCATTTAAATTGAACAATAGCCTAATTGCGTCCTTTTCTCGAAGGAATCACAACCCTAATCATCTCAATTTGATATTTAAACTCAATTACTTGATACTTCTCTATTGAATTGTTCTTAAATCAAATACGTGTCACTTTGCGATACAATCATAGTTATAAATAATCAAACATATATCCCCTTTCCCTTTCAAATATAGGCTAATAATTGAGGTTTAAAATTAAATTGTACGTTTCTCATCGTATTCCTTGTGAGATTCGACCCCAACCTTCATTGGATTCTATATTTGCTAATGACCGCTTTACATCCTTTTGGAGGTGTAATGTGGGCGTATTAAAATTTGGCGCCGTTGCCGGGGAATACGGTTTAGAAATTTATAATTTAGTGTAATTCTCTGCTTTTAGTCTTTATTTTTCATCACTCTTTTTGTTGTTTTTGTTGTGTAGGTTTTATGGCATACGATTCTGAATTCGTGGGGGCTCATGGATACGTTGTCTCTATCCAACCTCCACCACTTCAAGAAAATGCTAGTTTCCACCTCAACACCATTTTGTTGCACCTACTCAACACTAAGGGCCTATTTGGAGGTTTAGCCATCGATGACCCAAATAGACACCTTAAAAATTTCCTTGGGGTGTGCACCACCAATGTTCAACCTAATGTCTCAAGTGAGGCCATCAAGTTGACGCTCTTCCCGTTCTTTCTCACGGGAGACACATCCGCATAGTTGGAGGATCTTCCATCCGGTTCTATTACCACATGGGTGGAATTGACCGAGGCATTTCTCAAGAAGTTTTTTCATCCATAGCAGATGTTACAACTCCGTGAAGAAATCAATAAGTTTCATCAACTTCCTAATGAGCCCCTTCATGAATATTGGACTCGATTCAAGAAGAAAATCAAAAGTTGTCCAAATCATGGGTTGTCCTATAGTGTTCTTCTCCAAACTTTCTATAGGTTACTTTACTCGGTTAACAAGTTTGTGGCTAAAAATATTGCAGAGGGGTTGAGTATTCCCATTTAGTTGGTAGCCTCTAGGTTTCTTTTGAGTCAGTGGCAGAGCATGCCAAGATGGTTGAGTCTATGAGGGTAAAGCTACCCAGACAGGAGTTCAATAAGAGGATACGATGAGATAGGCATTACAGTGTGTCTACTTTTCGTAGGTATGTGCAGCAAGGCAGATTCCAGCATTGGCAGTCTAGCAGATCGATCCAGGAAGCCTTTCAGATTACAGATATTGTCTCTGCAGAGAAGAGTGATTATAGTAGGGGTCATTCTTCTAGAGGTACTCAGTCTCGGTACTCTGACCATGGTGGTCACTCAGGATCTTCCATCACTATTCAATAGCCCTCAGCAGCCAGATCTTGTTACAATTGTGAAGAGGTTGGGCATTTTAGGAGAGAGTGTCCCAGGCTTGTATCAAGTGGATCTCGTACACCCAAGACCCCTGCACAACCATCCAGGGGTGGCAGTCAGTCTAGCGAGGGGGTTTCCAGTCAGGCCATAGTGGTCAACAGGCCGATCGAGGTAGTTCTCAGATGGGTAGAGATGGGGCTCGTTTAGGCCAAGACTTCTATCATGGTGCTCAGTTTGAGGGAGGATACACTCATTGTTACGCTTTCCTTGGTAGGCCAGAAGCTAAGTCATCAGATGCAATTATCACAGTTATCATCTCAGTCTGTCATCGATCTACTTCAGTGTTATTTGATCCATGATCTACATTCTCCTATGTGTCTGCCTATTTTTCTACTAATTTAGATATGTGGTGTGATATGCTTAATGTCCATATTCGTGTCTCTACACCAGTTGGTGATTCTATTATTGTAGATCGAGTCTATCGGCTTTATGTGGTTACTTTTATATATTATGATACCCGGGTAGACTTGGTTATATTAGACATAGTTGATTTTGATATTACTTTGGGGATGGACTGGTTATCATCGTACCACGCAATTGTGGTCTTCCGAGGCTGGAGTGGAGAGGTGCTCACAGCCCTGCTCCTAAGAAGATTATTTTTTCATCCATGCTATGAAGTTAGTAGATAAGGGTTGTCTGGCGTACCTAGTTCATATTCGGGATATGAGTGTGGAGACTCCTTCCCTTGAGTTAGTTCATGTAGTGAGTTTACTGAGGTTTATCTGTTGGATTTTCGGGTATGCTGCTGGATAGAGATATTCATTTTTGCATTGATCTAGAGTCGGGTACTCAACCCATTTTTATTTCTCCGTGTCGTATGGCTCCAGCTTAGCTGAGAGAGTTGAAGGAGCAACTTCAGGACCTATTGAGTAAGGGTTTCATATAGTGTGTCTTCTTGTGGTGCTCCTGTGTTGTTCATGGAGATGAAAGATGGGAACATGCGTATGTGTATCGACTATAGACATTTCAATAAGGTGACCATCAGAAACAAGTATTTGATTCCTTGTATTGATGACTTGTTCGACCAGCTTTAAGATGCTTCTGTGTTTTTGAAGATTGATCTAAGGTCCTGGTATCATCAGTTGAAGATACGAGCCGAGGATATTCCCAAGATGACTTTCAGGACTCGATGTGGTCACTATGAGTTCTTAGTGATGTCCTTTGGGCTTACAAATTCCCCTACAGCATTTATGGACTTGATGAATGGGATATTTAAGCCTTACTTGTATTTTTTTATGATTGTGTTTATTGATGATATTCTTGTCTATTCAAAGATTCAGGAGGACCACGAGAAGCATTTAATAGTGGTTTTTGGTTTGCTAAGAGAGAAAACGTTGTATGATAAGTTCTTGAAGTGTGAGTTTTGGCTCAGTTCAACAGTGTTTTTGGGATACCTGGTGTCCTAGGATGGGATTATGGTTGATCCGAAAAAGATAGAGATAGTCAGGGACTAGCCCGGGCCTACTTCGGTGACAGAGATTCAAAGCTTTGTAGGTCTTGCGAGCTATTATCGTTAGTTTGTCAAGGGATTTTCTTCTATTAATTCTCATTTGACACGGTTGACTTAGAAGGAGGTGCCTTTCCAGTGGTCCGATAAGTGTGAGGAGGGCTTTCAAAAGCTCAACTCACTTTTGACCATAGCCCCGATTTTGGCTCTTCTAGTGGAGGTGAAGGAATTTACCGTATATTATGATGCTTAGAAGATTGGGTTGGGTTGTTTGTTGATGTAGGAGGGTAAAGTGATAGGTTATGCATTAAGGTAGTTGAATGTGCATGAGAATAATTACCCTGTTCATGAATTAGAGTTGGCGGTTGTTGTATTTGTTTTGAATATTTAGAGGCATTACCTTTATGGAGTTCATTTTGAGGTGTATATCGATCACTACAACCTTCAGCATGTGTTCAATTAGAGAGATTTGAATTTTAGACAGCGCTAGTGGATGGAGTTTCTAAAGGACTATGATATGACTATTTTGTACCATCCAGGCAAGGCCAATGTAGTAGTGGATACTTTGAATCGAAAGGCGGTGAGTATGGGAAGTTTGGCGCGTTTGATAGTTGATGAGCGCCCCTTGGCATTAGAGATTCAATCCTTATCCAACAGCTTCGTGAGGCTTGATATTTCAAATCAATGTAGGATTTTGGCTTGTATTGAGGCGAGGTCGTCTCTTTTGGAGAATATCAAGACCCATTAGTAAGATGATCTAAAGTTGTGCAAAATTAGGGATAAGGTGATGTGTGGTGAATCTAAGGAGGTTGTGATTGATGGTGAGGGGATTTTGAGGATCAAAGGGGGAGTGTGTGTTGCTCGTGTTGGTAATTTGAAAAGATTGCTTATAGAGGAGGCTCACAGCTCTAGATATTCGATTTATCCAGATTCTACAAAGATGTAACGTGACTTGAAGCAGCAATAATTGAGTGGTAGGATAAAAGAGAGACATTATTGAGTTTGTGTCTCGGTGTTTGAATTGTCGGCAGGTCAAGTATGAGCACCAACGACTCAGTGGTTTATCTCAGAGAATGCCCATTCCTGAGTGAAAGTGGGAGCGGATTTCTATGGATTTTGTTGTTGGGTTGCCCAAGACTTTGGGCAAGTTTGATGTTATTTGGGTCAATATTGATAGGTTGACCAAGTTCGCTCATTTCATTCCGATCCAGATGACTTATAATTCTGAAAAGTTGGCTAAGATTTATATTCATGAGATTGTTCGTCTACATGAGGTGTCTATTTCTATAATTTCATACTGAGGTACTCAGTTTACTTCTCATTTCTAGCAGACCTTGCAAAAATAGTTGGATACTCGCTTGGATCTCAGTACAACATTTTATCCTCAGATTGACGGTCAGTCCGAGTGGTCCATCCAGGTGTTGGAGGATATGTTCCGAGCCTGAGTGATTGATTTTGGTGGTCATTTGGGACCAATTCTTACCTTTGGAAAAGTTTTCGTACAACAACAGTTATCACTCCAACATTTATATGGCGCCTTTTGAGGCTTTATATGGTAGGAGATGTCACTCTCTGATTGGGTGGTTTGATGCATTTGAGGTGAGGCCTTGACGTACTGAGTTTTTGAGAGATTTCTTAGAGAATGTAAAGGTGATTCAGGACAAGATCCTGGCAGCTCAGAGCAGACAGAAGAAGTATGCAGACCGAAAGGTCCGAGATATGGAGTTCATGGTTGGTAACAGGGTTCTGTTGAAGGTCTCACCTATGAAAGTCATGATGAGGTTTGGCAAGAGAGAAAAGTTGAGTCCGAGGTATATCGGGCCTTTTGTGATTCTTTAAAGGGTTGGAGATGTGGTATATAAGTTGTCTCTGTCAATAGGACTTTCAGGTGTACATCCGATTTTTCATGTTTCTATGCTAAAAAGTACCATGCCGATGGATCCTACATTATCCAATGGGACTCTGTATTGCTTGATCAGAACTTAGAGTTTGAAGAGGAGCCTGTGGCCATTTTGGAGAGGCAGTTGAGAAAGTTGAGGTATAAAGAGATTATTTCTATAAAGGTGCAATGAAAGCATCATACTATTGAGGAGGAAACTTGGGAGATAGAGGTTGATATGCAGATCCGATATCCTCACTTGTTTACTACTTCCAATACATTTTCCCTTTTCATTTCTTTCCATTCGAGGATGAACATTTATTTAATTAGTATATGATATAACGACTCGTCTGGTCGTTTTTATCTAAATACCCTTATTTGACTAAATTACCCTTCTCGTAGACTCTATGTGGAATTTATGATGCACGGGATGGATGGCACATATCTCGAGGTGCCTCTATGTGATTTTTGGAGGAAAACCTCAAAATAGAGACTTTAGAATTGATAAGTTTGACCCAAAATTGACTTTCGGGTATATGGATTCCTTTACGGTATTAATCACTTTCAATAGTTCTAGAGTGTCATTTATGAGCTAGTCGAGTCATTGATTCGCTTCCTGAGGCACTCAGATGTACTTTATGGCTTTATTTGTAAAATTTTGAAATTTGGATATTTTGAGTGATTTCATAAGAAAGTATGTTTTAGCTCGGTCGTATGAGAAATACGAGTACGCGAGCAAGTTTGTAGCATTGTTTACCTCGTGTTAGCATGTTTGGTTTGTATCTGAGGGATCCTTGGGTGTTTGGTGGAGAATTGGCTAAGTTCTAGAGTTGTTGGTTTCTGGTGTACGTATTAGCGGTCTTCTGGCCACTTCTACATGTCCATCTCTGTGGAGGTTAGCTTGCAGATGCGAGCCCTGTGTGACATCGAGTTGTCCGCTTCTGTGGATGTCTTTCTCTTAGAGGCGATAACGCCTCTGCGGAGTCGTTTCCGTCCCAGCGATCATCCAAGATTTTAAGTTATCTCGCTTCAGTGACCCTAATTTCGGCTGAAGCGGTTCCACCTTAGCAAAGTTGATTTCGTCGAAGCGGAATCACTATTTCAAATCAAATCATTAAATGCCCTAAACGATTTCATTTCTCCAAAATCATTCTCTTGGAATTAGAGCTCGACTAAGAGGGGATTTCTTGAGTATTCGATCATTGTTCTTCATTTGAGGTATAATTTCATCACTTTTGATTATTATTTATCATTAGAGTCTTCTAATCATAGTGTAAATTCTATTTGGGAAGAAGATGGCCTAAGTTTCCATATTAAGAATAAAAGGCTTAGAGTCATGATTTGAGGATTGTATAGTGATTAGATGGATATAATATTATAATCTAGTGCTAATTATTGATAGATGGTGATGTTGTGATGGTTAATTTGATATTGGAAACCCTTTTGAAATTGGGAAAAAATCTAAGGTTTGAAATTAGGGCTTCTTACTTATTCTTGCAATTGAGGGTCCAATCGATTTAATTTTTAAATTAACTTAAGGATATGATTATTTAGTATGTTATCATACTTTTTGGGTAATAAAGTTCATATTTTGCTACCGTGGGGCCAGGGGTCACTTTTAGGATGAACCTTTGTATTGTTTGGAAGGACTAAGTTCTTGTATTTGTATTAGATTACTTTTAATGTAGAATCTATATATGTTAGACTATGAGTACTACGAGGCGCTCCGCAAGGGCAAGGTCTGCGTTGAGAATTGACGATTTATGGCTTCTGCTCGGCTCTAAGGTAGGCTACGATTTCTCTTTTGTAGACTCCAATAAAAGTGTGTATTACTTACAAATATTGAGGGGTATTGGGCGTATTTGGGGTCCCACCTTAGCGGTTTTGATTAACGCGTGGGGGGGTACCTGTGTTGAACTATGATGATGGGTTATTTGAGAAATCAGCCTTAAGCTAATTCCGACTGCTGTTGTTTGGGCATGTCGTCATTATGTGGGTTTGTCGCCATTGTTGATATTATTTTTTTTATTCATCACATTGCTTTCGATATGATAAACTGGTGTACGTGAAATTATGTGTTACTGAGCTTCTGAAAACATGTGATATTCATCTCTTATACTTGACTTTATCTCATACATTCTGATTACTTGCCTTGTATTGTCATTTGCATTCAGACACTCATGGTTTTGATGATATTGAAATGAGAGTGGTATGAAAATATTTTGGGTCCAATGAGACCGGTAAAGGTAAAGATATATTATGAGATGGTTGAAAACATTAAGATAATTGATGACTCCAAAAGGGTCTTGGTTTGATGGAAATGATTGATGATGAAACTAGAGCCAAGAGCTGGGATTCAATGGAAAATTCCGGATAAGTATATGGACAGCGTGGGTCCCCCATGAACGTTTGTATACTGAAAATGAAGGTACATGGCATGTGCATTGCATTCATATCATACATACATTTATATATTTGACTACCTATTGATTGGTAAAGTGATTTGGAACAGTTAATGAAACTTGGATGAATTCGTGATAAATGATCTTGTTAATTGACCTCATAATACTCAGATTATTGGTTATTGAACTCCTTCGTAAATAAGGCGACTTATATGATTCATGAAATCTTAAGTGAACAAGGTGATTTATGTGATCCATTGAACTCTTAAATGAACAAGGTGACTTACATGAATATCGAACTACTTAGTATAGGATTACTTGAGAGTCAACTTGATGTTTATTTCTGTTATGTATCTTCTGTCGTTGCCGGCGTATGATGCCTACGAGGGTACGTTGTGTACTTATGCTATACTTGCTGCATTCTTTTTGGATGCAGATACATCGTCATCTACTAGCTCAGGACTTCATGGTTGAGCCTGAGTTGGAGGATTTCCTGTGTTCGGGTGAGGATGCTTCTATTCAGCATGCCCTGAATGCTCTTATCTCATTACTCTTGTCTTATAGTTGTTCATGATACAGTTTTAGACTTTCAGACTATGCTACTATTTATTTAGTGCTCTTGTATTCACAGATCAGATTTTTGGGGTTGTAATAACTTATTTTCGCATTTATGTTATGATTAGAAAGTTAGTAATTATTTTGTTATTTTAACTTTTCTTATTTAATTGTGTTGTAATTAAGAAATGGTTCGCCTACCGGTGAAAAAACGGTAAGTGTCACCCCAATGGCTAAAAAGAGTCGTGACAATCGTTTACTGAACAACAATACAGTTTGGACCTTTGTCTATAAACTGCAAACTATAAAGCAAGAGTTTTGTCCTACGACCCTTAGCTTACTTTGCTTCCACGCTTGCAGTTTGCTTCTTGCTTCATTTTCTTCAAGATTTTTCACTTTCTTTAATTTATTCTTTTCAAATTATTTTTTGTTTATGATATTTAAATATTATTCTGAACTCTATTCCGATTATTTGTATTATATGAGTATTTTTATTTAATTTTTATTTTTAGTTTTAGTTTTTCAAACAATAACTTGGTATTATTGTCATTTTTATTATTTGAATTATTCGGAACTAAAGTATCATTTTTTCAACTCTAAGTATGTTCCATCATAGTCATGGTATAGATGTAATGCATCTTTACATTATTAATTTTTTCTAGTAAGAAAAAAAATTGTAAGGTTCGTGCACATGTTAGTATGTTTATAATAGATGTATATATTTTCCTAATAATTTTATAACTTTCTTGAATTTTTTTCAATTATAATATTTTTATTTATATATTTATTTTATTAATTTATATAATATTAAAAATTAAATACTCATATGGCTTACGCCCCACGTCTTAAAGCTTACATCTCGCTCCGTATTAAATAAAACATCTCGTCTCACGTCCACGTCTTCTAAAACACTTCTCTTAACTGACGTGGACACTCTAACAGAAGAACTATTCATTAAGTTATTACTCAAGTTCTTATCCGTTGGATTTTAGGCAAGAAAACTTCAAAAATACAAAAACAAAAAGAAGCAAAAGAAAGGAGAAAAAAGCAAGAAGGGGAAAAAGCTGAATTTGAATTCGTGTTTGTCTGTGAAGCATGTAAGTATATGCAGTCCTTCATGCATTGCCTTAATATTAGCCAGCAAAATGATATCATAAGCACTGCAATTATTTAGTCCCCCCACCACACTCACTTATTTAATCATACAAAAGGTGAACAATTTAACGAATCCCAAGATAAAAACAAAATATATTTCTTTTTTGTTCTTTAAATTTTGTTTACTTGCTTGCTGGCAGTTGACTGAATTTGCTTCTTCTAAAATCATGATTTCACTATCACTTTATTTCTTTTCTTGCTCCCTTACTTTACTCCTTTGTCTAATGTTTTGAAGACGTGAGAACCAAGAATTTTGAAACAAATTTTAATAAGGCAAATTTTGTTTCCAAATTCTGAATGAGGAATACCTTTAATTACTAAACAATGAACTATTAATTATTCTATCAAAAAGTACTACTACCATGTATATCAAGAGATGAACAAAAAGATTAAATTGCCAAATCTAACATGGAGGCTAGCTTAAAATTGTAGTTTCGAAGTTAGCTTGCACATCTCGATTAATCTATAAAGTACCAACTATCTCTCGTCAGTATAGATATAGAATAACCTTATTGGTTAAGGCTTAAACAGATGGTAGCTATCAGCCTACCCTTATGATTTTAAGATGAATACTCAAAAGCTAATCCCTAAATTGTTTAGAGGAAAATTAAAGGACTAGAGTACTAGAGGACAAAATTCGGGGATCTTTAAAAAAGATAAATGAAGAATAAGGAATATTTTTTAAAAAAAAGTTCATATAAATAATATCCTGTATGAATTTCAATATTCTTTTTTCCTTTCCCAATGTTTCAAAATAAGTATTAATAGAAGAATGTGAAATCAAAATTTAAAATTTATAGGCTATGGATATTAATCTCTTTTAAATTATTGAATTCTAAATAAATAATTTATATATATTTAATAAATTTTAAGAATAAATATAGAATTTGAGCCAAAAATATTAAATCTTATCGGGCAAGTACCTTCAACTCCACATCCACTCGGCTAATAAGCATGTACTTGTCAGTATTAATCCCTTATAAACTATTGTATAAAAAAATTTCTTCATGTCACAAGCTTTGAAAATATCATATAGCTGACCATCAACATCGGAGCTAGGGAACGCAATGAGTTTATCCGAACTTTTTTTGATGGAAAATTATATTATTATATAAAATTAAAATTATTTATATATATATGGGTCTTGCTAACATATTACATGAATGTAGTAAGTTAACAAGATACCCATTTTTATTTCACCAGAAATACCCCTATTAGTTCTCCATCTCTTTAATAAATTCTTACAAAATTGTCATTTCACCATTACCCACACCATCGCAAAGATCAATTGCACCATGTTGAATCTCTCACATCTTGGATGATAATTAAAATCAGAAATATTCTTCAACTGTTTCAGGAACATCGTGAGGTACTCCATAACTAAAACAAACAGGAAAGAAGACAATGGATCCCCTTGTCGCAATCCCTTCTTAGCTTGAAAGGGAGTACTAACCTCCGCACATTGATTAACACAAAGTAGGATATTGTTTGTGTTAAAATCACCATCGCCTCTCTCATTAGTAGAGTATTTTAGATTAAGTTATATAATTATCTAGAAATGTGGTAAAGATTTAAGAATACATAGGAAAATAATTGCTAGAAAATTTTAGAGTCAATGTCCTAGTTGTGTACCATGTTGGGCCAAGCCCATTATAATGTTATAGCTAGGATCTTCTAGCAATGTAAAGTTGGTTGATGAACCGACATTGATCATGTATATATAGGGACCTTGGGTCCTTAAGGAAGTAAGTCCCAAGTGTGCATTAGAATAAGCATTGAGACCAAAGCGAGGACCTGTATAGATGTAATCTGAAGTGAATTGTGCCTTGGACGTATCGTAAAATACGTTTGAGGGTATGCATGTGTACTTCCGTCGGATTGTGCATGTGCAAGCAGATTTATTGCACGGCATATGATATGTCTAATCTCGTAAATGTGAGATACTGCAGGGCCCCAGTCAGGCTACGATATTGAGTTGGGTCTGAATATGGAGGGGCAGCATCATCGCTGAGCTTTGAATTGGTGTCTAGTGGCGTGTAGGATGGTTTGCAAGATGTCATGCCTGCATGGTCAAGGATATATTTGGCATATTTCTTCTGACACATAAATAGGCCGCCAGAATGTCGAGTGACGGAGATGACCAAGAAATAACTCAGGGGGCCCAGATCCTTCATAGCAAACTCAGAGAAAAGGAGAGACATAATGGATCGGTGGAGAGCATTAGATGATGTAGTAAGGATGATGTCATCAACATATAATACGAGGTAAGCCATGTCTAGACCCTTGTTTTAGATAAACAGGGAATGATCGGATCTGATGTGTGAAAAAATGATAAATGAGACATAATCGGTGAACCGCTGGTACTATGCTCGAGGAGCCTGTTTCAGTACATAAAGCAATTTCCGCCACAGACACACATAATCCGGATGAATAGGATCCTTGAAACCCATAGGCTGATGCATATATACCGTTTCATGAAGATCCCCATGTAATAATACATTCTTGACATCAAACTGATGATGGGCCAAGACTTGGATAGGGATATGCTGAGGACGGTTCGGATGGTTTCGGGCTTTACGATCGGGCTGAACGTTTCATCAAAGTCCACTCCCACCTGTTGAAACCTGACCTCACCTATAAGACGAGCATTGTACCTCTCAAAAGAACCATCAGGTTTCTTTTTATGTCTAAAAATCCATAAAAAATGAATCAAGACCAGAGGCTGGACTGGAACTCACAGCAAAAAGTATGTCACCGCTAAGCATAGCTACCAATGCAACCCAGTTTGTCTTATAATACAATGATAGTAGAGGGCAACTGAAAAGAAGGCTCGGCCCACAGGGAGAGCGGTGGGCAGAGAGAGATTGTGAATGAAAAGAGTAAGGGAAAAGTTATCTCACTACTGGAACTGGCACAAGGCAAAGGAAAATTGCTCTTACTTCCCGAAGGGAGGTTGAAAATCTGTTACAGATTAAGCATATTAGCATCAGGTGGACGAGGTACTAGGTCTCACGTCTTATTATCAATAAGAGCATTATATTCATCAATCATTGCGGCTTTCTAATTTGGATCGGACAAGGCATCCTTTGGATTTCGAGGGATAGGGGAAGGGACAACTGAAATAGATAGGTTAAACAGCCGTTTAGGTTTAGAATTTTTGTGCATGGCACGGGTTTCCATTGTCTGAGAGGGTGTCTCGAGATGCTGGATGGGAGGAGGGTGGGGTGTTGCGGGACTGCCGGGAAGAAGAAAAAGGGCAGGGGTGGCAGGATCGGCTGGCCGATGCTCGGTTTGCCGAGAGGTGGCTGTGGAATCACCCTGAGGCGGGTTATTTCGGGCCACCGTCGGCAGATCTGGGTGGGCAGTGTGTCCCTGACTGTCCAAGGTGGGGGCGGGTGCTATGGTCTGGGACGACGGACTATATAAATGATGAATTAGAAGATGGTTCATGCCATCATCTAAGGAGTCGTAGGAATGCCGAGGTGGCAAGTTTAAGGAGGCAAAGGGGAATTGGGACTTTTTTTCAAATTGTGTTTTTACGAAAGCACTAAATGAGGAAAAAATAGGGTAGACCGGAGATTTATTGCCAATTGGAAAAGTCTATAGACAGTTGGAATAATCGTCTAAAAAAAACACATAATATCGATGGCCAGCCTTACTTAAAATAGGGGAAGTCCACAAATCACTATGTATGATATCGAAAGGCATTAAAGTACAATTTGTGGATCAATAAAATAGTAATTTAACATGTTTTCCAAAAACACATGATTCACATATAGGAGTCTTAGAAATACGGTTGCAATTAATAAAATTATTATTCCTAAGGGAGTGTAAAACAAAATCTCCCGGATGCCCTAATCTAGAATGACATAAGGAAGAAGAAAGAGCAGCAAAATTTGATGGAACTGAGGCTGGATTGTTGACGACGTTTGAAATAGGGTAAAGATCTTCGGTGCTATCACATCTCATTATTCGTCTCCCTATCGTAAAATCCTTCACAGAAAAACCAAAAGGATTAAAGTCAAGGGAAACATTATTATCAGTTGTGAAACGTCGCACAAATATTAGATTCTTAATGAGTTTAGGGGCATGAAGGACATTTATTAAGATTAGTGGTGGATGTGGTGGGGATAAGGATGAATGACCAAAACCGCGAATAGGAATGCCTTGTCCACTACCAACAACAATATTCTGATTTAAATTACTCAAATTGGAATAAGACGAGAGAGTACCTTGTGATGCTGTCATGTGAGATGTGGTACATGTGTCCATATACCAATTTTCGTTTAGAGCATTGAGTGACATTATGTTCATAGCTGCCTCAATGTCAGTCGATACATAAGTTGAGGGTAGGGGGCCTGTGTTGTGTAGGCATGTTGTGGACATGCGTCGAATATGCCAGGTTGGGCCTGTCGGGTCGGAGGTAGAGTCCACGAGGATGTCGGATATGGGTAAGGAGGAGAGGCTCATGACGGCGGGTGAAAAAACATTAGACATTCCATCTTCTGAAACCAACACTTTTGATGTTATTTGACGTACAATAATTTCTATATGCCTATTATGAATCTGCACCCCCCTGGGAGCGATAAATCTGTTGGATTTTATTAACCAAAGAGATTCGGCTTTGCGCTATAGTTAGCTCAGTACCAATCAAGAATCCCCAAGAAATTCTAATAATTCTTGTTATACATTTGTTCCCACGGTGGGTAGGCAGCCCATGGTGGAGGCTGCTGCCACTGCCGCGGTCGCTGCTGACTGTTTCCTGCCAGCAGGGATTGCCCTTTCCCACCGCCGTTGTTTCCAGAATTTTGTCCGCCGTGGGCCTTGCCGGACTACCGCCCTCGGTGGTTATTGCAAATTGATCCGGACTGCTATGGGTCCTTGGGTCGGTAGTGCTGGCTGCCGAAGTTGGAGGCCTGGCCGTTGGCGGAGGGCCTGGCGGTGGTGATAAGGGTGATGTCTGCAATGCTAGCCTGAGTGGTGCTGCACTTGATTTTCCGGATTTCCTCAAGAATAAGTTTCGAACGGGCCTCATAAAATGTTGGTAACGGCATGCATTGCTGAAGGATGGTGGCAACGCTGTCACAGGATTCGTTCAAGCTTGCAATAAGTTGCATAACCAAAGGCTGATTAGTGACTGGTGCGCCGACGTTGGAGAGTTGGTTGACAAGCATCTTGAGTTCTTGACAATATGCAGACACGTTTGGAAAATCATCCTGATGTACATCCGTAAACTGATTTTCACGGTATAACGCACGTTAAGTCTTGTTGTCATGAAAGATGCTCTCCAAATATTCCCACGTTTGGTGTGCAGTGATATCGGTCTCAATGATTGTGTGCAACAAATAATTAAAGATTGTGTCGTATATCCACTGGAGGACGGCATCGTCTAAACGAGACCAGAGGGCTTACTCAAAAGTCGAAGTCGAGGGTAGGTCGGTGGATTTCCATTTATGAGGGATGATGTGATCGATAACTTCGTAGACACGACAATGGATCTTAAAAAGCTCCGTCCACGAGGAGTATTGACCCTTTTCCATCTCAAGGGTGATAGGGATGAAGTTTTTTATGTTGTTGACTGCAAGTGCAGGATGGAATTTGGTTTGTCAGCCATGGAGGATGAAATTTAGGAGGAGAGGGGAGAGAGAAGGCCAAAAAAATCACTAGGGTTCCGTCATGGGGGGTGGCGGCCGAGAGGTAGGGTTCGGCAGCGTGGGAGGTATAGGTTTAGGGTTTGGCTACTGATACCATAAAGGAATATGTTGATTTTATTGATGAATGATTTACAATATATATAGTATTACAAAAATATTTACCTTGCTATAGACTAGGTAACTAATCAACCTAATTATAAAATGATTATAATTATACATAAAATAGAAGATATACAATTAATACAATTAATGGAAGAATATTCAGAAAATATTCTATTAATTTTCTTAGAGGCAACAATTTCATTGCTTGTAATGGGAAACTTGCCCAAAATTGTGTTTCTTGCTCTTTAGGCAAACATATTCGTCTTCCGTTTAAATCATCTACTAGTGTTACATTTGCTCCTTTTGATATCATACATGCCGATTTATGGACATCTCCTATCTCTAGTTCTCTCGGTCATAAATACTATCTTGTGTTGCTTGATGATTTTTCACACTACGTTTGGTTATACCCTCTTAAATTTAAATCTGAAGTGTTTGTCAAATTTCTTGAGTTTCGCAAGTTCATTCAAACACAATTTGGAAAAGGCATAAAATCATTTCAGTGCGATAATGGTCGTGAATTCAATAACTCTATGTTTCACCGCTTTTGTACCAATAATGGCATGGTCTTTCGCTTCTCATGCCCTCACACCTCACCACAAAACGGTAAAGCTGAAAGAATCATCCGCACCATTAACAATATGACTCGCACCCTATTGATTCATGCCTCCCTCCCTCCACCCTTCTGGGTCTATGCTTCTAAAATGTCATAATACACTCTAAATATTCTCCCTACTAGCACTCTTCACAATATGACCCCTACCGAAATCCTCTACCATAGAATCCCCTCTTATGATCATCTACGGATTTTTGGTTGTCTGTGCTATCCCAACCTTAGCTCCACCGCCCCTCACAAGCTCGCTCCTAGGTCCACTCCATGTGTCTTTCTAGGATTCCCGCCGAACCATAGGGGCTATCTATGCTATGACTTGTCGACTCGTCAGATCCACATATCTCGTCACGTCACATTCGATGAGACCACATTCCCGTTTTCGACTCTTCTAAAATTCCAAAAACAGGACTACTCATTTCTTGACGCGTCTGCCATCTCTCTACTCATAATCGAACAACTCGCATCCTCTGTTCCGTCGTCAGAGCCGCGACCTCGAGGGGAGGCGCCGCGGCGCCTGATTTCCAGAGAGCAATCTTTTGAAACACAATCGACAGCGCCGCGGCCCTGTGCTGAGGCGCCGCAGCGCCCAAACTTCAGAGAAGCCTGTCAACCTTCTAGCGCCGCGACTCTCGATCCAGGAGCCGCGGCGCCTCCGACGGCTTCGCCCTCACCTTCTCCTTATCCGACTTTACCCCCCGTCTCAGACACCACTCCGCCACCCACTGTCCCTACCCATCCAATGGAAACTCGTTCAAAGCATGGAATCTTCAAACCCAAAGTCCATTTCAACTTGTCTGTCCAAACCATCTATCCACTTCCAAAGAACCCAAAATTGGCCAAACAAGACCCTAATTGGAATGCGGCTATGTATGAGGAATTCAATGCTTTAACTAAACAACACACGTGGGATCTAGTACCTAGACCTGAGGGGGTGAATGTCATTCGTTGTATGTGGCTATTTTGTCACAAGTTTAGAGACAATGGGGATCTTGAGAGGTATAAGGCCCGTCTTGTGGCTAATGTCACAAATCAGCAGGAGGGCATTGATTGTGGTGAGACCTTCAGCCCAGTTGTCAAACCGGCTACCATCCGCACAGCGAGTTTTGAGCATAGCCATGGGCAAACACTGGCCGATCCATCAGCTTGACGTGAAGAATGCATTCTTACATGGGGATCTGCGAGAGACAATCTACATGCATCGCCCATCGTGGTTCACCTATCCAGCGCTTCCTCACTATGTGTGCCGTCTCCGTAAGTCACTATATGGCCTCGAAGCGAGGCCCCCGTGCGTGGTATGATCGCTTTGCCGGTATATCTTGCGATTGGGTTTGTATGCGCAAGAGTGATACATCACTTTTCATTTTTCATCGAGGTAGTAGCACCGCTTACTTATTACTTTACGTGGATGATATTGTTCTTACCGCCTCCTCCGACGGATTGAAAAATGAGATTATTGTCTTGCTCAAGTCCGAATTTGCAATGACCGATTTGGGGAAGCCGAGTTACTTTTTGGGGATATCGGTGACCGTGTCCCAATCATATGTTCTTGTGTCGGCGTAAGTATGCGAAGAGATTGTGTACGGGGCTAACATGGCGAACGCAAAGAGGTGCCTACTCCGCTGATTCCAAATCTAAACTCGGTGCTATGGATGGTGCTCCGGTCTCGATCCTACTCGTATAGGAGCCTTGCGCAGTGCACTTCGATCTCACATTCACCGTGCCGGACATAGCTTATGATGTTCAAAAGGGTGTGCTTATTCATGCATGCCCCCAGTGAGTCTCATTTCATCGTTTCTTAAGCGTATCATTCGATACATTAAGGGCACTCTTGATTATGGTTTGCACCTATACCCTTCGCACCGGCACAAAGTTGCTTTCATATACGGATGCAGATTGGGCGGGGTGTCCGGACACGCGACGCTCCACCTCCGGCTTTTGTGTTTTCTTAGGGGATAATCGATTTCTTGGTCCGCCAAGCGACAGGCTACCCTATCTCGCTCCAAAGGCCGAGGTCGAGTACGAGGCGTTGCAAATGTAGTAGCCGAGATTTGTTGGCTCGAAATTTACTGTTAGAACTTCAGTGTCCTTTGCGTCAGGCATCTATTGTGTATTGTGATAACATCTCTTCCATCTATCTTTCTCATAATCCGGTTCAACATCAGCGAACCAAGCATATTGAGATAGACCTACACTTCGTTCGTGAGAAAGTTGCGTTAGGCCATGTCAGAGTGTTACATGTTCCATCATCCTATCGGTATGCGTACATATTTACCAAAGGACTTCCCAGACAGTTATTTCTTGACTTCAGATCCAGTCTCAGCGTCCGGCCTCCTCCCGCTCCGATTGAGGGGGTGTGTAAACGTGTAAATATAGGAAATAATATATTCCTTACCCATAATTAGAATATTTCCATATATTGTGTAAATATAATTATGGTAAGACTAGGATTCCTCTTTTGTATAGGCTTAGGATTCCTATTGTATAAGGGATGAATATTGTACTCTATATATATCTTGATATTAATGAAAGACTCCCCAAGGGAGATTAATATCATCTAACAATAACGATGGGTATTTCTTAGTCAAGTTCAATAGTTTTGATGATAGGGATGGAGTACTATATTCAGGTCCTCACATGTTGAATAATAAGCCTATAATTGTTAAACCTTAGGCTGCTGGTTTTGATCTGAGCAAGGAAGTACTGCAAACCATTCTAATATGGGTGAAATTCCCGAACTTTCCCTTAAATTGCTGGGGGACTCAGGATCTTGGTAGAATTGGAAGTGGTTTGGGAGTTCCATTGAATGCCGATGCTTGTACCTCTAATATGGAGAGAATTTCCTTTGCGAGGGTTTTTCTGGAAATGGATATTACTTAACAAGTTCCAAGTACTATCAAGGTGGAGGACCCAAATGGGAGAATATTTAAGCAAGGAGTAGACTATGAATGGGTTCCAGCCTACTGTCCTACCTGTCTTCAGGTGGGTCATTCATGTCCAGCCCCTGTGAGAAACCAAGCTGCTAAACCACCATATCCTAAGCCTACACAACACTACAACCCTCCTGAACAACAAGCCCCCAAACCTAAACAAAAGCATCAAAGATGGAGGAATGAATGGCACGCCAAAGAAGCAGGTAATCAGATGCAAAAAAACAGCCTGAGGGACAAGATGGTGCAGGGACATCTAAAGCAATCGAGCAAAGTGCAGAGGGTGGCATTGTCATGAGTCAGGAAATGCAACAACAATGGGAGAAATGGAAACAGACTAAGAACAACTTTGGCACTCAAGCACCAGTGAGTGATCAAAGCACATGAAATGCTTCAAATACAGTGCAAGGGTTGAATGGGAAAATAGATCATACTAGTAAGGAGTTGAATGTGATGATTGAAGGTGGGCATAGTTATGCAGCTGTATTTGGGCAGCAGATTTCAAGAAAATCACTATGAGGTTTGCCACATGAAATATAAGAGGGTTGAATAAAGTTCATAAGCAGAAAGAAGTTAGTTTGTTTATTAGATCAAATAATGTCAAAAATTTTAGCTTAAATAGAACATAAAGTTAAAGAACAGAATGCAGCATATTTGGTGAATAAAATTGCTCTTGGGTGGTCCTCGGCTGGAAACTATACATAAAATAGGTATCTTGCTAACTTATATATTATCGTCTTTAAGTATTAAATTCTTTATATTTTGAATCTCCTTAATGAAAATTCTGATCATCTATTACTAACCATTACTTGGTTAAGACTTAAGAGAAAGTACTTATGTCACAAGTTTTGAAAAAACAAGCCCAAAATCTTCTTTTAAAACTTTTCGTTCCCCATTTAAGAATTTTCCCAAATTCTATCTTTAATATTGCACCTTGTCTTTTTTTTTTCTTTATTCTCTTGTGGGCCATATCTTTTGTCTCTACTTATATACATGATGACACACATTTAGACCATATTCCTACTCTTCTGTGCATCACAAAAAAATTATCAGTCAAAGAAAAAGGAATGGGTGACCTTCACTCAATTGCTTATAGTAGCAATCACCATAGCTTCTCTTCCCTAGGTTGTGACTTCCAAGGCCTTGAAGTTTTCAACAATGACATTTCTCCATGTAAATATTTACCTACTTTTCACTCTTCATTTCTCTCTTGTTCTTCTTCTTCTCATTTTCTTGTATGGATTAACACGAAGCGGTGAAGACAGAATTTTCACCAACAGTTCAATTTCTAATATGTATAGATATAATTATTTTAACCTTTTGTATATATAATATGAATTTTTTATGATGGCAATTCAATGTTAAAGGCAGAATTTTTACCAAATAGTTCAATATATGATATACACATTTTTAAAAAGGTTAATTTTGTATAATATAACATGATTTTTCAACGAAAAGAATTTGACGGCTCGAGACAGAATTTTCACCAAATAGTTCAATATCTAATATATATACATATAAAAAATTCACCATCTTTTCGTCCCTCTAGCTCTGCCATGCTAACAAGTGTTTATTTGCTAATGGTATATGTAGCTATGGAGAACACTCCACCATTTTTGTCAAATCTTGATTCTGACTTCTCAAGTGGATATCTTCAAGATGCTTTATTCAAATTTAGCTCTAAAAGAAGGCGTTTGTTAGTGTTTGATGATGATGATGATAATAATAAGGAGAATTATCAAAATAAGGAATCAAACAATTCCATTGAGGTATAATTAATGAAATTGTCTTAATCTTTTTTTTTTACTTGGTTCTATGGCAATATTTTTTTGTTGAATTGTAATTCAATTTTTTTTCTTATTCATGTGCAGAATTTGTGGAGTTCTACAATGGACCAGCATTTTTCTGAGGATTATGATTCCTTTAGCCAGATAACTAAGTGTGATAGCTTTTCAGGTAATTCCAATTCTTAATTCCCTTTTAATTTAACTCACTATATTATATTTCTCTTGATGTGGAATTGATTTCCATTAGTATTTAGGAGGCTGAAGCAATTTTCTCTGTAATTCAATAAATGTAGTTATTCTGTTCTGTTTCCTATGATGTTTCTTTTCTATTTAAAAGAATTTTAAATTACACAATCAAACTTTTCTGTAACGGTCATCATCTATTAGAATATTTCATTATAACGGACAAATTTTCTTAGAAAATGATGTTTTCATGTTATGTTATATGTTCTCCATAACAACATTCGCTATAGAAATCGAAAAATATCCGTACAAATAATGCTCTTAAAAAAATATTTGAATGTATACACTATGAGTGCAAGGATTTTTTTTACACTATGAGTGCAAAGATTTATATGTAATTACCTAATAATTAATCTGATTATATAATTATTTTTTATATTGCATAGAACTTAAATATTATCTAATTATTTCTAACAATCACTACTTTTATTTTTCCTTATTTTACTCCTACCTAGAAGTTGTCAAATTCATTTATGAAAAAAACCGTTAGCGATGACTAATGATTAGTAACAGCCGTTATGATTTGCACATTAAATTCAAATTTAACAGAGGAGATTAATTTCTGTTATTTTATTTTATTATATTAATTCTGTTATGACCATAATGATAATAATTTATTAATGATTATGGTGTGCATGGGTGTTATTAATTACAGGAGATCCAATGAGCAAAATGAGTGAGGAATATTCCAAAAGAACAGAGGAGGAAGCCATATCAGAAACTTACTATTATTCCTCTTCTTCACCATCATCATCTCATCATAAGAATACTTATTCCAATTCTCACAAACAACACTTACAATATGGTAACTCTCTCACCTATTCTCTTTTAATTGGTATTGGAGTTTCAATTAAATTAATTGCTTTTGGCTCAAAATATGTACTACTTTTTCGTTCTAATTTATATGATACAATTTCAGTCGACACGAAATTTAAAATAATATTTTTGAAATCTATGACTTTATATACATATTATAATATTTGTGTGATTTTAATTTTTTTGAAACATGTGTCCTTAAATATGACTTAATGTTAATGATAAAATAAAAGTGTAAAGCACTAACTATTTTCAAATTTAAAAATATGTGATTAATTTTGAACAGACTAAAAAAATATTGATACATAAATTGAAACAGAGAGTGGTAATAGATATTCTAAAGACAAAAGAAACTTAGGGATGGCAACGGATCGGATCTGGACCGGATCCTACTAGATCCAGATCCAGATCCGTCGGGTCCATAAAAATCAGATCCAAATCTGGATCCATCGGATCCACAGGGTCCACGGATCGGATCTGGATCCACATGTAAAAAAATTTGCCTTGCTAAGATTGTAACCTTGCTAAGAATTTTTTTTTGAACTGACAAACGATTTTTACTTAGCTAACAGTTTACTGTGTTTCAATTTTGAAATGTTCATATGAGATATTTTGTTCGTTGTCTCATTTTGATTGTGAGCTATTAATTGAAAATGTTGGACAATGACAATAGTTGTGGAAAATGCTGACTAGTATTTTCACAATGCAGAACTTGCATTGCTTGGAATCTTCACAAATGAAATGAATATAATTTTAACTACTTGTCTATGGAGATGTTAGTCATTCACTGATATAACATTGATTTTACTATCGAAGTTGTCTCTTTATTTTTTTGTTTTTGAGTTAACGCGGGGATAAATTAAACTTGTTTTGAGAATTAAACTTGCAATGATGTGCTTAGCAATTTTAAGAAAATACTTATAAAATTACATTTTAGGTTATGAATATATTTAATAAAAAACGGATTCACGAGTCGGATCTGGACTTGATATGGATCTCAAATACAAGATCCATATCCAGATCTGATCCGTCAGAAACGGATCCGGGTCCGATCCGGATCAGGCGGATCCAAATTTTGAAGATTCATATCCTATAAAACGGATCTGGATCCACCGGGTCCAGGATCCACTGCCATCTCTAAAGAAACTCATTGAATCTTAACTTTTGACTCTTATAACCATGCCACGATTATAGTCAGAATAGATAACCCCACTTCTGTAGGAAATTTGATAATCTTATAATGTTAATATATATTTTATCCTGTTTTAATTAAATTTTATCCTAAATTTTATATCGAGATAACATTTAATCTAGGTTACCAAACAACCACTTTCTCTTTCTATATCTTGGAAGGGTGGGGGTAGCTGTTTTTCTTTTTTCCCTTTTTTCTCATGACGACATAAATACATAATCATTGCATGGACATTAGTCTTTGCTTCTCGTGAGATTTTCAAGAAATGTTGAATGAAAAGACATACTGTTTGCCATTTTCAATTTTTTGCATAAAACTCTATATTAATTAAGTAAAGAGCGACTTTTATCAGAATTTTCAGTTACTAGTATTCTAATTTTTCAAAATTTCCCTTTGCTTTTGAGTCATCATCATTTACCTCCTTCACAAACCTGTCGGACCGGGGTGTGGGGCTCCTGGGTGGGAGTTCCACCTTTTGGAAAAGGAAGGATAACAAAAAGAATAAAGAATAAATTTATTCTTCTCTGTTTTACTATGTTTATTATCAGTTTCACATTTTCTCTAACGTTATGTTAACAAATACTCCGTAACTGTTATTGACTTACTTTTGAATTTAGATAGTATTTCGTAACGGTAGGGCAATTAATTTATTATTTAACTATAAAGACGTTACAATAGTTTAATTAATTTAAAAAAAGGTAATCCGGTGCACTAAGCTCCCGCTATGGGTTCGGGGAAGGGTCAGACGACAAGGGTCTATTGTACTTTTCTGCAAGAGACTGTTTCCACGGCTTGAACCCATGACCTCATGGTCACATGTTAATTAATTACTTTTCAAAAAAGAAAAATAGTATAATTAACTAATTAATTTAATTTTCTTACTATTTGAAGGAGGAGGTGATCAGAAGAGATGCAAGAAAAGGATGGCTGGAAAAATTGTGTATCCATTTGGGCTAGTGAAGCCTGGAGGCCAAGAAGGGGATGTGACACTAAACGACATCAACGAGAGGATTTTAATGAGACCAACCCGGCCCGTAAGGCATCCGGTCGGCGACTTCGCCTGTCGGCCGACCGTTTCTCCTACCGGACCAGGGTTGTCCGGCAAGACAATAGTCGCACTCACAAAAATTCATACCCGGGGGAGAGGGACAATTACAATTTTAAGGACTCGAGGGTGAGAATAAAAGAGAGGACCTAGCTAGGGTTGGCTTTTAATTATTTTTTTCGTGACGAGGAGTAGGATAGGAAGGTGAAAGAAGGAGAATATGTAAGTTTAATTTTTAAACATGCTATGTAGTTATTTACAGACAAAGGTTGGTTAGTTTTCTTATTTTGTTTTATGGGTAAAGAGCAAAATTATGTATGAAATGTATAGTTAGGGAGGTTAGTGGATGTACAGAGTTATGTTTGTTACTGAAAATTAGAATGACACATGTTCTCAGTTCTGATTTAACTTTTATGTCTGACAATTTAAAGATTTCCTAAGGACTATTTTGATCTTTAAAAGGATCTTGTTTGTACGTAGTTAGCAGAATGGATTGAACTATCCAATTAAAGTGGAAAAAGTCACTCGTTACTAAAATATTACTATCTGATTTCATTTATATGGCATAGTTCGAATTAACACAAAATTTTAAAAAGAAAATAAAGAATTTAGAAATTTGTGAACTAAAATATGTCTTGTGGATATAATTTTTGTTAAAAAACTTGTATTATT
Source organism: Anisodus tanguticus (assembly GCA_034509755.1). Taxonomy (NCBI): domain Eukaryota; kingdom Viridiplantae; phylum Streptophyta; class Magnoliopsida; order Solanales; family Solanaceae; genus Anisodus; species Anisodus tanguticus. The sequence goes on from CM067539.1 coordinate 61,543,111, forward strand.
ATACATTTGTATGATTATAGAAAATTTTCATTAACAACAACAACATACTCAATGAAATCCCACACCGTGGGGTCTGGGGAGGGCAGAGTGTACACAGACTTTACCTCCATCTTGGTAAGTAGAGCGGTTATTTTCGGAAGACCCTCGGCTCAAGACAAAGCATAATCACAAACAAGGCAATCAAAACAAAGCAAGAGTAAAGCAAGAGAAACTGTCAGATTCAGATAAGGAATTAAAGCAATATAAAGTGCATTCGAACAAAAGGGAGCAATAGCTAACCCAACTAAATAAGCTAAACAAAATACACTAATGAACACATAACAGCAGAAATCAAACTACAGTGGATTATAAAGCAATAATGTGTCTATAAGTATGATAGGTTAATTGGGCCTACATTAATAACACTATAACTATCAATAGAAAATTTTCATTAACGGTAAAATTAAAAGTGTAAAATTAATTATTTCAAATTTAGAAGCATGTCATTCTTTTCTAAAATGAGTAAAAAGGAGAGTGTCACCTAAACTGAGACATAGAAGTAATAATTGTCTAAGCACATTTAACTTTCAATAAATTAGAATATGTTGGTCCCACTATATATATAGAAAATATATATGTGATATTTCGATTATTTTTAGAACTATTATCCTCAAATATGGAGTAACTAATAATACCAATATATCATAACACGTGATAATTGAATAGTTTTGTTAAATTTGTGAATATTCATAGTCAGAGAGATCAAAAGCTTACATATTCAATTAATTAAAAATTAAATGTGCTTAATCAAAAATTATAAAAATTAGATTAGAATTTATCGATATTTGAGGGACTAAAAACGTTAAATTCCCTTAAAGTTTAGTGTTAGCTTGTGTGTCGGAGAGTTGGAAAAAGGAGATTTAAATAAATTGGATGAGTCGAGTGAAATTATTTTCCTTTTCTTTATATATTTGTCTTTGTAACTTTCTCATTTTTTAAAAATACTTTCTCTTGGTGGGTTAGTAATTAATTGTTAGAAAGAGATATCAGGAGAAAATCTCGTATAGGTTAAAACGTAAAGGTAGCATCTAGCAATATTAGATAAACTGTACATAATTATTTATTAAAAAATTGTAATCCCTAAGTGGTCCTTTTGCATCATCTTGACAATTTTGTTATACCAATAAATTAATATGATCAAGTAATTGTCAGGTCTAATTTTTTCAAAAATTTAAAAAAAGTTAGGTTATAAGAAAAAGAAATACTTGGAGGAAAGCAATGCATGTGATAAAGTAAACTATCCCTTTGACTATTGCATCCTAAGTCTTTATATATTATGTTGAAATTGGTAAAGGGGTGAAGGATAAAAAAAGAAAAAGGAAAAGAAAAAATAAAGAACCAGAAGAAAAAAGAAAAATAAAGAGAGAAAAAGGTAAAGCGTTGATAAAAGAAAATCCTTGACAAGTACAGTTGATGTGTGGATAATATTACTGGTAATTATTTTTAGTTATTAGTAGTTCATTTCTCGTTTAAACTTTTAATCATGATGAATTGAAAAATAAAATAGTGTTGACTAATGATATTGTCAGAACAAATTGTTAAAAGGTATAACAAGTATAATTACGGGGAATCTTAATAATTTAATTGATTGACTATTTAAACTTTCACTTTATTGGTGAAAGTTCATTCTCCACATTTAATCTCCTCTTCATTTTCCTTCCCCTACCCTATATAATAAAAAAATCATTTAAAAAAAACGAGCATAATTACCCCTCACGCCGTTACACCAAATTACATTATTAGTGAAAAGAGTATGATGAGAATGTCTACTAATTAATTACTCCTGTAATTTAATAACAAAAAGTTTAGGTAGAAAAGACATCATATATCTACTGAATTGATGTAGATATTGGTGTGTATAAGGTTCTTTTCATAAATATGCACCTTAGATATTACTCTCTTTAAAGATTATTCGACTTGACCATGAGAAATAATATCGAAAGTAACACCTTCATTAATGAAGGAAAAATCAAGTATCCAGAACACACACTTTTTGTTGGATATATAAATCAACACAGAAAGTAAATAAATATTACAAGTGTTCGAAAGGATAAACAAACAAGTCAATATTCAGAACTGACGCAAGCTTGTTGAGTCTTGAATCTTGATAACCTGAAATCAAGAAACATTAAATCTAGATTTTATAATTGTGACTGAGTCGAGAGATGACTCTCTGTATTTAAGACAAGATTGCCCCGTATATATGTTTTTACGTTAACGGCAATAGTCTTCCAAGATAAAACAGCAACTAATCAACACTACAAAGCAAATAGGTTGATTCTGACGATGAAAACAAACACGAAACGACTTGCTGAAGAATGGAAAAGGAAGGAAGAATTTCTGTTTTTGACACTGTTCACGTTTTTGGACAGAATGTGTGTTGTTTCTCTCTTCTGTTTGTCTCTGTGTTTATATGTTGTTGTCTCGTTTCTGTCAGTCACAATTGAGCCAAAAGGCTCCAATATATAGCATAAGGGGAGGGACTCCTCAACTGTCAAGAAAATGGTTGTTTATGGCCATTGAAGGAGGGAGTTAATCAGCCAAGTAATTGATGTTTATGGAGGGAGTTAATCAGCCAAGTAATGGCTGGTTAATGTGCAATAACGCTCCAAAAATCAACTCAAACGGTACTTTCTGCCTACCATCGTTCCCAATTTCATCTTTCCAGAAACTCCAGGGACCAAACCCGAACGGGACGGGCGGGCGGCGGCGCGTGTGGACTTAGCCTCGAACCAAAGTACATCTAGGTTCTCCCTCCTTCAAACACATGGGTTACCCCTTGGGGTTCCAAACTCTTAGCCAATTTTGAGACTTATAAAGAGAACAATTCTTCATTTTCCCACCGATGTGGTAGATTTGTCCCACACCATATTTTCATGCCTCAAACATATTACTTCGTGGACCAATATCCCTTTCATTTCTCAACGAAATTTGACGATTCTTGGCCCTACGGTCATCTACTCACTTAGTAGATTATGCACGTGTGAAGAGACAAAGCCTCCAACATGCGGAACCCTAGTGTTTAATTCATTAAATATGGGTGGACGCACCTCCCCATCAAAGACAAATTTCCAACACTTTTTTCGAATATTTATCATATTTGTTTCGCCAATGATTAATACAATCACGTGTATATAAAAACATAAACGATATCGAAAAATCCGCACTCTAGCTATATATATCACAATTGAGTTACAAAGAAGAGTGATTCATGCAATGCAATTGCTTACAATTTTATTTCTTAAACCCTTGCAAAGAGTTTTCTAGAGACATTTTTTTCGTGTCTATTCTTTAAAGAGCCGACAAAAAGATTTAAGTTCTAACCACTTGGACTTTTATTATTTTTTCTGAAAACACACAACTCTTCAAGGAGTTTTTCCGCATCATATTATAATTGGACATTCTCATCGTGCTATGAGTGGATAATTTCTAAATGAATAATAAGTTATGAATAAGAATTATCGCAGATATCTATTTATCGGTCACATTATATCTTTTTTCTCTGTTTTTCTTATATTACAATGTATAACAAATATAGTATTTATTAATTTGGAGATGGATCGGTATTGACTACACATGAGCGTGACAAATCCAATTTTCTACAACTAACAATTGAGATACATATATTATGGTGTATGCCTCCATAGATTGAAGAGTTGGAGTAATTAATAACTTTGAAAATCAAAGTTCGAATCTCAGCAAATGGGATAGATGAATTTTTCATATTTAACAAAAAAATATAGTTAATGCAGAGTAATCAATATTCAGTGAATTAGTTGAGATGTGCAAAATCAATTGAAACACCGTCCTTAGAAAAAGACTTTCCTACCGCAAAATAATATTTCCAAAGATATAAATGATATTTTGATGAGATAAAAGTAAAGTTAATATACCTATAATTAGTAAAATTTTCTAACTTCTTTTTTTTCGCACATGCTTGCACTTATGCTACTTGCACTTAAATAATGTGAGTGGAAGGTCCATACTCTATAGTCCATAAATTTTAAATTATGTACAAATTGTAATGAGTAGCTATCATAGGGGCACATGTTACCATAAGTTTCATATAAAAAGGACCATTTCCCATAACACTAATAAAAAGGACAAATCATTCTACATATCGATATGGTAAAACATGATTTGGTAAAATAGAAAATCAACACCCTATGTTTAAAGTTTAATGTGTAGGGACACTAATCATTAGTGTAATGTTGATTAATTTATGCTCAATTTGAAATCTATTAATATTAATAGAGTATTAGTGATTAGGTTAGTGAGGACCAATAGGTAGTTCTAGGCTAAGACCTTGTTTGAAAACTATGAAAAGAAAGGATAAGAGAAGGAAAATATTGCTCTATTATCCTTTCCTTGTTGGGTAAGGAGGTGAAAGTACAATAATTTGAATACTAGTAGATATTTCCCCCTCTATTCGACTCGCTTTAAAAAGGAGAAGAGAAATATATATAAATAGTATCTCTGTTTAAATTAGTTGAGGTGATTCACAAATTTTTCTTTTGGGAAAATGATATTTTAGAACCATGATTTGAATTATTAGTCGATAATAGCCCTCATGTTGATGTACTTATATGCACATATTAAGGTTTAGGCGGAAGATTAGCTAATAAGCAAATAACTTAGTTATTCACCCCTAAAATTAAAATTAGTAGGATCTATGTTTTAACTCACATGGTCCACCCTTCTTTTTGAGGAGGGATTAGCATGCGTTATGAACCTTTTTATGTCCAAATATATTGCAAAAAGAAAAACAATCCCTAGTCAAGAGTCTCGACAAATTTATTCAAACTAATTGACTTATTTCCATTGACTATAATATATATATGAAATGATTATCTCTAATTATTTACTAGCATTACAGTACTTCAGATGTTTCTTCTTATTTAATATGTAAATTTTAGTAAATCTTAATTGCTAGGAGTATATTTAAACTCATGCTCCTAACTCGTGCTATATTGCATGTTAAATGTTGTAGCAAATTCAATTACTTTATGCTTACTATATTTATTTTTTTCATGTGTTCTAATAATGCAAAAGTACTTTATAAATAGTATAAATATAAATTAAACTCAACAATTATGGCAGACATATGTCATAGCTGTATGGCAAACTACGCACCTATATGAATAAGTTTCGTCTTTTCTGGTTAGGTGAAATGGAACAATTTGACGATTCATTGCACAAATATTTTATTTTAATTAGTATTTCGTTATAGTAGGTATCAATAATTTAATATGTTAGGTGTATCATTGGAAAATCTGCTAGTATATGATTGACTCCTCCTCTGTTTATAATAGTATCATTTCTCTCTCTCTCTAGATTCTTGGTTAGTACTTAGTACCCTATATTCTCTTTCATATATTATCTAATTATTTGATTTTAAGTATTGAGTTGATTATATTCATGTAAAATCAAACAAAAATATCGTTGATACTGAATATAATAAATAAGTCAAATGATGGAAGTACAAATTAAAGGTATGATCGATCTATGGTAAGTCGAATTGGATCCATTGTGCAAATAATATTATAAAAAATTATTTATACAGACTAAGTATATATTTAAATTCAAAGTTTAAGTTAGTTAGTATAAGAATTTTACACCATCACGTCATTTACCTATTGTAACATGTAACCTATTTTATTTTGAAGATTATAAATTTCATATCTCAAGAAAGCTTACCTGTAGATTTTTTTGAAGAACTTGATTGTGTAACATAATATTTTTAACGGATATATACAACTTAAATTCTAAGTTAAAAAGATATATTTCTCGTTTCCCACCTAATCTTCGATATTTGATTTGGAGCACCAATTAATTCGAATATGCACTACCTAAGACCAATTCGAATGATTTATTTTCTTTAATTCTGTCTCATATTAGTTGTTCAGTTTCGCTTTTCAAGAGTCAAGTTGACTAATTTTTGAAGCTATATTGGATTAAATCAATTCAATATTTTAGAAGTATAATTTAGATATTCAAAAACTACACGAAAAATATTACAAATTATAATTTTTCTCATATCAATATAATAAAAACATATATCTTAAATTATTAATCAAAATTTATATGATTTGACTTTAAAAAAAAAATTGACAAGTAATATAAGGTGGGAGTACGTTTTTTCAAAGGTGAATGACGTTACAATAGAGGAGACAAAAAATGACTCAAGAGATACATGGAGAGGATTTGTTGTGCATGCTTCGGTCAGAAAAACATTCTCTGGAAACATGATATATCATTTTATTTGATAATTGATACTATTGTCTCCTCCTTTAATTTTCTCCTAACTAGTCTCTTCATTTCAGCTTATATAATTTCATTTTTATTTAGTTTTGTACAAAATTTTGTTTGTCTTCATCTCATCATCGTAGTTTGATTGATCACCTACGTCCATTCTATCTAACTTCGAAAGGAACTTAACTTGAGTCTCAATTATGAACAACAAATATAAATGTTTCTCATGTCACACATGATTTCATGGATAAATCACGTAAGCTGTATTAGGATAGCAATAGATGCCTTAAGAATGAAAAATCTATTTTAGTATCTAATAAAAAATAACCTCTCTATCTCAACGAGGTAGGATAAGGTTTTCATACACTCTATCATCTCGATAATTTACTTGTGAAATTTAAGGTTCGTTTGTATGTTGTTAGTGTTCTATCGGGATATGACAATCAGTTTTTACCTTTTAGATTTATTTCTGAAATGAGTTACTGACTTTTTGGGGGTATTGCTCAGCCTTAAACAGAGTTGCTGATTTGACTTTCCATAAAAAGTAGCTCCTCACTTCAATAAAGAAATTAGAAGTCAGGAGGTCACACCTCCAATTTTTATGTAATGCCATAGAATAATTTTTCCTTTTCTCTAAAAATTTATGGAAGTACAATTAATCCATGTGTTTATTTTACAAAAAAAATACACCGAAAAGATTATATAGTTGATGCTTAGTTCATATATTAAATAAGGAAAGGTGAATATTCAATTTCCATAACAGAAAAAAATTCCGCACATTAAGTAAGAAATTTATATTTGAAAAATATATTATAGATCACCTTTCAAAATTAAAAATAACGTAAAACAGTTTGAGGAAATTGTGTGATACAAAAACTTCAATATTCAAATCGTTTGGGAAAAACAAAAAGAAAACGAAAAAAAATTAAAAGATGGAAAAATTATAACTAGAGTAACTATATAATCAAATTCAAGAAATACTAATGTTTAATATTTCGATGTTCACATAAATAGAATAAAAGGTCCAATAAATAGCTTGCAAAGTAGGAAAATACTTTGAGATGAAAGTACGAGATTTACTTTTTAATACTTGAATTTAGAGATAAAAAGCAAAAAAGAAAATAAATGAAAAGACAAGTAGCATAAAAGAAAAAGAAAAAGAAAAAGAAAGATTGTGAAAGCAAATAGAAGAACTGGTAGAGAAAAAAAATAACATAGAAATACGTGAGAATATATCATCTACCTTTTACTTTTTCTCGAATCCCAAATGAATACAGAATTAGATTCTCTTTCAGATATAAATATACACTTTTATATTGTGTCCTTGGGATTTCATTAACTTTTAATTTCCTATTAAAAGTGATGACGTCAACATAATGCAGTTCAAACGTCATTATAATATGACATTTTGCCCAATAACAACACCATGAAATGAATTTGAATTGGACTAACTCCTCTGAATTAATGAATGTTAATTAAGCCCAAATACATTAGTTGGGCCACAGCCAATCTGGTATGGCACAAGTGTACACATAACCGATTTTGGGACCTTTATTTAAGCCATGGTCTAAGTTAATAAACCTTTGCAAGTTAACCATTTTTACAGATTTTTTTTATTACAAATTTTAACGGAAGTTTGGCATTGTATTTGTGAAAGCAAAGTTCCAACATATGTGTAAGAAGTTTGGCTTGCCAATGCCAAACTATCCACATATTCGTATATAACTTGGCTTGCCAAGACGTAATGGTGTCCAACGGGGCGGGTCCCGACGGGACAGGGGATGGCGGGATCGGTCCTCTGGCGGGACCTGCGGGATCCGACGATGTTCAGTCCCGTTCCCGGTCCCGTCAGAAAAGGGGACCGGTCTAGGGCCGGGTCGGGATCGGGTTTTCCGGGTTTTTTTTGCACTTAATTTTAAAAAATAACATATATAAACACCTCAATAATTAAACAAGATAGTGTAATAAAAATATCTCAAGGCTGTTTTTGTGCCTCTTATATTATTTAATAGAAATGTAATTTTTTTGTAATACAATTTCAAAATTGCAACTTTCTGGTGTTGAAAGTTGCAAATAACATAGTGAAATTGCAATTAAAAAAATCATATATTTATAAACACCTTTTCTAATTTCTTCACAATGTCTTGTGGTTCTTCGGTTGGAATTGGAATTTGTTGGTCAAATTGCTTGACGTCACTTCTACCTCCGTCGGATAAGATTTCGTTGTAGTTTTCGTCTTCTTCTTCGTTGATCTCCGGTTGACCGCACCTTCTACGCTCCGCTCGTATCCAATCTCTGAATAAAATTGCAATCTCCAAGTTGTCTCCCGCTAATGAGTGTATGTGCTCTCCTATTTGAAATCTCCCGGTAGAAAAAGTGCTTTCAGATGATGTTGATGACGCTTGAATGTTCAACACATCTCGGGCCATCTTTGATAGTGTCAGAAATGTCTTCTCATTCTCCCTCCAGTATTTCAGCAAGTCTTCACGTCCTTCTTCATTGAGAACTGCTTGGTACGGTACAACACCCTGCAAAACAAAAATATCAAACTCGCTAACTTGATTAGTAGTGATACCACTAAACATTCTATTTCTAAGGCTTTCAAACTAGCCGCAGAAACAACATGAATAGAAGAAGAAGAAGAAGAAGAAGAAGAAGAAAAAGAAGAAGAAGAGGAAGAAGAAGAGGAGGAAGAAGAGGAGGAAGAAGAAGAGGAGGAAGAAGAGGAAGAAGAAGAAGAAGAAGAAGGAGGAGGAGGAGGAGGAGGAGGAGGAGGAGGAGGAGGAGGAGGAGGAGGAGGAGGAGGAGGAGGTATAGAAGAAGAAGAAGAAGAAGAAGGAGGTATAGAAGAAGAAGAAGAAGAAGGTGGTATAGAAGGAGGAGGAGAAGAAGAAGAAGAAGAAGATGGTATAGAAGAAGATGGTATAGAAGGAGGAGGAGGAGGAGGAGGAGATGGTATAGAAGAAGAAGAAGAAGAAGATGGTATAGAAGAAGAAGAATAAGTAGAAGAAGAAGTAGAAGAAGATGGTATAGAAGAAGTAGAAGAAGAAGAAGAAGTAGAAGAAGATGGTATAGAAGAAGAAGGTATAGAAGAAGAAGAAGGTATAGAAGAAGAAGAAGAAGAAGGTATAGAAGAAGAAGAAGAAGGTGGTATAGAAGAAGGTATAGAAGAAGAAGAAGGTGGTATAGAAGAAGGTATAGAAGAAGAAGAAGAAGGTATAGTAGTTTGGTTGCTAGCACTTTCTTGTTGGTAATTTGCATTCATCGTGTATGCTAGAGAAAACTGAAGAAGAAGTAGTAGTAGTTTGGTTGCTAGTACTTTCTTGTTGGTAATGCGTATATACTTTTTTGCATTCATCGTGTATGCTAGAGAAAACTTCTTCTTTAGTTGGTTCCTTAGATGGTTGTTCATTTGGATTTTTTGGAGTTGGAGGTGGAAGTACTGCTATACAATCATAAATAGTTTCAATAAGTGCTTTACAACCATCTATTTTAATAGTCGGATTTAATACAACACCAATAATATAAATAGTGGGAATAGGGAAAAAATTAATTTGATAAATATTCTTTAATAGGTGCCTTATAAGATGGTTTTTTTCATATACTCACTAAGTAACAAAAATATTAGAGCTATATAAAATAACATAGTTGAAATAGTAGGATAATATATACCAGAAAATTCTTTAGTTGCTTGAAAAAATTTCTCTACAAATATAATAAGTTCTGAAATTTTTTTCCAATCGTTATCTACAACCATATTAGTTGGATTTCGATTATGGGCGTTAAAAAATAAAGTTATAGGTCTTCTATAATCATAAGCAACAAGTAGTTGTTTATATAAAGAATTTCACCTAGTCGCTACTTCTTCGGAAATTTTTCTATAAGGTAGTCCACAATCGTGACAAGTTTTTTTATATTCTTTTTTTCTTTGTATTCTATTACTTCTAAAAATAAAGTTTATAGCAAATTGTATTTTATTAAGAATGTTTTCAAAAAGTGATAGACCATCCTTTACAACTAAGTTATAAATATGGCACTCACATTTTTTATATGAAAATGATTAGGAAAAGATGGAGTTAAAAGATATTTTAAAAGTCTAATAGCATAATTATTAGAAGAAGCATTATCTAATGTAATAGTTATAATTTTATCATTTGTTCCATAATAATCACAAATTTCATTAATATTTTGTGCAATAAAACTTCCAGTGTGCCTATCATCAATATATCTATATGCTAAAATATGTTTTTGCATAGACCATTTATAATCTATCCAATGACATGTTACAGTTAAATAATCATGGTCATTAGTACTACGGCCTTTATCAGACGTGATAGATATTTTGCCAGGAAAATGATATAATGAATAACGTAAATATTGTTGATATTCATGTGCAAATTTAAAAAATGTCTCTCCTAACAGTTGATCTAGGAAAACCGTTAAAAGCAGGATTATACATATCTCTAATGTAATGAATAAAAACATGAGAGGAAGGAAATGAAAAAGGCAAACCCTCCACCGAAACTAATTTTGGTATTGCTTCCCTATCTCTATGTTTATCGTATTTAGGGCCTACAATTCCCTCCGACATCGGGTTAATTTGACCATGTACTTGGTCCGGGACACTATGTGAACCTTGTCCCAACTGAGAGCGCATTGGCGCACCCGACTTTGTAGCCTCGTATTCATCCCACCTAGTTTTGTGAAAACTTTGTACATGTCTCAATAAACCTCTCGTCCCACCCTGACCTTTTTCCATTTTAAATTTATAAACATTTTTACAAATTTGGCATCTAACTACTTGATTCTATTGGTCCCTATCAAAAAAATCTCATGCAACAGATTTTAATTTTTGTTGTGTGGGCCTCGTCTCATGCTAGGGGGAATAGGAGGCATTCCAGCTTCAGTTTGAGGTGCACTAGTGGGTGTGTCATCTAGATTAGTGGGTGTGTCATCTAGATTATCTTCTAAATTAAAGTCTGGTTGAGTTGCAGAATATATCTCATCGTCTAATGGTGTATCATTAAAAAATTCAGCTTTATCTATATGAGTATAATCAATCAAATCATCCTGTCTAGGAATAGGATGACTAGAAGAAGTACCCTTGCCCTTGTTACCCCTACTAGAAGAAGTACTCTTACTCTTACCCTTAAACATACCTATTAATCCTTCCATTTTAATTATGCAAATATATAATTAAAGATAATGAAATTAGGTGCGATAATTAAAATAAAGTAACAATAATAATTTAAAGAAGGAACGAAGGTACCAAACGCCGACGTAACGTCGATGTGTAATCGAGGTTAAAAATTAAAACTTTGCTCGATGGATAATCCTCAAGCTAGTTGGCAACTTCACTCCCAATTTAAACTTTGATATAGTTATACAAATGAATAAATATAATATAATATTTAGTAGGCAACGTAGACTTATAGAGAAATAGATTGAGAGATTAGAGAGACTGTAGGAAGATTTGTGAGAAAGATGAAGAGAAAATGAGGTATTTATAGTTGGAAAATTGAGTTAAAGTGTAAATATATTAACTTAGGGGTTAAAAATAAATATTAAGGGGCTAGGGGGTTGGGGGGGAGGCCAAAAATGGCCGGTTGCACAACGGCCAAAAGATAAAATGGTCGTTGTGCAACGACCATTTTGTGCAAAGGAGAGGGGGGCGGGCGGGACCGGGGCGGATGTTAATGTTCATAACGTAATTGGAGAGTGAAAAACTATAGGTCGCTCCGAAGGGTGTTCTAATGATCCTAAGAGGCTCATCATGCATAGTAGGCATATATGTAAATGTATAATGATGATGTTCATGTATATATAGTACCTTATGAGGTCGTGGCCAAGACATTCTTACCTTACCACCGAGCAGATATGGATTTACCACCGAACTATGGTCGGTTGGGCAGTGATGTATTTACCACTGGTTGGGAAGTTATATATATCGTATTTACCATCAGTTGGTCATGCATGTATTTACCACTGTGCTATGACCGGTCAATCAGTTACCACCGATTGACAGTTATATATCGTGTTTACCACCGGTTGGACAGACACGTATTTACCACCGAGCTACGGCCGGTAGGGCAGTTACCACTAATCAGTTGGACAGTTGAACAGTTTGAGTTAGGATGTCGATGTAGTGCTATAGAATGAGATTATAGAATAAGTATGATCACTATGCATATTATGGCCCTCAGCGGAAATTCAGAGGTTTCAGGTTGATTCTTATCTCTCTCATTGATAATGCCTTAATGTTATATTTCAGTTCTGCCTTACATATTCAGTACATTATTTGTACTGACATCCCTTTGCAGGTAGCGATGTATTTCATGCGTGCAGGTTCGGAGAGACATCTAGATAGGCCCCTACAGTAGGCATTTCAGAGTTCAGTTGATAAGTTTTGTTAAATTATTAGTAGCTCTTGGGATTCCCAGGGAAAATCCAATTACCCAGTTACCATAGAAAATCCAATTACCCAGTTACCATTGCTATTTTTAATTATTCCACCTATTCCTCCAACGACAGGATTCCCTAGGCAATAACCATTAGTGTTTAACTTGTAATTGTATATATTTGGGGGTTCCAGATTAATATCAATCCTAACTCTAGTTCTGATATTCCTAGAATTGTTACTCATATATTATGTATTCAACAACTCTATTGTAAGCATCCCTCAAAGGAGAGGCATGACCGCTCGTTTTGCCATGCCTGCTTCTTCGAGTGTAAGCATAGAACGAGCCTGATAAAATTGCGAAAGCGGATTGCTTTTCCGAAGAAGCGTTCCAACGCCATTATAGGCCTCGGAGAGGCCGGAAACCATTTGGAGGACCAAACGATCGTTCAAAACTGGCGCGTCAACGTTGTGAAGTTGGTCCGCCAATTCCTTTAATCTTTTGCAATAAGCCGAAACATTAGGGAAATCTTCCATATTTACGTGGGAGAAATCCTGCTCAAGAGTAACGGCTCTAGAATTTTGATTATCTTGGAATATATCACGCAGCCTATCCCAAGTTGCATGTGCCGTAGCGTCAGGCTCAATAATCGTTTGCGAAAGATCGGTAGAAATTGTGGAATATATCCACTGGAGGACAGTGGCATCAAGAGTCATCCACAACTTAGGATCATCCTCGCGTTTTGCACCTCCGTATCTTCAGGATCCGCGGGGATTATGTGATGGATGACTTGATGCGAGCGTGCGTGAATTTTGAACAGTTCGGCCCACGTCGCATATTGGACGTTTTTCTATTTCAAGAACAAGAGGGATGTTATTCTTGATGTTAGAAACTGTAAGGGCATGATAAAACGTGTTCCGGGATGTAGACATATTGATAGAACAATATGTGATTGAGGGATTTGGAAGAAAATTTGGGAAGAGAGGAGAAACCGTTGGTACGAAAAATGAGACAAAGAGGGCTTGAAATTCGAGGTGGCGACGGGAGTAGGAGGCTTTTAGAGAGAGAATTTTAAGACCTAGACTTCTGATACCATGAAAGAAATAATCCCTTGATTATTTTGATTGATTGAAAGGCTATATATACAAGTTACATATTTTCATAATAGGAGAATCATATTCCTATTCTACTCCTAAAACCTTATTCTACTTGGATACTAACTATACAATTATGGTAATACAAATATTATGGTAAGTGTACAATACTAATTACACTACAACATTACCTAAACTAATACTAACATATTACACGGTACAAGGGCTGTGCCGAGAACACCGAGAGCCCCAATATACACAATATACATGTATATTGTGTATATTTAACCGTTGGCATTTACGGTAGTGATAGGAGATATTTTGCTCCCTTTAACTTGTAAATGATCTAAATTTATAGTAAGGGAAAAAAACGAGACACGTGTTTAACTGAAAGTAAATTTATTTTAAATTGTATAGTCCAAGGATGATTTTGAGTCCTTGCCCCTCTTTATATATATTTAACTCTAGAAAAAAATACTGGATGCATAAATATGAGTAATTATATAATATGTAACAAATGAATTTGGAACTAAAAATGTAGTTAAAATTATTTTTTAAGTTAGTTAAAGTAAATTATACGATTATAATTATAGAATTATTGAACATTTCGGCCAATAACAGAAAAAACTATTGAACATTTGACTTTTAAAAATTAACTTGTATTAGAATAAGCATAATTACGTATAATATTTAAAGAATACTAAGTATTTCAAATTATAATTTAGCTTGTTTATCCATTGTTATCTTATTTGTTGTTGCTGCCGGACTCTACTGTGAATTTCTTTTATCATATTCTCTTTATGACCTAGCTCTTATATCTTTTCTTCCCCGGTTATGAGTGAATTAAAGAATCGAGAAGAAGATATCGACAACAAATGATTTATTACAGGATAACTCATGATATTCATATTAATCTATTATGCACTTCTACTAGAAGTATCTATTCTCATTCACTCTCCTAACTTTCGTCTCTCGTTGTTAGCATTGGCTCAAGATAGTGTTGGTACTCTATTGTACTTTATAAAGCAGTACGGGAAGTAAATAACTATTACAAGTGTTCGAAAGGATAAATAAATGGTCAATCTTCAAAACTGCCGCAAGCTTGTTGTGTCTTGAATCTTGATAACCTTGCACGGCCAATGTTGAGAACTGTCGCCAGCTTGTTGTGTCTTGAATCTTGATATCCTGAAATCAAGAAACAACTAAATCTGGATGGTTACAACGTTGTGTTGAGTCGAGGGATTGCCCTCTGTCCTTAAGACAAGATTGCCCCGTATATATATTTTTACGTTAGTGGGCAATAGTCTCCCAAGATAAAACAACACTTTAATCTCAACGCTACAAAGCCAATAGGTTGAGCCTGCCGAATAAAACAAATATGAATCGACTTGCTGAAGATATGGAAAAGGAAGGAAGAGTTTCTATCTTCTCTTCTGTTTTGTCTCTGTGTATATAGTGTGTCTCTGTTGTGTATATCTTGTGTATATGTGTGTGTTTGCTCACTGATTTTCGTCACAGTTTAGCTCACTGTTTTGTGCTAACTTTCAGTGTCTGTTTATGCTATTTTCTGTCACTGTATGCATCTATTTTTCAGTCACGAATTGAGCCAAAAGAGGAATCAATATATAGCATGGAGGAGGGGCAGTTCAACTGCCCAAAATATGGCTGTTAATGGCCATTAAGAGGGTTGTAAATGGCAGGTTTAATGCCATTAGTGTGGCTGTTCATGACCTTGAAGGAGGGCTGATTAAGGTCATTAAAGGAGGGATGTTAATGGAGTAGTTAACAGGCAGGTAATGGCTGGTTAATGCTCCAAAAATAGTCCAAACGGTAGGCAGAAAGTTTCTGCCTTCCGTCACTCCCAAAATCAACTTTCCAGAAACTCTAGGGACAAACTGTAAATATTAAGCAATTTGGGGTCCAAAAAGATAATATCAGAAAGTCCCCATAGCCCACGACCCGTGACCGAGACCGGACGGGATGGGCGGGCGGGCGGCGGCGGCGCGTGTCGGCTTAGCCTTGAACGTAAGCACATCTAGGTCCTCCCTCCTTTAAACACATGGGATACCCCTTGGGGTCCCAAACCCTTTACCACATTAGAGACTTATATAGAGAGCAATTCTTCCTATTCCCACCGATGTGGTAGATTTGTCCCACACCATATTTCCATGCCTCAAACACCTTACTTTGTGGACCAATATCTCTTTCATTTCTCAACAAAATTTGACGATCATTGGCCCTACGGTCATCTACTCACTTAGTAGATTATGCATGTGTGAAGAGACAAAGCCTCCAACATGCGGAACACTAGTGTTTAATTCATTAAACATGGGTGGACGCACCTCCCCGCCAAAGGCAAATTTCCAACAGATAGTGCTTTAATTTGTTGTCGGTGTTCTTTCGCTAATCTAACATAAATATGTATTTTACTTACTCTTAAAATAATTTGTTATTCTTCAATTTTATTATATTGTTCAAAAAAATTCATATAATTTGTCTGCATTTTTTACAATTAAGAATTATGATTTTTCCAACATATTTGTCGAAAAAGAAAAAAACCTTAATTATCTATTAACACACCCTCCATTACTTGTTACTAGTCATTATACTAAATTCATTTTTTTAAATATCTCTAATTTTTACGACATTTGACATTTTTGTTTGTTGACATTAACCAAAATGTCAGAAATTTCAACGTGACAATTTATAAGGGCAATAAGTAAATGTCGTAAAGAAATTTTTACCAACATTAATTTAAATGTCGAAAATTTTAAGCAGCGTTTCATAAATGTCGTAAACTCCTCAGCGACATTTACCTAAGTGTCGAAAATAAACTTCGTAATTTCCTTACCAACATTTAGGTATAAATGTCGTAAATTTTTTACCGAAATTTGCCTAAATGTTACAAAATAAATGTCATAAATTCTTTCCGACGTTTAGGTAGATGTCTGAAAATAAATGTCGTAAATTTCTTATAGACATTTGTCTAAATGTCACAAAATAGATGTCGTAATTTCTTTCCGACATTTACTGAAATGTCATAAAATAAATGTCGTAAATTTGTTACCGATATTTGTCTAAATGTCACAAAATAAATGTCTGTAAATTTGTTCTGGTACTTAGGTAAATGTCGGAAAATTCCCGATATTAAAATTTATGATATTTGATCCAAATGTAAATTAAATGTCGGTAAATGAATTTGCGACATTTAAACAGCTTAATACGACATTTATATAATATCGTCGTATGTACACTTTCTTGTAGTGATAGGAAAACAACCTCCATATTTTGTCACACTTTCTTGTAGTGATAGGAAAACAACCTCCATATTTTGTCGCTAGATTGTTCGTAACTAATAGTAAGTTTTTTTTATAGTGAAAAAACTAGAGATGGGAAACAATAAAGTTGGTCTCAACCTAGTCTTATGTATTCATATTAGTTGAGAAGCAAACCTCTAGACCAACTGAAATAATTAGGAACCAGAATTTGATACGAAAAGGCTGATTAGTTTAGCGTGAATTTGACGATCATAGTCCTTGTAAATACATAAGACTAGGTTGCGATATCGGAATTTTGCAATATATTTTTAAAGTTTTCGGATATTTACTATATAACTTTATCTTGTAAAGATTTGTTAAATAACACGAAAAAAATTAAACATTTTAATCTTTTAGAAATTTACGAATGAAGATGTTGGTTCTATAGATCTTAGAGAAAGATGGATAAATGACAATATATACTCCTATAAAGTTAGAACACTAATCTGAGTTATAATCTGTGTGTTAATGATCCTATTAAGTGTTCTATAATGCGCACACACAATTAAAAACACTGTTTTTTCCGATAATATAATAGTAATACTGACGGACTCAGTCGATATATTTTATCGAACCAAAAACTATGATAGAAAATATTTTTTTCTTGATGAACCGATAGACGCCTGAGTTTTTAGCATCAAAACTCGAAAAAATGTATTTCCTATAGAGCCTATCGGTAATTTTTAATTTTGTCAAAAATCAACAGAGTCCATTAGTAATTTATATTTTTATCAGGAATCGACAGTCAGTCGATTTTGTATTTGAAATAAAGGAAATGTTATTAACGCGTTAGATATTGTGAAAGTTTGTGCAAAATCAGAAAAGGTTAGTATTAAATCAAAGTGTATATAGTCTGGTACAGATGTGGAATGTCATTATTAGCAATATTATAAAATATGCGGTATATATTTTGTAATATTTAGTGTTGTATGATTACGGTAGATATAGGATCCTTATTGTATTAGGATTCCACATTATATACACTATATATATTTGTATTAATGAGAAAGGCTCCCCAAGGGAGATTAATACAATTCTACATGATATCAGAAGCCAACAATCCTTCCCAGCCCAAAACCTAATTTCGGCCGCCCATTCCCTTCTTTTTCCGGCGCCAAACCGACCGTCTACCTCCGGTATACCTTCGATATATGTAGATATACAGCTGCCCATCCCCTCAATTCTGCTAACCGCCCTGTATACACCAGGTATACTACTGATATACAACCCTCTCTCCTTCCCTATCTTTCCAACAGGTCGTATACCCCTTGTATACAGCCTATACACACCTATATATACTTTGTATACGGCTGATATACCATCATTGCCACTGTATACTGCCCGTATACAACCTCCCTAAGCTGTTATACACCTCGTATATGAATTTTTATGCCTCATATACGCTTCATATACGTCCCAACTCCCCTCCCCCTTTACTATTTTCTCTCTCCTATCCGATCTCCAGCAGTCACCATGGTGGAAACCACCACGGATATGGTTGTGGACAGAGGCGCATGGGTCGAGCTGGGAACTGGGCTTCCAGCTTGGGCCCAACAGCCCCCAGACAGAGCCCGGCAGCTGTGGCCACCAGACACAGCCCATAAGCTGCGGCCCAAGTTCCAACAACAGTGTAGCAACCCCCAGACCAGCTGTTAGGCCACGACCATCTGGCCCACCATCCTTCAGCCCAGAAATGGCCTAGCAGTCTAAGATCATGTCTGATAGCCCACAGAAGTCCAGCCCAATTTCCTGGGGCCCAATTCTCTACTCCAGGCCTTCCCAATCCAGTTTGGTCCAAGCTTTTGGCAAATTGACTCATCGGAAGCCCGATAATGCGTGTTATATGGATACGAGCGTCACGTCTCATCTCACCAACAATTCTGATAATCTACCTCAAAAGCGTAATTTAAATATTCCGCAATCTATTCTGGTTGGAAATGGTCATCACATTCCAATTTAGGGTTTTGGCCATACTCTCACCCCACCACCGCATCCCCAATTCTCCCTAAATAACATCCTCTATGCCCCACACATTATCAAGAACCTAATCTTTGTTAGAAAATTTGCCACAGATAATTCTGTGTCAATTAACTTTGACCCGTTTGGGTTTTCTATAATGGACCTACGTATCGGAAAACTTCTTACCCAATGCAATACTGAGGAGGACCTCTATCCTTTCCTATCCACGTCTGCTGCCAGTGTCACACCTCCCACATCTCTCAATGCCCACGTCTCTCCTCCCACCGCTTTAGCAACCATTTCTCCGTCAACCTGGCACAATAGACTTGGACACACATGAGTACATGTAGTTTAATTTTCTTAGGAACAATAATTTAATTCGTTGTCATAATGGAAAATTTGCCCAACAATGTCTTTCTTGTCCTTCAGGCAAACGCGTTCGCCTTCTATTTCAATCTTATTCGAGTGTTACATATTCTCCCTTTGACATTGTTCATGCAGATTTATGGACATCTCTCATTACTAGCTCACTAGGTCATGAATTTTATCTCGTCTTATTAGATAACTTTTCTCAGCTGGGTCTATTTGCTTAAATTCAAGTCTGAAGTGTTTGCCACGTTTCTTGCATTCCATATCTATGTCAAAACATAATTTGAAAAAGACATAAAATTACTTTAATGTGATAACGGTCGTGAGTTCAATAATTCTACATTTCATAATTTTTTTCTCTACTAATGGCATGGTTTTTCGGTTCTCGTGTCCCCACACCTCCTCTCAAAATGGCAAGGCCGAACGAATCATTCACACTATCAATAACATGGTTTGTACTACCCTGTTTCATGTCTCTCTCCCCTCATCTTTTTGGGTCTATGCAGTTAAAATGGCGGAATATATTCTAAATATTTTGCCCACCCAAACCCTTCACAATAGAACACCCATTTTATTCTGTATGATCCAACTTATGAGCACCTACGAATTTTTGGCTGCATGTGCTATCCGAATCTTGCTTCCACAACCCCGCATAAACTTGCACCCCGCACCACTCCTTGTGTGTTCTTAGGTTTCCCGTCTCATCATAAGGGTTTAGGTGCTATGACGTGTCTTCCCGCAAAATTATTGTGTCTCGTCATCTCACGTTCAATGAAGCAATCTTCCCTTTTGTAAATATCCAAAAATTTCAAAACACAGACTATACCTTTCTAGATGAGTCCGACACCTCACCCGCCATACTCACCGAACTCTATCGAACAACCACAACTGTCCCTGCATCCCCGTCGCTGCAAAACACCACTGCCACCGCTAGCACTATTTGGCCACCCTCCGCTACAGTCGATTGCCACTGCCATCACCGACAATCGGTTGGTTGTCCTCCAGAACAGCCCCATCACCGTCCTATCGACCCACCGGCCATCCCCTATGTCACCACCACCCACAGTTGCTCTAGTTACCTAAATCGATCCAGATATCATACCAACCCATCGGAACAGTCACCATCGCAACAACCAGACACAAACCTACCCATTGGAACAGTCACACAGTCTATCCACATACCCACCCTCGCCAGACCCACCATCGACTCATCCCCACCTACCAGCTCTGACCGGATCCCCCACATCACCCAACCCGTCACTTACACCTGACACCATCAGCCCATCACTGACACCCGACACCACCAACCACATCCCCTGCCCAGTCGATCTATCCCAACACCAAACTCCGACAGTCACTGCATCATGGGTACCGAACCTACAGACTAACCCATACCTGACACCCTATACAATTACTAAACTTGCCCCTACCCCCCACACCGAATGGAAATACGTGCCCAACACGGGATTTTCAAACCCAAAATCCAATTTAACCTATCAACACAAACCATATCCCCAATTCCCAAAATTAGCCAAACTAGACCCTAATTGGAATGCGGACATGCGTGAGAAATTTAATGCTTTAACAAAATAACACAGTTGGGATTTGGTTCCTAGACTGGATGGGGTGAATGTGATCCGATGTATATGGCTATTTCGTCACAAATTCAGAGACAGTGGTGACTTAGAGCGATATAAGGCGAGACTTGTAGCTAATGGTACTAATCAGCAAGAAGGTATTTATTGTGGTGAGACGTTCAACCCGGTTGATAAACCGGCTACTATTCGTACAGTTCTGAGTATTGACATGGGTAAGCATTGGCCAATTCATCAGCTTGATATGAGGAATGCCTTTTTACATGGGGACTTGAAAGAAACTGTTTACATGCATCAACCGCCAGGTTTTGTCCATCCTGCAACCCCTCATTATGTATGCCGTCTTTGTAAGTCACTTTATAATTTGAAACAGGCCCCCAAAGTGTGGTATGAACACTTTGCAAATTACATCATGCAGATTGGGTTCGTTTGAAGCAAGTGTGATAATTCTCACTTTATTTTTCATCGAGGTAGTGACATTGCTTATTTATTGTTATATGTGGATGATATTGTGCTCACTGCCTCATCTGATATTTTGAAAAATGAGATAATTGCGCTGCTTAAAACTAAATTTTCCATGACTGACTTAGGGTAGTTGAGTTACTTTTTTGGGATATCAGTGACTATATCTGTAGATACTATGTTTCTATGTCAGCGTAAGAATGCAGAGGAGATTGTGTACAAGGCTAAAATGGAAAATTGCAAGATCATGTCTACTCCGGTTGACTCTAAATAAAGTTGAGTGTCGCTGATGGTGATCCAGTGTCCGATCCGACACTTTATAGGAGTCTTGCAGGTGCACTTCACTTCACCAGGCTGGATATTGCTTATGTTGTTCAGCAGGTGTGTTTTTTTATGCATGCCCCCAGGGAGCCTCATTTTACTGCTCTTAAGCGTATCATTCGATATGTTAAGGGCACACTTGATTATGAATTACATTTATACCCCTCTGCACCGACCAGGTTGCTATCATATACGAATGCATATTGGGCAGGCTGTCCGGACACGCGATGCTCCACTTCTGGCTACTGTGTGTTCTTAGGGGATAATCTCATTTTCTGGTAGGCCAAGAGGCAAGCCACCCTATCCCGCTCGAGTGCAGAAGCAGAATATAGAGGCGTTGCTAATGTTGTTGCTGAGATTTGTTGGCTCCGAAACCTTCTTTTGGAGCTCCAGTGTCCTTTGCGTAAGGCGTCTTTGGTTTATTGTGACAACATATCCGCCATATATTTATCTCATAATTCGATTCGACATCAGCGAACCAAACACATTCAGATAGATACTGAAAAAAAGGTACTGTACTTTTACCTGAAAAAGACAAAACTAAAAATACAAAAATGTGTGGTGTAACCAACTCTTCATTATCCAAAAATGATACTCCTTATAAACTATGTAAGATAATTTTTTATTTCATAAGGACAACAAGCTAAGCCTTGTCACAAAAATGCGACACAATATGCTTTGACTCAAAAAAAAAAAAAAAAGACAAAACTATAAGTACAAGGACAACAAGCTAAGCTTCTCACAAAAATTATACTATAAACTATACAACAACATAAACAACATTTCCGGTGTAATTCCACAACTGAGCTTTGGGGAGAATAGAATGTACGCACACCTTATTCCTATCTCGAGAGGTAGAGAGATTGTTTCCGATAGACCCTCGACTCAATTAAAATCATATCATAATTATATAAGAACATCAAGTTAAGCTTGTGTGCATCTCCTAACATTATCACTCCATTTAGTAGCTTAGCTGGAGAGATTCATTCGAATTCCTTTCGCAGAAAACTCATACTGTATATATAAAATTAATCTTTTTTTAAAATATAATAATTATTGAATCTCTTGATAAAAATTTTGCCTCCGTCATTATTGAATCTCAATGTGTACACGCAATCATTGATGATCGGAAGAAGCAAAAACAGTACAAGAATGTCTGGAAGAGAAGCAAGAGAATATTTTCCTTATTGCATTCTTCACAACCTGACATCTTTCCGGTATCCAACGTGGTGCAGCAACGCTAACTGCCATGACTTAACGGTCTTGTAATTAATTTAATTAACTTGAGGCTTTAGTTATTTTAAAACAGAAAGAGGGAAAATGATGTAATAATATTTGTGTTTAATAAATGGCCGACGTCAGTTATATATAGAAATGAAATTAAGGTTGAGTTCATGCAACCGCGTAAGCCGCGTAAAAGTTAAGAGCCAAAATGACTAAAATTGCACTGTTTTTTCTGTACTTTTATTTGGTCTCTGAATGAGTCTTCTCTTTGTCTATGTGAATGAGTCTTTATGAAAGTCAAGACCACCTACATGCTATCCTTTGGAACTAATAGTGGAGCTTTAGAGAGTACAACAGCTCCTATTTTCTTTTTTAAGAAAAAAACCATATTGAGTATTTTTTTTTGGATTTTCCGTGGTCATGTCCGGTACTGCATTGGAGCCTGACTAGATTTGGATCGCGCATTGTAGGGCCCATTTTTGGGGCAGCACTCCCAACATGATTTTTTTCATCCCCAGAAGACCTCTAGTTAAGGTGGAAGGACCTCAGCCATCCTATCAAAACCCATGTTAGTTTCTTGAGTGTTTTTATACAAAGGGGGAGTTAGAGCGCTCGAGTTCTTCAATGTTCGTTACCATCTATTATTTTTTGTGCTTCAGTTATAGTATTTCTTTTTGTTGTTGTTGCTACCATCTGTTGTTTTTTTGTGCTTCTATTATAGTATTTATTTTTGTTGTTGTTGCTACCGATTCTTTTTCTTGAAGGATTACATTGAATATGTTGTTGGGAAGTTAGAGCCCTCATTAAAGGATTGGCAAAACTGGATTCAGAATTAAATTTAATGGGTTCATTTTTTAAGATTTTCAGTGATTATCTAGAATGCATATTATCAAATGAATTTGGTAAGAATCTGGAGGTGACCTTGTCGGACACGAATGGAGCTTCGAAATGCATGACTTTTGTCAAGCAGTTGTTCATTTTTATCGTTAGTACAGAAAGATGACGACAGTGAGTTAAAAGGTGGATGTGTAAAACTTACATATATAGTGAGTTAAAGGTGCAATGGTAAAGCTTACATAGTAAGTGGGTTAAAGGTGCATCGGTAAAGCTTACATATATATCAAGTCTTAAACACATTTAACAATTTCTGACTTCGCCACTGCTTCCCATCCCATGAGGGAAAGAAAGAAAATGAAGAATTTGTATTTCGTGTTTATCATAGATAATTCTTTACATCATTAACTTTGTAATAACGCTATAATTCAACAAATAAAGATTACTACATAATTGAATAGATGTTCACAATTTATGAGATACACAATATTTAGTCACTATAATATCTACGAATCTTATCAAACAGGACCAATGCTGCCCTTTTCTCAAAGCCAAAATTGTACCAAGTACATTTTGGACACCTATGGAGAAAAGCTTTCTTGGAAATAAACCAGTTGCAACAAAAAATTTGGACCATGATATAAAGGTAAGTTTACAACTTCCTCAACGCAAGCAGCACTTCTTTTCACATGAACTTATTGAAGAACACAATGGTAAAAGTTCTCATGTTACTGTACCACATTATTCAAACATAAAACGATATACAAATCAACGCTCTCAGTAATATGCATAATCACATTGTGGAAAGGCTCGGACTACATTGTGTACACAAAATTACAAGAATTCCCTGCCTATGATGTTTTATCTTCTTCTGTGAACAACTGAGGAAAGCTTGGTCTTCCCGAATCAATTCTAATAAGATGCTCATCCTCGCCACCAGAATCATCGCTCGAGTCCTCTCTTGCGCGACTTTCTTCAATTGGTCCGCTTGGTGGAAGTTGTATACTGATATCTTTATTCTCTCCTTGCATTTGAGCCTTCTTTCGCAATGTGTTAGATCCTTCGGATTTCACAGAAGTAAGTGGTCGTCCCCGATTCGATGGAACTACTGGATATGACTGACTGTGAGAAGCGTTAGCTGCATTAGCTACATCAACTCTAGGGAAACTTCTGGCATGGCTTCTTGTGTTGTTTATCTAATAACCAAAAAGAGCAAAATAATGTTAGAAGCCAAATATTGAAAACCGGTGATTTCAACTGAATGCAACTCGATGATAAACAAAGACAAGAAGCCTCTCTTCAAGCCCATATGGGATGGGATAGACAGAAAGAAGGAGAAATCATAATGGCCAAATACATGGACAGCCGGTTAAACTTGGCACCAGTTTTCATTTTGACACTTCGACTTTAGATCTGGGTTGAACACTTTATGTTTATGTTGTAAAAATTGTATCAATTAAACACAAATTCGACAGTTCCAAAACCAGGAAAGTACAAGGACATGGCATGCTCCATCAAACAATAAATAGTATTCTGGCCTAATTGCCATGCTGTTTTGAGCAGTTGCTCCATTCTCCAAAGCCTAACATTTAAATAAACTTTGTTATGAGCCCTTTGCTTCAATGCAGAGGTTTGGTGACAGATTAAGTTGCAAATTGGTCTTTAAGATCATACCCAAAGAAATTGTAAGATTAATTAAGTTACTACTAACCATGCTACCAAAGATGTTTAGCTGCATTGCGCGGGTAGACATATTGCTTTCCTGTTGACCAGCCTGTTCCACATCCTGTTTATGTTGCATAGCCTTCCAAGTATTTTCTGGCCAGCTCATTAGACCACTGTGCTCTACTCTAAAAGACTTTGCAGGATGGTCAATTGTGTGTGATAACAGAGAAGAAGTTCTTCTCTGGAGACCCCTGCCGCCTGTTAGAAATCCCGCAATATCAAATATAATCACCCTCGCCCTTGTCTCAACTTGATACCAAGAAGGTTGATGAGAAAAACTAACTCCATGGACACCTAATTTTGAGCCAAAAAAATGCAAATTAATCAGAATCCTCTGAGATGAGGCTATGAATCAGAGAGGATTTGTGCAAATAACCAAAGTTGCAAGTACTTCAACTTATGACGCAAAAATGTTTAGTGCATATATCCCATGCCAACCTTAAAGAGAATAAAATTGTCAAGTACCAAAAAAAAGTTGTTTCTAAAAGGCATGTAAGTTTCTAAACAAAGACAGTATGTGAGGTAAGTATAACCAAGATATCAGCTTTCCCCTCACTACAAAGAGAGGGATAGAACCATGAGGTCTCAGCCTCTTAGGTCCCAGCAGTAGGTGATTTCTTCCCATCTGTCCTAGTCTGGACAGAGTTACCTGGTACCTATTGCTGTGGGAGGTGGCGGGAAACAGTAGGTGATTTCTTCCCATCTGTCCTAGTCTTGCTGGACAGAGTTACCTGGTACCTATTGTTGGTGGGAGGTGACAGGTATCCCGTGGAATTAATAGAGGTGCGCGCAAGCTGGCCTAAACACCACGGTTATTCAAAAGAAAAGGGATAGAGCTGAACTGCAGCTAAAGGGGTAAGAAGCAACCTGATGTCTCTGTATTGCGGAAGCTTTGTGTGTTGTGGAAGCTTTGTTGTTCCCAAGACGACGGCAGTAATGGTGCAGGAGCTGAAAGAAGCCCTTCTTGTGAACCATGAGCTTTAACAAACCCCTCCAACAGAAAACCAATAGAATGGTGAGGCAATTCAAAAGTTTCCCCTCTTATGTATACGCTCATAGTTGACCTTTCTGCAACCAGAGCTCTCATATCTTGCATTGTCGTCTTTTCAAACATTTGAGGAAGCAAGACTTTCGTAAGAACGAGTGCACTCTCCTGCAGACACCAAGATAACCTGTGTGATCCACTGCTTCAAAAGGGCCTAAATTTTAGTTACTCCCTCTGTTCCATTTTATGTGTCACTCTTCCCTTATAGTCTGATCCAAAAAGGATGACATCTTTCT
The DNA here is from genome assembly GCA_034509755.1 of Anisodus tanguticus. NCBI lineage: Eukaryota > Viridiplantae > Streptophyta > Magnoliopsida > Solanales > Solanaceae > Anisodus > Anisodus tanguticus. Next base: position 61,569,981 of record CM067539.1, read on the forward strand.
ATATTGGAAAACAATTTAAGTTTAAGGCTGTGTATGGTATGAAGGAAATGTTTTCCTAGAAAATGTTTTCTTGGAAAATAAGTGATTTTTTACTTATTTTCTAGTGTTTGGTAACTAAGTAAAAAAGTATTGTCCCAAGAGCATTTATATGTAATCTAGCAAAACACTATTAGGGTGGCGGGGGGTGGGGAGTAGGGAGTGGGGGGGGGGGGGTTCGTGGCTGGCATGGCTTGGATGGTCAAGGGTTGGGGGGCTCGTGGCGTTGGGAGGGTGGAGAGGAGACAATGAACTTGAAATGCCACTTATGGATTGATTAACCAAACATGAGAAAATTGCAAAACATAACGTTTTCCTCCGTACCGAACACACCCTAAATTTCTTATTTTACCCTTGGGGTCTGTTTGGAAAGCCACCTGGTAATTGGAATTGGTGTAATTACTAGGGTAGTAATTACACAGCCTAGTAATTACGATGACCTATTTGTTTGTCATAAGAAAATTACATTGTAATTACAAGCGTATTGTTTGGTTGCACAAGTGTAATTACACAGTTAAATATTTTAAATTTTAAAAATAAAAATTAATTATCAAAACTAAACGTTAATGTTTGACAAATATATGTTCATACAAGAAATATTACTTAATTCTATCTACCATGGTGTATTCAAGATACATATTATATAGAACTAAATAATTATAAATTTGTAACTAGTATTGTAAACACGTTGATATATATATATATAATGCTTTAATTGAACCAATTAATAAGAACTTCTTCAAAGCATACATTTTGCAATAACATCACGGACAACATGTTTGACAAAAAAATTACTAATATTTATAACCATAATTTCATAATATTACTTAAATGTTAAAAAGTAATCTATCAATGCTAACATCACTCAATATAAGCTAAGTCTGCATATAACCTCATCCAACAACGAAATTCAACTTTAATGACATCACTAGCTCGTTATAAGTCAAGTTTGTGGATGACTTATCCTTTGTAAGATTAGGTGTAACTTTTATTTAAAAAAATAGAATAATAACATAGCTAGCTGAAATAAAAAAAATAAAGAAAAACAAATAAGAAAGTTAACATAGCTAAGTGAAATAAAAAATAAAGAAAATTAAATAAGAAAGAAGCATAATATGAGAAATTATGTAGAAGAACGTGAAGTAAAGGTTGGGAAATACAGAAATAAAAGATAATAATATTAAAAGAATAATATTTGGAAAAAAAATATTAAAAAGTTAAAATAAAAACTAAATTAAAAAGAAAAAAAGAATAGAAATAAAAAATAAAATAAGAGATTCAGAAAATAAGCTTGTAATTACACCATGTAGTTACCTGCAATTCTCAGTCACCCCTTGAGAATTGGAGAGTGTAATTACAACCCTTCATTTACACCCAATTACATGTTGACCAAGTAATTATCTGGTCAGACAAACATGTCAAAACTGTGTAATTACACTCAATTACACCCAAATTCAATTACAGGGTGGCTTTCCAAACAGGCCCTTAATGACATGCTTTTATAGCGACAAAATGTCATGGAAGGCTTAAGACCGGAAGTTCCAAAAGTCTATCTTTGTTTCTTAAACTCCATGCCAAGTCAAACACCGCCACATAAATTGGAATAGAGGGAGTAATACAAACCAGTAAAGAGAGGGTTCACCTGGTTGTCAGTAGCTTTCACTTTTAAATTTTAAGTCTGTAGCTTTTATCCTCACTATCGTATCCCATTGGTTACATATTTTGTTTTTACTTGGTGAATCCACTAGCTCATGGTAAAGCTTCATACAATATTCTGTTAAGGCGAGTATCTTTGGTTCTAGAAAGTGAGAATACAATCGTTCGATCTTTTTCCTTAAACCAATACTCCTATATTATAGTGCTCTTAATATACACACAAATTCTCAGTAGTTGAAGAACTCTGCTAATTTTCAACATACTGATAATGACAAGAGTAAGATGCTTTGAGCATAGAAATATGTATGGAAGTTAAAATAGTTCAAAATGATAAATCATTCAAAATACCTGCCAAAAGAAATCTTCTATAGCTGGATCAGATCTGAGAGCAGAAAGTATCCTCTCACTATCAACAGAAAAGCAGAGGGCCACGGAGTCCGTGATAATGTCACAGATGTATGGCTTTCCAACAAGCACTTCATATAAACCGAGTGTACTCCCATGTGAAAAAGTTGGATGCAGTAGATGCTTATTACTTGCACTTTTACTTGACCACTATCAAACAGGGTATCATATTTTCAGAAAGATGTTTCTGGCTAAAAAACAATTGTGATAATTGAAGAATGCTGGTTTAGGTCCTGGTAATATTTTGCAAAACACATTTAACCTTCAATTAACTAAAATGTGTGTTTTTATCCCTTAATATAAGAAATATGTGATATTTAGCGTATTTTTAGAACTACATCACCCTTAAATATGGAGTAACAATACAAATTTAACATAATACATCAATAATTGAATGGTTAGTACTTAATAATTCATTGGATTTGTTAAGAGTCATAGTTTGAAGGATCAAATGTGCACATATCAATTAATTGAAGGTTAAATCATAAATTGCTTAACTAGAAATCACAAGGACCAAAATTCGAATTTATTGATATTTGAAGAGCTAAAACTGCTAATATCCCAAAATATTACTGTAAAAACTATTACACTACTAATTACCTTCACTACTCCATTTGAAATAAGCCAAACTTTAGTTGGCTTTGATCCCTCTTCATAGAGGGTCGTACCACGTAACTTCATTATCTCCTTGGTTGAACCAAGTAGTGTCTCACGCACCGTGGGAGGTAGGGCTCCTAACAAAGGATTGACACTAATCAAATCGCGAATTTTCGGAACTTTAACCAGAGGTGGATTCCTTACAAGCCTCTTCAAATCAGTCTGCACAAAATACATAAAAACTATTATCAAGTATGAAATCAGATGTAATCAGGTAATATAAAAGCAGTGAAACTGGAATAGAAGATGAGAAGAAAATGCTCACCTGAACAGCATCGTGAAGATGTATCATCTCTTTTTCCTCCAATATACCAATCTTCTCAAGATTATGGACATAATCAATCAAGTGATTCAACACCGCATAAGTAACTTGTCTGGTTTTCACAACTCGGAGAACCTGGATATGTACTTTCTTTTAGAATAAGTAAATTACTCAAGAAGTAGACTGGACATTGTCAACACGCTAAATTTCATTTATATGTTGCACCCTCTAGTATTTTTATTCAACATGTTCGAGTCAAACAGGAAATATTGAGCTCACCGAGAGAGATTTGTCTTTGTATACCTGAGGAAATGAGACACGGACTTCTTCCAGAAACTTCCGTGCATCCTCTCCTTCGTCCTCACTTTCCTTGATAACAAGGGAAGCAATTTCACTCTCACCTGAAGTCATAATTGCTTGCGTAAGAAACTTCAACTCCAATACATATCATTCTTTTTCTTTTTCTTTATTTTTTCTCTCTTTTGTAAGGATTCCGCTGCTAAGAGAGCTTCCTCATAAAGAAATATAAAAAAGAATAAAGCCATGAAAGTGATGCTAAAGTTTAGGCTTTCATTAGGAAGCATCAAAAAGGTTGAGGCTTTCATGGTTACATCTTGGCACATTCCTTTTCAGTGTTATGATTCTTTTCAATTATATTTGACTTTCCCAACTTCATAAATTATGACTTTTAAAACTGAAGTAATTCCCTTTCTTTGTAGTTCCTTTCTCTCAGTAAAACCTTTTTTCCTTTTTTCGCTTTCTTCGGGAAGAGAACACGGAGGAGAAAAAATGTAACAATATGTATTTCTTCATATGTTATAGCTATTTAACCAACTGTGTAACCTTTATCACTCATTAGTACCAACAGCACAAAAAGACAAACTTAAGGATACCACCTGACTTTGGAACCTTTTTCATTACTGTCTTGCCAAATATCAATAGTTTTCAACATTTCTACTATCTTCACCAAAAACAACGCCTTATAGGCCATAACTCACCTTAAAATATAGAAGAATATGTTACTTGAATGCAATAGTTCAATTGTTTAGAGAGCAAACTGAAAAATTGAGAAATAGAATATAAAAACCTAATGAGTAGTCTTCATCAACTAAACATAAAAGTAGAAAAGCCACCATAAAGAATTCAGGACAAACCCTAGAAGTTACGATTCTTTTCCATGAAAGAAAGATGCATGCGTAAAGCAAAATCGTGATGAAAACAACAATAAATATATAAATAGTAAGTACATAAATTAAATACAACAAGAGGCAAAACACTCAGCCCGTAGCACTGTTGACCTGAAGCAAATTTAAAAATAGTGAACATATTCCACTGTATAGAAGATAAGGGTCCTCCGGAATGCATTCCTCTTGGAAATATAGCTTTTAAAACTGAACTGATGTCACTAGACTACTCAAGATGATGGCTCACTAATCTTTAAATGCAAACATATTTTTTGGTCAATGGAAAAGGCAAAACTGTTTAGTTATGCTAAGCCATAATGTCTCAGCTATCAACCTTTGCAACTGATGATTTATAGGCAGAAAGAAATGTTCCAACTGAAGATGAGTAGGGACAGTCAAACATAATTAAAAAGAATCATAACACTGAAAAGGAATGTGCCAATAAGATGCTATATAGAAATCACTACTAGTTACTTACCGATGAATTCATCTAGTTGTTGTCGTGCAGTTCTATGGGCCCGGAGAAATCCAGCACAGATATAGCAGGCAGATTCTAATCTCTCAACACTGAAATATGTAACAAGCTTTCGGGGGACAACACTTGTTTGAAGAAACTTGTAATAATTTGGGATATTAACATAAGATCTTAAACCCTTCCAATCACATAGGGGCTCATGAGATACTACGTCAACTGCTTCCTCCACAGATTGCATTAGAAGATTTGCTGTAGTTTGTGGGATCCTGCCCTCATTGAGCATTTCCCAGTATGCTGCTTGAACGCCTGGGAAACATAATTTCTCTTTTAGTAATCAAATTTGAATATGCATGATCAGTGGGGGAACCAAGATTTTCACCGAGGGGAGTCAAAATATAAAGAAGTAAACACACAAAAACATCAAGGGGATTCAACATATCATATGTATACACACAAAAAAACAGTGTAATTTTCCAGCCCCTTTGAGCAAGGTAGCTCCGCCACTGTGCATGATTGAGATAAGAAAACATAAAATGTCTTGCATATTCATAACGTCAGATAATTTGACTTAGAGATATGTACAAATGGTATATAGTACTCCCTCTCCCTCCGTCCAGTTTATCTGATGCATTTTCCTATTTAGTTTGTCCCAAAAAAAATGATACCTTTCTATATCTGAAAATAACTTAACTTTAAACTTCTCATTTTACTCTTAATTAGATGATTTATACCCACACAAATATCTCTGGCTTTTTTTAGACCACAAATTTCACAAGTCTTTCTTCTTTCTTAATCTCTGTGCCCGGTCAAAGTGCATCACATAAATTGGGACAGAGGGAGTAGCATACAAAAGAAGTCAGACACAAAACGTTAGTCTCAAAGCATTCTCTCAATCTCTTCTTCCTTTCTCTTACTTCTCACATGGTATTAGAGCAGATGTACTTTCCAAAACAGAGAATGTAATGTCCTCACCATTTAGCAGGCGAATCCGAATATCTTCTAAAAGCATATGGTCCACATTATCATCATCTTCATCTGCAGTATGAGGATGCACTGGTTCGCCCCCAACATCATCTAAGCAAGTGATATATCTTTTAACAGTTGGCCAGTCAGCAGGTCCTAGTTCCTCATCATCTCCAAGATCACCAAATGCTTCCAGAGCTTTATTCAACATCTCATATTTTGTGTAGTTCAATATGCGCTTCTGCAATGAAATAAAATTAAGTTATTAAAAAGAATCTATAGATGAAGAATTTAAAAAATAAAAAGATGCAAATAACAGGACTTTACTTGCTTACTCAAGCATAGACTGTTCAACATGAAAGGTTAGTGTTTTAGTTTAAAATGTTATGACTAATTAAACCCCCTTCTTTAATTATCCATGTGATACCATCTCTATTTTATTCATATCTATGTGAAAACATTCTCGAATTTCAACTATAATAGAAGCAACCAATCTCAAATGTTCTAACATCATTGTCTTAGAGCATATCTTTTGCCAAATTTTCTTTTGTTACAGTTTCCTTCTCCTACTATGTCAACCAACCTCATGAGGTCTGTTTCATTTGATTTCTAAATACTTCCAAACCAGGGATGTTAATGGACTCGGATGAAGAAAGGAAAGCCGTCTAGTAACCAAAGAAAGAACATAACTACAAAAGGATGCTACTATACAACAAGAACACATTTTCATTTTTTCTTGTACACTACCAAATCCAATACAAGGTGTATAAACTTCTAGTTAGTTAGTGCATATAATAATATGCTAGTGTCCCACATTGGAAAATACATATTTAGTACTGTGTGAAGCATGTATATAAATAGGGCTTAGTGTAAGACAGTTAAGTCACGTATCTTAATAATATTCTCCTGTGCCTTTATTTCTCACATAAACAATCAAGCTTTAAACGTCATATATAATGGATTCTTTTAGCCTTAGCTCATGTTCTTTATTCTGGTTATGGACTGACAGTTTTTGTTTTCCGTATCCAAGCTGTGGCAATTGCAGTTATCATGGAGATGGTTTTAGAATAAATATTTTACCGAAATTGTCCCAAAATTTATGAAACTAATGAAATCCTTCTTTCCTACTAGTAGTAGCTTTTGATCACTCCCAACAAAAAGAAAATGGAAACACATTCAAAATATTAGCGGAGACGAAAACAGAAAGAAAAACAAAAAGGAATTTATTGCACTGATGTTACAAGGATAAAAGTTTGCTTTGCAACTTAGCAAATGAGTCATAGAAGGATAATTGGTTTACAAAATTACACCCATCAGAATGTAGGGTGTTATGATCACTAATTCAGACTCATCAAAATTTGATTCCATCAAAGTCATTTTAGTAAAAACACTTGGGCTAACCCACTGGTCCAAAACCCACTTTTCCACCTCTTAGGCTCCAAGAAGGACAAAATAGTACCAAGTCAAAACCAACTCTACCTTTGCTGCCGATAGCTTATCCATTCCAAGAAAATGTAAGGCAAACTGTGTGGTTGAGCCGTTGATGATGAGTGTCAAAAATACAACCCCACCAGTCAAGAAAACAAACTGCAAGAGAGGAAGGCTTCTATGACTAGAAAGATACAGCTAAAAATAATTAAATATAACAGACTACAATTTTGTTGGATTTTCTCATTGATTTTGTTTTTCTTTTTAACTTACCAGAGTTCCAGTATCAGAACTGATGTATTGAGAGCCATCACTGGAACGCTGAAAACAGCCAAGAAGCAATAGTTTTAGAAACAAAGGCAGGTCAGAAATTTTGCAGAATTAAGGAATGAGAGGGCTTGGAGAGAACAGCAACACATAGTTACCTTGACTGACAATGCAAGAGACAACGCTACGGCACCTCGAAGGCCACCCCAAACAAGAATGGAAGCTTCTTTCAAGTCCAACCCATAGCCAAAGTATCGTAAAAATGGAAACAATACACCAACTACAACGGTCCGCGAGACAAGGATAAGCACATAAAGAAGGATGAGGTAGCCCCACGAATTATCTGAAACACATTAAAAAGCATAAAATAAAGATGTAGTTTTAACTATACTGAAATTTTAACTGAGCGTAAAAGACTGCATCATACGAAATAGAACAGAAACTTGAAACCCCCACCACACCACCCCACACACACATGCATATAAACAATCATAATACTCATGTAAATAGAGAAGCCAAAAGAGAAAATGCACAAACTACGAACATAAGGCAAAGTAAAAAAAAAAACTCCAATAGGTATTTCTTTTTTCTGGCTAGTTCACGTCATCTCAACGTTGAGCACAGGTCACACCAGAAAATGTTAATAATTAGGAAATTATTAGTAAGGCAGAACCCATTCCTTGTAATATATACGAAAGCTTTGGAACCCCTATAATTGTGTAAGTAGGAATAGAAATTATTAGGAATTACTTTTCTTTCCTTTTTGGAATTACTTGCATTTTTTCCTTTTTGGCAAATTCATTTTGAGAATATCAACTGCAGGAAGAATCTACAGAAAATAAATAGATATTAAACGTAACACAAAATATACAAATTGGTCACAGTAAGATAAATTTCTGAGCGGAGGGTCTATCGGAAACAGCCTCTCTACCTCCCAAGGTAGGGGTAAGGTCTGCGTATACTCTACCCTCCCCAGACCCCACTTGTGGGATTACACTGGGTATGTTGTTGTTGTCACAGAAAGATAAATGTTACTTCTGTCTTCATAAGTCAAACGTCATTTTAGCAGAAGTACCGTAGATTTTGAAAATGCTGTCACCACCGAGAATTCCTTCAGCTATGACAACTCCACTGCAGAAAAAGACAACCAAAATGAGCAACTAGGTTTTCCGTTTCATGGGATAAGTTTATAAGAACAAGAATCAGTTCTACTCTGATAAATACTATAGCCAACTGCACTTTTGATGTACACAAGCACCTAAAATAACTTCCACCAAAACATAATTCTCCTCAACTGTACTTCTAATTTTTCTGATGGGTATGCATAGCTTCTTGGCTCTTCCAACATATAAGAGGCTCCTTGCTAGAAGTAACTCCTTCATCAAAGGAGGATAATGCATGATAACCCCTTAGCCAACAGTCCAATACCCACTCATAATGTAAAAGTACATGGTAGACAGATTCCTCTTACATTTTTGTGAAAGACAGAGCAACTATAGTAACGTCCTCTACCTTATAGTATATCATTTTAGTGGACAATTCTACATTTTGTTTCTTCAAAATAGACAACTTGCACTCACATATAGCCACCACACAAATCCAACCTCCCGCACTATTGGAGGCAGTCCGTAAGGGAGCCTTATAAACGCTCATAATCATGTTTATTTGGTTACTCAAAGATTCTGTATCTGATTGCAATGTTCCCTTCTTTTTCTGATATTTTTATAATGGATTAATTCAATGAATTAGAACGAATCAACTGATAGATGATCAATATCTTTTAAACTCTAGTTAATGGATACTCTTAAATCATAATTCAAATTATAGACTATGATACCATACTAGAAAACAAATTCCATTTTTTTTTTGGGAGTTCTCAGCAACGAACACCTACAATATCGACTTACAATGAAGAAATTTATTAGATTTTAGCTAATGGTAAGTTGGCCCGTGGCTATTATAAAGTTTAGAATGAAGAATATTTGGCGCAGGCAGCCTAAATTCTTCTAAGCAACACAGCCATCAAAAGACCTCCTCAAAAGTAGTAACGCTGAAAACTCTTGTCAATAACGACTAAATCAACAGAGTTGATAAGAAAACCAAATACATACTTACCTTAGGATAAAAATCAATGTATTCGCAATATAGGAAATCATTTCCCTGAAACAAAGTTGAGATTTGTATTAAAAGCCAAAATCTAAAGTTGTTCTAAGCAGCATATTATATGCTTGAGACCTACTGCACACATAAATAAAAAGAATATCCCATGCTATCATCTTACAGATGTTCAATCATATGGGTAGTGATAGTAAGGCATAAATCTTACACCAGATATATAATGCAATGTTGTAGATAATGTTACCCAATTCCAAATCAGATAGTTCTAGATGGTTTTGCACACAAAAATTCTGGAGTAATGAAGTGCTCAACTCAAAACAAGATGAGAAGAATTAGTAGATATTACAGTTGTTGGATCAGAGTCTGTAGGTTCTTATGAAATTACTGCTCTTTCCCTTAGGGAAGAAAGACAATTAGCTTGTTTGGCCAAGCTTCTCCGAGGCCAAAAGTGTTTTTTTTCAAACGAGGTACTTTTTTTTAAAGTCGAGATGTTTGCCCGAGCTTTTAGGAGAAGAAAAAGTGCTTTTGAGTAGAAACAGAAGCCGAAAAAAGTATCTTCTCCCCAAAAGTACTTTTTTGAAAAGCACTTTTGAAAAAATACACTTAGAAGCTCTTTTTAAAAGTTTGGCCAAACATTAATTGCTGCTCTAAAGTTCTTTTCAAATTGATCAGCCAAAACACAAACTGCTTCTCACCAAAAGTACGTTTTTGAAAAGCACTTGACAAAATAAACTGATTTTAGAAGCTTGGCCAAACAGGCTATATATCATAAGGTCTAGTGCCAGAAAGCAAGACGTTTTATCTGTTTTTCAATGACAATGTCTGTAAGAAGGTTAGTAAATTTTACCAGAAGTGATGCAAACTATGTTGACTCTCACCCTTGAAAGCAGTTTTAGCTACAGCTGAGTAGAACCTGTCCATGCATGTTATATCAAAATAAGTTGTTCTCCAGCTGTACAAAGAGTATATATCTACAGATCAACTTTAACACTTACATCCCTAAAGTCATCACAGTCAAGACACCAGAGACATCAGCCCCTTGTTGTGCCTGTTTCATGAAAGCTGTTGTTAGACTTTGTTTTTTCTTTTTTTTTCCACATGATTAGCCTTGTCATATGGAGAAATATTTGAATCTGAAGTAGCCACTAACAACTAGCTAGAAAGCATAGAAATTGAATGCACAGATGAGAAATAGCAAAAACTCGAACTGGACTTGTATCTGGGCTAAGTACAAATTATAAGAGTGGTAGAGGACTTGAAAAGGTTAAAGACAGAATCATCGATCTCAAAGTTGGGCCCCTGTGTTATGTTATCGACGCTCCAGTTTTCAAGTCTTGGGCATGCAAGAGGGGGTTGTTAAGTACCAAAATTGGCCTCCTTTTGGCATTCAGTTAGGCCCAAAGGTCAAATTTTTCACAAGAAATATAAGCCAATAGCCTTGCACGTAAGAGCCTTGTCTAATCTAATTTAGAAAGCTACTTGGGACTACAGGATATTAAAGGGTTAGTGCTAGAATCTTAGAGTTAGTGTTAAAGAGTTAAGTCCAAAGTTGGATATTTTCCAACATTGGACAACTATTACAAATGTATTTTGTGATTTTATCTAACACTATTAACAAGGTGTGCCTTGTAAACAAGTTGTAATCAAGTAACCAATTTCTTTTAGCTTTACATTGTATCAGAACCTCTATGATTTTGGTAGACTCAAATAACTTTCTGTGTAGATACTTAGTAAAATTTGTAGGGTAGTTTCGCATATGCTAGAGTCCCTCGTCGGTTAAATATAAGATATGGAATGTATCTTACACCTAAAAGTAGGTTTATTGCATTCGATTATCATTAGTGTTCTCTTATTTTCTCACAATGTGACACTTGAAAAATAATGATAAAAGAACCTAGACAAGTTGACAAACTTTACAAGTTAAGGTAGTAGATAACAGATAAGGTTTCCCCTCCTAATACAAATAAATGGCGGAAAAAGCTTTTTAAGCATGCAAGATTGGAAGGGTACATACTGTGAAGTAAGCAACATAGCTCACGGCGAGAGTCAAGCTGATCTCGATCACAGTGTCATTGAAAATGAATCCCAGCCATAAAACAGAAGCTATTCCAAAAGCAATACCAACGCCGACTCTGGACATCAAAAACAGAACTTATCAGACAACCCCCACTGGCAGATAACAAAATATTAAATGCAAATATACATACGCCCCAAGGGAAACTTGTACTAAAAATTTGATGACAGCTCCCCAGTTAAAGTGCCAACCAGTTACCATCCTTAAAAGTAGCTGATAGACAACAATTGCCGTCCTGAAGGAAAAAGAGGAATTATGGCAATGATTAATAAGCAAAATATTATTGGAAAACTCTCAAAGTTAAACGGTAGGAAATAGGATACAGTTATCATGAAATTCAACTAAACCCATCTCCTCCCACTATGGAAATTAGAGAAAATGACAAAAAGGGTCCCTTATGTTTGAGGGTAGGTTCAAAATAGTCCTTTAAGTATGCACTTAACAATTTTGGTCCTTTAAGTTTGTCAAAAGTTAACATTTTTAGTCTCCGTCAAATATTTACCGAACTTTGACTGTTAGATTTGACGGGAACTATGCGGAAAAAAATTACCAGTAACTCACATTTAGAGGTACAATTTTTGTAGTTTCTGCTATTTAAATTTATCTAGAGTCTGGTGCAGCTTTTACATTTTTAGTCTCCAGTGTAGTTTTTTGTGTCGCATAAAATAGACCCTTGTGGTCCGGACCAGTCTGCCCTTTTTTTTTATATATTTTAGGAATCGATGGGACTTGGTGTTTATAAAAAAAAAAATCCCACTGTTTCTGTTAAATCTAACTGACATAGTTCGCTAGATATTTTACGAAGACTATAAGTGTTAAGTCTTGGCAAACTTAAAGGACTAAAACTGTTAAGTGCATATTTAAGGGACTATTTTGAACCTACCGTCAAACATAAGGGACCATTTTTGTCATTTTCTCATGGAAATTACGCAAATTCCTGTCTCTTCACATAAGCAACATACAGCATGTTTCTACTCGGAGAAAGACTATAAGTGTTAAGTCTTGGCAAACTTAAAGGACCAAAACTGTTGGTGCATATTTAAGGGACTATTTTGAACCTACCGTCAAACATAAGGGACCATTTTTGTCATTTTCTCATGGAAATTACGCAAATTCCCGTCTCTTCACATAAGCAACATACAGCATTTTTCTACTCGGAGTTTACCCATCATTCATCAAGGACTCTCCTTCAATTATGGTACTCAATTTCTTGCTGGCACCGAGCTCCTTCAGAAGGGCTACAACAGCCACAGGATCAGTAGCGCTTAGAAGTCCACCAAGCAACAACGATGTTGACCAGTTCCAATTATAAGGGAAAATAACCTACATTTGTAAATAATTTCAGATGCTTCCGCCAAAGAAACTATCAAACTCCAGAACAGAATTCAGCTAACCTTAAGGGCAGCTCCAAGACAAAAAGTGGAAATAAGCACGCCAGGTCCAGCAAGTAAAAGCATCTGTACTGCACACCTCTGCATTAGGAGAAATAACTGATTTAGTTAACTAATACAGGTAAAATCCAAATTCACAAATTCAATGAATCAGAGGATGTAAAAACCAGAAAGATCCTGTTACAGAAGGCAAATAGTGTAAAGCCAAATGCCATTAGATGATTATGATAGAGGAAAGAAGGTAACACTTCTAATTAGGCAACGTACAGGATCAAAGAGATTAACGTAGAAGTGTACCAACAAAAGCAATATGCACTGCAATATGAATATGGTGGTTTGAGATATCTAAGAAAAGCGAAAGGGCACCCAAGGGTGTGGCCTAAGTGGGTTAAGAACCATGAGGTCTCAGGTTCAAATCCCAGCAGAGACAAACACACTAGGTGATTTCTTCCCATCTGTCCTAGTCTTGATGGACAGAGTTACCTAGTACTTGTTGTTTGGTGGGAGGTGGCAAGTATCCCGTAGGATTAGTCGAGGTGCGTGCAAGCTGATCTGGACACCACGGTAATTAAAAAAAAAACTCAATTCCTTCTCATCTTCCTTTTCCAGCATCTTCAAACACCTTACACACAAACTTTACAGACACAAACTATTATCTTTCAGCTCCCAGCATTAATCCTTTTCACAGGATTCATGTATTAAGCATCAGTTTTGCATAAGTCGCATGGTAATTTAACCCTAGTAGACAGCAACATGAAACATGATTGATTTGAAACTAGTGCTAGACTCTCGGAAGATGGACTATATTTTCTAACAGGGAAAGGTCACTTGAGGTAATAGGAAAAAGATGAGCTGGTTAAAATGGATTGAGATGTGCAAGACTAGATTAATATAATCAGGGGTAGATAACTCCTCTTGTAACCAAACAGAGGAGCACAGCTGTATGGTGGAGTCGCTGAAAACGTTCAGAGAGTCCAACTGGAAAATTATCTCACTCTTGGGGCGACTAGTTTTAATAATAGCATCCTAGACATCTTTCTTACCTACCACGTGTCCTTTATACCACTTAATCAGTTTCTTCAAACTGAACAAGCTTAAAGGGGACTTTCAGGTAAAGCAGAAGGCAAAAGTATTCAACTTGGTTAACTGGGCAAGAGCACAATGAAACGGAAGATGGTCATTTAGTTACAAGACATAAGTCTCCCATATAAATGGCAATGGAGATTTAACTCTGAACAGAATGGTATGGGTTAGTCAGTAGTAGTCACAGAATGGTATGGGTTAGTCAGTAGTAGTCACAGTAAAGTTTGGGAGCTCCTCCCACTGGTGTTCTAACTCAGTCACCTCTTCTTATGGAGTTCACTTATGGAAATAGATAAGGGATCTTTCGGAATAACACTTTTTTGGTTACAGCATCCAGCTTAAGCTACTGAAAGAAAATACAGTTTTCGCAAGATGCATCGTTGGGCATATCTTCCTACATAGGTGTTTGTATCTACTAGCATCTTGCACAAATTGAAGGATTATACAATTTTTGGAGTTCCTGTCTTCTTTCCAGTAATTATGGGGGGAAATGCAAACCATTTTTGTAAATTGCAGCCTTTTCTGTACATGACAGCATTCCCTCAATACTACATTTTATTCAATAAAATTAAAATGTATTGCATCTGTATTTTTTACAAAAAGCTCAATGCCAGCAGAAAAATACTTGGGCAGCAATTAAAGATGAAAGCAGCTAACTGTAAAGGGCCAGCAAGATATAACACGTGACATTTACATGAGAAAATAGCATAAATTATGCAATTAACAACCATATGAACAAAATAAATAATGAAGTTGAAAGTACAAACGCAAAACAGCATACAGATGTACATACATAGAGAGAAAAATCATCACTAGAGCTCCCCATACGAGCAGTGGAAAAGAGGAAGGCTAGTGGTAAATGTACCTTTATCTGGTGAACTTCCATTGAGAACGCACTCTCAAAAAGAAGAGCAGGAAGGAAAACCGCCAACAAAAGATCAGGATCAATGTCATTCCCTGTGCGGATACAAAATATGGTTTACCAGGAAAGCAGAACAATTGACTGATGGTATACAGGAGGAGTGGGGAAACTTGTCTTGAACTCAGTGGATACTTGTCTGAAGAAAGATAAAGAATTGAACTTACAGATACGGATACCATCTCCAACTCTTCCCAACCCATGATGTGTTCCATACTCTGCAGGGAAATTTATCATGTATATATCAGCATTCAAGTACAGAAAAATTCATATAGTCAATCCGAACTAGTTTGGATCACTACATAGTTGAGTTTGACAAAACACGAAGGAATCCCCCGAATTAACTCAGTTAGATCATATAAAATATAAAAAGATAAATAGACAACAACAATAAACAGGAAGAACTGAGTAAGAAGAAGAATCTCTCCATGGTGGATAACTTTACCATGTACAAGATGAATTTAAGTGGGACCTTCAAACACCAAATCATATGTCCACTCCATAAAAACATACTCCCTTTCACAAAATTTATGTGACACTTTTCGCTTTTTAAGATTCAAATTATATAAACTTTGACCAACATTTTAAAATGTATGTTTTTTATCATAGAATTGCAACTTACAGTACTATTCGTATAGTTTTTAATATCTAAATTTTAATTTTAATCTTAAAACATCAAGTTGACCTAATCTAATTTAGCTTCAAAGATTAGTCAAATTGAATCTCGGGAAGTGAAAAGTGTCACATAAATTGGGACAGAGGGAGTAACATTTTGTACAAAAACTAAAAGGGTGTCTGAAAAACTAAGTCTTTCACCATTCCGTACAACAACAACTACGCCTTAGTCCCAAACAAGTTGGGGTCGGCTATATTAATCATCATCATAATGAATAACATAAAAGTGAAAATAAGTCAAAAAAAATTGTTTGAAATGATTACGACCTATAGCTCCAATACCATGCCAAGAACAAGCAAAGCAGCAAAGTAAGGTACTCTAGTACCCTTCAAACACATGTCTACAAGCAATTCCCAATAACAAACATTTTGTACAGAAAATAAAAGGGTATCTGAAAATTTAAGGGAAAACATAAAAACAAACCAAAGCATCCCCAACACCCCCAACCCCCGCACTATCCACCCACCTCCCTCCCCCCCAACCTACCCCCCACCACCAGAAGTTGCAGTCCGAATTCAAAAACTTGATAGTGTTTTGCTCTGAATATATGCAAATGCTCTTAAAATGACATTTTCCAACTTGCATATAAACAGAAGAAAATGAGTAGGAAAATCACTTATTTTCCAAGAAAATATTTTCTTGGAAAACATTTTCCGTCATACCAAACACACCCTTAAACTCAAATCATAGCATCATCATACATACCCAGTGAAATCCCACAAATTAAAAGTGATAAACAATTCAAAAAATAATTGTTACCTATAGTTCCAATGCCAATGCCAAGAACAAGCAAAGCAACAGAATAAGGTACTCTAGTACCTCTCAACACATGTCTACAAGCAATTCCCAATAACAAACTAGTCCCAATAAATATCACAGCATTTGTAGGATCCGAACTTTCAGATTAAGTAGTTGTCTCTTCCAACACTCTAAACGGTGTCGTTAATACTATCGACTCCATTAAAATAACCTCTAACAGTTCATGTAATCAATCGAGTATTAATGGCAAAATTCAAGAATTTTGATGGGGTTTTTTGTGGAAGGTTGACTATGAATCTTGATTTTGCGGCTAATCAAATATTTTGTACAGAAACTAAAAGGGTGTCTGGAAAACTAAGTCTTTCACCATTCCATATAACAACAACTACTACTACTACTTCTACGCCTCAATCCCAAACAAGTTAGGGTCGTCTATATGAATCTAAGTGGGACCTTCAAACCCCAAATCAAATCTCCACTCCATAAAAATTAAAGCTATGCATATTATTTTGTAAAGAAACTAAAAGGGTGTCTGATAAACTAAGTATTTCAACAACAACAACAATAACAACGCCTCAGTCCCAAACAAGTTGGGGTCGACTATATGTAGAGGCGGATTTAGAATTTAAATTCATGGGTTCATAACTAGTTTTTTGTTACAATTTTTGTTGATTTTTTACATATAAACTTATATTTCGCGTCAAAATTATTGGGTTCTGATGCACCCAGTATTCACAAAAAACTAAAAGGGTGTCTGAAAAACTAAGTCTTTCACCATTTTGTACAACAACAACACATCAGTTCCAAACAAGTCGCGGTCAGCTATAATCTATATGAATCCTCATTTCTTGATTTACGCTCAAATCATATCATCATAATATTTTGTAAAGAAACTAAAAGGGTGTCTGAAAAACTAAGTCTTTCACCATTCCATACAACAACTAAACAAATCATATCATCATCATACTAAATAAAATAAAAGTCAAAAAATAATTGTTACCTATAGCTCCAATGCCAATGCCAATAACAAGTAAAGCAACAGAATAAGGTACTCTAGTACCTCTCAATACATGTCTACAAGCAATTCCTAATAATAAACTGATACCAACAAATATCACTGCATTTGTAGGATCCGATGAAGTAGTATTTTCCTCTAGTACTCTAAACGGTGTCGTTAGTACTATTGACTCCATTAAAAAAGCTTTAACAGTTCATGTAATTGCAATATCAATGGAAAAAATCAAGAATTTAGATGGGTTGTAATAATGGTGATGATAATTTGAGTATTTATTATTATATATGTGAGAGAGAAGAATAGAGACGCAATCATCCAAGTTGATTTGTGTTGTCCTGTACGATGATTTAATTTGGTTGTTTAAATTAGGGTGAGCACGGGTAAAGGTTCCCAGATACCTACGTTAACCGACACTAACGGATAGGTTCCGGATAGATATATTATAATAATTGGTAGATTTTGGATAGTAAAATTAGTAACCGATCAAAGTCGGGTCCAGTTTCAGTTCCGGCAAATAGATACAGGGTAGCCGGACCCAAAACCTATGAAATATTAAATATTTTTATTTTTTAATTCCATTATTTTTTAGTTAATAAAAAGAAAAAGTTATACTAAAGTACACCATTTAAGGGGGGAAACCAAATGCAGAACAGTCACTTTCACCATCAAGAAATAAATCAAATAATACAAAGTGACAATCATAAGTATAGAAAAATTCAAAAGCGGTAGAAAACTGAAAAGTTGAATTTTTTAAACTATGTACTCCTTTAAGTTATTGAAAAAGAAAGTTGAACGAAAACCAAAGCAAATCTTTGAAATATTCTTGGGATATTTGCTCCGAAAGGATTCTT
This sequence comes from Anisodus tanguticus, assembly GCA_034509755.1. Classification (NCBI taxonomy): domain Eukaryota; kingdom Viridiplantae; phylum Streptophyta; class Magnoliopsida; order Solanales; family Solanaceae; genus Anisodus; species Anisodus tanguticus. Next base: position 61,588,200 of record CM067539.1, read on the forward strand.
TATGGGTTTTGTGACACTGCCTTTCAGAGGATAAGCAAACGAGTTTATTCCTAAACCAAAGTTGTTATACGACGGCATTATTTTGCACAAAGAAATATCGATTTCGGGTATCCGGGAACCTACCCGAAACCGCAGGGTTCGGGTAGGTTCCGAGTAATGATTGCTACGGGTAGGTTCCGGGTAGTAAATTTAGGAACCGATCTTTTACTGGGTAGGGTCCGAGTAGTTCAAAAAAATTAGAGTAACCTGACCCGCTCACCCCTAGTTTAAATCAATTTTTAATGAGTATTGTTATATTGGATTACTTCTTTTTTTTTGGGAAACAACACCAAATACCCCTAAAAATAAAATAATTACCCGTCCAATGTCTATTTTAAACTAATTTGTCTTCTTACCCAATCGGACAAAATTAATATATGAGTATCCCTCACCTCAAAACCCTTCTTCCATGATACCATTATTGTATATTTATAACATGATGGTAACTAAGAGAATGACTAAACCAGTTCTTCATGATACCATCTCAGTATATGTATATACCACGATGATATCATGGATGACTGAGGAGTGTCTCGTTGAAGGACTGAAAAAGTCCTACATGATACCATCAGAATATATGTATATAAGATGATGGTATCATAGAGATTTTTCTCAAAAAAAGTGTATTTTTTAATAAATGAACATAATTCTCCATAATATCATCCATATTTATATACCATGATGGTATTTCAGAGGACTACGAGAAGGACTGAAGCAATCTTTCATGATATCATCTCAGTATATTTATATATCATGTTGGTATCATAATTTGGGCCATCTCGAATAAATAGTTTTAATTTTTTCTGAGGATATGGGGGGTAATTACTTTGATTTGAGGAGGCACACACGTTTTCCCCATTTTTTGGTTTATCCTTTGGTGTTTGTACCGTGTTGGGCCCCGATTAAATCTGAATCTCATGTGACATTCCTAGAAAATGATGTGTGGTGTTTCAAAATTGTCTGATCTTGAATTTTTATTTTCGCTTAATAAATATTCTATAAAATAGCTTCAACTTGAAAAAATTTGACTTTTGTTGTCCGTCGTGATAAGTTCTAGCTTTTGTCTATGAGGCGGGACTTGTGGTCAATTGAGTAGATTTACTGTCTTGAAATATTTTAAATTTCTGCCTTATAGACAAAATTAATTTATGTCCAATTGATGGGCAATAAAACTTTGCCTAATTTTCTGAAGTAGATGCTATTTTTTAAAAAATTGTTAAGCAGAGTAAGAAAATCAAAGACCAGACCTTGTGAATGTCATTTGTGAACTTGAGGCGGAAGTTCCACATTAGTGTTAAAGCGATTTCATGCTTAAAGCTCGAAATCGAAGCCTCCGATTAAGGATGAAGAACTACTTATTTGAGATATTGATATCTTTGTATGTTAATTACTCATACAGTCCCTATGTCTCAATTTAAGTGGTATGTTTTACTTTACGAGAGTCAATTTAGTTATTCTTTAAAGTTAAATTGAACTAGATCAACTTAATATTTTAAAAGTAAAATTAAATATGCAAAAACTATAGAAAACTATTATAAGTTATAATTTTTCTTAACAAATACATTTTAAAATATTGCTCAAAATTTATATTATTTGAATTTTAAAAAAAAATCACATAAATTGAGGCGCGGCTTATTTATTCTACCTAATTAAACGAACCTCTAAAAGAATAACATGTTGCCATGTTCCGAGCAAGAGACTCGGACCTCCTAATATTCTGTGTGTATATTCACATATTGCTACTTTAATTTTTCTTTTCTTGAAATCAAATTTATGTATAATTAACAATATATACATTATAAATGTTTATTTATAGTTGCAAATATTGGAAAGAATTGTGATAATGAAAATTTTTGTTTGACTTACAAAATTTTGTTTTGATTTGGAGTATTACTTTTCTCAACATTAAATGTCTTTTCTGTTCCCAAAGAGACAATTTAATACTCTCTCCGTCCATTTTTACTTGTCACATTTTGACTTGATACACTTATTAAGAAGTCAAAAATAAAATAATAATTTTATTATATCACCCTTAACTATTGCTACATAACCTAATGATTGAAATAAATAAAATATACTTTAAAAGTTGTGCAACCACTAAAATTTCCTTGAATTTGTCAACCCAATAATAAATGATAAAGATAAAATAGGTATGAAGTGGTAAATTATCTCTTGTTTTTCTAAAATGGACAAGTAATATTGGACAATTATTTTTAGTATAGTGGACAAGTAAAACCGAACTAAGAGAGAAGTCAATATATAAAATTTTGAAACGTAGTTTCACAAGTTCGAATCACTACATTTCATAAAGTTCATAAAGTTATCAATTTTTAATGAAATGGTAGAAAAATATTATTCATCGCTGTTTTTGGGTTTCTAAACTAGATTTAGAATAGTACTGTGCGTTTTTTCTTAATCTTTTGATAGGGAGTAGGAATGGCTTTTTGTTAAAATTTTGCCAATAATAGTTTTGTTATAATTTTGTCAATAATAATTGTTGCGGACTTAATTTTAAAAAATCTTCTCTTTAACAATTTAAGTTTTTGGATTAAATAGTTCACCTAGTTCAACACTAAAATAAATACTTTAATATAGTTTTGTAGTTGTTATTCCTAAGTATAATTCTTTTTAAGTAATTAATTCAGTCAAATTACCAATCATTTCCAGAGATGTGGATAGCTTTGTATTTGTCACTGTGTCAATTGTCATATAACAACAAGCATTAAATGCAATTCATATATTTGGATGGGTGCAATTTAATCGGCTGTTAAATGTTATTTGTCTTATTTCTCAGGTCGAAAATTCCAGGTATAAATAATTATTTGCAACTCTTTTTTTGTGTGTGAAATGAAAATTTTGTACATATTTAAAATCTTTAGTAATGGTTTAAATCAGTCGGGAGGAGAAACTTCATATTCTTGCGCGCAACTTTTTATATCAGGAAATTTTCATGTTGGTGTTTGCCTCTGTCCAGATATGTGTAGTGATGGCCTTGTTGGCTTCCAACGAATATTTACAATCTTCAATAATGATCCTCCGCGAGCAAATTATGTTGGGAGTTTTTGCTCTATGGTACTTTATAAAGCGGTACGGGAAGTATATAACTATTACAAGTATTCAAAAGGATAAACAGAGATTCAATAATTCAACATGAAATCTGAAAATTACAATTGTTACACAAGAAAACTGAAAATTCCAGTTTTGTAGAAGACGGAAAAATAGAAACTGTTTTTGCTGAGTCGAGTGTGGCACTCTGTCCTTAAGACAATATTGCCCCGTATGTATCCTTTATACGTCCTGGACAATTTGTCTCCCAAGATAAAACAACAATGGAACCCTTGAGCAAAGGAAACTCAAGAGCTACCGTGAAGAATATTGAGTAACGAAATGATGCTTGGAAGTTGTAGGAAGAAAACTGTTTTTGACTGCGTATTTTCGTGCACTATTTTTGGTGTTCTCTTTTGTCATTCTTAGTGCTCAACAATGGTGTAAGGGGGTGTTTATATAGGTGAGGGAGGGGCTGAAAAACTGCCTCCATAATAGCCAAATAATGGCCATTATGGAGGTAGTAAAGCCACCAACATAAATGGTGAAAGACCAACGGATTTGGCCATTATAGGAGGAGTAATTAAGCCAAAATAAATGGCTGAATTGAGTGCTTGGCAACTGCTTTGACTGTCCAGATTCTGGAAACTTGAGGGACCAAACTGCACATCTTGAAACTTCAGGGACCAAACTGTACATCCGAAAGAATTCAGTCCGAACCGTACATCTGGAAACTTCTGGGATCAAACTGTACTTCTGGCAAAGTTTTCTGGCCCAAAAAGATAATATCAGAAGACCCACAGCCCACGACCCGTGACCCGAGAACCCGAGAACCCGGAACCCGGAACTCGGAACCGGAACCGGACCGGACCGGACGGGACAGGCGGGCGCGCGGCGCGCGCGTGTGGTCTTTCCTCGAACCGAAGCACATCTAGGTCCTCCCTCCTTTAAACACATGGGATACCCCTTGGGGTCCCAAACCCCAAACCAATTTCGAATCTTATATACACAACAATTCTTTCTTCCTCTACCGATGAGGGAGAATTACACACAATACCACACTTTCCATGCTTCAAACACCTTACTTCGTGAACCAATATCTCTTTCATTTCTCAATGAAATTTGACGATTCTTGGCCCTACGGTTATCTACGTACTTAGTAGATCATGCATGTGTGAAGAACCGGATTCTCCAACATACGTTACACTAGTGTTTAAGCCGTTAAAGTTGGTCGGTCGCAACTCCCGCCAAAGGCAAATTTCCAACAATCCCCTCTTGAAAGAGATTTTGGCGCACTCACATGGTGTCTTTTCATTTCCAAAGAATATTTCAAATGGACCGATGTTGCATAAGGAGAGGTAGCCTCGGCTTTGAACCTTCCATAGTTGAATACCATCGGACTTACTTACCGCGCGCGGTGAACGTGATGTCTTGAACCGTCGTGTTTAGTGTAAGCCAAGACAACGGTACCAACACAACAAATTCCCTTACTCTCTTCTTCGTAATGTTTTGTCCGTTTTGGCCATGGACAACGTCTTGGATTCTTAAGTGCGTTCAATTTGAGGCGGCCTGTCCTCGCACTTAAATAGGTGGTCTCCTACAAGGTATCCTGCTATACCCCACTTCACAAGTGTTAGGAACCATTAAAAGTTTCCCAAAGACCTAACCTCAACTGTTGAGGATTATTACAGGTTTTGAAAACTTAACCTTTACCTATACTGCAGATAGCACTTAACGTTTATCGTGGGAAAGGCTTTGGATTTGGTGTTTCTTTTCAGAAATCACTATCCGAAGTGCTCATGCTTCGACTGAAGCGATCAACTGAACCTTTACAACTTAGTTTTCCCATTGAACCAAATTACGGGATCTCCGGTTCGTAAGGTTGGGTTTCCACCGTATTGGTCCGTATATTTTGGGTTTTAAGCCCATTCCCCTAGACAAAGCAGAACACTTGATCTCCGGGTAGTCCCTTAGTTAGTAAATAAGGAAGTGACACCCGTAATGATCAACTGCCATACGGTCTTATGTCTCCGACAGATCGTGACAGATATGTCCAGACGCCGTCATCCGTGTCCTTCCTAAAGCCGATCGGCTAGCCACGTGTATAACTGCTCGAAGGCATGGGTTTCTCCCAATAAGGGACGTCCTCTAATGAGTCGTGAAGTTACTCAACTTCTTTCATGCTTTGTATAAAGCGATAAACTCCGATACCATCATGAATCGGTCGATGCAAGTTTGCTTAGAGGATTTTCTAAGAACCACCATACACATTTACTTGTGGCTTTGGTGTTCTTCGGATCTCGATGTCCGCTTTGCATCACCGTGTTCTCTCGAACCGCTGGACATCCGAATACTATAATCCGTAGATAAGCGAATAATTCGATATCGTCATATCCGACTTAACGCCTTCTATTGATCATGTATTAAGATCATCGGTGAACCTTAGTTCAACCGATCTGTTTGTTGGACGATACCAGGTCGGTTGTAGTGTGTACAATACATTGAACTACACGTGACCCGAGCATATCGCTCCTTGTCTATGGGTGTACCATGATTCCAATCGCTTCTATAATTCATATCCATTGGTGGCTTCAACGAGACTCGTCAACTATCGACCGATCCGTTAGATGTCTTAGAAATCCAATTCCTAAGATGTCATCTCGTGATACTCATATCTTTCATATCGAGACTTTGTTTCAATATGATTTTCACTCTAAGACCGTTGGTTTTCCAACTTGGCTTTCTAACTTCGAGTCAATGTTTGTGTGATCGATTCATTATTTCTGTTTTATCTCGAGACTTTCGGGACCAAAATGTTAACATTTCGGGGACCAAAATGAAAGTTCGGGAAGAAGCCCAACAGTTCATCAAACCAATTCGATCCTCTTCTTCCAACTCTCCGGTTTGGAAGGTCGTTTCAACACCCATGCCATGTAAGATTACAATGGCCCTGGATGTGAAGCTACTCACGGGGAGCACTTTTTACAACCCAAAGATTCTTTTCCTGAGGAAGATCAACCATTACACACGTATGGTTCCATATGATGGAATCTATTTCTCTCTTTAGCTTCTTTCCAAAGCGGTGCTTTTGGAGATGACAATTCTTTGTCAATTGTCCATGGTTCGTTCTCAACCATACAAGCTAGAAGGACGGAACAAGTCTTTGTCCCCTCTTTGCTCCGTCTTGGTTCAACATCTAGAATCCCCGAGTTCTCGCAGATCCGGAATATTAAGTTCCGGATAGACAAGAACTTTCGAGTCATGAAGATACGGAACGTCTAGTTCCGGACAGTCGAGCCCTCGCGGGTTCTTGTTAACCTTGAGCAATTACTCCTTTTTCCTTTTCCAAGGAAAGTTATCTCCAAAGAATTCAGATTCTTTGACGCCAAGAGGCGATCAACACTATCGTTATTTGCAGATCCGGTGGATATGCAATCTACGATCTTAGGTCGAACTTGACCTGTTTCGGTAGCCCATCTTTTACCAAGCTACCCCTCATAATTTGGGCGTACGACTTCGCGCTTGGCTAACACCATTAGACTGAGGTAAGAAATGAACATTCGTTTAATGAACGATGCTTCACATTCTCCCCCTCTATCACTACGAATTTCTCAATCCGTGGGCTCACTTGATTTTCAACTTCGCTTTGTAGCGCTTATCCGCTTCAATAACTTCATCTTTGCTTTTTAACAAACAAAGGATTCCATACGTTGTACCATCATCAATGAAGATCACAACGTACTTGTCTCCCCCCTCTATTTTGTATAAACTTCAAATCACCCAAGTAGGTGTGACTAAGTTCTAGAGGAGCGAGTCTTCTTTCGCTATTCCCTTGACGGAATTTGGAAAGGTGATTTTGCCTCTTCATCTACCTCACATTTATTTTGAGGGTTTATGTCGTCGAAGGCAACAATCTCAACATCGTTAGCTTTTGAATGACTTGCTATTTAACGTGTCTTAATCTATGATGGCATAGATGCACGGATTACAAATATATCATTCATTTGGCTACGTACATACCGCACCATTCTTAGTTATTACGGACTGTTGGACTAGTCTCAAACCAGACTTGACCAACGGCGTCCCTTAAACCAAGTTAGGGACATGTATCACATCATCTTAGAGTGATCTCATTCCCTCGAAGTCCTATTGAGGACAACCTCTCCAACCCCTTCTACTTTAGAGGTGGCGTTGCTTCACATGAACAAATCTTGCCCGTGGTTAGGGCGTAACCGGATCATATGTGATCTAGATACTCGGCCTACTCCAGTTGCTTTGGCATACGAGTGTCCAATTTCTTTATCGCCTTTCTTTAGGCCTTCGGATCATTCAGACTCGGAAACTCGGCCCACCTTACTAGGTGTCCATTACTTTTCCTATGAAATGAATTTTGGCCCCACTCCAGCCGCCCGCAGGCTTTATATGACTAAGTGTCCAATATCACCATATCAAAGGAATTTCAGCCCACTCTAGTCGCCCGGAGGCTTTGTATGACTGAGTGTCCAATATCATCATATCAAAGGAATTTTGGCCCACTCCAGTCGCCCGGAGGCTTTGTATGACTGAGTGTCCAATATCATCCTATGAAGGATCTTCTGCCAAATAATATGACGGGCTCAACGTCATTAACTTTTAGACTTCTTCCGTTATGATTGGTGCCCAGATAATTCTTGGCGCTTACTTAAGAGTGGTAACAGTTTTCGCACAGTCAGTGGATCTTACTCCCTCGTATGTGCGAACATACTTTACACACTTTAGTAATTACACTTAAAAGAACAGATCTTCTTAAGTCATTTACAAAATCCAATCAATAAACGGAAAATAAGATGAGATTAAACTTCTGATTTGTTAAAGCATAAGGAATATAAATTATTTTCATATTCCTCCTTACTTTAATCCATTTTTAATCAGACATAATTTAATCTTTATTCTTGACAAGTAAGAAAAACTACTTATCCCAATTTCGGATTCTGGGCTCACTTCGGTCACTTCATCGACTGAGTGTCCATTTCCTTCTCACCATTATTCGGATCCTTTGTCTGGGACAGATATAGGCCTTCTGCTACAAGATAGAATAGCATCTTCAGTCTTCTCCTCTTGTCCCAGTTGACATCCTCAGGCTCTCGAGAGCGTTTGTTTCCACCAGTCTTGGTGGCGGTGACACCATGAACACGTTCATCATCATCACTCTCTTCTACCAAAAACCATTGCCATATCCAGATTTGGTCACACAACTTTTGACCGACATCTTTCGAACACTAATAGTAATACTATACAAGTATTGTCTTAAGTTGTTGGGAGTTTTTGCTCTATGGTACTTTATAAAGCGGTACGGGAAGTATATAACTATTACAAGTATTCAAAAGGATAAACAGAGATTCAATAATTCAACATGAAATCTAAAAATTACAATTGTTACACAAGAAAACTGAAAATTCCAGTTTTGTAGAAGACGGAAAAATAGAAACTGTTTTTGCTGAGTCGAGTGTGGCACTCTGTCCTTAAGACAATATTGCCCCGTATGTATCCTTTATACGTCCCGGACAATTTGTCTCCCAAGATAAAACAAAGCAATGGAACCCTTGAGCAAAGGAAACTCAAGAGCTACCGTGAAGAATATTGAGTAACGAAATGATGCTTGGAAGTTGTAGGAAGAAAACTGTTTTCGGTTGTGTATTTTCGTGCACTGTTTTTGGTGTTCTCTTTTGTCATTCTTAGTGCTCAACAATGGTGTAAGGGGGTGTTTATATAGGTGAGGGAGGGGCTGAAAAACTGCCTCCATAATAGCCAAATAATGGCCATTATGGAGGTAGTAAAGCCACCAACATAAATGGTGAAAGACCAACGGATTTGGCCATTATAGGAGGAGTAATTCAGCCAAAATAAATGGGCTGAATTGAGTGCTTGGCAACCGCTGCTTTGACTCGTCCGGTTCTGGAAACTTGAGGGACCAAACTACACATCTTGAAACTTCAGGGACCAAACTGGTACATCGGAAAGAATTCTGTCCGAACTGTACATCTGGAAACTTCGGGATCAAATTGTACTTCTGGCAAAGTTTTCTGGCCCAAAAAGATAATAGCCCACAGCCCGGAACCGGACCGGATGGGCGGGCTGCGGCGGCGCGCGTGTGGTCTTTCCTCGAACCGAAGCACATCTAGGTCCTTCCTCCTTTAAACACATGGGATACCCCTTGGGGTCCCAAACCCCAAACCAATTTCGAATCTTATATACACAACAATTCTTTCTTCCTCTACCGATGAGGGAGAATTACACACAATACCACACTTTCCATGCTTCAAACACCTTACTTCGTGAACCAATATCTCTTTCATTTCTCAATGAAATTTGACGATTCTTGGCCCTACGGTTATCTACGTACTTAGTAGATCATGCATGTGTGAAGAACCGGATTCTCCAACATACGTTACACTAGTATTTAAGCCGTTAAAGTTGGTCGGTCGCAACTCCCGCCAAAGGCAAATTTCCAACAAATTATACTTCATAATATGCATGATTGTTCTCGGGGAAGGGGGGTTGCAGATTATAGTAATCTTAGTGTGACACTATATGTCCTCCTCGATCCTCGATGATAAGCTTGACAACAATAGATAATCAATTTTCACTTCTAAAGTTTGTATCTCATTTGTCTCGCTAGTGTTAACCCTTTTTTATTCTCCATAAATTTCTGTAACAAGGTTTGAAGTAGGTTTCAGTTTATTTAAATAACCACTTTTCTTGACCACTTGCAGAAATTTTCACAAAATTTAATACTAGCATAAAAGTTTTAACAAATATATATACCCAGTATAATTTTATAAGTGGGGGCTGGGAGGGTAGGGTGTACGCAGATGTTACCCCTACCTTCTATGAGGTAGAAAGATTGTTTCTGATAGACTCTCAATTCAAGAATAATATTTAAAAAATTACATTCCAATATTTAAAAAATTTAATCTCATTTTGAGTTTTAATTTGTTCTATTTTTTATCAGCGTTACTGAGATTCCTTTTCAAATTGGTGAAAGTATATTTATGTCCTAGAGACAATCTGTATTAGGACAAATGTACTTTATACATATTCGTATTATTATTAATAGAGATTAATATTTTGGCATTTGCAATTATTAAATTATTAGTTGATTGTTTATAATATTCTATAATACGCATCCCTAGTGGTTACGTTGTTATTAATAGTGTGAGTTATTAATATTATAACGTAACTCTTAAAATAGCCTCGACTAATGATCATCAAGAATGGGATATCGATGATATGTGATAAGTCGACATGTGGTCTGCATCACTTCCTTAGAGGATGTAGTATGTCTCACCTGCTACGAATAATGGCTACTCGTGATGGACACATGAATATTTTGGAAGTATTGGTATACCCTGCTGATATATTGTTTGTTATACATGTCTAAAGTATGATCAACGTGTGGAAGATAGAAGTCCTTAGACTTGAGGTCAATACACACCTTGTCTACATAGTATCCTAAGCTCAAATGCCTTATAGGTTAAGATACAACCTGTATTGGGCACATTACGATGTTGATTAAAGGTGGTAGTTGAGCCAAGATTAGGATTCATTCCTCGAATGTATATTCGAGAGAACACCCAGCTTCTCATTGATATTGGGTTGACTAAGTCATTGGCCAACGCAATAGACATATCTAAAATATGATCTTGTTGTCAACCAATATAGATCAAGCCATATGGATAGACACTTGGCAAATCCTAAGCGTGATCGAGTGTATCGTGAATGAAAGGATTTTATCTTACCACATAGAGGTTAAGTTTACTGGATTCATGTAAACGTACTTCACATATTGAGTTCGTCTTGCGGCGCCGTCTAGGAGTTTCGCGTAGACCTTAATTAGATTAGTGTCGATATGAGAAGGCATGTAGGGTCACACTATGTCGATTGTCCTTTCGATCTAAGGATGTATTGAGAGAGTATTAAATATTCGATTTAGAATCGAGATATTTAAATGAATGATGATTGTTTTAATTAAGTCAAAATTGGATTTTGGATTTAATTAAGAATGTGTTGAAATTTTTTGGGTCAGGCTCAAGGTCAAACCCTAATCCGGTTTGATCTAATTTTTCACCTATAAATACAGACCTACACTTCATTACTCATTACACTTGATTTTCATTCATTATTCTAAGTCTTAGAGACTCAGAATCAAAACACTCTCTCGAACCTCTGCCAGATTTTCTAGCTTTCCAAAGGATGAATACATTAAAGATTGGAGCTTGCAATCGAAAGGGCATTCGCGTGCGCACCCACAGTTGATAAAGATTCCAGATATTGTAAACATGTAAGTACCATTCAAGTCTTATGTTTACGATTTTAAATTACCCTATAGTCAAACAATTCTACGTTTGTTGAGTTTGAAATAAGTTTTCAATATTCGCGGCGTACAACAACCCAACAAAAACCTTCAATTGACATATTAGTTTTTATAATCAAGACAAAGATAAGTAGGCTCCTCACTTAACCTGTTGCTTGACCTGCCAGGTTTATGATAGTATTTTCTGTCTAATTTAATTGTTAGTTTGATCATATAACAATAAAAGAGGCCTGGTAGAAATTAGAAAGATATTGAATTTTGAAATTGTTGTTATTATTATTCTTTTACTTTTGGAGTTTCATCATAATATTAATTATTCAAGGACTTGATGATGACTTGGGTGTTTTGTTTGATCAATTTTCTAAAATTTGATTATTTTAAAAAATATTATCATAAGTATTTCTTGAAAAAATATTTTTAAAGAATAGCAACTCGTGCTTTGTTATTAATTTAAATAACACCTTTACTAATATTATAACATCAAGTTGTGCTTGCTCGAGATAACATCGGAGCTAGGGAAAGCTATTTTTTGTTCTTATGAAAAATAATTTCTGTTACTAATTAAAATACTTCTTTCTTTTCTAAAATTTTGATTAAATACTTAACATTCTCAAATAAATATTTTTGACTTCTGACAGGTTTCGGGAAGTATGTGGACCAAACTTTTTGTCCTAACTTTCCATATACAATATTGTTACTCTGATGTTTTTTTTTTCTTGTCCGGATCTAACCGTTTCTCTTACTTTATTTGTGTTTATGCTGTGTCTTGAGCTGAGGGTCTTTCGGAAACAACCGCTCTACCTACCAAGGTAGAGGTAAGGTCTGTGTACACTCTACCCTCCCCAGACCCCACGTCAGAGTCGTCCCTGGGCGGTCGAGGCGGTGCCGCCGCACAGGCCCCGACCGGCGGGACCTCCGCCCCAGAATTTTCATTTTTCTTTTATTGGTTTTAAATATTAAGATATGTATTAAAAATGTCTTCAATCTTATCAGTGAGAGTTATAGCTTAGTGGTTGAGGGCTCCTTTTAAAAGTTCTTTCCTAGTGAGAGGTTGCGTGTTTGAATCCAATGAGCAGCGAAAGACTTTTTTTTAAACACAAAATCAGATTTGGCCCCAAGTCTCAACCAGTCGGCTCAAGTCCCAAATAGTGTTTACTATACATTTATTTGATGTTTTGATCAATAATTTTAGTTAATTTTAATTTTTCATGTGAATAAAAAAGTCTCTTTTTATTTTTCGCACCGGGCCCTTAAAAGTATAGAAACGGCTGTGCCCCACGTTATGGAATTTCACTGGATATATTGTTGTTGTTACATATACATTATTCTAAAGTGCATAGCACTAATATATACCTTTACAGTAATTAGGTATCTCCACGTTAATTAAACTAATTAATTAGTGTGCATAAGTCTAGAAATAATTATAAAAGATGTTTTAATATTTAGAAACATATTTGTATCAGTAAAGCTAGTATATAATATACAAAAAGGATAAGAATCAAAAGAACCGTGTAAAGCATATATTCCCCTTCCAAGATCCAGAAGAGACACTAGAAGTATATGTGGGTTCCAGTTGTGAAAGAGACTTGGGTTGGCATATTATTACTCAAAAACATTGACTACGAGTGTATAAATAAATAATGCTTCACTTCATTTTATGTAAAAATATTTAACTGAACATAAAATTTAAGATATTAATTTAATTTAACTAATATATTATTCCCTCCGTCCCAAAAAGATTGATCTAGTTATTTGACACGGAGTTTAAGAAATAAAGGAATGCTTTTGAAATTTATGGTCCAAAAGAAATCTTAGATATTTGTGTGGCTATAAATAATCTCATAAAGTTAAATTATTTTTAAATATAGAAAGGTATCAATCTTTTTTAGACAAATCAATAAGAAAAGAAAGCCAATTTTTTTGGGATAAAGGGAGTACTATTATTATTAATAATATAAAGAAAAAGAAATTAAGCATTTCAAAACATAATGCTCTTGTGATGCTTTTTAGCGATGCATAAAATTATTATTATTATTATTATTATTATTATTATTATTATTATTATTATTATTATTATTATTATTATTATTATTATTATTATTATTATTATTATTATGTAGGCGTTCTAAAAATCAGACATTGATTTTTTGCAATTCAATATTTTAAATTTTACTATCAAAATGGCTATTTAATCGAGTAGGATTTAATTAAAAAAATTACTTCTTAGCTATTATGGAAAGAGAAAAATGCAAACCTATAGGAATCTTAGGGTGATAAACTCACACCATGTGATTTAGATCCGTAAAGTTTGTCATTATGTGGCTTTAAAGGAGTAAATTGTAGATATAATTATAATGATAATAGTTAATGTTGGATTTGGTGTTGTGACATTTGACCAAACATATCTTTTCAAGTATTGATATAAATGTGTAAGTATGTTGGGACAAATGTTGCACAACATTCGGACCAACATTTTCTGAACAGATTTTGTCTTACTTCACGCGATGCAGTAATATTTGTGTAAATATTACTATGAGGTAAAAATGACTTGGCAAGGTAAAAAGGAGCTGGTAAAAAACGAGTGAGGACTAAGTCAAAAGTTGTTGCTTGTCGTGAGGTCAAGCCAAAGCTATTGAGATTATTAATTTCTGATCTTCTCCAACCAATCCCACCAGCAGTCCACCTTTCCATCAACCTCCACAACCGATCGATGAGCAATTCAAGAAAGACTTTCTACTATAAATAGAGAGGATACTGCAGAGAATCGATATCCAGGATCAGAAAGTAAAATACCAAGAGAGCTCTCGGGATTTCATCTCAGAAATCTGTATCATCAGTGTTGCCTGAGTGTGTTGACAACATTCTGTCCAACATTACAATTGTTGTTTAGAATCTTGATTAGTTTGGTATGGAGTGATTGTAATGAGAGGTTGTCCATGTCTACTTAGTTAGATTTTTCAGGCAGAAGTCATCTGCGACTTCAACTTTTAATTACTTTCCATTTTATCTTGTAAATATATAAAGAAATGAATTTGTATATAATATATATACAATACATTTGGTCATTGACCATTATAAGTTATATTATATATATATATATATAACTTATGAAAATTTAAAACCTTTGTGTTCTTTAAATTTGCGCTGCATTTAATTTTCAAAGTTTTTTGTTTTGCTAAAGTGTTATCACTGGTGTCAGACGACATAATTTCCGACATTCGGAAACAGAATTGGCATTCGAGTTTATTTCATTTTTGTTTTTATTGTTCCATACCCCCTTCAAGTGGTATGAGAGCCGACACTTAACACAATAAGTGATTGGTCTTGTTGTCATAAGCTATGGATTCGACAAATCCAACTATTGGTAGGCTTCCTATTTTAGATGGATCAAATTATGTTTATTGGAAGATTCGCCTACGTTCTCATATCAAATCAATTGATGTTAGGGCATGGAGATTTATAACTATGGGTATGTTGTTCCAATGTTGCCACCGGATGAGGAATGTGACATTCTTGTTAAACCTGAATCCGAATGGACTAGAGAAGAAACCAATAATGCTAGAGTTAACGAAAAAGCCTTAAATGCAATTTATTGATGGGTTGATATGTATATGTTCAAACTCAATCAAAACTGCCCCACAGCTAAGTATGCATGTGATACTTTACAAATTCATTGTGAAGGTAGCTCAAGTGTTCGTCGTACAAAGCTATGCATGATCATGAGTAAATATGAAGTTTAAGGATGAAAGAAGCGGATGATATTAAATCTTATTTTGAAAAGTTGATTGACATCTCAAATGAATGTCAAGTTCTTGGTGAACCATTAACCAACAATCAACTTGTTAAAAAGGATCTTCATCATCTTCCTGAAAATTTCAATTTAAAGATTTGTGCTATTGAACAAGCTCACAATCTTGCCACAATGGACCTTCATACCTTGATTAGCATTCTCAAAACTTATGAGATGAACATTGAGAATCAAAAGAAATTGTATAAAAGCAAGAATGTGGCACTTCAAGTTCAATCCTTGAAGAGTCAAATCGAAGAAGAGGATGAATATCTTGAAGAAATTGGTGATGGTGCAAATATTTCCTTACTCACTCGAAAATACAATTCGATTGTGAGGAAGTTCAACAATGAGAGAAATCAATCTAAATCTAAAAAGCACAAAAACAAGTCTTCAATCAAAAGCCCACTAGATTCTTTCCAAATGTACAAAAAGGAAATCAACTAAGAAGAACCAACTCATATAGCACCAAATTTGATCTCAAACAACTTGAGTCTGTGCAGTGTCATGCATACTCGGGTTGGGGTCACTATGATAACGAATGTGCAAACACTCTTAGAAATTTTGGTAAGAACCTATGGGTTTCTCTTAGTGATGATGAAGGAGAAGGGGAAGGAGAGCGTGAAATTGAAACACAAGCAATGCTGACTACTGTTTTCAAACAGTCTCTATCGGATAATGAAGATGTCGTATACAATGTTGTCTCAGATGCCACGACATTTGCTCCAATATCAGCAACGATATCAACATCCTCAGCGACATCCGAAAGGTATGAATTCTTTAACTATTCTGGTGTTAATTGCTTTAGTAGTTCTATTTCTGTTAGTGAGGCTGATTGTATGAATCAAGTTAAATACTAAGATGATATGATTAATGAATTACAAAGTATTTGTAAATCCTTAATCATAGAATCCAATCAACTTGAAAAAAAGGTAAAATCTTTAACTCATGAAAATTTAGTATTAAAAAGGCACGATAACCGACTTGAGGTAGCACTTACCAAAAAGGATGTTGAATTTGGTAAGATCCGTGCAAAATTAGATTTAGCCGAAGCAACCTTCCGTAATCTCAACACGGAGACTTCGAAATTGAATGAGATACTCAATTTTAGTAAACCTTCACATGCAGGAATTAGGTACGAAAACTCTCTTAAAACCATATGCTCTAATCTCTTTGATAAAAATGAGAAAATATGCTTTGTAAAAGAAAAAGGGATGAATAATAGGTTCTCATATATGTCAAAGAATATGAAATTTGTGTGTCATCACTGTAACTTCCCTAGACACTTAAAACCATATTGTTTCAAACTTCAAAATTATTTGAGCAAAATGTTACCTAAAATGTTGTCAAACATTCCGGATAACAATCGAAGCAACATTTCTGAGCCAAAAGGTAAAAAATATTTTAAGAGAGTTTGGGTTCCTAAAAAGGATGTAACATGTAATGTTGTTATAACTGCATTAAGAACTAACATTTCAGGTTCTTGGTACTTTGATAGTGGATGTTCTCGCCACATGACAGGTACAAAAGATTTTCTAAAAAACTATGAGTCATTCAATGGAGGAAACGTGACTTATGGAGGTGACAGTAAAAGCAAAATAATTGGAAAAGGGGATCTTAGATGTTCCTGGATTTCCAGCCTTAAGAAATGTCTTACACGTTAAGGGCTTAATGGCTAATTTGATTAGTATTAGTCAACTGTATGATGACGATCTTGAGGTAAAATTTAATAAGAATGCATGTAAAGTTACGAATGAAGCAAATATATGTGTCATGACAGGTACAAGAACAAGTGACAATTGCTATCTTGTTGTAAGACAAGAAATATGCAATAATGCTAAGGTCGATCACAGTACACTATGGCATCAAAAGTTGGGGCATGTCAACTACCGCAATTTAGAAAAATTAGTCTCATATGAAGCGGTTAGAGGCATACTCAAACTTAGCCATAAAGGTAAAACTGTCTATGAAGATTGTTTGAAAGGTAAGCAAACCCGTGTCTCTCATAATGTTGTCCAACACAACGGACAACATTCAGGTACGTCTCACTGTTTTCAATTACTACATATGGATTTAATGGGTCCAATTGAAGTAGACAGTCTAGGAGGCATGAGGTATTCCTTTGTGATAGTATATGATTTTTCTAGATATTCTTGGATATATTTTTGAAAGAAAAATCACAAATGTTTGACATGTTTAAAATCTTTCACTCTAGAATTAGAAATTTATTCTATTCTCCTATTTTCGGATTAGATCCGACCATGGAAAAGAATTTGAAAATAGTTCATTCACAATTTTTTGTGAGAAAAAAGGAATTTTTCATGAGTTTTCTACCCCTAAAACTCCTCAATAGAATGGGGTTGCAGAACGGAAAAATAGGATATTGTAAGAAATGGCTAAAGTGATTCTTAGTTCTAAACATTTGTCAGAACGTTTATGGGTAGTAGCCTTGAATACTGCTAATCACATCGCTAATAGAGTCGATTTGAGGCCAGGAACAAAAATGACACCCTATGAGATTATAAATGGAATGAAACCAAACCTGCGTTACTTTCATATTTTTGGGTGTATTTGTTATATTTTAAATGACAGGATCATTTGGCAAAATTTAACTCTAAGAGTGATAAAAAAATTGTTGGCTATTCACAAAATAGTCATGCTTATCGAGTACACAATCTGAGATTCAGAACTGTACAAGAGTCTGTAAATGTTATCTTTGATGATCTTTATGATGTTTCAGGAAAAATTATTGAAAATAACATTATAGATACGGTGGAAAGTCCACAGAGTGTAGAAGAATCGGATGTTGCCACAAATGTTGTCACACCTGAAGCAACATCCAAAACTTAAAGACCACAGAGGCCACAGATAGGGAGTCAAGTGTTGAATTGTTAGACCAAGTTCATAGGGTCCCCTCATCAAGGATTAGAAAGAATCATCCAACGGGTCGAGTGATAGGGGAAGTTTTTGAAGGAATTAGAACAAGAGGCAAAGAACCACTCAACTATAGAGAAATGGTAAGGTATCTGTGTATGTCAACCATATACCAAGAGGATTGTCTTTCTTGTTTTATATCTACATTAGAACCAAAGAATGTTGTAGAAGCACTTAAAGATAATTTCTGGATACAAGCAATGCAAGAAGCGCATGAACAATTTTCTCGAAATGAAGTATGGGACTTAGTTCCACGTACAAATAATACAAATGTAATTGGAACTAAGTGGATTTTTAAAAATAAATCAGACGAATCGGGAACAGTTGTTAGAAACAAAGCACGTCTAGTTGCACAAGGTTATACTCAGGTTGAACGAATTGATTTTGATGAAACCTCCGCACCTGTAGCTAGAATCGAGTCGATTAGACTTTTACTTGCTATTGTTTGTTGTCTGAAAATTACTTACACACCAAATGTATGTAAAATGTGCCTTCTTAAATGGTATATCTAGATAAGGAGGTATATGTTGAACAACCAAAAGGATTTGAAGATCCTTACCATCCACACTATGTGTACAAGTTTAAAAAGGTTTTGTATGGGTTGAAACAAGCCACTCGTGCATGGTATGGTCGTTTAACTAACTTTTTTCTTGAATTTAGTTTTAACCGTGGCGAAGCTGTACTTTGTTTATTAAATAACACGGTGTAGATATTATAATTGCTCAAATCTACGTGGATGACATAGTCTTTGGATCGACTTCACAGTCGTACCTAAATTCATCTGTTGAAGCTATGTCATCGACATTTGAAATGAGCATGATCGGAAAATTAACTTTTTTCTTAGGCTTGCAGATAAAACAAAGTGAAGATGTAATTTTCATCTCACGGAGTAAATATGCCAAGAATTTAGTCAAAAGATTTGGTTTGAAGAACGCTAAACAGATGAAAACGTCAATGGGTTCATCGCAGAAGGTATGTAAGGATAATGTTGGTGAAAATATCGACCCAACATTATATCGATCTATGATAGGTAGCCTTCTTTATCTTACTGCTAGTCGCCCGGATATTATATTTAGTATTTGTGTTTGTGTACGTTTTCAAGCCTGTTCCAAAATGTCCCACTTAAATGCCATGAAACGTATTATTCGATATGTTGCTGGCACATGTGAGTTGGGAATCTGGTATTCCAAAGACACTAATCCTAACTTAATATGATTTAGTGACTCAGATTGGGTTGGAGATGTGGATGATAGAAAAAGTACAAGTTGATGATGTTTTTATCTTGACAATAACATTGTTTCATGGTATAATCGTAAATAAAATTGTGTCTCACTTTCAACTGCTGAATCTGAATATATAGCAACTGGAAGTTGTTGCTCTCAATTAATATGGCTACGACACATGTTAGACGACTACGAATTTACTAGCAACATTTTAATTTTGTAATGTGATAATTTGAGTGCTATAAATATTTCCAAAAATCCAGTTCAACACTCACGTACAAAACATATTGATGTTAGACATCACTTTTAAGAGATTTATTTGAAAAATAGCTAGTTCAAATTGAACATGTTAACACTCTTCATCAACTAACTGATATTTTTACAAAATCTTTGGACCATGAGAGATTTTCTAGTTTAAAGAAATCTCTTGGTCTTTGTAATCTCTAAAAATGCATTTTTGGTGAATGTCGGCTGAAATGTTGTCTAACATTTCGGGTGACATTTACCTATGTTATACCACTAACTGATTATTATTGATGTATGGTGCATAACTTTTGGTCACACAAGCATGATCCTTCAATAAGAATATGTTATCAAAGTGATACCGTTCTATACGATGATTTATATAAAAATATATATATACATATATATCATAAAAAAGAAGTATTAAAATAAGGCAAAGCCTTTACAAATATTTGGCAACTGTGAAAAAAGGGCAAAGCCCGTGAAAAGATACCGTTCCTATTCTATAGGAGTATTGAGTGCTTCAAAAGAGATTTGAGAATACCATAAAAATATTCTTATTTTTGACACAATTTTTTTTATATGTGTTATATGATTAGGCCAAGGACAAAATGGAAAAATGTTACATTGGTCTAGTGGTCAAACTCTTAAAGTGCATATAAAACGTGTCTTGGTTT
Source organism: Anisodus tanguticus (assembly GCA_034509755.1). Classification (NCBI taxonomy): domain Eukaryota; kingdom Viridiplantae; phylum Streptophyta; class Magnoliopsida; order Solanales; family Solanaceae; genus Anisodus; species Anisodus tanguticus. The sequence continues at coordinate 61,608,501 of CM067539.1, forward strand.
GTTGCTAAATCTGAAAATTCTTGTGAGATCAAAATACTTGTGTCGTCCAAAATATTGCTAACATTGTTGTTGACATTTTCAGAATGTGATATGTGTTGGGATGTTGTTCTTATCTGATTTTTGAAATATCAGATTTTACTCCCTATTATATGCCTTGTTTAATAGAATTTCAGAATTTAAAATGATAAGATTAAATTTTATTCCTACTGTGATGTTTATCCAAATATTTTAGGTGTAAGTTATTGTGTAAAATTGAAACACCTAAAAATAAGGGATTTTTATTACTAAAAAAAGATTTGCCATGTATACAAATATTCCTCTCATTTGCTATTATTTTATCATTTCCGATTTTTCCATAAAAATATTTTTAAAATGGAGGGAAAATCACACCGGGTATACATCTACCTACCTAACCGATGGAATCACCAAACCAAACTCCAATCTCTATCAGAAACCCTAACTTCTCAAAACCCTCTCCCAAATTTCAACAATGGAAACATCACCAATGTCAGAACAAATGTCATCCAACATCCACTCCAACACTACAATGAGCACAAACTCTCTAATGAATATGGAGGCTTCCGAGCACAATGATCCCCAGTAAATAGAACAGTTATCATATTCCTCTAGTATCCCAGAAAAGCCATGTACAACAATAGTGTTTAAAGGTTTTGATGAACCTTTAGATATTAGCTATTATGGAGATAATAATAACCCTATAGATGTTGATGAAACTGTTGATTTTTTATCTTTGGGTAAAAGGCCAAGGTCCTCTACCTTCCCTACTCGTCGATCGAGTAGAGTTTCTGAGAAAATAATCCAAGAAGGACCGAGTAACAAAAGGTCTAGCTATGTAACATCTATATCCTCTTACTCGAGCAGTGCAAGTGAAGATACAGACTTTGTGCTTTCAACAGAGGAGAGTGAATAAGAACAATCTGCTTCAGTGCAGCCAAATATGCCTCAAGAAAAGAAAATCCCAGACGACACTCCTTTAAAACAATTCTTTCCAAATGGAGTTCCCAGACCTGCAAAGTCGAGTGCTGCTCCAAATATTGTCACTGATGCCACAACATCTCAGGCTACAGATCAGCTAACGTTGGAAGAAGCACAAGCTACAACATCCTCCAGCAATACCGAATCCACCGATTCAGACTTTGAGGTATCTGCTTACTCAGATAAATTCTATTTTAAAACAAAGTATGATATGCGGGACTGTTACAATAATAGAGTGATTAGATCTGAGAAAGTATTATATATTGCTTCATGTGCTGAATATGGTTTGGTAGAATTCTTTAAGGATAGACAGCTTCTTAAAACTGTCATAGAAAAAGAACCTTATGTTGATGAAGTAGTAAGGTTGTTTTATGCTAATCTGAGCCCTGTTATAGAGAATACCTCCTCAAAGAAATTTGGGAAGGTATATCTCTACAACAAGGTCTATCTGTTTACGCCTTCTATTATAAATCAATGTATGAGACTAGATGCTGGAGATAATGTTAAAGAAGCAGAACATGTCATAGACAATAGGGATGAAGTGATTGAATATTTCACTGGAGGTATGATAAAGAAGTGGATCCCTAGATGTCCAGCCTCCAAACTAATATCCATGTTTTCCACCCTCCACAAAATTGATATTCACAATTGACATCCTTCAATGAATGAGTCAATTGTGACATCTGAACAAGCCACCCTGTTGTATAAAATTGGGAAAAGTTTGAAAGTTGATTTGGAAAAAATAATATTTCATCAAATTGTCAACTTGGCTGAGAAAGAATCAACTTCAATCCTTCATTTCCCCTCTCTGATCTACAAAGCATTAACCACCCAAGGATTTGAACCTAAGATAGAAGACACTTTAGGGAAGGCTTTTGAGCTTTACACTGTAACAAAGCAATTTTGAAGAGCAAGGACAGAATTATCGACTTGCCCTGAAAGAAGGAAGTTGAAAGTGAAAATATTGTCAGAAATGTCACCAACATTCTAGGCAACACTGGTGGATTGATATTGATATATGTGGTTTGTATATATTGGATTTCATCTCAGAAATCTCGGGATTTCATCTCAGAAATCTGGATCACCAGTGTTGCCTGAGTGTGTTGACAACATTCTGTCCAACATTACAATTGTTGTTTAGATTCTAGATTAATTTTGTATGGAGCGATTGTAATGAGAGGTTGTTTATGTCTACTTAGTTAGATTTTTCAGGCAGAAGTCATCTGCGACTTCAACTTTTAATTCCTTTTCATTTTATTTTGTAAATCTGTAAAGAAAAGAATTTGTATATAATATATATACAATACATTTGGTTATTGACCATCATAAGTTATATTATATATATAACTTATGAAAATTTAAAACATTTGTGTTCTTTAAATTTGCGCTGCATTTACTCTTCAAAGTTTTCTGTTTTGCTAAAGTGTTGTCACTGATGTCGGACGACATAATTTTCGACATTCGTAAACAGAATTGACACTCGAATTTATTTCATTTTTATTTTTATTATTCATAGCCCCTTCAATAATAAACTAATAAAAATGCGATCTATAATCTATTCGTTCCATTTGTCTTTAAGTCATTGTCATATTTATTATTTTGTGATTGGATTTTCAAACTTGGCATCATTGTAACTTTTTACTTTTGAACAAGTGTGATAAAATAGGACAGAACTGCCTAATCCTTAGTGACTTAATTTTATATGAAATAAATATTTAAATTCATCGTGCGATTGGAAAAATTATGCACGACTCATGTTCATATGCAAGTAAATTAAAAGTTTCGATACGTATATACCATTACCTCAACTACTCAACATATTTAGTTGATATTTTTCATTTTGATTTTTTTGATCAATTAAAATAAAAGGCAACCTGATACACAAAGTATCCCGCGTTAGCAGGGTCTGGGGAACAGCCGCAACTCTAAGGAGTGTGATGTAGACAGCCTAACCTAATGCAAGCATTAATGACTGCTTTCACGGCTCGAATCTGTGACCTATAGATTACACGGAGATAACTTTATTGCTGCTCCAAGGCTCTCTTAATGCAAGCATTAGTGACTGGTTCCACGGTTCTAATCTGTGACTGTTAAACAGAGCAATATACATGTGATATACACTGAATATACAACAGTGTATATCACATATATATCACTAGCAAAGCAGTGGACTGGGCAGCAAGGGCCTTGGCAGTGGGCCTCGGCAGTGGGCCACTGCAGTAGCTTAAGCAATGGACTGAACTGGACAAGGCAGTGGGCCTCGGCAGTGGGCCACTGCAGTAGCTGTAGCAATGGACCGAAGCAGTCAGCCCATCACGGAATAGGTGGTTATTGTTGTATATTAGGAGTGTATATTGTAGTATACTTATTACCATAATTAGTGTTATACACTTACCATAATTGTATAGTTAGAATTATGGTAGAATAAGGATTTAGAAGTAGAATAGGAAAAGGATTTTTCCTATTATGGAAATATGTAAATTGTATATATATATCTATTCAATCAATGAAAATAATCAAGGGGATTATTTCTTTCATTGTATCAAGAGACTAGGTCTAAACAAAAGTTTTCTTCTCTCAAACTTTTGCCTCCTTGGCCGAGAACCCCCCCTCCCTCGGGTTTTCTCTCCAAATATCTCGTCTTCCGCTCTCAAAAACCTCTCTTAAATTTATCCTCCTTCTTTGTTCTTTCAAATATGTCTAAGAACAATTTTCACCCTGTCCTCACGGTTTCCAATATCGAGCTAAGTATCCCTATTGTCCTTGAGATGGAAAACGTTCAATATGCAACGTGGGCAGAGTTGTTTAAAATTCACGCTATATCTTATCAAGTTCTTCATCACATCATTCCTCCCGCTAGACCCCGTCCTGCGGAGGATCCTGAGCTATGGATTACACTTGATGCTACCGTTCTTCGGTGGATATACGCCACTATTTCGAGGACCTTCTACGTACGATTATGGAGCCGAGATACCACGGCTATGGCTGCATGGAATAGATTGCGTGACATATTCCAAGACAACCAACATTCCCGTGTCGTCACACTCGAGCAGGAATTCTCTCTCGTTCGAATGGATGTATTTCCGAACGTTTCTGCATATTGCAAGAAACTAAAGGAATTGGCGGATCAACTCCGTAATGTTGGCGCACCGGTAACAAATAATCGTCTAGTTCTGCAAGCGGTTGGTTGCCGGTCTTTCGAGGCCTATAATGGTGTTGGAACTCTCCTTCGCCAAAGCAACCCTCTTCCCGACTTTCATCAAGCCCGCTCCATGCTGACGTTGGAAGAAGCCGGTTTGGCTAAAAAGGCGGCTACCGGAGGAAGCCCAGTTGTCATGATGGCGTCCTCTCCTAATCTTTCAGGTTTTGTTAATAATTCGGGCCAAAACCATAATGGTGGCGGCAAGAATAAGCGCAAGAATAATAACAAAAACCGCGGGGGCAAACGCGGTGGTAATGGTGGAGGTTCCGGTAGTCGCAAAAACGTCGGTGGGTCCCATCCAATGAACAAGTGGCCCACTACCCCCATGGGCCCGGCAGGTGGGGCCCATGGCGATGGAGCGTGGCAAGGGACCGTGGGCCGCCAGCCCATACCAAGAGGCGTAGGGACTTCCGGCGGCCGGTGGGGCCGGCCAACAGTCCGAGCCCAATACCCAAGCAATGGCGGCCCACCGGCCGGTGGCCCGGCCGGCGGCGCCGTGGTAGCGATTACGGGCCGGGTCCAAGCACGGCCAGAGTTCTTGGGCCCCGACCTCCGCAAGCCCATCATGCAACAGGCCCTACTCGGACCGATATCGAGGTCGCGATGCACACGTTGGGATTGACTCAACCGGACCAAAATTGGTACATGGACACCGGGGCCACTACTCACATGACTTCCGACTCAGGTACTCTCTCATCTTATTCCAATTTGAGCACCCCTCGGAGGATAATTATTGGTAATGGCAGTTCTATTCCAATTCTAGGGTATGGTCAGAAAACGTTGTCTCCCCCCAATCCACCACTCCTCTTGAAAAATACTTTACATGCTCCTAAATTGATTAAAAATTTAGTGTCTGTCCGAAAGTTCACAAATGACAATTCTGTTTTTGTTGAATTTGATCCTTTCGGTTTCTCTGCGAAGGATTTCAAAACGGGGAGTCGTCTCATGAGGTGTGATAGTAGGGAGGATCTATATCCTATCATGCCCGGTTTCCGTCCATCGAGTCCAGCCTTGCCATAATCTTTTGCAGTCATCTCTCCTTCCATGTGGCATGCTCGTCTGGGTCATCCGGGATCTTCTATTTTATCAGTTTTAGATAAAAATAGCTTTATTTCTTGTAAGGGTACGAGTCGTACTCCAATTTGTCAGTCTTGTTCATTAGGAAAAATTGTTAAGTTGCCATTTGTAGACTCCAATTCTCATACTTCTATGCCATTTGACATTATTCATAGCGACTTATGGACATCTCCTGTTCTTAGTTCAATGGGTCATCGATATTATGTTCTCTTTTTAGATGATTATTCTAGATTTTTGTGGACGTTTCCAATTGCGAATAAATCACAAGTGTTTTCCGTCTTCATAAAATTTAGAGCGTTCATTCGTACTCAATTCGAAAGAGAAATAAAAAATATTCAATGTGATAATGGGAAAGAGTATGACAATAGGGAGTTTTGAGAATTTTGTGCTACTCATGGGATAAATTTTTGGTTTTCATGTCCTCATACATCTTCAAAAAATGGGAAAGCCGAACGCAAAATTCGTTCCATAAATAACATTGTCCGAACTCTCCTAATCCATGCCTCCATACCTCCGTATTTTTGGCATCATGCTCTACAAATGGTCACTTACCTTCTTAACATAATTCCGTCTAAAGGTCTGACATATTCTTCCCCTCTCAAAATCTTATATAATAAGAACCCTTCTTATTCTCACCTTCGGATTTTTGGGTGCTTGTGTTATCCGTTATTCACATCCACCACAATTAACAAACTTCAGGCTCGGTCTACCCCGTGTGTGTTTTTGGGTTATCCGTCAAATCATCGTGGTTATAAGTGTTTTGATTTATCCTCCAAGAAAATCATAATCAATCGTCATGTCATTTTTGATGAAACTCAATTCCCGTTTACGAAAGTTCATACTCCCGAACCTAAGTCATATAATTTTTTGGATGACCAAATATCCCCGTATATTATTCGGAATTTTTCGGACATCTCCCGTATCCAAAATCCTCCAGCGGGCCCACTGCCCGCTGGCCCCACAGTACCGTCACGCCTAGAAAATACAGCCACCGGAACAGTTCCGCTATTGGGCCGGTCCCACCCAATTCCTCGGAACCGGTCCGTGCCGATTCCAAAGAAGCACGATTTGGGCCAGCAGGCCCACTGCTTGCTGGCCAGTCCGTCCCGAGCCCAGAAAATTCCCAAAATTCCCTTAATTCTTCCTTGAGTCATAGACCGGTCACTCGTAGTTAGCGGGGTATTTTTACACCTAAAAGACATTTTAATTTACATTCTGATGTCTCTAAATCCCCCTTGCCCCGCAATCCTGTGTCCGCATTAAATGACCATAATTGGAAAATTGCTATGACTGATGAATATAATGCTCTTATTGATAATAAGACGTAGGAGTTGGTGCCCCGTTCATATGGTATTAATATTATCAGGTCTATGTGGATTTTTGCTCATAAGGAGAATTCAGATGAGTCCTTTGCTTGGCATAAGGCGCGACTTGTTGGTGATGGTAAGACTCAGCAGGTTGGTATTGATTGTGGTGAGACGTTTAGTCCGGTGGTCAAACCGGCTACCATTCGCACTGTACTTAGCTTGGCTCTTTCAAAGACTTGGCCGATTCATCAGTTGGATGTCAAGAATGCTTTTCTACATGGAGATCTCAAGGAAACAGTCTATATGCATCAGCCGTTGGGTTTCAGGGATCCCAACCGCCCTCATCATGTCTATTTGTTGAAGAAGTCATTATATGGGCTTAAGCAGTCTCCACGTGCCTGGTATACACGATTTGCTGATTTTGTTTCGACTATTGGGTTCACTCACAGCAGATCAGATAATTCTTTGTTCATCTACCACCGTGGTTCGTCATTGGCCTATATTCTGTTATATGTGGATGATATCATCTTGACTGCCTCCTCCGATGCTTTGCGCCAGTCTATCATGGACATGCTCAGTTCTGAATTTGCTATGAAGGACTTAGGGCCGTTGAGTTATTTTTTGGGATTGCCGTCAAGCGTCATTCAGGTGGCTTGTTTCTGTCTCAACGGAAGTATGCTGCTGAGATCATCGAGAGGGCTGGGATGTCATCCTGTAAGTCCACTTCCACACCGGTTGATGCAAACCCAAAGCTGAGTGCCGCAGCAGGTGCACCATACGAGGACCCGACCCGCTATCACAGTCTTGCAGGGGCCCTCCAAAGATCTTACATTTACCAGACCAAATATTACGTATGCGGTTCAGCAGGTGTGTTTATTCATGCATGATCCCAGAGTTGAGCACATGAATGCAATAAAATGCATCATTCGGTATATTTAGGGGACACTGGACTATGGGTTGCACTTGTATCCTTCATCCACATCCACACTTATCTCTTACACGGATGCTGATTGGGGTGGTTGCCCCGACACCAGACGGTCAACTTCTGGCTACTGTATGTTCCTTGGCAACAACTTAGTCTCCTGGTCGGCAAAGCGTCAAGCAACTCTATCATGCTCAAGTGCAGAGGCAGAATATCGAGGGGTAGCGAATGTGGTCTCCGAATCATGTTGGCTACGTAATTTGCTTTTGGAACTTCATTGTCCCATTCAGAAGGCAACCTTGGTATATTGCGATAACATCAGTGCCATCTACCTTTCAGGTAACCCCGTTCAACACCAACGCACCAAGCATATCGAAATGGACATTCACTTTGTCCGTGAAAAGGTTGCAAAGGGTCAAGTTCACGTATGCCATGTCCCGTCTCGTTATCAAATTGCGTACATCTTTAAAAAGGGTCTACCAAATGGGTTCTCTTTGAAGATTTTAGGGACAGTCTCGGCGTTCGAAAACCGCCCGCTATGATCTGCGGGGGTGTTAAACGAGCAATATACATGTGATATACACCGAATATACAAAGAGTGTATATCACATATATATCACTAGCAAAGCGATGGATGGCGCAAGGGCCTTGGCAGTGGGCCTCGGCAGTGGGCCACTGCAGTAGCTGAAGCAATGGACCGAAGCAGTCAGCCCATCACGGAATAGGTGGTTATTGTTGTATATTAGGAGTGTATATTGTAGTATACTTATTACCATAATTAGTGTTATACACTTACAATAATTGTATAGTTAGAATTATGGTAGAATAAGGATTTAGAAGTAGAATAGGAAAATGATTTTTCCTATTATGGAAATATGTAAATTGTATATATATCTATTCAATCAATGAAAATAATCAAGGGGATTATTTCTTTCAGTGACCTATAAGTCACACAGAGATAACTTTACCGATGCTTCAAGACATCCTTCAATTTTTTGTTTTGGTCAATTAAAAACTAAAAACATAAGGTCTCCATTTCAAATATTAGATCTTGCGTGAAACATGAACAAACTTAAATTGAAGAAAAATTCCCATTTTGTCCGCCATTTCCCCACCAATTGTTGTTTTATAAATTCAAAAGAAACTTGTAAGACGGCGTGGTTATACACTGGATTGACTTTTTGAAAGAAAAAGATTTTGAAGATGAGTTTCAAGGTTAAAAAGGTGATTTTGACAGACTTTTCAAGTGATATTTTCCCAACTCAGAAACTTCTATTTTTTTAAAGTTTAATAGGCGTTTGGTCATGCGATTTCAAATTATGGTTTCATAATTTGATTTCAAATCACCGTTTGTTTATGCAATTTGAACATAATTTCAACTTCAGCTTCATGTCATGATTTAAAATTTCAAATCATCCAAAGAGGTGTGATTTGGAATTTCAAATCATGATTTCAAATTTTTTAAAATATAAAACCTGACCCATAAGTTTATATTTTGTAAAAAATGATTCATAAATTAGTAGATATAGACCAATTGATCGACTTTATATTGCATTGGATATATTTGTCCAAGATGAAATTCTTTTTGATCGGGAAATGCATGCTCGACGTGAAGAGATTGTTCATACCATGTGAGAGGATTATATTAAAAATAGTTACACTACTATTCATGTTCAATTTTCCTTTTTATTGAACTAAAGTTCGATCAATTGATGTTGTAATTTTTTAGAAAGACTTTTTAGTTGTGTATAATTTTGTTATGAACTATGACTTACTCATTTGGTAAGATTGCATAAGAATTAGAAAAGTTTTGATAATTTTCACAATTTGTAGGGTTTTTACGTCAATGAGAAAAAATATAACTTAAGAATTCCAAATTTTATGTCTAAACAAAACTTCAACTTCAAGTCATCATACTTTTAAATCACTGATTTCAAATTATATCCAAACGACTCCTAAATGTATGTCCAAACATAACTTTAGCTTTCAAATATCTTTTTTCAACTCTTCTTCGAATACTATATTTTTCAAATATCAAAATTGTCATATCCAAATGCCTACTTAGTTGTCTTACTTTGAAAGACATGAGAGTGTGTAGTTTTTTTTTTTGTATAAATGTTGGCCAAAACTATTTTTATCAATGGTAATAGAAGGATGGTATAGAAAAAAAACAAAGCAGACGTAGAAGTGAAGGGGATCGAGGAAAGGTTTTCAGAGATTGTCCGGGTCTATGGAGAGAAGAAGGGGTTCGCAAAACTCATATATATACTATATATATTATTTTACTAATATTAATAAGCGAGAAGTTGAGGAGCTTCCGATCAATGTGAAATGACGGAAAAGCCCCGAAGATTTTACTTTATTCTCTTACTTATCCTAATGTTCATCTCTAAATAAAGTAAACTTGGTCCCCGGACATAGCTGGATGACAAATGAGGTGAACTTAAAATCCAGTTGGAGGTCTGCAGTGTGAGTTTCAATCCTGGTGGGAGCACTTTGCTCTCTTTTGAGATAGGACATTGTAGGTGATATCAGTTGCTCTGTTCTCAAACCTTGGTCATTCAGGCACATCCCGCGATTTACTGGTAGTATTATTAAGGACCGGTATTACTATCTCGAAGAATAGTTAAACCACAAAGCAGGATATAAAAAAAATAAAAAATAAAGCAAACTTTTTGGCCTTTTACACGTGAAGAACTGCTGGTTCATACTTCATTCACTGATTTGCTGGGCTCGAGTTGTGGGGTCCATAGAACTCACCGTGTTACTTGTATGGCTTTACCATTTAAATCTTAATGATCATTTTAAATGTCAAAGTAAAAACTTCGAGGTGTAATTTTTCAAACACCTGTTTTTATTTCAAGCACTTAACGTGAAAAGTAATCATCAAAGAATGTGGTGCAGTGGATGAATTGCTCTTCCTTTAATTAGAACTCTCGAATTCGAGCTTGGGTATAAAAAATCCTTGATAGAGAGCGCTATCCTCCGAATGGGTCCTACCTAGCGCGAATCCGAATTAGTCGGACTCGTACCAAATACCGAATGAAAAAACAAAAAAAAAACTTGAAAGGTCTACTAAAACAAATAGTAGAATTGGTTATAAATAATGGCTCTCCAACATTTTCCCATAGATTTGACAGAAAATGAATTATGCACAGTTAAATTAAATAGTTATTGTACTTAAAAAAGAAATAAAAATTTAAACAGTTGAAAATCCACTATCTTAGCTAAACAAATTTATTCGGTTAAAAGATATGAGTTCCTACTAAAAATATTATTTATCTGACCCGAAAGAGAAGAAATATACCGTTAAAAATAATCATTGTATCTAAAGAAGAATTAAGAAAAACCACATAATTGTAACTACATTATTTTAGCAAAAGGGATTATTTCTCTAAAAAAATGGAAAGTTGGGGATAAACCGTTGAAATAAATAGTCATTAAACATAAAAAAAAAAGCGAGGAATAAATTATGCATCGCATATTACGAAGAGACAAAAAGAAATACAAATTTTACATAAATAAATTATTGTATTATGATTATGTGACAAAAATGAATTCTTCTCTATGAGTGTGACGACCCATTTGGCCGTCACCGAGTTTTCTCGCCTCGTGTCCAACTCATTCATGTCAAATTGTGCCCGGCAATGGTACGCAAGGGAAATTTAGCTAAGTGGACCCTTAGTCGAGTTAAGAAAGAATTTAAAAATCGAATCAATGCAAATTAACCCAAATTCTCGCCCCAACAGGGGTGGGTCGCGCCAGCGGTTCCTCTCAGCTAACCCTTTGTCCGCCACAACGGAGGAAGGGAATCTTCTAGTGTCTGCCCCTGCGGACAGACACACACTGCAACAGTGTCACACCCCAGCGGGCGAAGTGCGCCCCAGCAAAGAAGTGCTTTGGGTAGACCTAGTATTTAAAATTCATTTCGGGATTTAACCTCATTTTTCACCCAATACTCATTTCAAGGCCGATCATTAGGGGAAAAATTGAGGAGAACCCCATAGAACCTTGGGGAAGGTAAACTTCAAACCTCAACATCTTCATTTCCTTTAACTAATTACTTTATTTAGTAGTGCTTGATTCTAGAATTTAATAAATGAGAAGTTCTTAGCTTGTAAAATTAAATGTGGGGTAATAGGTTAAGTCTTGAGTCTGGAGATTGGGAGAGGAAGGTTACCAATGGCTTGTTGGATTAAAGGACCTTAAGCTTAGGTTGTTCATTAATGGTGGAAACCTAGAAGACTAGTTATAGAAAGATGAGTTTAAAGACTAGTTATAGAAAGATGGGTTTAAAGGGTAGTTCACTACTTGAGATTTGAGGATCATAAATGAATATTGTGGGTAGATTGACTGATGTAAGTTTGAAATTTCTCTAGATAGCAACATATGGGCTTGAGTCATCCTTTCTAGTTGAGGAGTTGATTACGGAAAATTAGGGCTTAGACCTAAATTGGGGTTTTTACGTCGAGTTGTGTAATTGACCAATACCTTAGCTAAATTAGCATTTGGGAAGTAGAGGTGAACCTTTAAAACGTTGGATGACCTATTTCACTAATAGATTGCCATTTTACCCTTTTGACATAGTTGAGTTAGAATCAGGGGATAGTCTAAATGTATGGGTATTGTTAGTGTCTGTTCTAACTTAGATTTTCAATGATTGGCTAGACTTCGAGTACTACAGCAATCCTCTGAAAGACAAGGCTCAAGTGTGATCGTTGTGACTCCCGCTCGGCTTCCAGGTAGGTTACGACTTACCTTCTGATTAGACTTCTGTTAGAGAATCGTATGTATAGTTAGATATTGTTGAAGAAAGCATGCACGCCTTCGGGTATGAAGTTGAGATGGATTACTTAGCTGGATATTGTTGATTGAAAGTGACTTGTTGCCTCTTTGTGATTTATGAACTTGTACGTAGTTACCATACCGTAGTTGTAATATAGTTGTCTCTCACTTATGTATGTATTATCATGGATAAAGGAAAGGATTAACTCGATACTGATATCGTGATATGTGTTCATGTGTGGCACGATTGGGGATTCATATGATACACTTGATATTGTCATTGCATTGCATTCATCCTCATTTTCATAATATATTAATATTATCTGTGATTGCATGATGGTGATAAATGAGAAGGAAACAACAGTGATTCTTATGACATATTGACTGTGTATCCATCTCTATGCTGTGAGATACGGAGTGGCTAACGGGGTATTCAGTGGAAGAGTCATTTCTAGGTTGTGTGATACGGAGTGACTGGTCATGGACTTCGCGGGTCCCCTATGAATCATGACTGCCGATGCGTAAAGATATTCCACTTGGAGCATGTGTGTACGGAGGTTATATTTGGTTAGTGCATTGCATTGCATATGCATCCATTCTCATCATTTCATTTCACTTCTATGGATCAGATTTGTTGATTGTACTTAGATTGTGATTATTATGAAGAATTGTGGAAAACTTGACAGACTTGGGTTTAGGTGCTTCACTATATGCTATGATCCGTCTATTGATCTTTTTGTACTTGGGTAGTTATTCTGGGACTGTGATAATACTTGTACTTGATTGCGAGCATGTCTATCTTTCAGTTCTTTCTTATATATATGTTAGCTAACTGTTGTCGGCCTATGATATCTACCCGTACATAGTGTTTGTACTGATACCACCTTGCTGCCTTTTTCTATGAGTGCAGAGTTTGTGATGGTGTTTACTTCCTTCATTTGTGGCTGATTTCCATGACTGACTGCGTAGCATCTAGGGTGAGTTCATGGGTGGAAGCGTAGCCTGGTGTCTCTTTTATTACTTGTCTCCTTAGTTGTTCCGAGACAGTATTTTATTTGTATGTATGTATTCATATTCAGACTTGTATCACATTTAGTAGTGACTCTTATACTGCTTTCGACCAGACTCCTTGGAGTGTTGTTGTATTTCCGTACTCATATTATTTATGATTTAGAATTTCTATAAATTGATTTATTGCTTATGGTTGTTGAATTAAGAATTAAGGGACGGATTCGCCTGCCGAGGTGGGATATGGTAAGTACCCGCATGACTATGTGATTTTGAATCGTGACAATGAGAATATTCTTAATCTACATAATTGGTCAAATTCAATTTAAGTAAGAAGTTAGTTACCATTTAACTTAGAAATTTATTCTTGATCAGCGATAGATATAGATTCACGAGAATTCATTAACTTTTAATTATGTATTTAAATTACGAAATTCATAAAATAATATATAACTTTATTTGTGTTGGGTTCGACAAAGCCCAGACTATCCCCACTAGTATATATATGAACTGGTTAGAACTTGCTCCCTATTATTTATAATATTTAAATTGATAACATAAATATTACAAATTATAGGGAGCAAACTCTAACCAGTTCTTCGACAGAATGAGAGCTTATTCTAAAAAGAAGTGTGTTACAAATGAGAGGGGGAGAAAATTTCGAACTGCTACAGTAATATCTACCATAACAAGCATTGTCTACAGTAACCTCTAATAATAATTTTCTGAAAGTGATTTACTGATGTTAGCTTTGGTGATGTCATGATGTCATCTACTTGATCATTCTTCTAAAATACCGAAATCAGGGTCATCTTCTTCATCTTCGGATGCAGATTTTTTCGATATTTGTGATTGTTTACTGGGGAGTTCAGCTTTGATTTGTTGAAGAATTTTTTCCTATCTGTTGGATAAAACCTCCTATTTTATTGGAGCTAACTAATTGTGCAGCTGCAACAAATTTTTATATACTCCTACAATAACAATATACACAGTATAATTTTACAAGTGGAGTCTGAGGAGGATATAATATATGCAGATCATACCTATATTTATTAAATATATATAAACACGTTACTGTAAACTTAATTATTATTATATATTAACTTAAAGTTATTGTAAAACTTATAAACTTTAAATTTTATATCTGTGTCCGAAAAAAGGATAATGGGAAAAGGTATGGTGCTGACACATTTCCTATAGTATAGTGGAAGCCAAGTCTGGCGCTCTATTGTTCTAATAATATAGATATATGACTTGGTGTATACACCCAAAGACTCGGTTCTTTTTTCTCTTAAATGACTAAAATGATAGGTTGTAACAAGAAATAAATTAATATGAAATTTTATCATATATTTTTCAAGGGAAAATAGGCGAGACAATTACAAGATGAGAAATCGAATTCTCACCAATAAGATAAAATTCAGATAATCAACCAATTAAACTATTAAAAGAATTCTCTTAATTTTATCATATTTCAGTTTAACTTTATAGTTCATATTTAGAATATTGTAATTTACTACTTTTAGTCTCATGGAATACTATTCCTTTTTTTTTCCTCCTATCATTTCAAACAACGCTGAAACATTTGTGGAAATAGAAAATACCACCTAAGAAATAATTAAGATGATAGGCTGGCAATCTGACACGGGGCTTTTTAGCAGTAACAAACTAAAACAAGAAAAAACACTACACATTAAATTTATTTATTCTTTATATTTTAAACTAAAGATAGAAAAAGTAAGAAAGAAAAATCCATTGGGTACTCCACTGTCCCTTCCAATAGCTTAATGTATCCATTGGGCACTCCACTGGCCCTTCCAATAGCTTAAATGGTACTTGGTAGTATAATAATTTTTAGGCGGAATAATATCGATAACTCCTTAATTTGTCAGTAAACTTTTTTAGATATTCGGATTATTACGATATATTTTAATTGATCACTTGAACACATGATAAAGTGTTTCTATTAAACACTTCCGACTTGAATTTTGAAATTTTTTGCGCATGTTTTCAAGTGAAAGTGCAAGAGGGGGGTGATTGTAACTTTTTTGACTTGTAGTTGACTATCGGGTGACTAAGTCGACCGCCACTTAAGTAATGTAGAAAGTAACTTGCATAAGGTAAATGACACACAATATTTTATACTAATTTGGATCCAATGTAGATCCTAGTCCAGTCTCCTTGGGTTGCAAGGGTATTCTCCTAAGCTCTTTTAATGGTGATTGGGTACAAAATTTTGTTTGAATGGAGCTCCTACGTCTACACTCAAACTCTCGTAATTATTTTGATACAATGCCTCACCAACTATACTATATATCTCCTCTCTTTTTTCTTACACTATAAATCTCACAGAATTACAATACTTATGAAAAGTAGAGCAAAGAACTTGAAAAGTTGAGACGAATGTATATTTTTCTTCGTCTTGAGTTGAGCCTTTAAATAGTGTTGATATGGCTCTTTGAAGAGAACGCAACCCAAGAGTGTGGACCCTTGTAAAAAGGAATTGAAGATAATGTTTTTCAAGAATAAGAATAGAGCTTCATGATTGATTGCTTTTCATACACAGCTTTGCAATCAATAGTCTTGAGATATCTTCCTTCCTTTAATTGATTTCGGCTTGGTACTCTGATAGTCTTCTTATTTATAACTCGTACATCTTCTTTCCATACAAGTCTTTGACCTCGAGTACTTTAATGAATCTTGTTGGTACTTGTACATATCTTCTTTAATTGTTGCATATTTTCTTTCCTTGTAGAGAATATTTCCGTTGGAACTTAGGGACATATTCTCCATATCTCCATGACGATTCATTCGATATCTTCTTAGGGTTTTGTATCTTTGGATGTTGACACTTCGCTTCCTTTTCTTTTTGTTCCTGTATAAAATATTTTAGACATCATTAAACTCTGCATTAACAATTTCCCCTTTTTTATGATGACAACAAAATTATTTTACTTCCCTTTATTGTTAGTAGTTGACTGTTGATTACTCCCCCCTGAACCTTTGACTTGACCGAAGTAGTTGACTGCTCCCCCTGAATTGATGCTTGCTTTTCTCCCCCTTTGTCATCAACAAAAAGAAAAAGAGCAAACACATTATACAGAAATAGAGCAACACAACATACAACAAAATAATTATCAACTAACCACATTAAGCTAAGAAGTTAAAAGTATATGATATATACCATGCACAACAGTAGCAGCGAAACACAACCAAAATATTGTCTTAAACACATTGTAGCATAGCCCAACATCCAGGACTTTAAAAAGTGCATAAGAGTCGCAACAACAACATTCTTTAAGCCCTCAAACTTCTCATGGATGATGGTCTAAAAAGCCCAAATGCATGTGTGGATCTTCTGAAGGTAATCCACCAAACTGAACTGTGCTCTGGACCATAAGCAAGATTGCTGTCTTAATCTCGAAATTATTTGCCTCCACAACTGGTGGCCTTATGCATGTTTGCACTCCTGTAACAGTTGGCAATATGTAGTCCCGTAGTCTTCTCACAACGGGATTCTGAGCTTGTGCATGCACAAATTCTGGCACCCCTCCATTCAATCCATCATTATTATGTTGGTTTGCCATAACAGTTGGATCAACAATTCTTCTATTCTTTCAATTCTGCTTACACATTTTCTCAATCTCTGGATTCATAGGAACAAGATCATCTGCTCCTCTCCTGCTTCGCATATACCAAAACTACCTGAAAAATGATCAAAATATGTTGCACGCAGATTAAGTTAAAAATGTGTTCTAGGAACAACTAAATTAGAAATAAGATTAATTATTTTGATATTGATAATATTTCAGTCCCCGGCAACGGCGCCAAAAACTTGTTGCGGTATTTCTAGATGCTACACAAGTGTACGTATCGCAATTTGTAATAAATTTCAGTAAGACCGAGCATCGTCCACACAGACTGGTTTATCAAGTACCAATTAACTAATCTTTGTTTTCTATTTAGCTAACGAATATAAGTGATGATTTCTAAACTACAGAATTAACAAACTAAAGTAAATTGCAGAAATGAAGTAGTAATGAAAGCACACGAAGTTTAATTCAGTGATGAAGACAATTACGGTTTCCAGTCTCCTCAACTTTCCGCTCTATCATTCATTAATGCAAGACTAGCGATTCTTCTTCTTCTTATTAAGATAGCAGGTTAACTGAGGTGTTCTATATTCCAATTAGGACATATAAAAACTCAACCTAAGTGAGAACTTTCTATATTTCTATGATAAGTTCAATCACACAGGAGGATTAAGATCAATAACCTAAAACGCTACACAGGCAATCGTGATACTCTCATTCAAGATTAAACCTACGTCTAATCAACTATAGCATATTCAAATCTCCCTTCTCAGATCTTGATTTGAAATCATATAGGTAATGAAGACTAATGACCAATTAACTCTCATTCAATAAATACAAGTTGAAGAGATCTTAATAGATGAAGAAGAATATTAGCAATGCATTAACTCATAATAGAGTTTCAAGTGATTCGACGGAAAACCCTAATAAAAGTAATTAGCTCATAGACATGCTAAGAAAACTAATTAACTTAATATCCAACATGAACTGAATTAAAGTAAAGAAAAGAAAAAGAACTTGAACAATAGATGTCTCTAATGGATCATGTTCTCTTGTTTCTTGCCTCCAAAGTGTCTTTTGTTTCCAAATGCGCCTCTTCCAACATATATCACGAAAAAACCCCCAGAATGGACATTTTTTCCTTTGTTAAATTTAGGTTTTTCGCTGCCCTGACGTCATCGGCGCCGCGGCTCAGCTATTAGAGCGCCGCGACGCTAATTCGCTTCTGAAAGTCGCTCATTTTCTGCCAGTGGGGCGCCGCAGCTCTTCAGCGTTCTTCGTTCGGAATTTGTTTAGACTGCTTTCCAAGCTTCCCAGGGCTTCTTTGACTCATTTCTTGTGACCAACTAATGCATTTTTGTCCTTAATAACCGCCTATTTCCTTTGGATTCGCCTTATTCCTTTCTGAATCGCTTAAAGCCTGAAAACACAAAATAACACGCATAATACTGCACAAGATAAATAAAAGACAAACAAAGGACTCCCTAAAACACACTCTAAAACAATACTAAAATCTACCTAACACTTATGCTTAGCAAATTATACTTAAGTTCATTCACAAGAAAAACATTAGTGATATCAATAGAGTTATTAAATGCAATAGTTCCTTAACCAATTACGGTTCCTGTAGAATTATCTCTAAATGTTACTAAGACTCCATGAAAATCAGCGACTAATTTGAACAAACTTTTGTCCTCTATCATGTGACTAGAAAACGCACTATCTAAATACTATTTTCCTTTTATTTTTTCTTATGGTGTTCCTGCAAAAAAGAGTAGTTACTTTCTTTTAGGTACCCAAGCTTTCTTGAGTCCTTGAGGGTTAATGTTATAATTTTTATTTTTGGGCTTTCAGCCCATCCTGGAGTAGATGCATAACGAAATCTGCATTGATAAAATTTATGACCAATTTTACCACAACAAAAGCATTTTCGAGAAAAAGGTTCCTCAGTGGCTACAACGCCAGTTGACTTATTTGTGGAAGGTTTGATAGTCTTAGACTTACTGTTAGTTGACTTGAAAGATTTAGTCGACTGACTTGTCCTAGTATGAGTACTGGACCTACCATTTGAATGGGCATAAGCTGATTTGTCATTGATAGGCTTTTCTCAGTTGACTTGTGGTAACGAGTCGACTGGTTAGACCTGACAGAACTATG
This sequence comes from Anisodus tanguticus, assembly GCA_034509755.1. NCBI lineage: Eukaryota > Viridiplantae > Streptophyta > Magnoliopsida > Solanales > Solanaceae > Anisodus > Anisodus tanguticus. The sequence continues at coordinate 61,627,548 of CM067539.1, forward strand.
ACTGGTGGATTTGCGTAAACCATTTAGTTGTAATTGCAAATCATAGAGTTCTTCTTGAAGAACATTTTTTTCAATTTCACATACTTCAAGTTTCATTTTCTAGTCTTTTCTTTTCTCTTTGGAGTTTTCTATATTCATCAAAAACTTTATTTAGGTCCTCTAAGGTTTGATCTAAAAGTTCTTGAGTTTCATTACATTTAGGACAGGAATAAGGTCTTACCTCACTTGCTTCTCCTAATGCCCTGAAGCAAACATTTTTTACCCCTTCATCGTCATCTGAAATTTCATCTTCACTCCAACTGCTGAAGGCCCTTTGCTTTTGATAGTTTCTGGGTGGATTTATTTTTTATTCAGGACACTCTAAAGAAACGTGTCCATATTTTCCACATTCATAGTATTTACCATTATTTTTGTATTGATCATTTGATGATCTGCCTTTTCAAAAACTTAATCCTCATCTTTTATTGTTTCTTGATTTTCTCATGGCTTCCACCACAGATCTAGATATCATAGCAACTTCATCTTCTCTAATATCATCATCAAGTTTCTCAACTTCAGTCTTGAAGGCTACCATATTTTTCTTTCTTTCATCTTGTCCAACCCTATTCAGATATGTCTTTTCAAATGCAATTAGATCTCCTCTTACTTCATCATAACTAAGAGTTTTGAGATTTATGCTTTCAAGAGCAACAACTTTTGCATGTCATTGAGGAGGCAAGCACCTGAGAATTTTTCTTATGTTGTCCATAGAGAAAAAAACTTTTTCCTGATGCCTTGTGTTCTCCTAGAATTTTATTGAATCTTGCAAACATATCTTTCACAGTTTTTCCTTTCTTCATCTTGAATGTCTCATAATCATAACCGAGGAGACTAATGATGGTTTCCTTAACTTGGTCTGTGCCTTCATACGTGACCTCAAGTTTTCCCACATTTCTTTAGCAATTTCACACGTGGAGATCTTTTCATATTCTTCTCCACTAATAGCATTGTAGAGAAGATTCTTGGCTTTTGAGTTGATTTGAATTACTGCCATCTGTTCATCAGTGTAGTCGGCTAGAGATGTTAATTCATCTGTTGGAGTTGACTTTTCTTTCTTCTTATCATTTGTTTTGTCCTTAGGCGTGGGGATATCACCTAGCTTGATGACTCTCCAGATCTTCACATCATATGATTTGGTATAGTTTTTTGTCCTTACCTTCCAATGAGAAAAATATTTCCCATTGAAGTAGGGTGGTCTAGTTTGTGAAGTGCCTTCTAGAAACAAAGACCCAATTGTAACATGGTTTGACATGATCTTTTTCTCACTTGTTGTTAAGCAATCAAGAATGTGAGACCAAACTTTGATACCAATTGAAAGTGCAAGAGGGGGATGGGGTGAATTGTAACTTTTCTGACTTGTAGTCGATTATCGGGTGACTAACTTGCGTAAGGTAAAGACACATAATATTTTATACTGGTTCGGATCCAATGTAGATCCTAGTCCAGCCCCTTGGATTGCAAGAGTGTTCTCTTAAGCTCTTTTAATGGTGATTGGTTACAAGGTTTTGTTTGAATGGAGCTCCTACGTCTACACTCAAACTCTCGTAATCTTTTTGATACAATGCCTCACCAACTATACTATATCTCTCATCTTTTTTTTCTTACACTATAAATTTCACAGAATTAAAATACTTATGAAAAGTAAAACGGAGAACTTGAGAAGTTGAGACGAATGTATATTTATCCTCGTCTTGAGTTGAGCCTTTAAATAGTATTGATATGGCTCTTTGAAGAGAACGCAATCCAAGAGTGTGGATTCTTGGAAAAAGGAATTGGAGATCCTGTTTTCCAAGAATAAGAATAGAGTTTCATGATTGATTGATTTCCATACAGCTTTGCAATCAATAGTCTAGAGATATCTTCCTTCCTTTAATTGATTTCGGCTTGGTACTCTGATAGTCTTCTTCTTCTTTATAACTCGTACATCTTCTTTTCATACAAGTCTTTGACCTCGAGTACTTTAAATCTTGTTGGTACTTGTATAGATCTTCTTTAATTGCTGCATATCTTCTTTCCTTGTAGAGAATATTTCTGTTGAAACTTAGGGGAATATTCTCCATATCTCCATGATGATTCATTCGATATTTTCTTAGGGTTTTGTATCTTTGGATGTTGACACTTGCTCCCTTTTCTTTTTTGGACATGCATAAAATATTTTAGACATCATTAAAATCATTAAACTATGCATTAACATCAAGAACCTATTACGTAGAAAAATTAATCACATAAAATATGTCATATTCTTTAATTATACACATCAACCTCAATTGGAACATGCCTAAGGTTATAGCCTTCTTGTGGCTAATGCATATAATTAAAAACAGTAATTTATTTTATATGGTTAATGCATCTATGTAATGGGTGTTCGTCAACACAAACAAAGACTTTTCCATTGTGACAGAAGTGTTTAATAAGCTTTATCACATGCTTAGGTGTTTGATTAGAACAAACTATAGTTTGAATATCTAAATTAAATTTATTAAAAATTTTAAGGGGCTCTTGATGAATTGCACCTAATTTATTATATCTTACTTATATTATAATAATCTAATAGCAATTACTCTCTCCGTCTCAATTTATTTGATGGTTGATCAGTTTGGAGAGTCAAACAATTCTTTTTTTACTACAATTTTCTCCAACTCTTTTCATATATTGTAAAATTATTAATTATGCAGATTTATAGTACTTTTTATGCAGTTTTCAAATATGTAAATGTTATTATAAAATACTCAAAAAATTTATGTTTAAAATTAAGTTAAAAAAAAATTGTTTGACTTTCAAAATTGGTCAACCTTAAAACAAATTGAGATACGACCAATTTGACGTCTTCAAGTCACTTGTCACGATCCAACAAGGAGATAGTGACCGGCTTATAAAGGATGGTACGATCGTTTTATTCAGGGATTGGTCTTTTTTCCTTTCTAAGTTTAGTTTTTAACTAATAAAGAGTTAATTAATTAATTGTAAATAAGACTAAGTAAATGATTCCAAGACTTTATTTTTTCCCGTTTGACGATATAATTAATTCTTATTAATCTTCGTGAGACATTGCCTGAATCATGAGTCTTATATATTGTGTTATGATAAAAAATAACAATAAAATACTCAGTGAAATCTCACAAAACGGGGTCTGGGAGGTTAAAATGTACGCAAATTTTACTCCTATCTTTGGTGGTAGAGAGACTGTTTCTGGTAGACTCTCAGTTGCGTTACGATAATCTCATTGATTTAATTTTAATTTTTTTAATTCAAGCAATTGTTATAAAAACTATTTAAGCAATAGAAACATTTAAAAATAGAAGTAAGATTTCATGACCTTATTGAATATGTCAATAAGAGTATCATATTCTACTAATATAATTTCTCCTATCAATTTAACTCTAAAACTATATTAAAATCATCAAATAGTTTAGTGATTATTATGCCTTTAAAGACATATTTAAGGGCTTAATAATGTCTTTTCTATTCTAATTGTTTAATAATCTATTTAGTTTGAGCTTGAAAAATATCTAAAAATGCACTCAAAGAATTATAGAAGATCTAACAAAGCCAAAATTATAAACTAGATTGATTTAAGTTGAAGTGAATTAAACCACATCAAAAAGTATAGGAAGTAATTATGATTTCCAATTGTAATTACATCAATCATATTTTTAAAACGTAGCACAAACTTTGAAAATATGTATGAAATAATTGACAACAAAATGATTAAGAAAATTATTTATCACTAATAATAAATATATAATTATTTAAGTTATATATATACTATAAATAATTTTGGGGCCCTAATATATTTGGGGCCTAATAAGTCACTGATAAATCTATATCCTTTCCAAATTTAGACCCAATGCACTGCCAAAATCATTGATTTAGCTAACCTATTAGGGAATACATTGAAGTTCAAGTGGAGAATAAAAATGCAACAGGGGCATCTGGAAAAAATAATTTTTTTGGGAGCAAAAGCTGGATTATTTTTATGAATAAATACCATCTTTCTATTACCATTGATATTATTGGGTTATAGACTTCTAGTGATTTAAGTCGCGTAATATTGCATCCTGAATTGGTACAAGAGAATGTAAACGCATGACTGGGCATCAAGTCCTCCATTGAATACTTGGCATAATTAGTAGAGCATATTCTTATTTTTATGAATATATACCATCTTTCTATTACCATTGATATTACAAGGTTATAGACTTCTAGTAATTTCAGTTTCGTAATATTGCATCCTGAATTGGTACAAGAGAATGTAAACACATGACTGGGCATCAAGCCCTCCATTGAATACTTGACATAATTAGTAGAGCATATTCTTATTTTTATGAATATATACCATCTTTCTATTACCATTGATATTATTGGGTTATAGACTTCTAGTGATTTAAGTCGCGTAATATTGCATCCTGAATTGGTACAAGAGAATGTAAACGCATGACTGGGCATCAAGTCCTCCAATGAATACTTGACATAATTAGTAGAGCATATTCTTATTTTTATGAATATATACCATCTTTCTATTACCATTGATATTACAAGGTTATAGACTTCTAGTAATTTCAGTTTCGTAATATTGCATCCTGAATTGGTACAAGAGAATGTAAACACATGACTGTGCATCAAGCCCTCCATTGAATACTTGACATAATTAGTAGAGCATATTCTTATTTTTATGAATATATACCATCTTTCTATTACCATTGATATTACAGGGTTATAGACTTCTAGTGATTTCACTCGCATAATATTGCATCCTGAATTGGTACAAGAGAATGTAAACACATGACTATGCATCAAGCCCTCCATTGAATACTTGACATAATTAGTAGAGCATATTCTTATTTTTATGAATATATACCATCTTTCTATTACCATTGATATTATTGGGTTATAGACTTCTAGTGATTTAAGTCGCGTAATATTGCATCCTGAATTGGTACAAGAGAATGTAAACGCATGACTGGGCATCAAGTCCTCCATTGAATACTTGACATAATTAGTAGAGCATATTCTTATTTTTATGAATATATACCATCTTTCTATTACCATTGATATTACAAGGTTATAGACTTCTAGTGATTTCAGTTGCATAATATTACATCCTGAATTGGTACAAGAGAATGTAAACACATGACTGTGCATCAAGCCCTCCATTGAATACTTGACATAATTAGTAGAGCATATTCTTAATGTACCGGATAATAAGACAACGATTCACGACTGTCCTAGTAAGTACATCTTGTGCAAAACGATTCCGATAGAGCAATATATGCGGGTTTAGAATATAAAATTTATAGATTTTTACAATGATCTCAAGTTAATATTATAATAAAAACTGAGTTTACGATCAAATATTTAATACATTTAGTGAATTTCTTAATATTTATACATATGCATGGCTGGACAAAAGTTATTGGGTTCACGTGAACTCGTAACCATCACAATCGATCCACCTCTAGTTTTTTCTCTGTAACTAAAACTAACTTTTCCTTGTAATTCAGGTTGGCTTTGACTCATTCTTTAGTTCATCTTGACCTAACCCATCTCTCCTTATAAGTAACTTTTGAATGGGTTAATGATCACTCATGATTTATTAACTCATCTCACTTTAACCAGCTCAAATTCAGTCTAACTCACCCATTTAACACGCTACAATTCCAACCTATATGTTCAAATTAATTTATCAATTCCCTATTCATCTTCGCAACAATCCTTTCCAGTCATGCACGCAATCAAATCAATTTCAAAGACAGCATAAGCCCAACAACTTGAAAATGACATTCGAGAAAATTGTGTTCCTTTAATTTGTCAATTATAAGACGACTTTCAAAGCTTAGATCAAAATGATTAAATAGGACAGATGGAGTACATTTTTTAAATTTAAAACATACGTTAGCTTATAAACTCTAGTGAGATCTATAAAAAAGACGTCTCCATTGACAGGAGTATTATCCAAACCCTCAAGAAAGTGATAGGCAAATATTATTGTGAATATAGATAAGTACTATCCCTGTCTACCAATACTTAATCAGAATTTCAAATACGGAAGTTTTATATTTACAAAGATTGTTGGCCAAATCAATATATAAATACTAAATGGTCAATATTTCAATTTTCAATATCCTTTTGACGGCGGATCCAAGATTTAAATTATATAGCTATGCTCATTTTCAATTTTTAAGATTTTTAGCATTGAACCCTTTATATTTTAAAGTTATGAATTCATATATACTATTTGTTACTATAATTTTAGTAAATTTTTACACATAAATTTATGTCCCGCGACAAAAGTATTATGTTCAAATGAACCCGATACTGTAATAACATCCTATCCTACCCTGTTCAACCTTAACTTCAAATATTTTTTTTCTTTCAAGCTTTAACCAAATCATGTCCAAACACCTGAGAGTAGCATTATTAAAATCAATATTGTTGTCTACATAAGAAGGTAATGTGAGCTTGGTAAAGTTTGTCACTTGAGAGTCCAATAGAAAGGATATGATGAAAGTTGGAAAAGTAGAGTAACACAAGCATATGGGAAAAGCCCATTGTACTAGATGCAAGATAGCACACAATAACCACTAATTTTCTTGTTAATATATTTGCACAAAACTAACCCATGTATATATGGTAAGATTCACAAATAACCATTTTTTTTGTCTTTGTAAAGAAAAATAGTCACTAATTTGATGAAATTTTAAATTCCACATATGAAACTCCATGACATTGTTACGTAATTTCACTTATGGAGTTTCACTGTGTGAATTTTAAAACTTCATAATAATGGCTATTTTTTAAATATAGGGTCAAAAATTGCGACTGAACAATATTTCATCATGTATATGTAGGAATATATAGCCGAGAACATAGCTTTTACAATGTAACTTGGTCTAGTTTCTTCCTATTTTGCAAATCAATCGTGCTTGCCGTTTGGACATAAATTTGTACTTAATTTGGAGAAATATAGATCGGTGTTAGTCCTCCTCAACTTGGACTTTATCTTTTTGGAGGAAGTATATCATGTTTAAACATGGAGAAAATTTAAACGAAGAAAAATGTTCTAACAAGCAAAGATGAAGTAAAATCGCGAGCTTAACTTTCATAAACTAACATGGAAAGAAATGTTAATACAATGAGACCTTTCTATAACAATCCCCATCTTATAATAAATAACAACATACCTAGTGAAATCCCACAACGTGGGATCTGGAGAGGGTAGAGTGTACGCAGACCTTACCTCTACCTTGATAGGTAGAGCGACTGTTTCTGAGAGACTCTCAGCTCAGGACATGCAAAGCAGACAAAAAAACACCGTCAGACCTGATAAAAAATTTAAAGATTTAAACATTTAAAAAATTTCAAAATTTAAAGCAGTATGCAAATGTTGATAGCATACGCGAATACGCCATAATAGCACATCCTAAACAAGAAGGAAAAAGCATTTTACCGGGACTTATAATAGCATTTTAATATAGCATATAATGTAATGAACTCAAATCCAATGTGACAGTAACCAGTTTATCAACTATATTAATGAGATTAAAATTCAATTATAATTTCAAAAAGTAAGTGCAACAACTCAAATGACAAAAGCCCAACGAAAATACAGAAAGATATTGAAAGTAAGAACTAGGATAGATTGTAGAAGGATATGAGGAACTAGACACAAAGAAAACTGGATGAGAGACATAAACTTTGCCTAAGCATCACAATATGCATAACCTATTCTTTCTAACGGCTAGTCCTTTTAAACCAGTTGCTTATTTCACTTGAATTTCAAATCAATCTTTGTGAGGATCTTCTAATCCTATTTCTCATATCAATAGTTTCTTGTGTGACAACCCTGCAGGTATCGATCAACATTGAATTTGGGCGGATTCAAAACATATAAGTTTTTTTTTTTTGGAACCAGCTATTTATGTCATATTTGTTAGGGTATATATCATTAATCATGCGTTTAGATATGTCTGTTGTAACAATTATCATGATTAAAAGTATAAGTGGAAAATTATTGGACTATATACTATTAACCATGTGTTTGAATATAGTATTTATTATAGAATAATTGTTTATTCAATGTTTAATAAAGAACTAAGTAGATCATGTATTAGTATGTATGTCCTTTACTTATATAGTAGATGATTTAGTGTATGGAGTTTAGCTTATACACGGCACGGAAGATTAAATCATCGGTTCTTATAAGTATAAAGTTTATGTTCACAATCTAAGATGAAAATTGGACAAAGCTATCGGTATGGTTGTAGCACAAGATTAAATATAATGTATCTTCACTATGGGAACAATATAGTTCTGACTTCTTATACTAGTACATTTTGTATGTATTGAACGGATCAAGTAGAGATAAGTATTTTTATACTGAATATGTAAAACAACCTCTGTAGCTCATTATGTACTTATACTCTTAATCTTGATATGATTATTATGATCAATGTGATTTATTTATTATTTTGATTTATCAAAAGATACGACTCTATTGTGAGTCAATGTATCTGATAGGTTGGATAGTAACAAATAACATTTGAGAAATAGTAATTAATTGATAGAATTCATGTCTCGACTTTGAGATTAATGATACCCCTTTACGGATGCTTATAAGTTTTCATGTGAAAACCCTGCAGGTGGATTTTGTATCCGTCACATGAAATAAGTTAAGCGGAAGTATAAATGATTTTATTAGTCAATAAATTAAATTATCAGTAATTTAATTTAATTGATTGGTATATGTAATCTTAACATGATGAGTTAAATAAAATTTAATGAAAGATTTCGAAATTAAACGAAGGAGTGCAATTACAGATTTTTAGTGAAATTATCTGTAATTTATTGTGGTAGGATTAATTCATTCATATTCTGAATTAATTCCACAATTGAAAGCCTCGTTATTAAATCTGTAGTCCTTGCTTTTCAACCCTAAGAGGAACATTTTAAACCTGAACCGTAATACTTGCCCACACGAGTATTTTCCGTCCAAAGACTAATTAGGTTACATAGCAGAAGAGTGCAGATCGTGAAACTGAAGGATGATCTCGTGAATAGTTTCTGCTCGTGTTTGAAGATTCGATTCTTGATCGCTTTCACGCTTTAAGAGATAAATATCAAATTTACATTTAATTGAAATATGTGATTATGTGTTATTTATATTACATGCAAGTTCCATCATGACTGTTTCCGCTGTTTTTGCATGTATTCTATCAATATTTACCTTTCTATAGCGATTGTTCACATAAGGTTAAGTATAATGTATGAGGGCGATGATATTTATTTGGTTATTCGTGGGTTTGACAGTTTGACTTGACACTATTAGCTATGAGTTCGCCATACACTAATTTTAAATATATTTCAGGTGTCTGAATGAAAACTCGTAAGATTAAGGAGCTAAAACAAAATTCTTTACAAGTACGAGGTATCTAATGTGCCAAACAAAAAAAAGGTCAACAATTAAATAAAAAAAATCTAACACCGTTAATAACACCGTGAAGGAACAGGCAAAAACCAATAATTACTTTCATAGCAACGCCTTTGTTTGCTTCTCTCTTAATTATAAGCACTTTCAAGTAAGTATTTTGTTTTCCAGTAATTTAGTACTTATGTACATAAGTACTTTGATAATTTGCTGATTTTTCCACTTTTCTTTATTGGGTATTTTGATTCTTGATTTTTCAATTGTTGGTTCATGTGAAAGAATGAGTAGAATAGTTAAAAGTTTTTTTCTTTATTCAGATTTTATATGTTATGTGGTGTTTCTTTTTAGCGTTTGCAAAATTGCATAACCAGTTTGTGAATTTTTGCTAAAAGTGTTTGTTTTGATTTGTTTTTGCATAAGAGAAAGGGAAAAGAAAAAGGGTAACTAGTATTTCTATGGACATGTTTATGTATAATTTGTTGGTTTTGCCACCAGTCTATGTTGGGTAGTTTGATTCTTGTGAGAAAATGAGTAATTATTTGTATGATTCAAGTAGGGGAGGAGGAGGGTCAGTTCGATTCTACATATTTTTTTTAATCAACAGTGATTGATATGAAATTTTGAAATTATGGAAGTGCTATTGTCTAGTCAAACATTGAGTAGTACTCACTATCCGTTGCTTAGAAATTTAAGGAGAAAGGGGACAAGGTGGGGTTGGGGGGAGGGAGTGAATTATAACTTTTTCTTTTTCTAGTCAACTGATTTAGATCATTAGTCGACTATGACAAAATAAATGCAGAAAGTAAATAACTGTAAGTAAATGACACACGATGTTTTATATTGGTTCAGATTCAATGTGAATCCTAATTCAGTCCCCTTGGGTTGCAAGTATGTTCTCTGCAGCTCTTTTTGTAAGTGATTTTAGGTACAATGGTTGTTTCAATGAAGCTATTATGTCTACACTTAAACTCTCTTGATTTTTTGATACAATGCCTCACCAACTATACTTTATCTCTTCTCTCTCTTTTGAGTACACAGTAAGTTACTAGGATTACAATGCTTATGATGAGTAGAGCAGAAAACTTGAGAAGTTGAGACAAAAGTATATTCTCTTCATCTATAGAGCCTCCTTTTATAGCCTTTGGAAAGTAGACGTTAGGCTCTTCACAGAGATGGCAACCCAAGAGAATTGATCCTTGGGAAAAGGAATAATGAGAATCCTATTTTTCGAGAATAAGGTTAGAGCTTTTAATGCAGATTTGATCCTTCTTCCTTGTATGCTTCGCAGTCAGTCCTTCATGATTTGAGGCGGCTTGAAGCTTGATACTTATTTCCATGTTTTAGCATACTTGATTGATGGAATACGTAAATACTAGTATGTCCAAAGTACGTAATATTCCAAGCACTATATATCGTACGTAGTACATAAGACAAGATAACATAAATGGCCCCCAAAAGCACAAAAACAGGAAGAATCTATGTGCTTCAACTGCCCACTGGAATAGCTTTGCTTCTTCTCTCCCTCTGACATCTCCTATCGAACTAAACATTTTACTACTTATCATTTTCTTTTAGGCGGATTACATCGTCCCTTAAATTTAATTTAGATGTTAGAACTACTATGGCCTATTTTGATTAGATATTTGAATAGCGATGATATCTCAATTTATTGCTGTGTAATAAATTGTGATTTGTCTTCCCTTAATATAAGGGAGAATCTCCTTGATGATACTTGATTGATATTCTCCCAAGACTTGATCTATATTCTTCCCAACTTAGCCGTTGCTTCCATAAATAAGTGGTAACTTATTTATTCCTTATGTAGACTTTGACTTGTAATAACTCTTCTTGATTTTCGTCAATTTGGTAGATGGGCTAGATGATTATGGGCTGCGTGAGGCCACTGGACTGCCTAGCTTGTGCTCAAGTATTTCCACTGCGCTTGCTAGCTTCCTTGAGTGTTTACTTACACAAGTAAATTTGTCATCATTAAATCTTAACACTAACATCATCCACTAGTTTGTGTTGTTGATGAATTTTCACGCACAAATTTAGTTCTTGAATAGCCTAGTACAGACCTTCCTCCTCCAATTATAAGGTTGGTTTTCGAGTCATCAAAGGAGCAACTTGGGAAATGACCACTATTGGCTCCAAGTGGTGGGCTAGAGAAGAATGTCTTTGGACGCAATATGTCTTGGGCTTAGCCTTGTATAAGACATATAGCTTTGTATGATTCAAGTAGGGGACGATGAAGCGGTGCTGAACTTTAAATTTTGAACTTTTGATATTATATATGGTTTATGGAAGAAATATGCCACTATTAGCTCTATTAAGTTTGTAAAGCCAAGTCTAGTCTTAGATTGAGACTATTGTTGGTTGACTATTTTACTACTGAACTTATCTGTAAAAGCTTTATTGGGAGCAACTTCGGGAAATGACCACTATTGGGCTCCTAGCGGTGGGCTAGAGAAGGACGTCTTTGGATGCAATGTCTTGGGCTTACTTAGCCTTGTATAAGGCATATAACTTTGTATGATTCAAGTAGGGGATGATGAGGCGTGCTGAACTTAGAATTTTGATATTATATATGGTTTATGGAAAAAATATGCCACTATTAGCTTTACCTTACCTTATAAAAGAATATGCGACTATTAGCTCTCTTTATTAAGTTTATAGAGCCTATGTCTAGTCTTAGATTGAGACTATTGTTTGTTGACTATTTTACTACTGAACTTATCTGTAAAAGCTTTATTACAAAGCTTTATAGTCACATCAAAATTCGATATATCTAGACAAGTTAATGACAAAATATCAGGTAAGGAGCATCATAGGTTAAACTTCCTTTAAGAATATCAAATTTCCATTATCTTAGAAATGTTGCTTGAGGAATTGAATAATTCAATTATGACTTGTCTGCTTTTATGTTCTAGTGGAACCGTGCAAGTTGGAGTTGTTGATCTCATGCTCTTCTTTTTTTATTTGTTTGGTCTTTACCCCTCTTAGGTGCGAAAAATGGCTAAAGATATCGAAGTATCTCCTTCGGGAACCGCTTTTGATTACGAGCTTTATGAAGGAGACCCCGATCATCTTAGAACTGTTGTTGCTGCACCTACCCCAGCTGGTCCGTACATTGACCCTGCTTCAATCAAACTTAAACATAGGATCGGACGTGGATACTTTGGTGATGTTTGGTCAGCGACACATCATCAGTCAGCTACTGATTACGATGAGAATCATGAAGTAGCTATAAAGATGTTACATCCTATAAATGAGGATCAAGTAAAGTCTTTCTTAAGTAAGTTTGAGGAGTTATGGGTGAATTTGAAGTCTAAACAAATCCAAGGTGTTTGCTGTTTGCATGGCATTTCTGTAATATCTGGAAAGGTGAAGTTCTGCCTGCATCATTTCTCTTAAGGTAAATACATAAAGATCCTTCTAAACTTGACACGAATTATTAGTTGCACACCTAAACTATCAGTAGTCTTAATTACCCCCTGAGCTTGGTTATTTGATACACTCCCCTACCATGTGGATCTTTTGTGTTACATAAAGGCCTAGTATTAAGGCTTTTATAGGACCCCCCAAGATGAATTATTAATTTCTTAGATTATCTTTTTCGGATCAAATTAGTAAATTTTTTTGGCTAACACTCCATTATTTAGGTGAAAATTGGCAGAAATTTTATTATTTTAGCCAAATAAAAAGCTTTCTCCTAAATAGTGGAGTTATAGCCAATTTCTTTTACTAATTTGACCGGTAAATGAATATTTTTTTTAAATGCCACGTGGTCCGTGGACAAAAAAATCCACATGACTGACGAGTATACCCCGCTTCTTTAGGATAAGATCATGCGGGGGTAGAGACTATCAAATAACCAAGTTTAGTGGGGTAATTAAGACTACTGATAGTTTAGGCGTGCAACTAATAATTCGTGTCAAGTTTAGGCGGATAGTTATGTATTCAGCCTTCTCTTAACTCTATATGGGACCTTACAATTTGTTTATTGATCTTACTTTCTGAATAATGTTTATGTGGATAGATCTGTATAGCTATGAGATCCTATGAGGGGTCAGTTGGTGATAAAATGGCTCGGCTGAAAGGAGGGAAGCTTCAATTACCTGATGTTCTTAGGTCATACACTTGTATAATTATCAGAAAGGTGAAAAGTTTTCATCTTGAAACTTGACACTTGCTAATACAGAGTGCTGATGTTGTACAGATATGGTATTGAACTGGCTAAAGTAATACAAGAGTTGCATTCGATGAATGTCCTGGTTTTGAACCTTAAGCCAACTAATTTTCTTCTGAATGAACATGACGAAGTGTTCCTCGGAGACTTTGGGATACCGTATCTTCTTCTTGGAGTTCAACCGCCTGATTCAGATCTAGTATTAAGGCTTGGAACTCCGAATTACATGGCTCCGGAACAGTGGGAACCTGAGGTTAGAGGCCCAATAACTTGTGAGACTGATGCTTGGGGATTTGGATGCAGCATTATCGAGATGTTGACTGGTGTTCAGCCCTGGTTTGGTAAATCGGTCCAAGATATATATCGTTCGGTGGTGATAAACCATGAAAAGCCACAAGTTCTGGGTGGCCTCCCAACTGCCATTGAGAATGTTCTCAATGGCTGTTTTGAGTATGATCTCCGCAATCGACCTCTGATGGTGGACATTTTGGAAGCATTTGAAAGGTCTCTCTCTCTCTCTCTCTCTCTCTCTCTCTCTCTCTCTCTCTCTCTCTCTACCGCCCCACCCTTAGTTGTCTTTTTCTTCCAACTGCTGTATTCCTTAGTTTGACAGTCTTACATGCCTATTGAGTGTCATAATCCTTTCAATTTTACTTCTTAGTTAGCTTTAGCTTGTTTGGCCAAGCTTCTCCAAGGCCAAAACTGTTTTTTTTAAAGTTCTTTCTTTTTCAAAGTTGAAGTGTTTGGCCAAGCTTTTAGGAGAAGAAAAAGTGCTTTTGAGTAGAAGCAATTGTTTTTGAGAAGCTGAAAAAGTAGCTTCTCCGAAAAGTATTTTTTTGAAAAACACTTTCGAGAAAATATACTTAGAAGTACTTTCTAAAAGCTTGACCAAACACTAATTGCTGCTCAAAGTGCTTTTCAAATTGATTAGCCAATACAATCCGACTTTTTCGAAAAGTAGTTTTCAAAGCTGATTTAGAAGCTTGGCCAAACAGGCTATTAGTTGATCAGTGCAGTTCGATTTTTGAATATTTCTCTTTTTTCTTATTTCGACTTGATTACTAATTCCTACACAATGACTATTTCCCTTGACCAGTTTCCACATCTTTTTATTAGTGTCTTAACCTGTTGCCCCATATCCTATTCTAATTTCGCAACCCTCTCATTTTCTTGAATTTCAAGACTTTTGAGCAATTGACGTATTACTACTTATTGGGAAGGAGTTACTTTAATTATGAAACCTATTGTCTGCTTTTGTGTAAGTTGAGTACTGGAGAAATTGGGATTATGCACGTCGAATGCGACTTGGTGTGTAGAAGGGTTGAAGTAAATTTGGATGGAACTGTACTGTATAGAACCAAAATTGATTTGCAGCATTGCTAAGTAGTTTTGGTGAAGATCTTATCGGAAAAGCATATAGTGTGGATTGAACTCTTTTATCCCTTATTTCTTTTTGGTATGCCCATAAGGTTTTTGTATGTATAGATGATTGGGTGTCGTTCGTAGAAAACCATCTTTTTTTGTAGGTTTTCTACTTTTTGGTATATCTCGTGTATACGGGCATGTTTTTCTGCCCAAATATTAACAAAAAGTTACCTTAAGAAGAAAAACATATAATGTGGTAAAGAACAGTTTAGGAGTTGATTCTTTGTTTCCCCTTCTTGGTTGGCGCTAGATATTTATGTGCTTTGTTGGAAAAATAGATGAATATGTTTTCTCTGTGCGATTTTACCTTTTGGCAGCTCGAAGAATGATGTTTATAGTGAAGGAGAGTGGAGCGACATAGGAGGGACTCTGTCCAACAAAAGCAAAACCCGTGGCTTTACCACATGGTACCTTTCAAAAGATCTTCTTCGAGTGGGAGATACTATTCGCTCGAGAAAACTTTTCAACTCCAGAAAGTCTCAAGATTCGCCTGTGTTGGAAGGAAGTGTTGTTGGTCTGGAGAAAGATACTGATCGAGATGGATTTGTTCTGGTACGAGTCCCCAATTTACCGAGCCCTCTGAGGGTAAATGCATCAACCATAGAGAGGGTTACAGGTGGTTTAACAGCTGGCGATTGGGTGTGCTTGGTCAACGAAAACGTGAAGCACTCTTCCATGGGTATCCTACTCTCCGTGCAGCGTGATGGAAATGTCACCGTTGGTTTTTTAGGGTTAGAAACTTTATGGGCGGGACGTTCTTCTGAAGTCGAAAAAGTTGACCCCTTTTTTGTGGGACAATTCGTGCAATTGAAATCAAATGTTGAAACTCCCCGGTTTGAATGGCCTCAGAAACGGGGAGGAGGATGGGCTACGGGGAGAATATCGCAGATACTTTCGAATGGTTGTCTCGTTGTTCAATTTCCAGGAAGAATGGTGTTCGGTGACGAACCTAATATGTTTTTGGCTGATCCGGATGAGGTGATCCAAGTGTCGTTTGATACATGTCCTGGCATGATCGTAAAGTATCAGCACCTCGAGGATTTTCACTGGTCTATTCGGCCACTTTCTATTGCATTTAGCATATTCACAGCTGTAAAGCTCGGTGTATCTGTAGGAAAATGCATTAATGCAAAGCTGAAGAAGGATCGGAAGAATCACGAGACGTCCAATGATAGTCGTGCTCCAGATGGCAATGTTGGGAGAAAGTCGGCCTGGCTTCGGCCAAATATCATGTTTAAAGAAGGTGCTGTCACTGCTACTGCTCGATAATCTGTAGTTATTATTGGTAGACACTGTACAAATTCGTAGTGGATTTTCGAAGTACAGTAGCGCAAAACTTTATATTATACGGGGCTAAACTTTTTATTATGTGTGAATCTGTGATATGTAGTTATGTACATGTTTTGTAAATGCAAGCTCTGCACATATCAGAAATGCTAGTTATATGAACCTGTTTTGCAATGAATGCAAGTCTCTGATTTAATTAGAAGGGAAACAAGACAGCCAAGTTTGGATTGTAGAAATTATACGGACAGTATAAAGATCCTATCAGTATAGTTTAAATTAGGGGTGGCCAGTGGGGCGGGTCGGGCTGGGACGGGGGATGGGTTGGGATCGGGATCCGGCGGACTGGCGGGCCGGGATAGGCTGGACGGGAAGAGGTCCTGTCCCGTCCCAGATCCCGCCGGAAGAGGGGCCGAGATTTGGGGGGACGGGACCGGTTGGGTCGGGTTGCGGTTTTTTATTCTTTATTTTAGACTCTTAATTTTAAAAAATATATATTTAAACACTTAAATAATTGAACATGATAGTGTAATAAAAACATCTCAAGGCTGTTTTTGTGCCTCTTATATTATTTAATAAAAATATGATTTTTTGTAATACAATTTCAAAATTGCAACTTTGTTTCGTTGTTCAAAAGTTGCAAATTACATAGTAAAATTGACATTAAAAAACTTACATAGTTAACCATCATTTTTCTAATTTCCTCACAATGTCTTGAGGATCTTCGGTTGGAATTGGAAGTTGGTGGTCAAATTGTTTGACGTTGCTTCTTGCTCCTTCGGACAAGATTTCGTTGTAGTTGTAGTCTTCTTCGTTGATCTCCGATTGACTGCACCTTTTTACGCTCCGCTCTAATCCAATCTCTGAATAAAACTGCAATCTTCAAGATGTCTCCTGCCAATGAGTGTTTGTGATCTCCTATTTGAAATAATCCAGCAGAAAAAACGCTTTCAGACGTTGTTGATGACGCTTGAATGTTCAACACATCTCGGGCCATCTTTGATAGTGTCAGAAATGTCTTCGCATTCTCCCTCCAGTATCTCAGCAAGTCATCACGTCCTTCTACATTGACAATTGATTCGTACGGTGCAACACCCTGCAAAACATAAACATCAAATTCTCTAACTTGTGAAGAAGTTGAACCACTAAACATTCTATTTCTAAGGCCTTGAACACTAGCAACAGAAACTACACGTCTTTTATTAGGTTGCAGTGAAGTAGAAGAAGATGGTACCGAAGCCGGTTGATTATTTGCACTTTTTTGTTGGTAATACATATATATTTTTTTTGCATTCATTGTGTATGCTAGACATAACTTCTTCTTTAGTTGGTTCGTTAGTTGGTTCTTCAGTTGGATCTGTTGGAAGTATTTCTAAGCTTTCATAAATCGTTTTAACAAGTGCTTTACAACCGTCTACTTTAATAGTCGGATTTAATAGAACACCAATAAAATATATAGTAGGAATATGAAAAAGTATTTTTTTAATTATATAAATATTTTTTTAATAGCTGACTTGTAAGTTGATTTTTGCATATATTCATTAAGTAACAAAAATATTAGAGCTATATAAAATAACATAGTTGAAATAGTAGGATAATAAATCTCAGAAAATTTCTTAGTAGCTAGAAATTTTTTCTCTAAAAATGTGATAAGTTCCAAAATTTTATCCCAATCACCATCTACAAGCATATCCGTTGGATTTTGATAATGGACGTTAAATAATAATGTTATAGGTCTCCTATACTCGTGAGCAACAAGTAGTTGCTCATACAAAGAATTCCACCTAGTCGAAACTTCTTCTAGATTTTTTCTATAAGGTAGTCCATAATCATGACAAGTTTTTTTTATGTTCTTTGCTTCTTTGTGTTTTATTACCTTTAAAAATAAAGTTTATAGCAAATTGTACTTTATCAAGGATGTTTTTAAAAGTTTTAGGCCATCTTTTATAACTAAGTTATAAATATGACATGCACATCTAACATGAAAAATATCGGGAAAAGATGGAGTAAATCGAGTTTTTAAAAGGTTTACAACATAATCATTAGCAATAACATTATCTAATGTAATAATCATAATTTTATCAGTAATTTCATAATATTCACAAATTTCATAAATATTTCTTGCAATAAATAATTCAGTGTGCCTATCATCAATATATCTATATGCTAAAATACGTTTTTGCATAGACCAAGTCTGATCTATCCAATGACATGTAACAATTAAATAATCATTACCATTAGTACTACGACCTATATCAGAAGTGATAGCCACTTTGCCATTAAAATGATATAATGCATAACGTAATTACTGTTGATATTCATGTGCAGATTTAAAAACGTCTCTTCTAATAGTTGATCTAGGAAAATCGTTAAAAACAGGATTATACGTTTCTCTAATATAATGAATAAAACCAGGAGAGTAAGGAAATGAAAAAGGCAAACCCTCCACCACAATTAATTTTGCTATATTTCCCTATCTTTGTGTTTATCATATTTAGGATCTATAATTCCCCCCGTCATCGGGTTAATTCGACCATGTACTTGGTCGGGGACACTATGTGAACCTTGTCCCGACTCTGAAGGCATTGGCACACCCGATATTTCATCCAGATATTCGTTATACCTAGCTTTGTGCATGCTTTGTACATGTCTCAATAAACCTCCCATCCCACCATGACCTTTTCCGATTTTAAATTTATAAACTTCTTGACAAATTTTACATCTAGCTAGTTGATTCTCACTGTCTCTATTAAAAAAATCTCATGCATGTGATTTTGATTTTTTATGTTTGGGGCCTCGACTAATACTAGGGGGAATAGGAGGCATTCCAGTTTCAGTTTCAGTTTCAGGCTGAGACTCAGTCTGAGCCTGAGGTGGAGGAGCACTAGTGGGTGTGTTATCTACATTATCGTCTATTTCATTAACAAAATTAAAGGATACGTCATGATCTAATGATATATTAATATCATTAAAAAAACCAGTTTTATCTATATGAGTGAAATCATCGGGACTAGGAATTTGATTACTAGAAGATGTACCCTTACCCCTGTTACCCTAGTACCTCTACCAGAAATCAAACGTCCAAGTCGTTCCATTATAATTATGCAAATAAATAATTAAAGTAAATGAAATTGAGTACGATAATTAAAATTAAGTAATAATAATAATTTAAAGAAGGAATGAAGGTACCAAACGCCGACATAACGTCGACGTGTAATCGAGGTTGAAAATTAAAACTTTGCTCGATGGATGATCCTCAAGCTAGTTGCCAACTTCACTCCCAATTTTTTAACTTTGATACAAATAAGCAAATAAAATATAATATTTAGTAGGCAATGTAGACTTATACAGAGATAGATTGAGAGACTAGAGAGATGATAGGAAGATTTGTGAGAAAAATGAAGAGGAAAATAATGTATTTATAGTTGAGAAATATGATTAAAGTGTAAATATACTAGCTTAGGGATTAAAAATAAATATTAAGGAGGTAGGAGGGTTTATGGGGGGGGGGGGGATGGCCGTTATAGCCGTTGCACAATGGCCAAAATTGATATTTGACCGTTGTTGCAACAATTGTTTTTGCAAAAAGGTGGGGGGGGGGGGGGACGGGATTGCGATGGGGATGAGCCCTAGTCCCGTCCCGAGATTGAACCCCGCTACCTACAATTTCATTCCGTTTTGTTTTGGGGGCTGGGGTGGGGCGGTAATCAGGACGGGCTAGGTCGGGATGTGATAGGAAAGTTAGTATTTATTTAGTTTCAGTATATGTGATGCTCTCTTTTTTAACCAGTCCTAAATTTTTTTCCTATATTTGGAGAAAATTTAACTAAAGGTACCATTCAAGTCTCAAAATTAAAAATGGCGACAACTTTGACCAACCAAGGTCAAACCCACTTAAGAACATGATTATGTTAATTAGAGTCTAAAATGTAATTTTTAAAACTTGTTAAATTTTTGCAAAATATAAAAAATACCCAACTGTATCCCAATCTCCCAATCCATTTATTTCAAAATCAAAACCCATTTATTTCAACAAAAAAAAAACCTTCATCAGGAGAAACCATCTTCTTTACATTCTTCCTATTCAAAATCAAAATCGACGATTTGTTGGATCTTTCTCTTCACTGGACTGCGACACTGCTGCTTCTTCACTGGTCTCTTTTTTTTCTCTCTCTTCGCGACTGCTTTATCATTCCTTCTAAGGTAAAGTTTTCTTTTTCACTTGGTTCAAAAGTTAGGGTATTGAAATCAATCACTAAAAATGATGATTTTGATTAAAGAAGAAGAAGAACATGAGTTTCTCTTCAATATTGTTTATTTTGTTGTTCCATGCTTAAAAAACTCTTATTTGGGGTATTTAATTCACTTATTGTGGTGTGTTTGTAAACAGTGTATCTGGAAGTGAAATTTAGGTTTTCGTTCTTGTTCTTGTTCTCCTTCTAAAATTAAGGAAAAAGGGGTCTGCACTTCTTTTGATTTTTTAACAGTCGAGGAAGCTGTTGAAGCAACTTCGGTACTTGTTTGACAAAAGCAAACATCTGTTGAGGTTGCATTCTTAAAAAACCCTTATCTGATTTATTTTGTTTAACATGTGATAGTTGTGTGTTTGTAAATATCGTACACTAATAGTGAAATAGATGTTTTTGTGTTTGTTGTTGTTTTTGTTGACCTTGTATAGTTTGGGGAAAAGAGTTGCAATTGTTTGGATTTTTTCCAACAATTGTGAAAGCTGTTGTAACATATTTCTCAATTGTTGGAAAAAAATAAAAAACAATTGCTAAGGTTGTTGCTGTTGGTACTCTATTGTACTTTATAAAGCAGTACGGGAAGTAAATAACTATTACAAGTGTTCGAAAGGATAAACAAATATTCAATATTTAGAAATTGAATCTTGTTGAACAAATAGGCCAATCTTCAAAACGGCCGCAAGCTTGTTGTGTCTTGAATCTTGATAACCTGAAATCAAGAAACAACTAAATCTGGATGGTTACAACGTTGTGCTGAATTTCAGTCACGTATGTGTACAGCATAATTGAGCCAAAAGGCATCAATATATAACATGAGGAAGGCTGTCCAACTGCCCAAGACAAGGCTGCTAATGGCCATTGAATGAGGGAATTAAACAGCTAAGTAATGGCTGTTTATGGCCATTGAAGGAGGCTGCTCAACTGCCCAAGCAATGGGCTGTTAATGGAGGAGTTAATCAACCAAGTAATGGCTGATTAATGCTCCAAAACACAGTCCTACCGTCACCCCAAAATCAACTTTCCAGAAACTATGGGGACCAAACTGTAAATATTAAGCAATTTGGGGTCCAAAAATATAATATCAGAAAGTTCCCACAACCCACAGCCTGAGACCGGACGGGACGGGACGGGCGCGCGGCGGCGCGCGTGTGGGCTTAGCCTTGAACCCAAGCACATTTAGGTCCTCCCTCCTATAAACACATAGGATACCCCTTGGGGTCCCAAACTCTTTACCATTTTAGAGACTTATATAGAGAGCAATTCTTCCTTTTCCCACCGATGTGGTAGATTTGTCCCACACCATATTTTCATGCCTCAAACACCTTACTTCGTGAACCAATATCTCTTTCATTTCTCAACGAAATTTGACGATTCTTGGCCCTACGGTCATCTACTCACTTAGTAGATCATGCATGTGAGAAGAGATAAAGCCTCCAACATGCGGAACACTAGTGTTTAATTCATCAAAGATGGGTGGACGCATCTTCCCGTCAAAGACAAATTTCCAACAGTTGCAACAACTGAAATAGTTGGTGCAACAAATTTCGTAGCTGTTGGAAAAAATCAAACAGTTGATGAGGTTATTGCCGAGGAAGTTGTTGCAACTGTTTGATTTTTTTCAAAAGCTGAAAAATATGTTGCAACAACTTCTTCAATTGTTGCAACAACTTCAATACTTTTTGTACTTCTTTGATTAACTGTTATAATTTTTTCCCTATTTACTATGACTCATGTAGAGGTAAGGTCTGCGTACACTATACCCTCTCCAGACCCCACTTGTGGAAATATACTAGGTACGTTGTTGTACTATGACTGGTGCACAAATTAATTATTGATTTTTATTGTCTCATGTGTGCAGATAAAATGGCTCCAACCAAAAGAAAAGACATATCAAGCACGACATCAAGTAGAGATAGTAAAAAAGCTAAGATTGGAACGCCGTTAGATGACCTTGCTGAATATGCAATAACTATTTTTGAAACAACAAATGAATCTCTAAGTCATAGTCAACATGAAAAACAATCCTTAGACCAATAGGAGGGCTTAGAGGCCAAAGCCTCCCAAGTAGAGGAAGAAAGGTTTGAAGATAGCCAAGAAGAAAGCTATGAAGATGGCTACGAAGGAGCTGAAGATACAATCTAAAAAGGAGAATATAGCGGAGACGGGTTGTGGGTGTGATTGATAAGATGTTTGAGCCCTAAGGTGGGTTGATGATATGTTTCTTTAAATTATATTGTTCGGGGACGTAAGATAATTATATTTAATTTATATTTTTTGGGTTGAGGAATAATTATTATTAAGTCGTTGTATTTTATGTTATTTATTGATTATGGTGGATGATGATAAAATTATGTAATTTTTATTACTTATTTATATTATGTGTTCATTCCCAGTATATTATATGTTTCAATATGTATTTCAATTGCTGAAATTATGTTCAGTAGTTTCAAACAAGTCACAGAGTTGTAGCAACAAATTCCTCGTCTATTGAATAAAATCAAACAGTTGTTGCAGCTGTTGCAACAGATGAGAAAGTTGTTGCAAAAGATGAGAAAGTTGTTGCAACATTTTACTCACCTATTGAAAAAATCAAACAATTGTTGAAGTTGTTGAAATGTACGGGGAAGTTGCTGCAACATATGAGGAAACTGTTGCAATAGATTTATAACATGTTGGAAAAAATCAAACAATTGCTTTTAGAATTTATTGCAACAACTCCCTAATCTGTTGCAACAGAATTCTCACCTTGTTGGAAAAAAATCAAACAGTTGATGAAGCTGTTGCAACATGTGAGGAATATGTTGCAACAAATTCCTCACTTATTGAAAAAAATCAAACAATTGTTGAAGGTGTTGCAACATGTGAGGAATCTGTTGCAACAACTTCCTCAATTGTTGCACTATTTCACGTTATTCAACACTAAATATCATTGAATCACTTTGTTGGCCACTAATATGGTTGCTTCAAGTAGTTCACATCAAATCACTCTAATGATCGCTCGTTTTAGCTCGACTATATTTGGTTGATCATCTATTGTGATCAAATTACTATCTAACCGATTAAGGATATATATATATTGTTAATTCAAGTTGTTCACATCAAATCACTCTAACGATCACTCGATTTAGCTCGATTACACTTAGTTGATCATCTATCTTGATCAAATCGCTATCTAATTGATTAAGGATGTCATTAGATATATATTGATCACTAAATATCACTGAAACACTTTGTTGACCACTAGATATGGTTGATTCAAGTAGTTCACATCAAATCACTCCAATTATCACTCGATTTAGCTCGACTACACTTAATTGATCATATATCATGATCAAATTGCTATCTAATTAATTAAGGATATATATCAGCCAAAAATCTGATGAATAGAAGGAAAGGAGCTTTAGCCATTCGATTGTAAGGAGAGGCGCATAAGCAACTCTCTTGACCCGTTGTAAAGAGAGGAGTGAGTGGGCCTTCCTTCTAGAGAAAGCAATTGTCCTACTATACCCACAATCTAGTTGCTAAATGCTAGAGCTCCTTCTATAACAACCCCTGAAAATAGGGCATTCAAAGCATCAATATCATTCTATGCTCTATGTCATCTTCCTTTAGGGTCCTGTAAGGGCGGGTATGAGAAGGGACTTGTTTTCTTCGCTGCTTTTTTTTTATTTTTACATAAGGTCGGTAGGAAAGCGGTTACTAAGGCTTGTAGCTTGCTTCTGTCCTTAGTCAGTTGAGGATTTCGCTTATGATGTAGTCAGTGAGAAACATTGTTCCATTTTTAGCTTTAGATTGAAAGATAAGAAAGACAAGTCAAAGCGGAAATAAAGCCTTAGCCGGAGCAGTAGCCAGAGCAGCAAGGCAAAAAGTGGTCTCAGGCATTTTGCATGAACTCCAATCTTATCTATGTCACAGGTTTGATGATCGCTAATGCACACAAAAGCAATCACATCACTTTTTTTGTAGGCAGAAGGAAAGAGAAAATGAGCGAAACGAAGTGGACCATTTCTCTAGTTGTTCGTCGATGGTTCCGGACTAAATATCATTGAAACACATTGTTAACCACTAGATATGGTTGATTCAAATAGTTCACATCAAATCACTCCAACAATCACTCGATTTAGCTCGACTACACTTAATTGATCATCTATATATATATATATTCAAGTAATTCACATCAAATCACTCTAATAATCACTCGATTTAGCTTGACTACACATAGAATTGCTCGATTTGTCGCAATAATTGCAATATATGTTGCAACAAGTAACATAGTTTTTGAACAAATCATATCACTTGTTGAAAAAAACACAATAAGTTACCTAGCTGTTGCAACAAGTCTTTTCACTTGTTGAAAAAATCAGACAACCAACCTAATTGCTGTTACAAGTCGTGTCACTTGTTGTAAAAATCCCAACAAGTAACAGAGTTGTTGCAACAGATTTGTTATTTGTTAGAGATTGTGCCACGAATTTTCAACATGACATGAGTTATTAGTTGTTGCAACAAGCCGTGGCACTTGTTGGAAATATCCAACACGGACATAATTGTTGCAACAAGTCCGGTCACTCGTTAAAAAAACCCAACAAGTAACTAGTTGCTGCAATAAATCTTGTCACTTGTTGAAAAATCACAACAAGTTATTAAGCTGTTGTAACAGATTTCTTACTTGTTAAAAACTGTTTAAGAATTTCTTACTATGTACATTTGTGATTTGAACAAGATCAAAATATCATATAAATAAAGTTCATAAACACCAACAACAAAATTTACTATTACAAGAAAGAACAATATTAAAATATCATACAATCCAAGTTCGCAAATATCAACAACAATACTTATTACAAGACAATGCAACATTAAAAACTATGGAGAATTTCAGTATGAGCATGTAGTTCTTTGTGGTTAACTATTTTTCATATGTAGCATTTATTTTCCTTTATTAGAAATGATTCCACGACTCTACGCCTCCTCTTTGTCCGCCTTCTTCCTGGTTTGCCCCGCTCAACATGTCATTCACTCTCTTTGGACAGTCATCGCCATTGTCTCTACCATGGCACCAACCTTCCAACGCCAAATAAATCAATGATTGTTATCGATCCATTCACCATGGTAATCAACTCCTATTATTATTGAGTCCCCCATTAACGGGGTTCGAGATACCTGAAGATATGACATTTTAAAAAATTTGATCATGATAGTACATACAAAACTGTAACAAAATGAAATAACTATAGTGCTTGTTGCAATAACTTAGTAAGTTATTTATACAACGTAGCAACATCTACATAAATCGTTGTAATTGTTGCATCAACTACAACAGTTGTTGTAACTTCTTTATTAGTTGTTGCAATAAATGCAGAAACTCTTATACAACATCTTTGACACTTGTTGCAACAACTGTAACCGCTACTGTAAGTTGTTGGAAAATCAGCAACTACACCCAGATTAATAATTGGCACAAAATAATATTATTTTACTTACCAAATGAGCGAAAATCAACTATGAAGTAATGCTCAGTGCTACACGAATGAAATCCAATCTAGAAATTGTGTAAATCGAGTGAATTCATTTTTTTTCTTGAGCAATTTTTTTCTAAATGAAGAAGAAGCCAAGGAGAATGGAATGAAGAAGTAGAAGAAGAAATGGCGGAAGAAGAGGCTGAAGCTGAAGAAGAAGTGGCTGAAGAAAAAGTGGTAGAAGAGGCTCTGTTCAAGGCTCTGTTCAGATATTCCATTACTAGCACAAAGAGATAAGGAGATATAGGGTCTTCTTGTCTGAGTGCTCTCTTAGCAGGAAATCTGGTTGTAAGACCACCATTAATTAACAATGAATAGCTCACTGTGGTAACACACTCAAATATCAACTGCACCATCTTTACAGAAACACCAAACTCAAGGAGTAGCAATTCAAGAAACTTCCACTCTACAGAATCATATGCCTTTCTGCTATCAACCTTGATGACATACCTAGCTTAGACTGTTTTCTGAGTATATCCTTTGATGAGTTCATGAGCTAGTATGACATTGTCAAGTATATTCTTCCCCTCTATAAAAGCAGACTATGAGGATCCAACAAAGTAGTCAACTTTTAGCTTCAGCCTTGTAGTTAGAATCTTGGAAATAATCGTGTATAAAGTGGAACAAGTTATTGGCCTAAATTCTTTTACAAAAGTAGGATTAGTGACTTTAGGAACTAGTGTGACAGTAGTACAGTTGGCCTCTTTCAGTAGTTTGCTTGTTTGAAAGAATTGAGTCACTGCCAGGATTACTTCCTCACCCACTGTGTCGCAATTATGTTTAAAAAACTCAACAGGGTATCCATCAATTCCTGGAGCTTTGCATGAGGTAAGGCCTGGATTGCTGCAACAATTTCATCTCTAGTTACTAGGAGTAAAAGTTGTTGCTGATTGAGAGTTAAACATAGTCCATCACTTGTTATTCTTGAGTCAATACCTGGTAGAACTGTAGCTGCCTGCCCAAGTAAAGACTGAAAAAACTTAATGAATTCCTGTTGGATCTCCAAGAGATCAGTGATCTTCTGGTTTTGCACGTCAAATATGTCACGACCCAAACTGGAGGGCCGCGACGGGCACCCGGACCTTACATGCCGGGTACGACTAACCATACACTCAACGTCTAATCATAACTCAACATGGACTAAGACGAATAAGGACTATACAGAATTTTGACCAGAAAAGTTCAACTTGTATATATACATATCAAGGCCGATAAGGCCATACAGGACAACTATACACATGACACCTATCTACAAGTCTCTAAAGAGTATAACATACCATGACCAGACTGTAACTTCGAAACAAATAGAGTGCTCCAATACCAGCTGAACCAGCAACCTACTAGTGTGAACCGTCACCCTCTTAATCTGAACCTGCGGGCATGAAACGCAGCGTCCCCCAACAAAAGGAACGTCAGTACAACTGATGTACTGAGTATGTCAGGCATAAGAAATAACATATAACATAGCAGAGATACATAATAATCTGAAACCGAAACAGGACAACACCAACAACCAACAGAAACAGCTGACCATAAGTAAATGCCTCTGAGGGCCCTAATACATATGCCTAAATGTTATGCACAAATGCAAATGTGGTATACCGGACCGGAGGCAGCCGAGAATGTTATGTAAAAAGGACCAAGGAGGATCCTATCCTAAAGGAGAAGGAGGAGGAGTAGGAGATAAACAACGACACCTGTGAACTCGGATAGCCTTTAAGCATACCTTTCATCCGCAACTTTCTTCTAAATTGATAGTTAGATAGAAATATCCTTCCTAAAAGCATCCCTTCTCTTATATACGATACCATTCGCCCTACTAACCATGAATTGGAGTAGGGCGGTCCCGAGATGGAACATACGATCTTGTTTTCTTTGATCAACTGCAGCCTCTTCTTTCTCTTTCTTTTTATTTTCTCCATCATTTCTTCTTGGTATCACCGTCTACAGGTCGAGTCATGAGATCTAAAGTGCAAATACTCGACGCCGTGAATCAAGAAATTCGGGGAACTTCCCACTTCGCTTATGCTTATTAGTACGGTCACATCTATCAATCAGTCACAATAGGTCACATGCCCATCTTTCTTTACGCGGTATACATATAAATATTGGCCACACAAGGGCATCTTCCTTCCATAACCGCCTCTGTGGGCATCATGTTATATCATATTGGCCACACAAGGGCATCAATATTGGCCTCTTCGGGCTCTTTCGTGATAGTCTGTACCAGCTACAGGTGGTGTGCGTATATAACGCCTTCCCTTTCCCCATATCCCTTACATATATACAATTTTTACCATAGAGTAGTGTGCATAGCACATGTGGGTTCAAGGTAATATATGAATATAATGCAAATGAAAATGCATGAATGGTAATACCATATTCCAATCTCAACGGATGACATATTATCTTTGTACCTTCGGCTAACATTGGGAACATCAACATCCTTCCCATACACCTCAATAAGGATTTTGAGGACATATTTAGGCATGCTTCTTAATATAGGAGTCAATAACATGATCATTCTTATCTACTAGAGTAATTTATGGAACAACATTATGGTTATGTTTCGTACATAGAACATGCCAAAAGAAAGAAAGAGCCTTGCATACCTTGTTATCGAAGTTATTTAAGTCCCGCGGGTCCTTGTAAGCTCTATAAATGATTATCTACATCATACGGATGATTTAAATCACAATCGGACGAATATACTAGTAATAGATTCATTGAGGCATTTTATCGAACATCTTGCATGCGTAGAATCTATATTTCTTCTATACGAAAACCTATACATGTGGCAACACAATCAGCCTTCCTAATCCTCCTACTTAACTGCTACAATATCTATAATAATTCAGCAATTTCATATCCAGCCTCCACTCCATATCGGCAGCCCCAACAATACCCAACAAACCAACATTTCCGACAATCACTTTAGAAAATAGTGGCAAGAATCATGCTCTATAACTTGTATAAACTTAGGAACAAGAAGATTTACCTCTTTTAGGCGCAGCGACGAGCTCGTCGGACAACCTTTCACCCAACCCGAATTCCGACAAGCAGAAACAGGACCCAAAAATCTACTTGAGCTAGAACTTCCTCAAACTCAAGGTTTTTGCTTGATTTCTGAGTGTTCAAGCTTGTTCAAGGATTCAATTTTGCTGGAGCTAAGGCCCAAAACACCATGAATGTTTCCCCTTTTGGCGAGCAAAAGCTTGCGGAAGATCCCCTAATTCGGCCGAGAATTTTCAGAGAGCTTATCAATTGAGATTTACTCCTGATAGAAGTGTGACAATTATTTCTCCAATGATGAACTTCTACAGAAGCTTAAGAGATAGGTCTTTTAATAATAGAGAAGGGTGAATGTTTTGAGACTTATGAAGCTGCCACTAATATGTTTATAAGGCTAGTCACTCAGCTGTGTTATAACTTAAACGTCCCACTATAAATAGTTCCCGTTCAAAATTAATTTCATAATTAATTAATTATACACACAATTAATCATAATTTTGTAATATGATACTAGTCCATAACCTCGTTGAGGATATACAACTATTATTATTAATCTCCGTTCTCACACTTGTTACGTCCAAAATTATTTTAGGGTTTTATCCTTTTATATACTAAACTTTTTATTAGCATACGTAAATATAACATAAATTTTTCGGAGTCCGGGTCTTACTTACCTACGTCAAACCATCGCCCGAAAGTACGGGCAAATATGCAGGTGATCTTATTTCTGGACTGCCTGGATTTCAATTTTGCAAAGAAGAATTTAGAGTTTTTATCCTCGCAGTTAATCCAGGTTGCTCTGGACTTCTGTCTTAAGATCCTCTCCTGTATGTTGTCCCATTTTTCAATCTACAGCAAGTGTTTTTTTTCTTCCTCTATCAACTGTTGGTTAAAAAAGTCCTCGTTTAGAGCCTCTTGAGTTAGTTTCAGCTGCTCCATCAAACAATGAATTTTGAGCTCAGTGGAGGACAACTCTTTATGCATATCCCTAGTGTGTGTCTCCAGCGTTTTCAGTTTCTGCACCACAGAGAACATAACATATCCCTGTATGGTTTGACTCCATATATATTGCACAGCTTGATGAAATTGCTCCTGTTGGAGCTGTTAGGATTTACCTCCCGAATCCTACATAATCAGAAAAATAGTAAATAAGCGAAGAATAAATAACACATACAAATTTATAGTGGTTCACCCTCAATGCAAGGGCTACGTCCACTTTGCCACTGCAGATTTTACTATAATGGAGTTTTGAGTTTATAATTCACTAATTTCTCTCTTTTTCGACCACACTTCTCAAGAAAAACGGCGCCCTAGTTTTATATATAGTGAAAACTAGGGTGAACATAATACAAGCCTAAAATTCTCAAACTCTGCGTAGGACGAACATAATAAGCGTTACACACTCTACGTAGGGTCTTCATAGTGTTGCCCACTTTTGTTGAGTTGCCCCATTTCAATATCATCTAGGCATTGGTGAAAGTCTTGGATCTCAGCATGATGGACTGGAACCCCATTCAACCTGTCCTCCACATGTAATATGCTATTGAAATCACCCAGAAGAAGCCAGGGACTGTTAATGGTGTTCTTGATTTCTCTATCAGCTACAGTATGAAGCCCACTAACAAAAGTAATATAGCTGCTGAAAGTAGAATTCCTATCCTGCACTTGACAATTTATCTATTGTGCAGTAGTGTAAACTACATTCACATCCGCATCCACATTAACAAGCTTAGTTTAGAAATAAGTTTGCGCACTTGCTATTAGCTATATCTTTTGATATAATGATGGTACATATTTAATTCTAACAAAAAATTAATTTGAAGTATATTAAGATTTTATTGGATCCTAAAAGGAATTGCTTGATTTCTCCTTATGAGGGTTTGATTCTAACATAAAGTCAATTTACAGAAAATTAAGGCTTTGTTAGATCCTGAAAAAATTGCTTGTATTTCTTCTAAGATCTCTTCAAAGGACAATAATTTTCACGTTTTCACCTCGCAACCTTTAATGAAATCCTTATTCTATAAAATGTCAATATGCCCACTTTGCCATCTAAATTTTGTAAAATGACCAGTTTGCCCCTCAT
The DNA here is from genome assembly GCA_034509755.1 of Anisodus tanguticus. NCBI lineage: Eukaryota > Viridiplantae > Streptophyta > Magnoliopsida > Solanales > Solanaceae > Anisodus > Anisodus tanguticus. Next base: position 61,658,773 of record CM067539.1, read on the forward strand.
TATTTTTATGAAGAATCTCAAAAGTTGTTGAATAAAAGGTGACAATAATAAACTTCCCTACAGCTTATTCAAAGATTTTCCTCAATTCCAAACTATGATTTACACGTAGAAGCATTAATTGCCGACAGCTTCATATGTTACGTAATGAAAGATCCAAGGACATGAAAACACTTCCTTCTTGAGCTTTTCTTTTTTGCACGTGCTCATGTATCCCATTTAAGAAAATAACAAAAATGGTCGTATAGCGTATGGGGTCGTTTGGTTGCTGGTTAGAATTATGCAGTGTTTAGTTATTCATGTATTAGTTATTTCATCTTTTACTCGGCATAAAATAATACATAGATTTCCTTTTACACTACTAGAAAACAGGCCTATAGCAGTGATTTTTCGGCAACATTTACGGAACCGTTGCAGCAGATTGTATGTTGCAATGGTTGTGACCGTCGCAATAGCCCCTTGGACCTAACGAAACATTTCTAAAACTAAACTGTTGCACTAGCCTAATAACCGTTGCACAAAGGTACATTTAGTAACGGTTTTGAAGACCGTCGCAATAAATGTCTCTATGGCAACAGTTCCTTAAAAAAATTAGATATTGCGACGGTTCTTTTTCCCCAAATATTTTCCTCCACTAATTTTCGTAGTCCCGCCAAAGCCCTCTTTTTAATGAAAAGTTAAAGTCTAAATAATAAAAAATTGTGAGCTTCAGTACATGGATATCATTTTACCTAAATTCTTTTAGTTTCCTGTTTTGCTTTCTAATACCTCTGCGGCAGAAAATTTCATGGAAAGGTTTTTGCACTAAATATTGAGTTCTCTGCTTTGCAGAATGTTATTAGAGTGACGAAATAGAGAAACTTCATTTTTGAGTCGACAAAATTCTCAAGCTTAAACTAGAGAAATTCCTACTTATGTTTGGAGATAGTTTATTGATTTCATATGTATCTTTTGTTATTAATCTGTATTCCAAAAAACCAGTAAACAATAATAATTGAAAAATGAACAGAATCAGTGTTGGAAAAATAAAAATATTTTTCAGAATATAATCGAGCCCACTTAGTTCAAAGTGTGTCCTTAAGAAAATTATTCCCCTCACAAGATTTCGAGGTTGATGGAATATCCCCTCCCAGGATAGAACGATTATCTTACCGAATAGTAGTACTCCAAATTCCGGTAGCGGCGAACCACTCAACAAAGCAGATATCACACGAAATTTGTTTATGCAGAAGAAGAAGAAGTTTGTGTTGTTCAGAAAATTCGTAAGTAATATTCTGAGGAATCAAACGAATTTATAGCCATGGAAGTACTGTTTCTGAAGGTTTGCAATCTTTCTGAACAGCCACTGAAAATGGTGGGAAATTTAAATAAGGAAAAGAAATCGGGTCGCGGGTCAGACACGCGGATCCGGCCGGGTCGCGGGTCAGGGTCACTAACGGGTAGGATTGGATAAGTTAATTAATTTAATTAAATAATGATTAATTAAATAATTAAAAATTAAAGAAAATTTGGTCCAAAAAGATTATCAATCAATCAGATCATTTGACCGAATCCAAATCCGAAGCCGAAGCCGAGCCGAGCGAGCGACGACGACGGCGCGAGGGGTCCTTGCCCCCTCAACCCTTTTACTGACAAGAAGGAGTAATTCTACTTATAAGTAGAAGAACTTTTCTTTCCACTACCGATGTGGGACAAATGCTTATTTTATAAAGCAAGAGGGGAACTCCCACTTTTCTTTCCACTACCGATGTGGGACAACTCCCACTTTTCTTTCCAATCATTTCCCATTCACTAATATCAATACCCAACAATCCCCCACATGAATGGGGAATGGCTATAATATAAAAGTGCGGACAAGTGTGATATACAAGCGAGAATTGATCGCATCCGGGATAAGTAGGTTTCCCTTTGAACTTTCCGTAGTGAACTTATATCGGATATACTCGATCAATCGGTAGATTTGATATCTTTGAACCGTCGAACTTTGTTGTATACCTAGACAACATAAGTCACACAATCAACCCTCAACCATTTATGGTTCTCACGGTTGTGTTCGTTTCACCATGAACACTTCCTGGTTTCATGAGTGCGTAGAGAATGGGCCTTCACCGTCATTCCCTTTAAAGCGGCTTACACTTAACACTCACATAGGTGATTTCTAAATATGTGGTCCTATAGCCACATTATCCGGTCATACACGCGATTTAGATAATCATTAAAGAACCTTAATGCTTTATTAACTCATTAACAAGCCATAAGGTTTTATCCTTATTTCGAACATTGTCTTCATCCGAGAATGGGTTGAGTTATTTGACAATGTTGAACCGTCAGTCACAACTTTGTTTGATCTCCTTGAACCTAGCTCTTGGGATCTCCAGTCTGCTAGGTAGAGTTACCGCCATGATGACTTGTCATCGGCCTTAACCCCATTCCCATTGATGATCTACTAACTCCCTCTCTAGATAAGCCTTTTGTAAGCGGATCCGCTACGTTATCTCTTGACTTTACATAGTCAATCGTGATAACGCCACTAGAGAGGAGTTGTCTAACGGTATTGTGTCTTCGTCGTATGTGACAAGATTTTCCGTTGTACATTACACTCCCCGCCCTACCTATTGTCCTTGATCGTCACAATGTATACATATAGGAGCCAAAGGTTTGGGCCGAATGGAATATCTTCTAAGAAATTCTGGAGCCATTCAAATTTCTTCACCGGCCTTGTCTAAAGCTATAAATTCGTATTCCATTGTAGAGCGGGCGATGCATGTCCGTTTTGATGATTTCCAAGACACCGACCCACCCCCAATTGTGAAAACATAACCACTCGTGGATTTAACTTCAAATGATCCTGATCCAATTTGCATCACTATATCCTTCGATCACGGCGGGATATTTGTTATAATGCAAAGCATAGTCTTGGGTGTGTTTTAAATACCCCAAGACTCGTTTCATTGCCATCCAATGAGTTTGATTGGGATTACTCGTGAATCGACTCACTTGCGATAGCACATGCTATATCCGGTCGTGTACAATTCATAATATACATCAAACTTCCCAAAACTCGTGCATAGTCCAATTGTGAGTCACTTTCACCTTTATTCTTTTGAAGTGCAAAACTTACATCAATTGGAGTCTTTGCAACATTGAAATTTAAATACTTAAACTTGTCAAGTACTCTTTCAATATAATGAGATCATGATAATGCTAGACCTTGTGGAGTTTTATGAATTTTGATACCTAAGATCAAATCAAAGAACTCCTAAGTCCTTCATATCAAATTTGCTAGCCAAAGATACGCTTCGTAGCATTTATATCGGTAATATCTCTACTCATTATCAACATGTCATCAACATATAAACAAACAATGACTTCATGATTTGGAGTATTTTTAATGTAAACACATTTGTCACACTCATTAATCTTAAATCCATTTGCCAACATTGTTTGGTCAAATTTCGCATGCCATTGTTTGGGTGCTTGCTTAAGTCCTTAAAGTGACTTAACAAGTTTGCACACTTTCCTTTCTTTACCAGGAACCACAAAACCCTCAGGTTGTTCCATGTAAATTTCTTCCTCCAATTCTCCATTTAAGAAAGCTGTCTTGACATCCATTTGATGGATCTCAAGACCATATACGGCCGCCAGTGCCACTAACACCCGAATAGATGTTATTCTTGTTACCGGCGAGTATGTGTCAAAGTAATCAAGGCCTTCTTTTTGTCTATAACCTTTGACCACAAGTCTTGCCTTATATTTGTCAATAGTGCCATCAGCTTTCATTTTCCTTTTAAAAATCCATTTTGATCCTAAAGGTTTATTTCCAGGAGGAAGATCAACCAATTCTCATGTATGGTTGTTCAAAATTGATTCAATCTTACTATTGACTGCCTCTTTCCAAAATGTGAATCAGAAGAAGACATTGCTGCTTTAAATGTTTGAGGCTCATTTTCAAGCAAGAATGTCACAAAATCTGGTCCAAAGGAAGTAGATGTCCTTTGACGTTTGCTACGCCTTGCATCCTATTTACTTGGTGTATTTTCCTTTGATTCTTCCCGCAATCGTTTAGATCTTTCACTTGACGACTCACATTCAGTTTTATACGGATAAATGTTTTCAAAGAATTCAGCATTATCTGATTCAATTACCGTGTTAACATGAATTTCGGGATTGTCCGATTTGTGAACCAAAAACCGACAAGCTTTGCTGTTTGTAGCATAGCCAATAAAAACACAATCCACAGTTTTTGGTCCGATTTTTACCCTTTTGGGCAAAGGAACTTGGACCTTTGCTAAACACCCCCACACTTTGAAATATTTCAAGTTGGGTTTTCTTCCTTTCCATAGTTCATATGGAATAGATTGTGTTTTTCTTGTGGGGCACCCTGTTGAGTATTCGGTTAGTTTAAGGATAGCCTCCCCCACAAGCTTTGCGGTAAACCTAACTTATTAATAAGGCATTCATCATTTCCTTTAATGTTCGGTTTTTCCTTTCCGCAATTCCATTTGATTGTGGTGTGTAAGGGGCGTAGTTTGATGAATAATTCCATATTCTAAACATATCTCTCGCAAAAGGAGATTCGTACTCTCCACCCCTATCACTTCTAATCATTTTTATCTTTTTATTCAATTGATTTTCCACTTCGTTTTTGTATTGCTTAAATGCATCAATTGCTTCATCCTTACTATTAAGCAAATACACATAACAATATCGAGTGCAATCGTCATTAAAAGTTATAAAATACTTTTTCCCACCGCGAGATGGTATTGACTTCATATCACATATATTTGTGTGAATTAAGTCTAAAGGATTTGAATTCCTATCAATAGACTTATATGGATGTTTAACAAACTTAGATTCAACACAGATTTCACATTTAGATTTATTACACTCGAATTTAGGCAATACTTCTAAATTAATCAATTTTCGCAAGGTTTTGTAGTTGACATGTCCTAAACGAACATGCCATAAATCATTTGACTCCAATAAGTAAGACGAAACTGAATTTTTATTAATACTGTCAACAACCATTACATTGAGTTTGAAAAGGCCCTCGGTGAGGTAGCCCTTTCCTATGAACAAATCATTCTTACTTAATACAATTTTTTCACTAACCAACACACACTTAAACCCGTTTTTGACGAGTAGTCCTACTTTGAAACTAAATTCTTCCGAATTGTTGGAACGTGCATAACATTGTTGAGAGTCGGGACCTTGCCTAAGTCATCTTCGAAGTATCTTCCCATATCCTTCAACCTTGGTCATGTTGCAGTATTTTCCATAAACAAGACCTCTTCGGGTCCAGCGGGAGCATAGGTTGCAAATGCTTCTTTTGTAGCGCAAACATGTCGAGTGGCACCAGAATCAAGCCACCACTCCTTTGGGTTTCCAACCAAATTGCACTCCGATAACATTGCACACATATCATCCATATCATCATTCTTTTCCACCATATTGGCTTGTCCTTTTCCCTTGTTCTTTTTTGGGAGACGACAATCTGGGGCTTTGTGGCCAGCTTTCCCACAATTAAAGCAGTTGCCCTTGAACTTTTTCTTGTTGGAATCCTTCTCCTTTCCAGAAGGCCTTTTCATTTTCTTGTTCTTTTTCAGAGCAGCATCTTCAACTATGTTTGCCCCTTCAATTGGTGAAGTCTTACGGTACCTCTTCTCAGCGGTTTTGTTATCTTTCTCGATCTTGAGACGAATCACAAGATCTTCCAACTTCATTTCCTTTCTTTTGTGCTTAAGATAATTCTTGAAATCTTTCCATGAGGGCGGCAACTTCTCAATTATTGCAGCCACTTGGAACGCTTCATTTACTACCATACTTCAGCAATAATGTCATGGAAGATAAGTTGAAGCTCTTGAACTTGGGTTCCAACGGTTTTTCCATCCACCATTTTGTAGTCTAGGAATTTGGCAACCACAAACTTCTTCAAGCAAGCATCTTCAGTTTTGTACTTCTTTTCAAGTGCACTCCATAGTTCTTTGGAAGTCTCTACTGCATTGTAGACGTTGTACAAGTCATCTTCTATGGCACTCAAAATGTAGCCTTTGCACAAAAAATCAACCTGTTTCCAAGCCTCAGTAACCATGAATTGTTGGTTGTCAGGCATGTCGGCGGCAGTCACGGGAGGGTCCTCATTAGTGAACTTTTGCATACCAAGGGTGGTAAGCCAAAAGAATATTCTTTGCTGCCATCCTTTAAAGTTGGCACCGGTGAACTTCGCAGGTTTCTCAGCCGGTGGCACAGCACAACGGTACGGGTTGTAGGAGTAACCGGCGGTGCGGTATTCACGAGAGGTAGTTCCGGTCTCAATTGCCATTATTCGTTTGTCACTTTGTCAAATCGACAAACCGTTTTAGTTAATAAAACCGAATAGCAATTCAATCACGGACTTAAACGATGAAGATTTTATTTCTTCAAATCGCAAAGATAATTATGAAACTTTAGTATTCCAACGAAGTTTTTATATCTTCGAGTCAGAATACTAATATTCATATGGAGTAGAAAACTACACAAGTTTTAATCTCCAAACCAGAATACAACAACGATGAAGTTTTTTTTTTATGTTCTTCAAAACATTGTACAAGTATGAACTTTAATATTCCAACGAAGTTTTTATGTCTTCAAGTCAGAATATGAAATTTCATACGGAGTAGAAAACCACACAGGTTTTAATCTCCAAAACAAAATACAGATTAATCAAAAATATAATTTCCTTAAGATTGTTATTAATCTGTATTCCAAAAAATCAGTAAACAATAATAATTGAAAAATGAACAGAATCAGTGTTGGAAAAATAAAAATATTTTTCAGAATATAATCGAGCCCACTTAGTTCAAAGTGTGTCCTTAAGGAAATTATTCCCCTCACAGTACTCGAGGTTGATGGAATATCCCCTCCCAGGATAGAACGATTATTTTACCAGAATAGTAGTACTCCAAATTCCGGTAGCGGCGAACCACTCAACAGCAGTATATCACAGAATTTGTTTATGCAGAAGAAGAAGAAGTTTGTGTTGTTAATTTTCTGAGGAATCAAACGAATTTATAGCCATAGAAGTACTGTTTCTGAAGGTTTGCAACCTTTCTGAACAACCACTGAAAATGGTGGGAAATTTAAATAAGGAAAAGAAATCGGGTCGCGGGTCGACACGCGGATCCAAGCCGGGTCGCGGGTCAGGGTCACTAACGGGTAGGATTGGATAAGTTAATTAATTTAATTAAATAATGATTAATTAAATAATTAAAAATTAAAGAAAATTTGGTCCAAAAAGATTATCAATCAATCAGATCATTTGACCAAATCCAAATCCAAATCCGAATCCGAAGCCGAAGCCGAAGCCGAGCCGAGAGAGCGACGACGACGGCGCGAGGGGTCCTTGCCCCCTCAACCCTTTTACTGACAAGAAGGAATAATTCTACTTATAAGTAGAAGAACTTTTCTTTCCACTACCGATGTGGGACAAATGCTTATTTTATAAAGCAAGAGGGGAACTCTCACTTTTCTTTCCACTACCGATGTGGGACAACTCCCACTTTTCTTTCCAATCATTTCCCATTCACCAATATCAATACCCAACATCTTTTGCTATGGCTAACTAGTTTGATCAAGTGTATATAGTTAGTTTTTTCAGACTTATGTATGTTGCTTGATTCGAAGCTCTTAATGTTCTAAAATTAGTGTTGGAAGAACTTGATTCATATTGTATTTAGCTTCCCCTCATGATTATAATGATTTGAGTAGGAAAACATGAAATGGTGATCATTCTTTTCAAGGTCTTTTTTAAATCTCTTTTCCTACTCTCAAACAAGGAAGTCTCTTTTTCGACATAAAGTTAGAAGCACAGAAAGGTCTGAGGAATAGGTAAGTACTTGTATTACAAATATATGTACTAGCATCCTGAAATTGAAATTGAATTGGTGAATCAATTGCAATGGTTTGCCTATCACTCTTGTATGATTGTTGAGTGCTTACATGGACTATAATTGTGTGTTGGAAATTTAACTATGTGGGATTGAGTTTTTCCCGTCTTTAGTGACTTAAACTCGTGGGTCCCGCATGTCGGAAACATCGTTTCTTCGCACATGTCTAATCTACTAAATAAGTAGATGATATTAGTGTCAAGTATCGTCAAATTTCGTTAAGAAATGAAAGAGATATTGGTACACAAAGTAAGGTGTTTTGAGACATGAATAAATGGATTATTTTGGCCAAATAACAAATCTCCCACATATGTAGAAGATGGAAGGATTGAGCACTATATAAACTCTAGTTTTGAGTAAGGGTTTGGGACCCCAAGGGGTGACCCATGTGTTAAGAAGAAGGAGGACCGAGGTGAGCTTGGGTTCGGGGCTAAGCCCCACACGTGCGCCGCCGCCCGTCCGACTCGGGCTGTGGGTTGTCTTCTGAAATTTTCTTTTTGGTCTCCGAAATGTTTCTTATTTACATTTTGGTCCTGAAAGTTTCGGAGATAACCAAACGTTGCAACTAATCTGACTTCAACAGTCAGAAACACCCTCATTTTCCCTATAAATTAAACCCTTATGTTCAGTTCTTAGAGATAGAGAAAAAGAGAATACAGAAACATACAGATCCTCTCCTCTTGAGACATGAATTGATGGATTATTTTGGCCAAATAACAAATCTCCCACATAGGTAAAAGATGGAAGGATTGAGCACTATATAAACTCTAGTTTTTCGTAAGGGTTTGGGACCCCAAGGGGTAACTCATGTGTTAAGAAGAGGGAGGACCTAGGTGAGCTTGGGTTCGAGGATAAGCCCCACACGTGCACCGCCGCCCGTCCGACTCGGGTTGTGGGTTGTCTTTCGAAATTTTCTTTTTGGTCCCTGAAATATTTCTTATTTATATTTTGGTCTTGAAAGTTTCGGAGATAACCAAACGTTGCAACTAATCTGACTTCAACAGTCAGAAACATAAACCCTTATGTTCAGTTCTTAGAGACAGAGAAAAACAGAATACAAAAACACACAAATCCTCTCCTCTTGAGACATGAATAGATGGATTCTTTTGGCCAAATAACAAATCTCCCACATAGGTAGAAGATGGAAGGATTGAACACTATATAAACTCTAGTTTTAAGTAAGGGTTTGGGACCCCAATGGGTAACCCATGTATTAATAAGAGGGAGGACCTAGGTGAGCTTGGGTTGGGGGCTAAGCCCCACACGCGCGCCGCCGCCCGTCCGGCTCAGGTTGTGGGCTGTGAGTTGTCTTCTAGAGTTTTCTTTTTGGTCCCTAAAATATTTCTTATTTACATTTTGGTCCCTAAAATATTTTTTATTTACATTTTGGTCCTGAAAGTTTCGGAGATAACCAAACATTGCAACTAATCTGACTTTAACAGTCAGAAACGCCCTTCTCTTTCCTATAAATTAAACCTTTCTATTCAGTTCTTAGAGACAGAGAAAAAGAGAATAAAGAAACATACAGATCCTCTCATCTTCAGCAATCTATTCTATATTCATTTTCTTTGCTAGAATCAACATTACTTGCTTTGTATTGTTGATTGTTGTTGTTTTATCTTGGGAGACTATTGTCCATTACCGTAAAAGCATATATGTATATGGGGCAATTTTGTCTTAAAGACAGAGAGCCATCTTTTAACTCATCTTTTGTTATGTTTAAACTTTCTGACACTATTATACCTACAGTTTTAAGACAAAATTTTCTAAGTGTTCGAAAGATGTTTGTTTTAAACCTTGCTTCTGATTCTGGTTCTGCTGCTGCCACTCAAGGGAATGCTGATGTCCCTGCTCCTGCTAGTTTCCAAGGAGAACGCCCCGAAAAGTTTCTGGGTACCAATTTCAAGAGATGGCAACAAAAGATGTTATTCTATATCACTGCATTGAGCCTGTCACGCTTTCTGACGGAAGATCTTCCTTCTGGTGGGGATTCAGTGGACAATCAGTCTAACACAACAACTGAAGTGGGCTAAGAAATCCAGGTCACAAATGCCCTAAAGTTAATACTGGATGCCCGAAATCATAGTGATTTCATGTGCAAAAACTGTATTCTTAACGGTCTGTCGGATACACTCTATACTGTGTATTGCACCGTGAAGACAACAAAGGAGTTGTAGGAGAAACTCGAGAAAAAGTACAACGCACAGGATGCGGGTATTAAAAAGTTCATTGTTGGAAAGTTTCTGAAATTTCAAATGGTGGATGGTAAATTAGTGATGTCCCAAATCCAGGAGTTTCAAATGATTCTTCATCATCTGGATTTGGAAGGAATGAAGCCAAAGGAGCAATTTCTGGTTGCGTCTTTGATTGAGAAATTACCTCCCTCGTGGAACGAGTTTATGAGTTATCTCAAACTAAAGACAAAGAAAATGGGGCTTGAAGATCTTATTGTCAAATTGCAAATACAAGAGGACAATAAAAATGCTATATCTAAGGGAAAGCAGCCAATGGAGGCAAAGGCAAATCTGGTTGACTTGAAGGGAAACACTAACAAAAAGTGCAAGTACCAGGGAGACAACAAAAGTCAAACGATGGAGAAGTTCAAAGGAAACTGTCATCACTGTGGAAAGCCTGGCCATATGATCAAAGAGTGCCGCAAACTGAAGCTAGAGCAGAAGGAAAAGACCAAGAATAAATGCAAAGCCAAGGTTAATATTGTACAAGACGAAGGTGGTCCTTCGAACCTTTACGACATGATTGTGGATTTCTTGGCTGTAGTGTTGGAGGCAAATTTGGTGGAGAATCCAAGGAAATGGTGGATAGACACGGGTGCAACCCATCACATCTGCTCTGACAAGAGTGCATTCTCTTCTTACGCCCAATCACGGGCAAAAAGTTGCTCATGGGCAACGACGCTACCTCTAAAGTGCAAGGGATTGGAAAGATTGTCCTCAAAATGACTTCACGCAAAGAGCTTACTCTGAAGGAAGTGATGCACGTCCCTGACATCCACAAGAACTTGGTTTCTGGGTCAATGTTGGTCAAGGCTGGCTTTAGACTAGTTTTTGAGTCCAACAAATTTGTAATAACTAAGAATGCTATATGTGTATGAAGGGGCTTCGCGTGTAACGACCTCTTCAAAATGAATACTATGTTTGTAGTCCATTCATCTAATGAAATAAAGTCTTCTACTTACTTGCTTGAATCCTCTAATTTATGGCATCATAGATTAGGACACGTTAACTATAAATTCATTCAAAAGTTAGTAAAGTTGGAATTGTTGCCTTCCTTCGACATAAACCCTCAACATAAATGTGAGGTGTGCGTGGAGGCAAAATTAACTAAATCGTCTTTATATCCAGCCGAAAGAAACATCGCTCCTCTAGAACTTATTCACACCGACATATGTGATTTAAAGTTTGTGCAAACTAGAGGGGGGAACAAGTATTTTGTGACTTTCATTGATGATAGTACAAGATATTGTTATGCTTACTTGTTGAAAAGAAAAGATGGAGCGTTTGAAGCATTTAAACATTACAAAGCAGAAGTTGAAAATCAACTAAACCTACGGATTAAGGCAATTCGTAGTGATAGAAGGGGAAAATACGTAGCTCCGTTTGAAGAATATTGTGCTCAATTCGGCATTGTTCATCAAACGACTGCTCCTTACTCACCTCAGTCTAATGGTATTGCCGAGTGCAAAAATCGTACGTTAAAGGAAATGATGAATGTTTTACTTATCAATTCCAGTTTAGCCCAAAACATGTTGGGCGAAGCAATTCTTACCGCTAATACAATTCTTAATAGAATTCCGCATAAGCGTAAGGATAAAACTCCATATGAATCATGGAAAGGAAAGAAACCCACTTATAAATATTTGAAAGTGTAGGGCTGTTTGGCAAAGGTCGAAGTACCTAAACCAAAATAAGTCAAAATTAGACCTAAGATTGTATATTGCATATTCATCGAATATGCAAATAACAGTAGTACTTATTGTTTCTTAGTGTATAAGTCGGAGATACCTGATATCCCCGACGGTACAATCATGGAATCAAGGAATGCTGAATTCTTTGAACAAACCTTCCCTCGAAAGGAAAAAGAAATAATTTCACAAAAACGAAGTTATGAACAAAATGCTCAAAATCAACAAGACCCGAAATTTTTTGATTATCCAGAACTAGACGTTCCATATCTACAGGATTCAGAAGCTACTGATTATCCTGAACTTAATGTTTCTGATCTACAGAACTTAGGGGTTCCAGAGGTTGAACCAAGATGGAGCAAAAGGGCAAAAAAGGACAAAATATTTGGTCTAGATTTTCTAACATATATGGTTGAAAATGAACCAAGAACAATTAAGGAAGCATTGTCAACTCCAGAAGCACCGTTTTGTAAAGAAGCTATAGAAAGCAAAATAGATTCCATCATGCAGAACCATACTTAGGGAAATAGTTGACCTTCCTCCGGGAAGCAAACCTTTGGGTTGCAAGTGGATACTCAAAAGAAAGTACAAAGCAGATGGAACTTTTGACAAGTATAAGGCCATATTAGTAGTCAAAGGCTACAGACAAAATAAAGGCCTCGATTACTTCGACACATACTCACATGTGTCTAGATTAACGTCCATAAGGGTATTCATAGCCATAGCAGCTTTGCGTGACCTTGAGATACATCAAATGGATGTTAAGACAGCCTTCCTAAACGGAGAGTTGGAAGAGAAAATATACATGGAACAACCCGAGGGGTATGTGATTCCAGGACAAGAAAAGAAAGTATGTCGATTTGTTAAGTCACTGTACGGACTCAAACACGCCCCGAAACAATGGCATGAAAAGTTTGACAATACTTTATTATCAAAAGGTTTCTCCATAAATGAATGTGATAAAAGTATCTATATAAAAGGGAACTCTGACTCATTTGTCATGATATACCTTTACGTAGATGACATGCTCATCACCGAAAGTAGTCTAAACTTGATCATGGAAACCAAAAATATGTTGAAACAATGTTTCGATATGAAGGATATGGGTATTGCAGATGTAATCTTAGGAATTAAGATTTCTAAGACATCTGACGGACTTTACATTGAAGATGTTTTGAGGAAATTTTATGTATTTGACAGTTCCCCTATGAAGTCACCAATGGATATTAATCATAGGATTGATAAGAATTGTGGTGCATTCGTATCCCAAGAGCGATATGCGCAGGTCATTGGTAGTTTGATGTACATTACAAACTGCACCCGACCCGACATCGCTTATCCAGTCAATAAGTTGGCTAGGTTTACTCGTAATCCTGGAAATGGTCACTGGAAGGTGTTAAATCGGATACTACGATATCTGAAATATTCGTTGACTTACAGATTACATTATTCAAGATATCTAGCCGTATTGGAAGGATACGGTGATGCAAACTGGATATCGGACATAAATAACACCAAATCCACCAGTGGATATATTTTCACAATTGGTGGTGGGGCTGTGTCTTGGAATTCCTCTAAGTAAACATGCATCGCCCGATCCACGATGGAATCAGAGTATATTGCTTTGGATAAAGCAGAAGAAGAAGCAGAATGGTTGCACGATATCCCTTGTTGGGATAAACTCGTACATTCGGTGATGATTCACTGTGACAATCAATCGGCTTTAGGAAGGGCACAAAACAGTATGTACAACGACAAGTCTAGACATATTGATCGAAGACATAAGAATGCTAGGCAGTTGATCACCACGAGCGTCATTTCCATTAATTACATCAAATCAAAGGATAATATAGCGGATCCATTAACTAAAGGCCTTCCCAAAGATCAAATATTCTGCATGTCTAGGGGAATGGATTTAAAACCCAAACAATAAGAATCTTTATGGTGGTAACCCAAACTTACTAACTGGAGATCCCAAGAATTTGGTTCAATGGGACAACTAAACTGTAGAGGTTCAGTTTTAGCGTTTCACTTGAAGTAAGAGCACTTCGAATTATTATTCTTTAAAGAAATATAATTCCAAAGTTATTCCCGCGATAGACATTAAGTGCTACCTGCAAAAATGGTAAATGATAAGTTTCTAAAACTTTTAATGATTCTTAAACACATGCGAGTGGGGTATAGCAGGATACCTTACAAGAGATCACCTATTTAAGTGCGAAGAAAGGCCGCTTCAATTGTACGCACTTAAGAATCCAAGAGTTGTCTATGACCACAACGGACAAAACTATAAGAAGAAATTAATAAAGGGAGTTATTGTGTTGATATCATTGTCTTGGTTTACACTAAACACTGACGGTTCAAGACATCACGTTCACCGTGCAGTAAGTAAATCCGATGGTAATCGACTAAGGAAGGTTCAAAGCTGAAAGCTACCTTTCCTGATACAATATCTTTCCGCTGAAAGATTGCTGAACTTTGGCACCCTGTGTGCACCAATTATCTTTCAATAGGGGATTGTTGGAAATTTAACTATTTGGGATTGAGTTTTTCCCATCTTTAGTGACTTAAACATGTGGGGCCCGCATGTCAGAAACATTGTTTCTTCGCACATGCCTAATCTACTAAATAAGTAGATGATATTAGTGTCAAGTATCGTCAAATTTCGTTAAGAAATGAAAGAGATATTGGTACACAAAGTAAGGTGTTTTGAGACATGAATAGATGGATTATTTTGGCCAAATAACAAATCTCCCACATAGGTAGAAGATGGAAGGATTTAGTACTATATAAACTCTAGTTTTGAGTAAGGGTTTGGGACCCCAAAGGGTAACCCATGTGTTAAGATGAGGGAGGACCTAGGTGAGCTTAGGTTCGGGGCTAAGCCCCACACGCGCGCCGTCGCCCCATGTCTTCCGGTCCGGCTCGGGCCACGGGCCACGGGCTGTCTTCTGAAATTTTCTTTTTGTTCCCTTAAATATTTCTTATTTACATTTTGGTCCTGAAAGTTTTGGAGATAACCAAACGTTGCAACTAATCTGACTTCAATAGTCAGAAACGCCCTCCTCTTTCCTATAAATTAAACCCTTCTGTTCAGTTGTTAGAGACAGAAAAAAAGAGAATACAGAAACACACAGATCCTCTCATCTTCGGCAGTCTATTCTATATTCATTTTCTTCGCTAGAATCAACCTTACTTGTTTTGTATTGTTGATTGTTGTTGTTTTATCTTGAAAGTTGCAAATAACATAGTAAAATTGTAATTAAAAAAATTACATATTTGAAAATACCTTTTCTAGTTTCTTTATAATTTCTTGTGGTTCTTCGGTTGGAATTGGTATTTGTTGGTCAAATTGCTCGACGTCGCTTCCACCTCCGTCGGATAAGATGTCGTTGTAGTTTTCATCTTATTCTTCTTTGATCTTCAGTTGACCGCACCTTCTCCACTCCGCTCTTATCCAATCTCTGAATAATACTGCAATTTCCAAGTTGTCTCCCGCTAATGAGTGTTTGTGCTCTCCTATTTGAAATCTGTCGGCAGAAAAAGCGCTTTCAGACGTTGTTGATGACGCTTGAATGTTCAACACATCTCGGGCCATCTTTGACAGTATCAGAAATGTCTTCTCATTCTCCCTCCAATATTTCAGCAAGTCTTCACGTCCTTCTTCATTGAGAACTGCTTGGTACGGTACAACACCCTGCAAAAAAAACATCAAACTCGCTAACTTGGTTAGTAGTGTTACCACTATACATTTTATGTCTAAGGCTTTCAATACTAGCTGCAGAAACAACATGTCTTTTTTGAGGTTGTGTTGAAGAAGAAGGAGATGGTATGGAAGCCGGTTGGTTGTTATTACTTTCTTGTTGGTAATGTCTATATACTTTTTTGCATTCATCTTGTATGCTAGACAACACTTCTTCAAAGTTTGTTCAATAGGTGGTGGGTCATCTGGCTTTTTTGGAGTTAGAGGTGGAAGTAGGCGTTCCAGTTAGAGGTGCACTAGTGAGTGTGTCATCTAGATTAGTAGGTGTGTCATCTAGATTATCTTCTAAATTAAAGTCTTGTTGAATTGCAGAAAATATCTCCTCGTCTAAATCTAATGGTATTTCAGGAAAAAATCATTTTCAAGCAAATCATCATGTCTAGGAATAAGATGACTAGAAAAAGTATCCCTGCCCTTGTTACCCCTACTAGAAGAAACCTTACCCTTAAACATACCTCTAAATTTTTCCATTTTAATTATATGCTAATAAATAATTAAAGATAATGAAACTAAGTGCGCTAATTAAAATAAAAAAACAATAATAATTTAATGAAGGAACAAATGTACCAAACGCGGACGTAACGTCGACGTGTAATAGAGAGGTTGAAAATTGACACTTCACTCGATGGATGATCCTCAAGCTAGTTGCCAGCTTCACTCCCAAATGAATAAATAAAATTGAATATTTAGTAGACAATGTAGACTTGTAGAGAGATAGATTGAGAGATTGTAGGAAGATTTGTGAGAAAGATGAAGATAAAATGGGGTATTTATAATTGGAAAATTGGGTTAAAGTGTAAATATAATAACTTAAGGGTTAAAAATAAATATTAAGGGGATAGGGGGGTTGGGGGAGGGGGAGGCCAAAAATGGCTGTTGCACAACAAGAACAATTGTTCCAACTGGAACACTTACATCATTGGCAAACCAAAGAAAGTTGTCACTGACCAGAAGAACAACTGCTCCAGCTAGTTCTATACGATCAACTGAGAAACGTCAACTTCTGTCAAATGTAATAGAAGAACATCAGCTACTAGCGACACATCATTCATAGATAGAAGGCCAGATACAAATTAAGTCAACCACCCTTGCTTCAAAATCAGCAGAGGAACAAGTGGAATTGAATTCTACTACTCTTGCAGGAAATGAAGAATGCGATGAACAAGGCAAGAACATTTAGATTTTATTTTAAATTATTGACATCATATTTCAATTATAAAATCGAATAACAATACTAATTTGTAGGTTATCTTTGGTTTGCGTATTATTGTAGGCTCTTCCACTAAAAAAAGAAAAAGAGGTAAAACAAAGATGCGTAAGTGTACTTGGCCGAATTCTGAATGATACCATGTTAAGGTTGTCCATCATCATTATAGCTCTTACTTGCCTTGGCAGAGAAACTGTTGTAGTGAAGATTGATCTCTGCTTATATGTTACTTCCATATTTGCCAATTCATCTGCTTCTCTATAACAGTGATTAATTATAAAGTTGCCCTGTCTAATGATATTCTCTTTTATTTGTAGGAAATGTCCAAAATCAATACTGAGAATTCACATAATGTTGGCAAAAAAAAGCTTTGATATAGTCCACAATATCTATCTAATTTCTATTTTGTTGAGTTATTTATATGTTCTGATTGGCTTTTTATAAATGTACTTGAATTCTTTTTAAAAAAAAATTTGTATTATAGGCTGAGATGGAGAATATTGAAATGCAACAAAGTGAAGATGGTAAAGAGTCAATTAATGCATTTGTATCCATTATGGGACCTGAACATTCGGGACGTTTGAGATTGTATGGACGAGGAGTTACAAAAACTAGTTTGAAAGCGTAAGTAGGAAATTCTGGAACCTCTTCAAATGCAACAAATGATGGTTGGTACTCTATTGTACTTTATAAAGCAATACGGGAAGTAAGTAACTATTACAAATGTTCGAAAGGATAGATAAATGGTCAATCTTCAAAACTGCCGCAAGCTTGTTGTGTCTTGAATCTTGATAACCTTGCAAGGCCAATGTTGAGAACTGCCGCAAGCTTGTTGTGTCTTGAATCTTGATATCCTGAAATCAAGAAACAACTAAATCTGGATGGTTACAACGTTGTGTGTTGAGTCGAGGAATTGCCCTCTGTCCTTAAGACAAGATTGCCCCGTATATATGCTTTTACGTTAGCGGGCAATAGTCTCCTAAGATAAAACAACACTTTAATCTCAACGCTACAAAGCCAATAGGTTGAGCCTGGCGAAGAAAACAAATATGACTCGACTTGCTGAAGATATGGAATAGGAAGGAAGAGTTTGTCTTTATTCTTCTCTTTTGTCTCTGTGTATATAGTGTGTCTCTGTAGTGTATATCTTGTGTATATGCGAGTGTTTGCTCACTGTTTTTCAACACAGTTTTGGTCACTGTTTTGTGGTATGTTTGGGCTATTTTCGTGACTATTTTTTACTGCCTTTCGTGCTGTTTTTCCAGTCTGTTAAGCAGTGTTTTTCCGTCACTGAATTGAGTCAAAGAAGGCTCAATATATAGCAAGGAGAAGGGGATGTACAACTACCTAAAACATGGCTGTTAATGGCCATTAGAAGGGCATTAAAACAGCCAAGTAAAGGCAGTAAATGGCCATCAAGGAGGCTGAATTATGGACAAGAAGGAGGGTGATAATGGAGGATTTAATACTTGGCTGATTAATGCCTCAAAAAACAGTCCCAACGGTAGGCAGAAAGTTCCGTCACCTTCCCAGAAACTCTGGGGACCAAACTGTAAATATTGAAACTTCAGGGACCAAATTGTACATATGAAAGAATTTAGGTCCAAACTGTACATATGAAACTTCAGGGATCAAACTGTACATTTGGCAGAGTTCTCTGGTCCAAAAAGATAATATCAGAAAGTCCCCATGGCCCGTGGCCCGAAACCCGTAACCCGAAAGGTCTTCCTTCCTTTAAACACATGGGATACCCCTTGGAGTCCCAAACCCTTTACCAATTTGAGACATATATAAAGAGCAATTCTTCCTATTCTCACCGATGTGGTAGATTTTTCTCACACCACATTTCCATGCCTCAAACACCTTTCTTCGTGGACCAATATCTCTTTCATTTCTCAACGAAATTAGACGATTCTTGGCCCTACAGTCATTTACTCACTTCGTAGATCATGCATGTGCGAAGAGACAAGGTCTCCAACATGCAGAACACTAGTGTTTAATTCATCAAAGATGGGTGGACGCATCTCCCCGCCAAAGGCTAATTTCCAACAATGATCTCATGCAAAAGATGGAAGAGAGGATGATGAGATTGGAAGAAAAATTTGAGGAACAAAAGGAACAATTTGAGGAGCAAAAGACCACGATGAGACAAGAAATTGTAGAAGATTTCATGACAAAACTTCAACATTGCTTGAAGCTTCCTCAACACGAGCAGCAGCTAATTTGTCGAACCTGTATGGTTTTAAGTCAATGCTATACTAATCGAATTTGTTGGTTTAAATGCTCTATTTTTAGTTCAAATAAAAGTTGATGCTCAACAAGTGTGACATGATATCTAATAGCAGAAATTAAGTTTGCTTTGTTAGAATTTCTTTTCTATTTTCCAGTAGGATTTAAATTATAATTATTTCAGAGGTTACTAATGACTTTCTGGTCTAGCAACTGAAATGAAACTGATTTGAAAAGATGTTTAATTGGAAGTATGGATCAAGAAATATAAGTAGCTATTTGGATGGTAAAATAATTAATAAATGACAGTTTATCTCTTGATTATACTTACTCAAAACCTAACAGTACATAATGTCAGAACCATTTGATATTACTAAAATTTCAAAGTATGCTGCATTTGGTCTACAGCAAAAAATCACTTCAACTTGTTTCTTTGGATCTTTTACATTGGAACCTTTTCTAGAACACAAATGAATAGATCTTTTTTTTTTATATTAGAAGAATAAGTTGTAACATATATTCTTTCTTTATAAGTTAGAGGGAACCTATGAATGTTAAAGTGATTCTGCAATTTAAAGACTGATATTTCAGTCTTGAAAAGAAAAAAACGAGGTGGGTTTAGTACTTTAGCATAATAATACTTAAACTGGAAGGTATTTTACCACTATTTTTGTTGAATTAATAAGGAGATGAATTACAAACCATATCTGAAAAACAACTTACTAACACTTCTAATGCATTATGAGATTACAATTCAATGCTTTAAAATGTTTCCGACTAGCCCTGCTTGAAGATTAAGTCAGTTTGTTTTGAGTTTGCTTCTAAAACCTCTGCCCTGCCCCACTTATTATTTGTTGAAAATGTACTTCGACCCGCCCTGCCCTGTCCCGCCCCGTTAATCCTCTACCCTACCCAATTGCCATCCCAAATTGAGTTACCTTTCGTGGGGTCATATCTTGACTAACTGGATGGTTATCAACCTCTTGGCTACCTGCATTGAAGTATAAAAGTTAAATTCAATGTATAAAAGTTAAATTCATATTATTATTTTGCGAGTTCACATTATGTGTAGAATTATAAGAGTCACGAGTGAGGTAGGATGTAGCATCCGTATCCATATATCAGGTGTCGTCGGGCTGCTGAAGATTCATAGTGTTGTAGGCCTGACTCAGTACGGTAGGGGGTCATAAGACCGTATGCCTGTTGTGCTGTTGGGCCATAGCGAAGTCGGCTGGTGCGATTGACCCGTGTGTTGTGGGCCTTTTGGAGGGCCCAGTATGCTCGATGTTGGATGTGGACCCGTGTGTTGGGCCGGGGTGGTTGGGTAAGGGCACCATAGGGTCGCCATATATCCATTGTTTGACGATTGCGTCCAGCCGCTTTCACGTCGGGTTGTCGACGTCGGGTGGACGAGGTGTGGTGGCATCAATGTGATCAAGGACGTTGTATGCACAAGCATGTATTTGAAATAGTTCAACCCACGATGAGTATTATCCATCCTCTTGATCAAGAACCAAAGGAATAAAATTATTGATATTTGTTACGGCAAAGACTGAATGAAAGGTGTTAGGAGATGAGGAGGGAGGAGGATGTGTGACGTCGTGGGTGGAGGAGGAATATTCAGGAGAAGTCATGAATATTGGTTGTTCGGCGTTGCAAAAAGAAGGGGGGGTAGCCACCGGTTTTAGGGTAGGAGTAGGATTAGGGTTTGGCTTCTGATACCACGCAGAATTGTGAAATTCTCCTTGTCTGGAATCTTCTCATTAATGCAATATATATAGGTGTTTATAATTACAATCCTAATTGTATGAGAATATCTACTTTACATAATTACATCAAAATAATAATTACATAATATATGGAGAATCAGTGATAGATAATACATTTATATTCTCCATATATTCTGTAATTATTATGTAAAATTGTGAAATCTTCCTTGTCTGAAGTCTTCTCATTAATGCAATATATATAGGTGTTTACAATTACAATCATAATTGTACGAGAATATCTACTTTACATAATTATATCAAAATAATAATTATAGAATATATGGAGAATATAAACGTATTCTCTATCAATATGTTTATTTCAAATAAGAAACTTGAAAGATGATATTCGAAATTATATTTAAAAAATACATATATCTGGACTCTTTAGTTTGAATTCCTTTGTTCATTTTTCAACAGAGTACTACTATTTTATGAGATTCCAAAGCCTAGGATCATATGTACTTCATCTATTTTTTTGTGAATCAACGTATGAATTGTTTTTTCTTGAGCCAAGAGTCTCTCGGAAATAGTCGTTCTACCTATCAAGGTAGATATAAGGTCTGCGTACACTCCACCCTCTCCAGACCCCGACGTTGTGGGACTTCACTGGGTATGTTGTTGTTGTTGTTAATCATATGAATTGCTCATCTCAATTTTTGGGTCTTTGATAACTTAATAGTTTTTTTCTTTTCTTTTTTGATTTTTTTTTTCTATCCTCTAATTAGTGTCTCTTTTGAAATAAGAAATGAATAAGGTGGAGATGAAAGCAGCGAAGACCTTACTTAAAGAGTATTGGTTCATCTACATCTTCAAAAATTCTAGGTTATTATTAAATTTGGACTTTTTGCAAACTTAATTATATGTAAGCTAATTCTTGAATTGTCAACCGATTACTTGGACATTTTGGATTAAGATTTTATTGATGAATAATTTTCTTCCGTTGTTTATATGAATTTCAGCGTATTATATTTTATTTCATTGAAATAGCACATAATAGGCGTTACAATAGCTTTTAATTAAGAACGGCTGCAATAGCCCATAATCCTCTTAATAAAATTGAAATAGTCGTTGCAATAGCTCACAATAACTGTTGCAATAGTAAAGTAATAACCGTTGCGATAGCTAAGTCGCAAAAGTTAGTAATAATTGTTGCAATAAATAACCCAAAGTGTATCTCAAAAGTGTAGCCATAGGTTGAAGGATAATCGTTGCAATAGATAAGGCTAGAGCAACGGTTTTCTAACCGTTGCAATATGCCTACTGCAACAGTATACCAAGCAACGGACCCCAAACCGTTGCCATAGGTCTATTGCAACGGTTGTCGTTACTATGGGTACGGTTTTGATGGTGTTGCAATAGGCCTATTTTCTAGTAGTGTTAACTTATAGATGTATTAGTTATGCTGGATTGTAAACTGGTAACCAAACACCATCCTTGATGTGGCAAATTTTATACATAGAAACTACAATATTACTACCAAACACGGTCCTAGTTATGCTAATTTTAATACATGAATAACTTACTTCTTAACCAGTAACCAAACAACCCCTATAGGTTTAAAATAGTGCTTTAAATATATTTCTAGAAGTTCTATTTTTTAAAGTTTGTAAAGAGCATTATTAATCTCAGTCAAATATTTAACAAATTTTGTCCATTATACTTGATGGAAACTGTGGAAAAAAATTAGAGCGACAGTTTGGAGCTGCAATTTTTTGCTATTTTTGGTCTATAGTCCAAAGTCTGGTGCAATTTTTTAAAGTGCAACTTATGCTATTTTTTTTTATATCTAGTGCATGTTCTTTGTGTCCCGATTTCTAGGAATTGATGAGACTTTCTAGTGTTTTTAGTTAAATATTTTCTTTCACAATTTCCCCCAAATCTAATAGATAAATTAAATTCGTTAAAACATTTGACGAAAGTTGTTCACTTTTTACAAATTTAAAAGACCAAAAATATCTATGAGCATATTTACGGGGACTACTTTGAAACCTACTCCTTCAACATTTTTGTCATTTAATGTTGATGGTCTATCTGAAACAAATCTCTCTACCTCTTAATATAAGGATAAGGTCTGGGTACATTTTGTTGGATTTTGCATCTGTGACTGCAACAGTTTTCTAGAATAATTTGTTGTTTAGTTGTAGGAGAAGTCTAATAGTTGATATAGTAGGATACTCAATTTTTAGATTTTAGTAAGAATTTAATATTTTGACAGTAGGAGGAGTCTACTTTAATTATGTGTCTATATAAAGGCTTATGATTAACAAATTTATATTAGACATTTTTTTCATTTATATTTGTTTGCATCCGTCTCCAAAAAAAATCATAACAGTGGTATCAGCGCCTTCATTGATCTTAATGGGTCTATGCATCAATTGAAGAAGAAATACTTTCAACCATGTTTCAACCATATCTATTTTCAACCCATTTTAATCCGTGCTTATTTTTAACGCTCAGGGCTATTTTCAATCAATACCAATTTTTAATCCATACTACCGTTAAACGTTATTTTCAATCATGACAAGCAATAGCCTCTCTTTGAATGTCTCACAAACTTTCACTGGTGAAAACTATCATAGTATTTGCTCAGTGAAGATGAAGTTAGAAAATAATTTTACAATGTGTAAGCATAATTCTCTTCCATTTGAAAATAAAATTTACACAATTACTTTCAATCGACGGAATAGAAAAATTATCGCTGAAAAATACTTGAAGCATGTGATGAAAAAATGCAAGAAAATTGAGTTCAAGAAGAAGAAGAAAGAAAGAAGAATCATGTTAATGATGTGTGCAAGTTCAAAATTCTTTTAAAAAAAATTCAGAAGCACAAATTGCAAGAATAGAAATTAAGGATGAACAACTTTTCTAGATTGCAGCAACGGAAACAATGAGAAGTGTTGGATTTTGCATCTGTTACTGCAACAGTTTTCTAGAATAATTAATTTTTTAGTTGTAGGAGAAGTCTAATAGTTGATTTAGTAGGATACTCAGGTTTTTAATTTTAGTAAGAGTCTAATATTTTAGCAGTAGGAGAAGTCTACTTTAATTATGTGTCTATATAAAGGTCCATGATTAATAAATTTTATATGAGACCGTTTTTATTCATATTTGTTTGCATCCGTCTCCAAAAAAAATTATAACACATTTTACCCTCTCCATACCTCATTTATAAAATTACATTGGGTGTTGTTTGTTGTTGTTGTCTCTGTAAATAATTATTTCAGTTACGCTGCCTATCAACCTATCCTAACTCTTATTTTTATAACTCTTATTTCTTAAAACCGATAATAGATCAAACTCGCTCAAAGTTATTATAAGGAGTATTAATTATGAAATAAAAATTGTTGCCACTTCTTAATATAATTCGTATAATATATAAAGTTTCATTTACCCTTCATTGAGACCCTCCCACTACGTACCAACCCAATATCCACTATGACTATTGTCTATGTACAAAGGAAATTAATAAAATTAAACCATTTTATTAAATTCTCTCTATGTACTGTACTTAATAATTAGTTCCCGATGCCTATTTTTAAAACATAATAATCCACGAATAAATACAAAAGTGAAAAGCGCTAAGCATAGATTAATTAATACATATCTACACGAAAATATTAGGTATGGGTGGTAATGCATAAAATAAGCACTACTTGTATATTATAGAATATTACGATGATTAATTGATTATAATTATAGAAAAAAGCCAAAAATATCACAAATCCTTATCTAGTATATGTTAAAATAGTGTAATCATTGAATTTTTAGAAAGATTAAAGTTGCAATATCATTATTATTGTGTTTTAAACGAAAGGATTTTCATAAGATTTAGTCTGACAAAATCAAAATTTGGAGGTCACGTGACTATTTTTTAAATCCTGTTTGCACTTTATTTAATTTAGATATATATCGTTATCCGATGTGCTGTAGTCCTTAATTAAATTTAATTAAACTAATCATTCATTTGAAAGAATATTGAATTTCCTTGAGCTGACAACTTTCAATTTAAATATGAGAACTTCCAAAGTGTAGATTAAAAACAACTGTTTCGTACTAAGTATGTTTGTATTTTTTGGGTAATTGAGTTTCTGATACTATTATAATAATTTGTGCACATGCATCCACTACGTAGAGGAATTGTCTTTTTTCGACCTTTTATAATTCTTTTTTTTTAAATAGATATATTTCAGCAATAGATTATTAAATATATCAGTGGTTAGAAAAGTGTGATGGAAACTATTAGCAAGTGTATCATGTTTATATTAACCATATTTAGTGTTATGTAATTATTGTAGGATTAGGATCCCTTGTTGTATAAAGATTATACATTGTACACCTATATATATTTTGTATTAACGAGAAAGGTTCCACAAGGGAGATTAATAGAATTTTACATTATATCAGAAATCAAAACCTAAGCCCTACTTTATTTCCTCAGTCGTAGCAGCCCTCGGGTTCTGCGAATTTTCTTTCTTTTCCTCCCTTTTCCCTCTGTTCCCGAGACCTGTGCAGAAGTCTTTCTGCGTGTCCCTACTCTGCTACAATTGCATAGCCTCACTGTTTCTGCACACTGTCAACAGTGACATCTCTCTGCAATTCAATTACCCGATTGCATATGTTTTCTTTTTTATTCTTCTCTTTCTCAACAAGTGAAAACTTTGCCAAGTTTCTTGCCCAAGAAAAGTGAAAACTTTTGTAGAAAACAGTAAAGTGTCAGCCTTATTCTTCTCTTTCTCAGTTCTATGTTCCCTCTCCCTTTGTCCTTTACCCGAGAATAAAATAAATGGCTTTCTTGACTCCTCCCATCAGTCTGAGAGCACAACCGACATACCACATTAATCAGGCCCAATTTTCGGGAGCCAATCCGTCAATTCCTAGCCATCCTCAATCCAGTTTGGGCCAGGCTTTCGGCACTTTCACTCTTCGGTAGCTCGATAATGAGTGGTATATGGATACATGCGTCACGTCTCACCTCACCAATAATTCTGATAATCTTCCTCTACTGCGAAATTTAAATACTCCACAATCTATTATGGTAGGAAATGATCATCGTATTCCAATCCAAGGGTTTGACCACACTCTAACCCCACCACCGCATCCCCACTTCTCCCTAAATAACGTTCTCTATGCCCCACACATTATCAAGAACCTAATTTCCGTTAGAAAAATTGCTATAGATAATTCCGTCTCAATTAACTTTGACCCATTTGGGTTTTCTGTAATGGACCTACGTATCGGGAAACTCCTTACATTATGCAATAGTGAAGGAGACCTTTATCCTTTCCTATCCACGTCCGTTGTCAGTGTCACCTCTTCCACATCTCTAACTGCCCAAGTCACTCCTCCCACAGCCTTAGCAACAATCTCTCCGTCTACTTGGCACAATAGACTTGGACATCCCGGAGCCCCTATTTTTAATTTTCTTCGGAACAATAATTTAATTTGTTGTTCTAGTGGAAAACATGCCCAACAATGTTTGTCTGGCCCTCTAGACAAACACGTTCGCCTTCCTTTTCAATCTTCTTTAAGTGTTACATTTTCTCTGTTTGATATTATTCATGCAGATATATGGACATCTCCTGTTATTAGTTCATTGGATCATAAATTTTATCTTGTGTTGTTAGATGACTTTTCGCACTTTATATGAATTTACCCTCTAAAGTTCAAGCCTGAAGTCTATACCAAGTTTCTTGAGTTTCATAACTTTATCAAAACACAATTTGAAAAATCCACAAAATCATTCCAATGTGATAACGGTCGTGAGTTTAATAATTCTGCGTTTCATATTTTTTGCACCAATAATGGCATGGTCTTCCGTTTCTCCTGTCCCCACACTTCACCCCAAAATGAAAAAGCCGAACGAATCATCTGTACTATCAACAACATGGTTCGTACCTTTCTTTTCCATGCCTCTCTCCCCATCATTCTGGATCTATGCAGTCAAAATGGTAGAATATATACTTAATATTTTACCTACCAGTACTCTTCACAACAAAACCTCCACTGAAATTCTCTACCGTCGGATCCCCTCATATGACCACCTTAGAATTTTCGACTGCCTGTGCTACCCGAACCTTGCCTCCACTTCCCCACATAAATTAGCACATCGTACCACCCCGTGTGTCTTTGTAGGCATTCCTTCTAATCATAGGGGCTATCTATGTTATGACTTGTCCACTTATAAAATTCACGTTTCTCGCCACGTCATGTTTAATGAGACCACATTCCTGTTATCGAACATTCAAAAAATTTGAAAATCGGACCATAACTTCTTGACGAGTCCGACATCTCCCCTGTCATCCTCAAGGAACTGTGCCAAACAAACACAACCAAATCAAATCTGCCACATCACCGTCGATTGCCACCACCGCCGACAATCGGCCCCCCATCTTTGTACCTTCACCCACTGCCACCACCACAGGGTCACCTTCAGCATCTCTTTCGTATTTTTGGTCTCTGTCTTCATCACCGCCAATTGCCACCACTACCGGCAATCGGCCAACCATATATGTACCTTCACTGATACTTCTCCCCGTCGTTGTAGCGTCTCCACGTAAACACCCTCATGCCACATCCACTCCAACCACCGGCAACCTACCTCGCAGCCCCGGCTTATCACCGACCAACCCAAAATTCGGTCCCTTCCCACCTCTGACACAATACCCCATACTCTCATCCTCAGCTAGCCTCGATTCACTGACACCGACAACAGAACCTCTCATAGCCACTACACCTGTCATCGACCCACCCGAATCGTCGACAACACCATCAACCGCAGATACTAATCACCAGTCAGCCACCTACCCAAATCCCTATTTCGCACACCCTCACTACATCAAACCAGTCTACAAACCAAAATAATTCACCTGACCCGACAACCCGCAACCATACGCAGACAACACCCTTACACCATATGGAAGCCCATGCCCAACACGGGATTTTCAAACCCAAAGTCCAATTTAACATGTCTACCCAAACCATTTCCTCATATCAAATAAACCCAAAATTAGCTAAACTAGACCTGAATTGGAATGCGGCCATGTGTGAGGAGTTTAATGCGTTAACGAAACATCATACTTGGGATTTGGTTCCTCGATCGGAGGAGGTGAATGTGATCCGATGCATGTGGCTTTTTCATCACAAGTACAGAGACAGTGGTGACCTAGAAAGATATAAGGCAAGGCTTGTGGAAAAGGGTACTAATCGGCAGGCGGGCATTGATTGTGGTGAGACATTCAGTCCGGTTGTTAAGCCGATCACTATTCATACAGCCTGAGCATCGCTATGGGTAAGCATTGGTCGATTCATCAGCTTGATGTAAAAAATTCCTTTCTACATGTGGATTTAAAAGAAACTATCTACATGCACCAGCCGTCTGGTTTTGTCTATCCAGCCGCCCCTCAATATGTATGTCGTCTCCATAAGTCACTTTATGGTCTGAAACAGACCCCTCGAGCGTGGTATGATCGCTTTGCACAGTACATTATGCAAATTGGGTTTGCATGCATCAAGTGTGATAATTCTCTATTTACTTTTCATAGAGGCAGTAACACTGCTTATTTATTGTTATATGTGGATGATATTATTCTTACTGCTTCTTCCAATGTGTTGAAAAATGAGATAATTACACTGCTGAAAACGAATTTGCTATGATTGACTTAGGGAAGTTGAGCTATTTTTTGGGGATTTCAGTGACTAGATCTGCAGTTACTATGTTTCTTTGTCAACATAAGTATGCAGAGGAGATTGTGTACAGGGCTAAAATGACAAATTGCAAGATCATGTCTACTCCAGTTGACTCTAAATCAAAGCTCAGTGCTTTGGATGGTAATCCAGTATCAAATCATACTCTATATAGAAGTCTTGCTGGAGCACTACAGTACCTTACTTTCACCAAATCTGATATTGCTTATGTTGTTCAGCAGGTATGCTTATTCATGCATGTCCCCAGGGAGCCTCATTTTACTATCTTCAAATGTATCATTCGATATGTTAAGGGCATACTTGATTATGGTCTGCATCTCTACCCCTCTGCACCGACCAGGTTGTTATCATATACGAATGCTGATTGGGCAGGCTATCCGGACACGCGACGATCCATCTCAGGCTATTGTGTGTTCTTAGGGGATAACCTCATTTCTTGGTCAGCTAAGAGACAAGCCATATTATCCCGTTCGAGTGCAGAAGCAGAATATAGAGGTGTTACTAATGTTGTTGCTGAGATCTACTGGCTCTGAAACCTTCTTTTGGAGCTTCAGTGTCGATTCCATAAGGCGTTTTTGGTCTATTGTGATAACATATCCGCTATATATCTATCTTATAATCCGGTTCAGCATCAGCGAACCAAGCACGTTGAGATGGACATCCACTTTGTTCGTGAGAAGGTTGCTCTCGGTCATGTCAAGGTATTGCGTGTGTCTTCTTCATATCAGTATGCAGATATATTCACAAAGGGCCTTTCTAGACAACTCTTCCTCAGATCCAGTCTTAGCGTCCGGTCTCCTCCCACTCCGACTGAGGGGGTGGGGTGTATTAGCAAGTGTACCATGTTTATATTTACCATATTTAGTGTTATGTAATTATGGTAGAATTAGGATCCCTTGTTGTATAAAGATTCCACATTGTACACCTATATATATTTTGTATTAATGAGAAAGGTTCCCCAAGGGAGATTAATACAATTCTACAAAACAAAACTTTATATAAATTTAACAAACTTATTTAAAAGAAATATCATCAGTCCCCAATGGGTGTCTTTGTTCGTTTTTCAAAATCTAACTTAGCCAACTGTATATATAACATTGAATAATAATTAAATTTAATCTTTTGAGGAAAAATATTAGATATTATATATTTTACCGAGACTAACAAGATCCAAGTTTTTTTAATTTAAGATATATTGACCTTTCGAATTGAAATAAGATAGAATCGACAAGGTGCTCTACACAAGTACAAACCATTTATACTTGTGACTTCTTTCTTCTAATTATTTAATTTAGGCTATTGAACTAAATCCTTTCGTAATAGTGGTCGTAGTATTCGTAGTATTACTCTTGTAGTTTCTTGTCCTTGTATTTCTGCTGCTATATGTTGTTTCTTGTACTTCGATCATCCTATTCATTTGTTTTTTTTCAGACAGCTTTATCCTGTTTTTTATAGTATTTTTTGTCATGACTTTTTATAATGTTTTGAATTGTGTGTGCCGAGGATCTACCAGAAACAACCTCTCTACCTCTAAAGGTATGGATAAGGTTTGTGTACACTCTACCCTCCCCATACCCCATTGAAATTTCAATGTGTATGTTATTATTGTTGTTGTAGGCTATTGAACTAATGTATTTTTTTAAAAAAAAAGTTGAAAATGGATGAGATTAGTCTTTTTTCCAATTCTCTTGGTCAAAGATACGCTCAAGGGTCCTTTTTGGTAGAGAGCGCTAACCTTCCTTCCACCGCCATAGTAAGCTTTTTACAGCGTGAATATGGATTAGTTTGATTAGTGATCAGTTTCAGACAATGGATGATTAAACCACAAAAAAAAGAGACACTCATAATGTATAAATTTTAATTAGGTTAATGAAAAGAAAAACTGCAATTAGGCTTACTCTTGATAATTTTTATTGGGATAATTACGACCCGAAACACTTCCGCCTACTAGTTTACAAAATATGTACAACATGTATAATTTGTGTATACTTATACTAAAATACACATTATATTACATATACTATACATATAATATACAACTGATGTTGTGCATCTTTCAGCCATGTAGGTAAACTAGTTGGACGAAATGTATATATCCGTAACTTTCCCATAAATACTTTTGTTGTTTAAATAGAACTCTTTCTATTTAACAGGCCCAGATACCCTACTGGGCTAGAAACGGAAATCTTAAAATTGGACTGAAGGTCTCCAGTAATGAAATGGACATATTCGGTTGATTAACAGCCCTATTTCAAATGAATGGGCCCAATACTCCTCAAGTCCATTAGAGGATATGGGTCATTTCTCTTTATCTAATGGCCCGAGTTGAGTATTGGATTAACCATGGGTCAGTTTATCTTGCACTTCCACTAGGGAAAGCTTAGGAAATTACACTCAATGACCTTGAAAATAGGTGAAACATTTGACCCTCGCTTGTCCCAATAGGAAAACCTTCTAGATCGAAAGTCAAAATTTGTTGAACTTGAAGTTTTTCCCGCGAGGCAAGCAAATCAAAAGTTTAAAATCAACCACCTCCAAGACCATTCTTGTAAATCACCCAAATGAGCAAAGAGTAACAGAAGTCTAAAAGAATTTGTCATTTACGTAGAGAACAAAAAAGACGAAAACACGAAGATGTTTCTCTTAGATGTCACTTCCTCTTTTTATTTCTCACCATGTATTCGGTATTCATTTTTGTCATAGACATTCAATGTCAAAAATTAAAACTTGTTGAACTTGAAGTTTCGTCCATGAGGTAAGCGGGTCAAAAGTTCAAAACCAACCACCTAAGACCATTCTTGTAAATATTCTAAATGAGCAAAGAGTAACAAAAATATAAAAGAGTTTATGTCATTTACGTAGAGAACAGAAAAATATGAAAACATGAAGACGTTTCTCTTAGATGTCACTTTCTCTTTTTTATTTTCCATCCCCTATTCGGTATTCATTTTTGGAGTCCGATTGATTCAGATTCACATAGGAAAGTTTCACTTTGGGGGTAAAGCATTTTCTGTCAAAGACGATTTCATATTCAGGTCTCAAACCCGAGACCTCTAATTAAGTATAGAGAGATATTTACCAATCCACCATGTGATCACTTTCCTATCAAATCCAATGGAATATTTTCCATGATTTTAAAACTTTTCCTCTCTACTTCTTTACTTTCTTTCCTTTTCCTCATTTCCAAATAAGAGTTACACTCCAAATTTTGATAAGCAAGACCCGCTATTGTTGATAAAGAGATGTCGTTTATCTACAAATGAAAAGTTATGTTTTCATAAAGAAGGTATCAAAGGCTTTCCACAACTCAAGATAATTATCTTTTTCACTTTTTCAGTTTGGAAAGAAAAGAAAAGTGATGTTTTTATTAAGATTAAGACATTTAAATTTAAATACTTTCTAATTAAGCTATTTAATTTTTCGTCATCTGAATTTTAAAATAGTAAATTTACTACAAATATTATATTAACAATATATTACGTATAAAAAATACTAATCTAATAATATAAAATTCTT
The DNA here is from genome assembly GCA_034509755.1 of Anisodus tanguticus. Taxonomy (NCBI): domain Eukaryota; kingdom Viridiplantae; phylum Streptophyta; class Magnoliopsida; order Solanales; family Solanaceae; genus Anisodus; species Anisodus tanguticus. Next base: position 61,690,805 of record CM067539.1, read on the forward strand.
TTACATTGAGCCAATATCAATAATTGTGTGGTCCTGAAAAATCTCCCCCCTTCTAAGTTTGAGATTGTAGAGAACAATTTGAGGATATGAATGATTGCTATAAAGGTGAGAAGTATGGTAAACGAAAATATGCCTTAGCTGCCATCCACTATATATATATAGTGATCATTTCATTTCCTTTCTTTTCTTAATTTATATGCAGATGTAAATAAATATCTGTAATGATGACAAAAACATCAGAACAAAAAATAAAAAATCAGTGATGATAGTCAGTATTCTCCTTTTTTACAATCCATTGAATTTTTTATCCTGCATTTTATTTGTGTTAGGGCATAATAGGGAAGCAGTGATGATTTGAAAGAAAAAGAAGAGAAATATTTTTTTGTTTATTAATTCAATAGTGTGACCAAATATTTTTTTTATTTCTTCCCCGGTATCCGGTACTCTCATTGGGGCCTAGGACCTCGATTAGCGGTCAGGAATTTCGTTAAGGATATTTAGTATAATTAATCTTTTATATGCTTAGTATACACGAGCCAACTCCTCATTTGCGACACACAATAGGTCGTATGTGCGACGCCCCTAGTCCCATCTGACTACAAGTCAGTCTTCTCTTATCCCGGATTTCTTGGCATGACCTCGTTCTTAAGGCGAAGCCTGCCTCAGAGGGTTAGCTTCAGTTGTGCCACCCATTTGATGTCATGGTCTCAGCCTTGACTCGCTATCATATATACTCCTATGACGCCTTTCATATGCTGGATCTTGTCCATGCACACACCGGGGTTGGCGACATACATGTTAGTTCTCGCCTCGCCCATTCGATTCTCAAGCTTGAGACATGCCTTATGTAAGACACACATGACAAATCCGGATTCACAACAAGTAATTAAAGGGGGAAGCGCTCCCTAGCTACCAAAAAGATTTTCATATTCGAGGCTTGAATCCGAAATCTCTTATTAAGGGTCGAAAGATCTTATTCATCTGATCACGACTTTTATGGTGGAAAATAAAAAAGCTAAATACCTAGATTTATAATAACTTGTTAGTTTCCAAAATTGTGGAGGCGAACCTTTGATAGGGTATCGTGAATTTGCCCTCTTGCATTCCTATTCAAATAAATGAAAATGACATATAGAAAGAATCAGAAATAGAATCATGAAAGTATGTGGATGCACAAATTCTCTAGTGGAGGAAAAAGGTTTTGGTCAAAATAAATGTAAAAAATAATAAAATTAAATTAGTTGTAAAGCCCTTTCCCTCGTGTTTTATTTTTTTAAGAAAATCTCTTCTATAAGGGATTCAGTGTGAAGTGTATTTTTTTATTCGATATTAAAAGAAGGATAAACCATTTTTTCCTTCATTTTATGTTGAAACAATCAATGGTGTTTGTATTTGTACGTGACTCGAACCTCTGATCTATCAATGATACAAAGAAAAAACTGCATGAAATAGAGTTTTAGAAAAGAAGTTTATTTAATAGGTTTTCTTAATGTATTTATCTTTTACATATTGTGGCTCATTATTAATGGACATTTCTATGTGACTAAGAAAGTACTTTGGAATTTCCATAAGTTTCATGATACGTCTCTTCTTACATGACTCATGAGTAGATATTTGGATTTTGAATGATTGAGCTTTTTCTTTAGGTGAGCAACCAATGTACTTTAGTTAACTAGAAAGCTATTTTTCTCAAATTGTTCATAAATAATTAATTCTTTATTTTTTCCTAAGGAAATTATTGGCTCGCATTAAATCATCTAAAGAACATGCAGTAATCGAAAATATTAGTTAGGAGATTTACAGGTTTCTCCTTGCGGAAGCGAATCTACAGCAACCGCGTTTGAGTAACCGATCGTAGGAAATCCTCACGAAGTAAATGAATTTCTTGTGCCCTGATGTGATATGGGATCCAAAAGAACACACAGCAACCAACAATAGATAGAAAAATAGGGAGAAGAGATAGAAATCAAGAAAGATAAAAGCTAGAAAGGATTTAATCAATTAAATGAAAGCAATTATTCAATTAAATGATTACACTCCAAGGGAGAAATGAAATTGAACTCATACAAGGGAACTTACCCCAAATAATCAATAGGATTCAACTTGGAGAGATAAGAGGGTTTCCCAATATTCACAAAGGAGCTTAAAAACTAAATGTTCATCCAAAAATTAGCTAACCCTAATATAAAAGACTTAAAGACTATTTATACTAGACTTACAAAAATAACCAATTTACAAGAATGGTCAAATTATAAACATAGTCATTTGAGAATATTGGTGGCCTTGAAGTCTTCCTTCCATGTTTTCTTTAAGTCCTCCAAACTCATTACGGTTGGGGAAATGGTCCAAAGGCCTTGATGACCTCCTCAGTTGCCACCACTTTCCTCGTAAATTCATTTGAGTATGTTGTGGATTTTAATAGCTCTTTTAATATCTCTTCTATGAAACTTTAAGCTCTTTGAAGGTGATTGAAAGTCTCTATATCCAAGTAGTCCATACCCTCACTTTTGACATTGACATTGATATTTCGATTTGCATCATGTCCACAGCCTAAAAATCCCCTAAAAGATATAGAGTGTTCTTTTGGATAGCTAACCCTAATCGTCATTTTATTTCCCACATGAAACATTAGGAAAACTTCTATTTTTTATATAACCATACTACGTATTTATGTGTTATATATAAGTAGAGTTTGCGGGGTGGATATAAGCTAATGGATACAAGTGAATTAACATCCCTTATGAATGGAGCTGATTCTATATATATTCTAGTATTTTTTAAGAAAATTTTTATATAAATTTTTGGTTTCGCCACCATCTCTAAAAATGTCAAACTATTCCCAAGTGGAAGTTTCCTCTTATCCAGAATCCTAGTAAGTCCAACAATAACTTAACTGTCAGCAACTATATATATATATATATATATATATATGGAGATTTAGCATCTTTCAATTTCATTTCATATTAAATCCTAGCTGGCTTATGCCAACTCATCAATTCCCTTTGGGGAAAATTATTTTATTAATTTAAAGATTATCTTGTCACTTGATATTTGTCGGGAATATATAAGTTGATGAAGGGTCCCAGAAAATGACAAAAGGATTTTATTTTGTGAAAACCATGAAGAAATAATTAGGTGAAATGAAAGGCAATGAACCCCCACCATAACAAAAACATTTGTTCTTTGCACTTTTCGGTGGAGGTCTTTTTTTTTTTTTTTGCTTAATCTTTTTAATTTGAAGTTGAAATGCATTTGTGAATTGATACGAATATTGAATATTGAATATTGAATATTTACAATGACTTCATGAGCTCGTTAAATTAGTTTATAATTTTTATATTTGGGTCAGCTTCATTGGTTGTGTCTATTTTTTCACTTTGCTGTCCTTATTTTTTCCCTTCTAGCATGTTTTGGTAATACGTTGTTTTGCCGAGAGTCTATTGGAAACAACCTCTCTACTCCTCAAAAGATAGAGGTAAGGTTTGCGTGCATCCTACTCTCTCCAGAATCCACTGATAACTGGATATGTTGTTGTTCTATTTGGGTCAACTTCCTACACTTCGATTAATCTTATGAAGTATATGTATCACCTTCCACTAACACATGTACCAAGTCAATCTGTCCACCTATGGTGAAAATTGAAATAGATGAAAGAAATTACCTAGCTAGTGTTTTTGTCTCCGTTGAAATTTGAGTCAAGACCTTGTAATTCTTAATCAACTTCATTGAGCACTAGATCACACCCTTTGATAGCTTATAAGTGTTTTTAAAAAAACTCTATCTATGCATTTGATAAACACAAAAAACATTTATAAGCTAAACTCCTCCAAAAGTCTTAAGTTGGACATTCTCAATTGATAATATTAAAGCTTATAAGCATTTTATGTTTGATCAAGTCTTTTACGAGTTTGTCTCTTGTATTCTCTCCGAGATACTCTTTCTAAAATATAACATTTAATTATTTTTATATTTTATTTTTATCATTCGTTCTTTTTTAATACATAAAAGTAGTTCTATTTAAATACATAATTATTTATTTGTAAAATATGTTTACCACAAATATGTGATTTTCAACCGTTGAAAGGATTAAAGGAATAGGGAAAAAATGTGCATGGGTCAAAATATTTGAAGTGACAACTAACAACTGAGTTGTTTTTTAGTATGAATAATCATTTCTTTGAGATTTTGTTGTCGGCTCTAGAAAATCTTTATAACGGTAGAATATACACCGAAAGGCGCCGTATTTTAATAAATTTTGAAACTAAGTATTAATTTACTCTAATTAAAGTATAACAAAATTTTAACCAACAGTTAAGGGGCTATTTGGTTCGTGGATTAAGTTATCTGGACTGATTTATTTCACCTGGTAGTGGGATAAAATAACACCAAGTCTAATGAAAAAATTATATCTTCACCCAAACAAAGTATAAATTTAATTTCAAACTTAATTCTGGACATCCCACCTCATCCCATCAAGGTTGGTGTTATTTTATGTCACCTTTCAGATGAAATAAAATAGTCTTAGAATTATAATCGCGAGATAACTTAATCTACAAATCAAACGAGCCGTTAGAAATCTAGTCATCGCTTCTTGTGTGACCTATATGAAGCCAGACATTCTCTATTTCTCTCCCTCACTGTTAACTACATTCAATTTGCAAAACCACAGAAAAATATAGCGTTTCATTGAATAACTAAGATATGTATATATGTTTCTGATGCAAATCGAGTTACTAATGTAAATGTCAAAAGTGAGGGTGTGAACTACCTTGAATATGGAGATTTTCAATCATCTCAAAAGAGCTTAAAATTTCATAGAAGAGTTATTAAAAGAGTTTTAAAAATTCACAACATACTCAAACAGATTTATGTAGGAATTGGTGGCAACCGAGGAGGTCATCAAGGTCTTTGGACCATTTTTCCAACCGTCGTGAGATTGGAGGACTTAAAGAAAAAATGGAAGGAAGACTTCAATCAAGTGGTTATTTTTATAATTTGATCATTCTTGTAAATTGGTATTTTTGTAAGACTAACATAAATAATCTTTAAATCTTTCATATTAGGGTTAGCTAGTTTTTGGATGAACATTTGGTTTTAGGCTCCTTTGTGAGTATTAGGGATAACCCTCTGATCTCTCCAAGTTGAACCATCTTGATTATTTGGTGTAAGTTCCTATGAGTTCAATTTCATTTCTCCCTTGAATTGTAATCATTTAATTGAATAATTACTTTCATTTAATTGATTAAATCCTTTCTAACTTCTATCTTTCTTGATTTCTATCTCTTCTCCCTATTTTCTATCTATTATTGGTTGTTGTGTTCTTTTGGATCCCATATCACATTAGGGCACAAGAAATTCAACTGCTTTGTGAGAATTTCGTACGATCGATTACTCAAACGTGGTTGATGTAGATTCGCTTCCGCAAAGAGAAACCTGTAAATCTCCTAACAAATATTTTTGATTGCTATCCAGAGCAACCAACCCAATGTTTGCCTTCTTTGATTCACTTTGTAGTCCTGCATCAACAAATAAACAAATTCCATCTTGGGGCACTCTTAGTTGATGTCCAGCATTCTCTTGGACATTAATATTTGAGAAATCAACAAGTAATATTTCAAAAAATTCATTATACTCAGATAAAGTATTTGTTACTATGTCTGGAGGATCAGTTAGTTCATTATTGAAACATCAAGCATTTTTAGACTTCTATATATGCCACATTATCATGACTGCCAGATTCAGAACACTAGCAGAATTAGAGCAATTTTTTGCAATATTAATCTTATCATTTCACCACAAAGAGAAATCAGTAATATTGGTGATACTTTTTCAGTTAATAAGGCTCATTTTCAATATTATTTGAGAATTATGACATTTAAAAAACATGTGTTCCATAGTCTCATCTTCTAAATCACATCTTTTACAAACACTACTCACATGACTTATTTTTTTCCTAATTAAATCATTTACCGGTAAGGTATTAAGCAAACATCTTTGAAGAAAATGTTTATGCTTATTTTTAATTTTCATAGCCTATAGAAAATCTCAAAAAGCTTTAGAAAAAGCATGATTACTAGATTGAACAATATTACCACTAGTATTCCCTTGCTTGCTTAAATTTTTTGCTAGGTGATACCCTGATCTAACCTCATAAGTGTCTGATTTTGTAAAGTGTCAAATTAATTTATCCCTATGCCCTATAATAGATAAAGGAATAGCTAAAATAACATTAACATCATTTACACAAAAAAGTCTATTCAAATCGTGCATCTTCTAAGTCTGGAATTCTATATTTATTAGATCAAGAATTTTTAAATGCAAATTTTCCGGTTCCATAATTCTATGAAGTCTAAACCCAATGGCATTAGGAATCCATGGATCTTTCCAAACATAAACTTCCTCGCCAGTAGCAACTCTCCATCTTAGCCTCTTTTCTAACAATTTCCGACCCTAAATTATATTTTTCCAAATTCAAGACACTGATGAAGTTGTTGTAGCATTCATGAAAGAAATATATAAAAAAATACTTGTTTTTTAGAATTCTGAAAAGAAATAAATTCGGATTAAACAATATTCTCCAAGCCATCTTTGCCAACATAGCCTGGTTAAAAGCCTTAATCTCTAAAGCCTAAACCCCCTCGCGCTTTGAATTCACATAATTTATCTCATCTCTCAAAATAAATCTTTTTTTAACACCCTGACTCCACAAAAAAATTGAAAGCATGGACGTTATTTCCTTACATAAGCCCTCGAGAAATTGAAAACAAGATAGAGCATAAGTAGGTACAATAGTTAACACTGCCTTTAACATAACTTCTTTTCCATCTGTCTTTGAAAATACTCATTTCCATCCTTTAATTCTTGCTCGCACCATGTACTTAATAAAATCTAACATCTTCTTTTTAGATCTTCCTATCACTACATTTCCTTAGCGTTGTCCTAATATAAAAAAATCTCTTCCTTTTCCGCCTATAAGATATTGTTACTAAAATAAATAGTAAATTTCTGTACATTAATCATAATTTAATCAACCTTATAATGACTTGGGCAAATCTACACCATTTCACAAAGGTCTGGGGCATCTTTAAACTTTTCCCCTTTATCATATGACGAAATACGATTATTCTAGAAAAGTGAAATAAAATGATCATTATATTTGGGATTATACCCTAGCATTGGGATATCCCAATACATCAAAGGCTTTCTACTTCTAGGGATTCTTTTTAGTTTAATCAGTTGAGTTTTAGTTTATAAAACGAATAAAAGCATATAGTAAAACATTTTCTGACATTGGGCATACAAACTCTCACGTGTGCAGTATCAAAAAAGAGAAATTAACATAAGCATTAGCATCATTTACAATGCATTTGGGATCTCAACATATATGGATCCTCTTGTTCCCTAAAGGCTAAATTAAAGCTGCGAGTTCTTGAACAATTACAAAAAGAAGAAAACAAAAAAGGAGCCAACAACATTTCACCAACAAAACTTATAAATTTATCTTCTTTCTAATTTTCCCTTTAAATTCACAATATATAAAATAGAAATTAATGAGATAAATTATATATTTAAACAATAAAATTTATCATTAATCTTATTTAATGACAAAATTATTATAAATTTCTATTAGCTACAAGCAATTTAGTGACGGATTAGAGATAAAATTTATAGCTAATTTCAATTTTTTTTATAGTGTCCGTCTTTCTTTCATACTAATAAATTATGGCCGTTACGAGTTTTTATTATGTTTTAAGATCAAGTTCTAAATTTGGAAAACAACCGCAAGAATTTTTTCCAAAAAAACTAAAAAGTTGAACTTGCAAATAAATCTTTCAAATCCAAGTTCAAAAACTACAAACTCCTCAATTCCATTTTGGTTGACAATTTTTTTATCGGTCTATTCTTAAACTTTTATAATCACATGAAAGGAGGAGTGCTCATTTTTAGTTATAAGTTCGTTAGAATTCAGTAATCTTGATATAAACTTTATATTTATGTTAAAATTTTCATTTAATATGCATAAATTATATGTCGAGAACCAAGTAAACCAAAAAATTATGGTCAAAAATCCATAAATTAAAAATTGTAGCTCCGCCTACATAAATGTTATGACATATTTAAGACAAGTAGGATATGAGGAGGGTAGAATGTACGCAACCTTAACCTACTTTTCTATCATGTTTTGATTACACTTCTTTTGAGTTGAAGGTCTATCAGAAACAGTCTTAAGATCAACAACATATTCAGTGTAGTCCCACAAGTAGAATATGAGGAGGGTAGAATGTACGCAACCTTAACCTACTTTTGTAAAGGCAAATAGATTATTTCTGATAGACCTTCAATTCAAAAGAAGTGTAATCAAAACATGATAGAAAAGAAAAATAACAACAGCAAAACAACAAGATAAACATATTTCAAGAAATTTATAATTATACAAATATTATGACATATTTAAAATAATAATTTATAAAACTCTTTTGTTTTCGCATAAATTTTGTCTTGAGTCAAACAAATTAAAATCGATTTCTTTAGTTATAAAAGTTGCATCTCTTAAAAAAAATGTTTAATATAAGGTTAGAGTTAGTTAATGTGACTCGTAAATCTTGTCTTGTTAAAGGCTAAACTTTCGCATTTAGCAAAGGTGATGAGATCCTCCCTCAACGGACGTTATGATGATTAGTTGATGTCCAGCTTAATCAAAGCTTAATTACACCTTTTTAACAGAATTGACCCCAAAATTGACGCCGTTAACTTCGGCCCTTAAAAAGGCCCCATGATTTTCGCTCCTCGGCACAGATTGTCAGTCAAATTGAGTGTGGGGCCCACGTTACAACGGCTAGTGGTGCTGACATGGACATGCATAAAGCAACGTCAAATCTGAAGACCGATAAAATTGCATGCCACGTGGTATTAGCCCCATTGGCTAATTGCTTTACTGCTACTCCGGATCTCAAATTATTTATCATTTTTTAGTCTACACGACTCTTAAAAAATATTTAGGAGGGATATTTAACCTACTTTTGCCTTATTTATATCTAAGTTATAATTTTTCTTTATTAAATGTTTAGTCTATTTATTTATCATCTTCATTTATTATAAAGGGTAAAATGGAGAATTTTTTTTAATTATGCTTAAACTTCTAAAACAATAAATAATTTGAGAACTATTTTTATTAATCACGATAAATAATTTGAAACGAATGGAGTACTATAAACTAGCTCCACCCCACGCATGAATAGTAGAAATTTACGCATACCTAATTGTAGGGTTGTCCGGTGGGCCGGGTTCGCCCGATCCCGGCCTGCTCTGCCCGGCCCGTCTGATCCCCCATGAAAAATATTTATCGGTGCGGGGTTCGAACTCGGCCCATCCTGATCCCGACCTGCCTCATCCCACCCTCGTCCCGCCCCGCCAGCCCCCTCCTCCTTTACTAAAATAAATGCTGCAACAATGACCAAATTTTAATTTTGACCGTTGTGTAACGGATATAACGGTCATTTTTGGACCCCCACCTCATACCCCCTTAATATTTATTTTTAACCCATAAGTTAATATATTTACACCTTAACTCTATTTTTCAACTATAAATACCTCATTTCCTCTTCATTTTTCTCACAAATCTTCCAACAATCTCTCTAATCTCTCTACAATTCTACATTGCCTATTAAATATTATATTTTTTTGCTAATTTATATCAAAGTTAAAAAAATTGAGAGTGAAGTCGGCAACTAGCTTAAGGATCATCCATCGAGCAAAGTTTTAATTTTCAACCTCGATTACACGTCGACATTACGTCGGCGTTTGGTACCTCCACTCCTTCTTTAAATTATTATTGTTACTTTATTTTAATTATCGTACTTAATTTTATTATCGTTAATTATTTATTTGCATAATTAAAATAGAAGTATTAAGAGGTATGTTTAAGGGTAAGGGTGCTTCTTCTAGTAGGGGTAACAAAGACATGGGTAATTTTTCTAGTAATTCTATTTCTAGTCCCGATGATTTAATTGATTTCACTCATATAGATGAAACTGTTTTTTTTAATGATATACCATTAGATGATGAGGTAGATGAACCAAACTTAAATTTAGACGATAATCTAAATGACACACCCACTAGTGCACCTCAACCTCAGGCTCAGACTGAGTCTCAAACTGAAACTGGAATGCCTCATATTCCCCCTAGTATGTGTCAAGACCCCAAACAACGAAAATTAAAATCAGATGTATGACATTTTTTTTATAGGAACCAAGAGAATCAACTAGCTAGATTTAAAATTTGTGAAAATATTTATAAATTTAAAATCGGAAAAAGGCCAAGGTGAGACTGGATGATTATTGAGACATGTACATGGCGAGCACACAACTAGGTGAAATCAATACCATGCTAAAAAATCGGGTGTGCCAACTGAGTCGGGACAAGGTTCACATAGTGTCCCCGACCTAGTATAGGGTTAAATTAACCCGACGACGAGGAGAATTTTTTGTCCTAAATATGATAAAAACAAAGATAGGGAAAATATGGCAAAATTAGTTGTGGTGGAGTGTTTGCCTTTTTCATTTCCTTCTTCTCATGATTTTATTCATTACATTCGGGAACATATAATCCTGATTTTAATGGATTTCCTACATCAATTGTTAGAAGGGATGTTTTAAAATTTACAACTGAATATCAACAATATTTACGTTATGCATTGTATCATTTTTAATGAGAAATTGGCTATCACTTCTGATAAAGACGCAAAGAGTATAAAAAAACTTGTCATGATTGTGGATTACCTTATAGAAAAATTCCAGAAGAAGTTTCGACTATGTGAAATTCTCTGTATGAGCAACTACTTGTTGCTTACGGTTATAAACAACCTATAACTTTATTATTTAACGCCCATAATAAAAATTCAAGTGATATGCTTGTACATAATGATTGGGAATTTTTTTTAGAACTTAATGGATTTCTAGAGAATTTTTTGCAAGCTACTAAAGAATTTTCCGGTATTTATTATCCTACTGTTTCAAATATGTTATTTTATATAGCTCTAATATTTTTGTTACTTAATGAATATATGCAAACACCAACTTATAAGACATCTATTGAAAAAATGTTTTAAAAATTTAAAAAATATTTTTTTCTATTCCCGCTATTTATATTATTGGTGCGGTATTAAATCCGACTATTAAAGTAGACGGTTGTAAAGCACTAATAGAAACTATTTATGATTGTATAGAAGTACTTTCAAAAGACCCAACTGAAGAACCAACTCACAAACCAACTAAAGAAGAAGTTACGTCTAGCATACACACTGGATGCAAACAAGTATATATGTATTACCAACAATAAAGTGCAAATAATCAACCGACTTCTGTACCATCTTCTACTATTTCGCTGCAACCTTATAAAAATATGTGGTTTCTGCTGCTAATATTCAAGTCCTTAGAAATAAAATGTTTAGTGGTTCAATTTCTTCACAAGGTAGCGAATTTGATGTTTATATTTTGAAGGGTGTTTGTAGCATACGAATTAACTATCAATGATGAAGGACATGAAGACTTACTGAAATACTGGAGGCATAATGAGAATACATTTCCGACACTAGCAAAGATAGCCCGAGATGTGTTGAACATTCAAACGTCATCAATGGCGTCTGAAAGAGCTTTTTCTACTGGAAAATTTCAAATAGGAGAGCACAGACATTCATTGGCGGGAGACGCATTGAAGATTGCAGTTCTATTCAGAGATTGAATTCGAGTGTAGCGTAGAAGGTGTGGTCAACCGGAGATCAACGAAGAAGAAGAAGACAACAACTACAAAGAAATCTTGTCCGAGGGAACATGAAGCGACGTCGAACAATTTGACCTACAAATTCCAATTCCAACCGAAGATCCTCAATGTGAGGAAATTAAAAAAAAAAGTATGGTTAACTTTTTAATTACAATTTTACTATGTGATTTGCAACTTTTGAACTTGTATTACAAAAAATCACATTTCTATTAAATAATATAAGAGGCACAAAAACAACATTGAGATATTTTTTTTATAATATCTTGTTCAATTATTGAAGTGTTTATATATATTATTTTTTTAAAATTATGTGGGAAAAAAACCCCAAATTCCGATCCCGACCCGACCCGACCCGTCCCCCAAATCCCGACCCCTCTACCGGCGGGATGTGGAACGGGATGGGACCTCTTTCCGTCCCGCCTGATATGCCAAAACCCGCGTCTCGACCCTCCCCCATCCTGCCAGGACCCGCCCCGTTAGACAGCCCTACCTAGTTGTAGTGAAAATAAGTCATACATAATACTCTTATTAAGATAATATATGATCTAAAATGTTTGTAGAGAGATAAATGAAATTACTTTACTACTATGCGCATACAATAACAACGACATTATATTCAGTGTAATCTTATAAGTGGGTCTAAGGAAGATATAATATGTACACAGAGTTTATTCCTATTTTTATGGGGTAGAGAGACCGTTTCCGATAAACCATCGACTCATAAAAGAAAAGAATTTGAAGCATGATAGCAAGAAATATGATAACAAAATAGCAAGATACAAAGCAAGTGAAGCAATAAATAGTACTCCCTACGTCCCAAAAAGATTGACACTTTTTGCTTTTTGAGAGTCAACTTCCTAATTTTGATCGTGTGTTAGAACATAGAATCTTTAAATTTTTTGAAATAAAATTTACATATTTGGAAACTACGTAAAAAGTACTATTAGTCACAATTTGAAATATTTAAAAGATATTTGAGAAAATTACGATTCAAGAACAACTCGTTTGACTTTCGAAAAGCGAAAAGTGCCAAAAAATTTTGACAGAGGGAGTAATACACATTGAAGGAAAAAAACTACGCAATTACTAGCTATACTATTCTACTAATAAGGAGAAGCGACAAAACTTGGCTACATACTAATTAATTTTTAGCCTAATTCTCGACCTCCACACTTTTCTATTTAAGGTCATGTCCTCAGTAAGCTGAAGTTGTGTCATGACTTGTCTAGTGACCACCTCCTCCAAGTTCTTTTTCGGCCTATCTCTACATCACCTAACTCATGTTACAGTCAATCTCTCACACCTCCTTACTGGTGCATTCACGCACCTCCTCTTCACATGTCCGAATATCTCTGTCTCGCTTTCCTCATCTTGTCTGCAACGGAGGCTACTCCCATCTTACCCCATATAACTTCGTTCCTAATCATATATCTCTTAGTATGCCACACATTCATCTGAACATTCTTATCTTCGCTACATGTATGTTCTGAATGTGGACATATCAAATCGTAAACAATATTTATTTTGAAACGAAAGCAGTACTTTGATAAGTACATTAATTTATTAGTATTTAGATTGGTGGAGAATGCATATTAATTAATTATAATTAAGTGTAAAAAATATATTCAAATATACATAATGTATTTATTATCTTAGTATAACTATTAAGTACGGATATTATCTTAGTATAACTATTAAGTACGGATAAATTTTTAAAATCGAGCTACTCTAAAAAGAGTAATGACTCGATAAATTTGAGTTAGTATGTATATCCACTCATAAGATCATCTTAGGTGATGGCATTATTATTACTGATCACAAAGTGACTTGTAGTGCATGAACTTGCACAAGTAGAGTCGATATAATTATTAGATACAAAAAATACTGAATCTCATGAGTAAATTATGTAATATACCAAAAATAATTGTTAAATTTTGTAGTTTATAGCTTAATTCATGGGCAGTTCTTTAATTACTTGAGACACTAGAACTATAACATGTTCTATCACTTGAAGACATGATAAAAAATATTTATTAAATACTTTCAATTCAAATTTTGAAAAAATATTTGCGCGTGTTATCAAATACTCATTACGTAGATAAGTTAACCACTTAAAATATGTCAAATTCTTTAATTATATGAATTAGCCTCAATAAACCGTAAAACTTCAGACTTGTTAATTCTAATTGAGGATGATGTGTATAATCAAAAGAGATAACATATTTTATATGATTAACTTAACTACTTAATAAATGTTTGAGAACACACACATTTTTGTTTTCAAAATTAATATCAGAAGTGTCTAGTAAAAATACTTTATTATGTGTTTAAATACTCAATTAAAACAGATCGTAATTCGAATATCTAAATAAATTTATAAATAAGTTGATGGGAATGCCTATTTATTAATATTAAACCTTTATAATATGTCATGTCATTTTTAAGCCAATCACGAAAGAAGGGAGTCCTAATATAAAGTATAAACTTGTAGCTTTTGATAAGAGCAAAATAGAAGTTTTATACTCTCTTTAATTTATATATGATATAGTTTGATTAAGCATAAAGTTTAAGAAATAAAGATTTTTTTTTGAATTTTATGATCTAAAATAAGTCAAAAATATTTATATGATTATAGATTATCTCGTTAAATGTAAAAAATAAAATTTAAAATTAAATTATTATAAGAAAATATGTAATTTTTTTGAGGCTGATTAAAAAGAAAAATGTTTAATCTAATTTGAGAGAGAGGAGTAACATTTTCAGTGTTACTTTTGAAAAGTCCTCAACTTAACCGAAAAGGTCGGCGCGTGGGGCGGTTACCTGGTGAACACGAGACAAAGGTGTCCACTTTTTCATTCACTTTCGCTGCGAAGGGGAAAGTACCGAAGACGAAACTCCCCACCTGTATCAGAGGTCCTTTGGCCAGGTAAGATGTAAATCGAGGGGTATGCGCTAGTGGCAGCCCTGCATGGGAGAGGACTAAGGGGACACGAATCCAGCAACAACCCTTGCAATATTTCAGCAAATACTGTCACCACACGGATTCAAACCCGCGATGTCAGAGTGGTTGTACCCCAATCACCTTGTCGTTTACCACTTTCTTCATCTCCTTTTTGCTAGAAGTATTAGATACAAAAATACTATAATTAATAAAATAAATTAAATAATGCTAGAATTATATTTTATTTGTTAAGCCAATTTTTTGAAAACTAAACATATTTATTTATTTTAAATATTTGAGGTGTTTAATCAAGTTTTTCAAAAAAAAAGTAATTTTGGTAAGTAAAAAAAGTTATATTTTGAAAGCTGAAAAAGAAACTTTTTTTACAATAAGCACTATCAGGGACGGATTTAGGTTGTAATCCGAACATCCTCATCAAAAAATTACATTGTATATATAGAGTAGATTTTCTGTGTTTATGTATATATATTAAATTTTGAACACCTTGAACAAATACAAAAGGTTAGCTCAAGTGGTTTAGAGTGTTCAAAATTGACTCCAACATTCTAGGTTTGATTCTCAAGGACAATATTATTTTTTATGTTTAGCTTTTGTTGTTTTTTCGAACACCCTGAGTGAATTTTGAATCCGCCAATGAGCACTATGTGGAATTGGAGGGTCTATCGGAAAGGTAGGGGTAACGTTTGGGCATACACTACTCTCCTCAGACCCCATTTGTGAGATTATATTGCATATTTTATTATTTTTGTTAAGCACTATTTGAATTTCACATGATCTAATGTAAATAACCTCTCTACCTCCAAATATAGAAATAAGATATGCATACACTCTACTCTCTCCATGACCCCACTTGTGAAATTACACTAAATATGTTGCCGTCGTTGTTGTTAAGCGCTATGTGGAATATTGGCCGCAAATTGTTATTCTAATATTAATAAAAATAATTTTTGAATTGATTAAACAAACACTAATTGATATGTTTGTAAATATATATTTTTGAAAAGTTTTTAATAATAAAAAATACTTTTTAAAATAAACAGATTTTGAAAATATGACAAAATCAGTAAAATCTAATACGAAAAATTCTGGTATTTTCTGAAACTATATTAAAGATAACCGCAATAACAATACTAATAATATTGTAGAATTGCTTAAAAAGGGAGTAAAAAAAGAATTGTTAAAAAAGATTTAAATGATAATAACCACATTTGGTAAATACTAAATAGTGATAAGTTATCTAGAGGGGTCAGCTTTCTGGCAGGGAGTCAACTTTGCGGCCTTAGGGTCGCAAGTTCGATTCTCCCCTCCGAATATCGTCCTCCGGGGCACATACATGTGGTAAAGCACAGGTGCTAAAAGCCGCGCGGGCATGTTGCAGTGTGGGTTCGGTCACCGCCAAGCCTTGTGGATGGGGCCTGTGGGGGGGTCAACCTTGTAGCATTGATCTGTTGGACGCAAGCAGACACTGACCATGTGTGCACATCCCGTGATTTACCTGGTGGTGGGGTGCTGAAGGACCGGTCCCATCATCTCCAGGACGTCTGGGTAATACCAGCGAAGTAGTCAGGCGCAAGCCTGAAAACCTGGATTATCAAAAAAAATAAATATAGTGATAAGTTTTGAGAAAAGAAAGGGGAACCACTTTCTAATCCAAAAACATCATCCATCATTGTTTTCAAAAAAGCTAATGATTCAGACTTATTATAAAAAACAATTAAAAAACTAATCATATGCTGTCCCCACTTTCTTATCCTTTGCGTGAGCATTTCTAAAAGAGTACCTTTGCGTTTGTGGTAATTTAAGGATCAAAGACTTCTTAGTGGGACAAGGTGGACAAAATTTAAATATTTTTAGAGTAAAAAGGTCAAAAAGGAAAATAAATAAATAAAAGGGCTAAATTATTGAATCACCTCCAACATTTTTCTTGTTAATGACAAAATGCAACATTGTGATGATGTTATCATTATTCTATATTTATTTGTAAAGAATGGATATTGAGTATAACTTAACCCCAAAAACTAGTTTGTATTAATTATGGTTAATTACTGACTTTTAGCATTTCTACTTTGGTTAAGGAACCTCTTGATCTGTATTCTAATGCTAGGAATAGGATATATTGTGACTTTCTTTTTGTCCGACTAATCCGAATTCATGCCCGCATAAATCGGCACGCACCTTTCTATTTATTTCGGAGCCGTTTGTTTGGGCGGGGCATACTAAACCCACTACGTACCACACCACCGGGTGGCTCGATTTTGTTAAAGGAAAAAGTGAATTTTGTCAATTTGTTTTCCATTTTTTAGGGCTTTAATCTGAGATTCTGATCAAGGATGAATGAATTATATCCATTCATCACAACTCATTGTGGTCTCATGACAATTTTTTTAATCTATCACCCGATTCGGTGCCTTTTTGCAATCCGACTAATTTAGGTTCATGTCGTGTAAGGCCCATTAAAAGGAGAACACTTTCTACTACTACAATTTTGATAATTCCCAAAATCGAGTGTAAAACCTCTAATTAAAGGTAAAAAAAAATACTATCCACCAACCACAATTGTTAATGATTTAGTTACAAAGTAATTATAGAACCTAGAAGATCCTTCCAAACTTTGATTTTTTCATTTTGAGGGAGGGATCATTACCTTCTTGCTTTACATTGTTTATACTTTATTTTAAATTAAATCGGACAAATTATATCGTATCCAAAGATCAATAATCGTTAACTTTCTTTTACTTAGATATTTGGTATTCGAAGTTTATTGATACTAACGAAACCTCAATCCCACGTTGCATAATTACCTTATACCGTAACAATATTTTATTTAATTATATTAAAATATAGGGATAGTAGAATCTTTGGTCCCTAGTGAAATGTTTATTTTGATCGTTATAATTTTGATCACATATTCAATGGCGTACGCAGAATTTTTCGTCAGCGGTGTCACATTTTCAAATGAGAACCAATAAATAAAGCACTATAACATCATATTAAAAAGACCAAAACATAAATAAAACACAAATTTACATATATTACTATAACTCCTTTCGGTGAGTTTTCATTTTCTTTAAAAATGTATTTAAAATAATTTCATTAGAAATAGTATTAAAAATACTAAGACACCAAACGGTTACTAATAACTCATTATTTATTTAATTCAGCAAATTGTTGTTAATCAATTTTATTGACGAGAAAGAAGGTGAAAGAAAAGAGAAAAGAAAAACAATAACACAACAACTACAACATCCTCATTTTAACTATTTTTTATTTTTTGTTGTCGCAATAATATACAAATCTAACTTTGGACTAATTGAATTAGTGTTTTTTTTTACCTCCAAGAGGTTAATAGTTCGAAGAACCTGGACACGTACTTTTTTGTAGATGAGGCACAAAAACTTTAAAAAAGCTAATGAAGCTGCACGGCTTCGCAACTTTAGCACAAAACAGAAGCGCCTAACCAGCCGATCTGAGTAGTTCTTAATTTCACTGCTTTTTGTTTCTGCATTTTGGTTATGCATAAACGTAAAATTTTCGACGAAGCAGTCTCATGTGACCCTTCGGCCTAATATATGTTGGAAATTTGTCTTTGGCGGGGAGATGCGTCCACCCATCTTTGATGAATTAAACACTAGTGTTCCGCATATTGGAGACCTTGTCTCTTTACACATGCATGATCTACGAAGTGAATAGATGACCGTAGGGCCAAGAATCGTCAAATTTCGTTGAGAAATGAAAGATATATTGATCCACGAAGTAAGGTGTTTAAGGCATGGAAATGTGGTGTGGGACAAATCTACTACATCGGTGAGAATAAAAAGAATTGCTCTCTATATATGTCTCAAATTAGTAAAGGGTTTGGGACCCCAAGGGGTATCCCATGTGTTTAAAGGAGGGAAGACCTAGATGTGCTTGGGTTCATGGCTAAGCCCACACGCGCGCCGCCGCCCGCCCGTCCGGTCTCGGGCTGATATTATCTTTTTGGACCAGAGAACTCTGCCAAATGTACAGTTTGATTCCTGAAGTTTCTTATGTACAGTTTGGTCCCCAGAGTTTCTGAAAAGTTGATTTTGGGGTGACGGAAGGCAGAAAACTTTCTGCCTACCGTTGGACAGTTTTCTGGAGCATTAACCAGCCATTATTTGGCTGATTAACTCCTCCCTTTTCACCCCATTCATGTCCATTAAGCAGCCTCCTTCAATGGCCATTAACAACCATTACTTGGCTGTTTTAATGCATCCTAATGGCCATTAACAGTCATGTTTTTGGCAGTTGGACAGCCCCTCCTCCTTGCTATATATTAAGCCTTCTTTGGCTCAATTTAGTGACGGAAAAACATATGCATACGTGACTGAAATTCAGCACAAAACAGTAAGAAAAACAGCCACAAAATAGCACAAAACAGTGACTGAATTTCAGTGAAAATCAGTGACCAAACCCTCATATATACACAAGATATACACAACAGAGACACACTATATACACAGAGACAAAAGAGAAGAGTAAAGAGAAACTCTTCCTTCCTATTCCATATCTTCAGCAAGTCGATTCATATTTGTTTTCTTCGCCAGGCTCAACCTATTGGCTTTGTAGCGTTGAGATTAAAGTGTTGTTTTATCTTGGGAGACTATTGCCCGCTAACGTAAAAGCATATATACGGGGCAATCTTGTCTTAAGGACAGAGGGCAATTCCTCGACTCAACACACAACGTTGTAACCATTCAGATTTAGTTGTTTCTTGATTTCAGGATATCAAGATTCAAGACACAACAAGCTTGCGGCAGTTCTCAACATTGGCCTTGCAAAGTTATCAAGATTCAAGACACAACAAGCTTGCGGCAGTTTTGAAGATTGACCATTTATTTATCCTTTCGAACATTTGTAATAGTTACTTATTTCCCGTACTGCTTTATAAAGTACAATAGAGTACCAACAATATAAATCCGCTCATGTTTAACATTCAATTAATAGAACTGTGCACTTTCAGTGTTTCCACTAACAATTTTTTGTATCTTACTAAATTTTCAAATGTCAAACTATGTGAATACTCATATTTTATGCGAACAAGAGTAATTTTAGTGGAGTACTTAATTTCTTTATTTAAGTTAAAAGTATGTTAATTGGAGAATGGGGATATTAATAGTATCGAAAAATGGAATATACCGAAATCAAGGTAGCAAAATTGTAGCTTTTCCTTGAAGATACAATTGTCCTAAACTTGTACTTATGTGAAATCAAGTGGCCCCTTAATGCCATATTTCATGTTTTGTGTAAAGAAATAACCATAATTGCGTTAGTATTATCATGTCCAGAAAACTTTATAAAAGAGGTTGATATATAATAATAACAATTTACAATAAGTTTACCAAAAAGGAAAAAAATACTATAAGAAAAAATCAAGAAGTGGTTATGCTCCTTGTAATTTTACTGCTTAAATTTAGGAGCAAGGACTGGATTATATTGGAATTATCTTTTTTATATGCAATTTATCAGTAGTTGGAATGATAAAGTTTCTGAAATTAAAGTGTTACTTTAACCCAATTTTGTAAGATTTCAATCAATTATTTACTAGTTGAGAGATAAATCCGTTAACAAGAAAGGAAATATAAATAAAAAAATTCCGACGACAGTGCAAAGAGAACCATTAGTAAAACAAAATTATCTTTGACAATGTTACATATTGAAATAATATGTCTGACAATGTTTTAAAAAGTTGACTTCTTCTTTGTTGGAAAAACAGTTCAAACATACATTTTTGTTTCGAAAATCTAAGAAACTGATTTTATACACTAAAACATTATTAGTAAGAATTATTCAATTAAATTTACGCTAATTTTATTCTTTGATCTTTTATCATACTATTCTCTCCCAATAAATGCAAGAGTTTATGATAGCGCAGTTGATTGACTAATGGTAAGTTGTAACCCCTTCCACCATATCCACTTTCCCTCCCATTGTGTACAATAAAAAAATAATAAGTTTAAAATAATATTCACTCTATTAATGTTAAGGTTAAAATTGAAAAACTAATTATTATTTCTTTCAGGTTTTTTCAAACTAAAATATATTTTTAAGATAATTATTTTAGCAAACATAAGAGGTAAATAGGACAGGTTGGAGTAAGGTTGGCCAGTGGACCGGGTCGGCCCGGTCCCGCTCCGAACCCGACTTTTTTTTAAAAAAAAAATTACGGTATTGGGACTCGAACCAGGACGGGACATGGTCTCATCCCGGCCGGCCCGCCCCAATCCCGCCAGGCCCGATCCGATCCCGGTCCCGCCCCGATCCGGCCCGAAGTCCCCTCCTTTGCAAAAATAACCGTTGCACCAACGACCATTTTACATTTTGACCATTGTGCAACGACCATTTTTGGCCTCCCCTCTCCCCCAATCCCCCTACCCCCGTAATATTTATTTTTAACCCATAAGTTATTATATTTACACTTTAATCTAATTTCTCAACTATAAATACCTCATTTTTTCTCTTCATCTTTCTCACAAATCTTCCTACGATCTCACTAATCTCTCAATTTATCTCTCTACAAGTCTACATTGTCTACTAAATATTCAATTTTATTTATTAATTTAGGAGTGAAGTTGGCAACTAGCTTGAGGATCTTCCATCGAGCAAAGTTTCAATTTTCAACCTCTCGATTACACGTCGACGTTACGTCGACGTTTGGTAGATTCGTTCCTTCATTAAATTATTATTGTCTGTTTATACTTTATTTTATTTAGCATACTTAATTTCGTTTACTTTAATTATTTATTAATATAAGTATAAATTTATAATGGAAGGATTTAAACGCATACTTACGGGTAGGGGTCATTCTTCTTCCAGTAGGGGCAACAAGGGCAAAGGTCCTATTTCTAGACATAATCCTATTCCTACACATGATGATTTTGTTGATACTGAACATTTTCCTACAATACCATTAGATTTAGACGAGGAGCTATTTTCTGAAACTCAAGAAGACTTTAATTTAAACGATGATCTAGATGATACACCCACTAATGTAGATGACAACACACCCACTAGTGCACCTTCAACTGAAATGCCTTATATCCCCCTAGTATGATACGAGCTTCAGCGAAGCGAACATTAAAATCAGATGCATGAACATTTTTTGATAGGGACGTAGAGAATCAAGTAGCTAGATGTAAAATTTGTAAAGATGTTTTAAAATTTAAAACTAGAAAAGGTCACGATGGGACGGGGGTTTAATGAGACACGTAACACGGGCTCATCCAGCTAGGTATGCCCAATACGAGGCTTCAAAACCGGGTGCACAAACGTCCGCTCCATCGGGACAAGATTCACATACTGTCCCGGACTAAGTACAGGGTCAAATTAACCCTATGACGGGGGGAATTGTAGGCCCTAAATACGATAAACATAGAGACATGGAAGCAATAGCAAGATTAGTTGTTGTGGAGGGTTTGCCTTTTTTATTTTCTTCACCTCTCGATTTTATTCATTACATTAGAGATATGTATAATCCTGCTTTTAACGGTTTTCCTAGATCAACTGTTAAGAGAGATGTATTTAAATTCGCACATGAATATCAACAGTATTTACGTTATTCATTATATCATTTTAATGGGAAAATGGTTATCACTTCTTATATAGGCTGTAGTAATAACGGCCATGATTATTTAACGGTAATCCGTCATTGGATAGATTATAAATGGTCTATGCAAAAACGTATTTTAGCGTATAGTTATATAGATAATAGGCACATTGTACTTTTATTGCAGAAAATGTTTATCAAGTGTGCGATTATTACGGAATAACTGATAAAATTATGACTATTACATTAGATAACGCTTCTTCTAACAATTACGCTATTACAATTTTAAAAAAATAGTTTAACTCCATCTTTTCCATATCATTTTCATATAAAATGTGTGTGCCGTATATATAACTTAATTGTAAAGGATGGTCTATCACTTTTTGAAGATATTCTTAGTAAAATACAATTTGCTATAAACTTTATTTTTAAAAATAATAGAATACAACGAAGAAAAGAATATAAAAAAACTTGTCACGATTGCTAACTACCTTATATAAAAATTTCAGAAAAAGTATCCACTAGGTGGAATTCTTTATACGAGCAACAACTTGTTGCTTATGACTATAGAAAATCTATAACTTTATTTTTAACTCTCATAATCAAAATCCAGCTGATATGGTTGTAGATAGCGATTGGGAAAAAATTTCCAAACTTATTGTATTTTTAGAGAATTTTTTTCAAGCAACAAAAGAATTTTTCGGTATATATTATCCTACTATTTCAACTATGTTGTTTTATATAGCTCTAATATTTTTACTGCTTAATGAATATATGGATAAACCAACTTATAAGGCAGCTATTAAAAAATGTTTATCAAAATAAAAAAATATTTTATTCTTATTTCCTCTATTTATATTATTGGTGTTGTATTAAATCCTAAAATAGACGGTACTAAATCACTTATTGAAACTATTTACGATTGTACAGCAGTACTACCACCTCCAAGTCCCAAAAATCCAAATCACCCACTACATATTGAACAAACTAAAGAAGAAATGTTGTCTAGCATAAAAGACGAATGCAAAAAAATATATAGGTTTTACCAACAAGAAAGTGCTAGAAACCTACCGGCTTCCATACCATCATCATCTTCTTCTTCTTCAACACAACTTCACAAAAGACATGTTGTTTCTGCGGCTAGTATTGAAAGCCTCAGAAATAGAATGTGCGGCGGCCGTACCGCTACTAACCAAATTAGCGAGTTTGATATTTTTGTTTTGCAGGGTTCTGTACCGTACCAAGCAGTTCTCAATGAAGAAGAACGTGAAGACTTGCTGAAATACTGGAGAGGGAATGAGAAGACCTTTCCGACACTTTCAATGATGGCCCGAGATGTTTTGAACATTCAAGCATCATTAACGGCGTCTGAAAGCATTTTTTCTGCCGACAGATATCAAATAGGAGAGCACAAACACTCATTAGCCGGAGATAACTTGGAGATTGTAGTATTATTCAGAGATTGATATCGAGCAGAGCGGAGAAGGTGCGGTCAACCGGAGATCAACGAAGAAGAAGACGAAAACTACAACGAAATATTATCCGAATGTGGTGGAAGCGACGTTAATCAATTTGACTAACAAATACCAATTCCAACCGAAGAACCACAGGAAATTATCAAGAATCTAGAACATGTTTTTTTCAAAATATAATTTTTTTTAATTGCAATTTTACTATGTAATTTACAACTTTTGAACAACACCACAAAGTTGCAATTTTGACAATTGTATTTGTATTACAAAAAAATCATATGTCTATTAAATAATATAAGAGGCACAAAAACAGCCTTGGGATGTTTCCGCCCCGGATCCCGATCCTGATCCCGCCTCGACCCGACCCGATTCAGACGGGATCGGGATCGGGACAGGACTTTGGCAAATCTCGCCTATCCCGATCCCGCCTGACCCGATCCGACCTGATCCGATCCCGCCCCTTCCCCGTCCCGCCCCGCCCCGATCCCGCCAAACACGGCCCGACAATTCCGAGCCCGGCCCACTGGCCACACTTAGGTTGGAGTAACTTTATTCAACAAGGATGTCCCATCTATATGAGCTTAGGTGCTATCTTTGTTAATGAACCAAACTATTTCTAAGCTTAATTGGAGCCACTACTTTATTATCTCTAGAATGTGATTAAGTGTGACAACTACCAAAAATGAACTAGGCACAAATTGATTGGGCACAAGAAAAATTAATCAAGCAAGAAGTTAAATAACTATTTCACCAATCGAGTCACTTGTTCCAACATAGTCATAACAAAACGTATAATTTGTACAATTATTTTCCATTAATATTGAGAATAAAATAATTATTTCTTTCATAATTTCTAAAATAATAAATATTTTAAAATAATTATTTCTAGCAAACATGAGAAGTAACCCAAACTATTTTCTATGCTTAATTGGATTTTGGAGCCACTACTTTATTATCTATTTGACTAGGCACAAATTCATTGGGCACACGAAAAATTAGTCAAGCAAGAAGTTAATGAAGTATTATGACTAATTTAAGTATTACTACTTGTTCGGTTTCTTTTTCAAAGTACTTATGAGAAAGCTTTAATTGTTGCAAGTGCTAATTAGTCAAATTAAAAATAGGCTAAAAGACATTCTCCTAACATCACTTTAATTAGAGGTACACACATCTAATGTGTCAGCATATAACATGTGATTCTTAATTAAATATTTTATTTATATGTTTAAATATTCCAAGTTAAGCTAGTAATAATTTATTTGCAGAATCCAAGTTTAACTTTTCCCTATTTCATTTTCTCTTTTTTCCTCATTCCACCAAACTTTCTTTTCCGTTACTTTTTTCATTTTTTTCAGAGGGATAGTCAGGGCGAAACTAAAGGTCATGTTCACGTGAATTTAATAATTTTAATTTAGAGTATTTATATATGTATATAAATATTTAATTATCAATCTAATTATTAATATGTATTAATTTGAGATCGCTATAAAAATTTATAAATTTTAAATTCTAAACTTGACTTACAAATGATATAGAGGTTAACATGAAAAAGTTTAAAGGTCTTTCTGATTAAAATAAACCATACATTTCATTTTGCTAATTTTACATCTTCCAAAATTCTATGTGCTCTATTCTCATCCATATTTAAAGCAGTTTTTACTTTACAGACTCATTAGTCATTAGTACAATTTCCTTCTTATTTCTTTTATAGGAAACAATTGCCAACTGTTACAGAATGAATAGAAAAATCATTTTTCATAAAAAAATGTTTATCCCTGGTATGTTTTGCATAAACAACACCCCAAAAAGAAAAAAAAGTTCAGGATAATTAATTTTCCCCAACTTGTTTCATTTTCTCTACATTTTGCCTCTTTTATTTATTTATTTGTTTTTGAAAAGGAGAATTCTCTTTTTTTTTCTTCTTATAGCCACTTAATTTGAAAAATACAAAGAAAATCAACAAAATAAAATTAACCCATTTTTTTCAGCCAGAAAAAAATCCATTTTCCACAGGTATCTAATAAAACAATAAAAGGGTCATTTTTCGATGAGAAGTTTATATTTAAAATTCCAAGTGAGTTTTTTTTTGTCTATTTTTGTTTTTCAACCACTTCTGGTATATGCACTAGAGTTTCGATTAATTTGAATTTATCTAACATAAAATTTATTTAAAGAGTAGACATTTATTCACATCGGATAATTACACCAAGTCAATTCAAATTACCATATTTAAGTAAGTATATCTTAACAATTCAAGATTAAGTGATAATCATATATAATTAAGAGAAAAGACATTAAATACATCCTTAATTTATCCGAATAAATCGAATACACACTTTAACTATACTCGATCGACCTATTACCCCTATACATATCATACATGAATTCATACCACCCTAAGATATACACCACTCTCGCAGTATGTGGTGCTTTACACTCGCGCGTCACATCAATACCGTGTCAGTGCCATGTTTTATTTAATATAAACACCAAAATATATATAAATTTTTATTGTTTTAAGGAAAAATAACAATTTTTTTATATATATTAAAATTTAACCTAAAATTTCTAATTAAGAATATAATAATCCTAAGTTTTTGTTCTAAATGTTGTGAACAGCTCATACCTTAAAGTCTCACCACCCCATAAATTAGCCTCTCCTTCCCCTTATTGTCTTTCTTCTCACATTACCCCTTCCTCTCTATACCTCACTTCTCACTTCTCTCATTTTTAGCTTATGCATTACAACTCTCTATACAAAAAGAAAAATACACCAAAAAACATAACACTTTGAGTGATCAAATATCAATAAAGGGTCAAAAAATATCCCAAAAAAAACAAGAAAATGGTGAACTATCATCTAGTTTTATTCATATTTTTCTCTTATATTATTATTTTTGTTTCTGGATTTTCAAGAAATCTACCAATTATACCCTTTGATGAAGGTTACTCACATTTATTTGGTGATAATAATCTTATGATCCTTAAAGATGGTAAATCAGTTCATATTACTCTTGATGAAAGAACAGGTAATTATTATGGGGTTTTATTATTTTTTTAATATATGTGAGAGAGGTGAAGGGGCTAGCCTTTCCATCTCCTCTTATCCTTTTCTCAGTTTTATTATTTTGGTATCACGTAAATTATTATATTTTTATGTGTGTATTATTATGTTGAGTCATTTATTTTGTATCTTGATTTGTGCTGTCTTATTTTTTCTGCAATAATGCATTGGTTAAGTTTCTTTTGAGTCGAGCTTCTATTTATCGGAAACAACCTCTTTACTCCACAAAGTTAGAGTTAATGTCGGTCTACATCCTACCCTCTACGGACCACACTTGTGGATTGCCTACATACTACCCTTTCCTGATCCTATTTGTTGGATTGACTACATACTACCCTCTTCAGACCCCCACTTATGGAATTGCATTGGTTATGATTTTGTTATATGATTATGTATTAATGAGGATTTTTTTTATATAGGGGCTGGATTTGTGTCTCAAGACCTTTATCTACATGGATATTTCAGTGCTTCTATTAAACTACCTGCAGATTATACAGCTGGTGTTGTTGTTGCATTTTATGTAAGTTATTAGTATTATTAACTGACTAAATGATATGTTTATTCTGTTTTATATAAAAAAGTTAAATATTGATGATTTTTTTTGCATTATTTTATTGTTTGTTTTGTTTTTGTTACATGAATTTAGCAGTTTTTGGCTTCCCATGTGTGAAAGTTTTGATCTTTGCAGACTTTTCTTTCCAATCTAAGAATTTAGATTTTTATTTTATTTTTTATTATATGAATTAGCAGTTTTTTGCTTTCTCATGGGTGAAAGTTCTGATCTTTTCAGGCTTTTCTTTGACACCCATATGGTTTCTTGATGTTTCTTTTACTTCATTTATCTTATTTTATTGTTGCTATTACTGCATATTATTATTGTTGTCATCTTTTCTTGAGCCGAGGATATATGGGAAACAATCTCTCTACATTCACAAGGTAGGGTAAGGTCTGCGTACACTCTACCTTGCCTAGACCCCACCTAATGGAATTATTCTTGGTATGTTGTTGTAAAGAATAGGTTTTTAACCCATCCAATGGAAATTGGTAATTTTCAAATTGTGTTAGTAATGAACAACTCCAAATTAAGAATCTGCATTTTGTAATTTTTTGTTTTAGTTTTCATTATATGAATTAGCAATTTTTGCTTTCCATAGGTGAAAGTTTTGATATTTTTAGTCTTTTCTTTCACACCCATATGGATTCATAATTTTTGCCATGCTTATTAATTTGTTAAATTTCTCCCCCTTTTACCTTTAAAGAATGGTTTTTTATCCACCCAATGAAAAATGGTTGGTAATTTTCAAGTTGTGTTTATTAATGAACCAAAAGTTATACTATTGGATTTCTCCAAATTTAAGTTTTTGTACATCTTACCCTCTCTAGACCGCACTTGTGGGATTACACTGGGTATGTTGTTTGTTGTAAATTAGAAGTAGTTTTTGCTTCTCATGGATGTAAGTTTTCATCTTTGCAGACTTTTCTTTCACACCCATATGGATTCTTGATTATTTTTTACATGCTAATTAATTTTGTAATTTTCCTGCCTTTTTACCTTTAAAGAGTGTTTTTTTATCCACCCAATGGAATTTGATAATTTTCAAGTTGGGTTAATAATGAATCTAGAGTCTATCGGAAACCGCATCTCTACCCCTTAAAGGTAGGGTTAAGATCTGCGTACAATCTACCCTCCCATACCCACTTGTGGGATTACACCGGGTATGTTGTTGTTAATAATGAACCAACAGTTATTCTCTCCAAATAAGAATCTTGATTTCTTTATAAATTCCATTTCTCTAATTGTTTCTAATAAATTTGGTTGATGACAGATGTCTAATGGGGACATGTTTGAGAAGAACCATGATGAAATTGATTTTGAGTTCTTGGGAAATATTAGAGGTAAAGACTGGAGAATTCAGACAAATATTTATGGGAATGGTAGCACAAATGTTGGCAGAGAAGAAAGATATGGACTTTGGTTTGATCCTTCTGAAGATTTCCATCAATACAGCATCCTTTGGACTGAAAATTTAATCGTGTAAGCAACTAGTTAATATCTCTATCCTTTCTAATTCTTTTTCCTAATTTTGTTCATCTATCCGAAACAACATCTCTACCCCACAAAGGTAGGGGTAAGGTTTGCATACATTCTACTCTCCCCAGACCCCACTTGTGGGAATACACGGGGTATGTTGTTGTAATTTTGTTCATATATGGTCTGTACAACTGTTTTTTGCTTCTCATACAATGAGTTACTTTCACATCCAGCTATTATACTGAAAACTCTTGTCCTCTGAGCTGTTTTTTTACTGATTTTGGGGTTTATATTGTGATCTTTTATTTTATATGATGGAAGTATGGTTTCCTTTTATCACTAAGGTCCATTTAGATGTACTACAACAACATACCTAGTGTAATCCCACAAAATAGAGTCTGGGGTACCTTTGTGGGTCAGAGAGGTTATTTCCGATATACCCTGGGCTCATAAAGAATGTAGTCAATATAATAGATGTACTACGTTCTTATATTTAGTGTCAATTTTTTTTGTTTTATCTTGATAGTAAATCTATATATATATATATATATATGATTACAGTTACATATCACCCTCTTGTACTCCTCAAAGCAAACCATAAGAAATAAAAACAGAGAAATCCCTGACATAA
The DNA here is from genome assembly GCA_034509755.1 of Anisodus tanguticus. Taxonomy (NCBI): domain Eukaryota; kingdom Viridiplantae; phylum Streptophyta; class Magnoliopsida; order Solanales; family Solanaceae; genus Anisodus; species Anisodus tanguticus. The sequence goes on from CM067539.1 coordinate 61,720,311, forward strand.
AAGTTCATGTTATGAAATTTTGGACTCTGTTAAGACAAGAATTTGGCATGTTCCAGGTGCTAATAATCGTAGATTGAGGGTTCTTGCTAAATCTGTTTTGTTGATGTTTGTAGTGTTGTGTGATACACATGCTTCTGTTTTTAAACTAATTATATAATTAATGCAACCATCTTTACCAAACTTCTTGATTTATTTATTTTTCATTGTTAAGCTTAAGAACCATATTAGAAGAACTAGTATTGTAGCCCTGAGTATGGAAAAAATCATGTTAGAGAGTGCTCTCCCCCCTTAAATGGGCCTTACGCGGCTCGAATCTGGATTAGTTAGGACCCCTTTGCCAGTATCGGACACTGAGTGAGAAACCAAAAAAAAAAACTAGTGTTGTGACTAGAAAGTGTATACTGATTATATGTTGTGTCAAATGAATGTACAAGAATGACAAGGCCTTGTGATTGATATATTGTGTTCAATGAATGTACAAGAGTGACGGGCCTTTTCCAACATACCCTTTTGTTGGCATGGGACTATGGGAATCTTTTGTTTGTTTCTTTTTATTATTTTGCTTGAGACTGATTACTGCAAGACTTGACCAGTATTTGCTAGATTTTTTGTCTGTCTAACAGTACTGCCTTGCTGATCAAAACAATCAGAATTTCAAAAATGCTGCCCGATGCGTGTTGGATCCTCCAAAAGTAGTGTATTTTTGGAGAGTCCGGTCAGCATAGCTATCATGTATTTTTGTGGTGTTTAGTAGTAAACAAGGCCCTGATTCTGTTTTGTTTGTATTTGTGTTTTTTGTGCATCTTGTTGCAGCTTTTATGTAGATAATGTCCCCATTAGAGAGATCAAGAGGACAGAAGCCATGGGTGGGGACTTCCCATCTAAGCCAATGTCTTTGATTGCTACAATATGGGATGGTTCTGATTGGGCTACAAATGGTGGAAAATACAAAGTCAATTACAAATATGCCCCTTATATCGCTGAGTTCTCCGATTTCGTCCTCCACGGATGCGCGGTCGATCCAATCGAACTATCGTCCAAATGTGACGACATTGCACCGAAAACCGCATCGATCCCTGCCGGTATCTCCCCCGACCAAAGACGAAAAATGGAAAACTTCAGAAAGAGGCGAATGCAGTATTCGTACTGCTATGACATGACTCGGTACAAGGTCCCTCCGATTGAGTGCGTGATCGATCCTAAAGAAGCCGAACGACTCCGAGCATTCGACCCCGTTACATTTGGAGGATCCCGCCACCATCATGGGAAACGTCACCCCCGGAGCAGATCAAGGTTGAAGGATGATGTATCCTTTATATAAAACCAAGGGCCACAAGTTTTTCTCTATATTGTCACATGATGTCATGATGATGATCATTGTTGGTCTCCGGTTTGAATTTGAGGTTTTGTTATTTTCACATGTGAATAGAGGAGATATAAAGAGGAGAAGATTGTTGGGGTATGTATATATGTCATACCTATAGGGGTCCCAGCCATGTTCTACTTGTTGATGCTTTTGTTGTTTGGGCCTTCAATTTTATAAATTCAACTTCTTGGTGATTTTGTGTACTTTCTTGTGACACTTTTAATAAATGAATAGTACAAAGATTATTTATTACTATACAGTTGTGTGTTCTTTAAGCATATTTGTTTCTATTTATAATGTCTTATTATACCAATTTCCGTGTCGGATCTTTTCATCATCGTATAACTCTAAAGAAGGTAGAAATCTAGATGGTAGCATGTTTAAGTTTATTTTAAAGTCTATCAAATAACAAAGATGTAACACGAAAGCGGTTATTATTAACTCAAAATTCATTTTTAAAATAAGTCTATAATCTACAATCAATATTAATATCATAATTGCAGGGTCTACACTTATCAAAATTATAATTAAAAACACATAGTTTAAAAATTCTACCTTAGCAAAATTTCAAATCACCGGAATGCTCACTCACCCTGGCACTTGACTCCCTTCTTTCTCCACTGAGTTTTAAAGGTAGAAAGTCTATTCTACCTTTAAAATAGACTTTAAGTTTATTTTAAAGTCTATCAAATAACAAAGATGTAGCATGAAAGCGGTTATTATTAACTCAAAATTCATTTTTAAAATAAAAGTCTATAATCTACAACCAATATTAATATCATAATCGCAGAGTCCACACTTATCAAGATTATAATTAAAAACACATAGTTTAAAAATTCTACCTCTTAGCAGAATTTCAAATCACCTGAATGCTCACCCACCCTGACACTTGACTCCCTTCTTTCTCCACTGAATTTACGGGATTAATGCCTATGTGCTAGGAGACTCAACAGACTCTTTCTAAAATTCTTTTTAAGATGCAGGTTTATAGACTAATATGGTTCTAAGTATAAACGTTCAAAGTGTTTTCTCTGGTATTATGATATTGTTATTGATGTTGATTATAGACTAAGAGGGGGTTTAGCTAGACATTGAAGTTTTTTCAAAGGAAGATTTTTATTCCTTCCATTTGAATGTTATATTTTTTCTAGTTAATTGTTGCAATGATTTTATTAAGAGTGGTAAATCTTTTATATGGTCTGAAGCATAGTTTACTACTCCTAGAAATTGTTGTACTTCTCTCTTGATTTCTAATTTATCTTTAAAATTCTTTATCTTTGTCACTATATGTTCTTGCTGCAACTGTAATTCTTCTTTATCTATAATGTACCCTAAATATTCGATACTATTTTTTAAGATTTCAGATAATAATATTCCATGTTGTCTTACAGTTTTTATAATTTATTCTAGATGTTTTATATGATTTTCCAAATTATCACTATATATTAATATGTCATCAACATATACAACACAAAATTCTGTTAATTTTCTGAACACTTGGTCCATTCTTCTTTGAAATATTTGTGGTGCATTTTTTAATCCAAATGGTAGTACATTCCATTCATAGTGTCCTTGAGGGGCACTAAAAGTTGTTAAAGGTTTTGATTCATTTGTTAATTTTATTTGCCAAAATCCACTATTACAATCAAATTTACTAAAGCATTTTTTATTTCATAATCTATTAGTAAGATTTCTTTTATATGGTAAAAAATATCCATCAAATATTGTCTTTTTATTTAATTTTCTATAATCAATTACCATTCTAGCATTTCCTCTTTTTTGTTCACTATGTTTTCTTACTAAAAAGGCTGGCTACTATGTGGGCTTTTACTTTCTTGTATCATTTTTAACTCTAGTAATTCTTTTATCTGGGTTTCAAATTCTTTCTGATCTGTTGGACTATATCTAATGGGTTTAGATCTAATTGTGTCATTGGAATTTATTAACTTGATTTCAGCATATATTTTTTTTTCCATTGTTGTATTGGATTTTCTCTAAAATTAATTTTTAATATATTAAGATATTTTTCTTTTAATAGTTGTAGGTTATTATTTCTATCTATCATGTTACATAGTCTCAATGTCTGTATTGATAATATTTTTTAGTATTATCCATTTATTACAAGGCGTTTGTAAGCTAAAAATATTATTATTTATAAGTTGTGTTTTAAAGTAGTCTAAGAAATTATTTCCTAATAATACTTGTTGTCTCATTTGGTTAAGTTGATATATTATTGGTAGTTGAAATATTATTTTTCCTAACCTTATTCTCATATTCTCTGCTATTATATCTAATTCTTTCATTTGTTCATTAAAACCTGATACTTTTGTTCTATGAGTTTTAGACCTTTTCCATCTGTGTGGTTCTAATACTTCTTTCCTTGCTAGGCATAAGTCTGCCATTTGATATTATTCATAGCAATTTATAGACATCTCCCATCATCAATTCTTTGGTCCATCGTTATTATGTTCTTTTTTTGGATGATTATTCTAATTTTTATGGACTTTTCCGTTAGCGAAAAATCTCACATTTTCCACCTTTTTAAAATTTAGAGCTTTCATCCGTACCCAATTCGAACAGGAAATTAAGAATATTCAATGTGATGATGGAAAAGAATATGATAATGGGTTGTTTCGGGATTTTTGTGGTAATAATTGTATCAATTTTCATTTCTTTTATCCTCATACGTCCTTTCAAATGGAAAAGCCGAACGCAAAATTCGTACAATTAATAATATTGTCCAAACTTTATTTTTCCATTCTTCCGCACCTCCTTCCTTTTGGCATCATGCTCTACATATGGCTATTTATCTCCTTAACATTCTACCTACCAAAGGTTTGACATATTCTTCCCCCTTTCAAATATTATATAATAAGACTCATTCATATTCTCATCTTAGGGTTTTTGGGTGCTTATGTTATCCACTATTTCCGTCCACCACAATTAACAAACTTCATGCCCGGTCTACCCCTTGTGTGTTTTTGGTTTATCCGTATAATCATCGTGGTTACAAATGTTTTGATTTATCATCTAATAAAATCATCATTAGTCGCCATGTTGTTTTTGATGAATCCCAATTTTAGATGACGATGTCTCTCCATATATCATCCGCCATTTATCGGACCTGTCCCGCACTCAAAATCCGCGCTAGTCCTCTAGTAACGTTGCCATCTACCGTCCTAGGTCCAGCAACCGGGCCATTTATCCAACACAGTTCTAGCCCAGTTCCTATTTCAGTTACCGGGTCCGTTGCTGGCCAAGTTCCTGTTTCAGGTTTCAGTTCCAGTTCCTGTGTTGGGCCAACAGGCCCATTGCCTGCTGGCCAGTCCGTCACATGTCCCGATGTTTCCCAAAATCCACCTAATTCTCCCCCGAGTCACAGACCGGTCACTCATAGTCAACGGGATATTTTTAAACTAAAAAGACATTTTAATTCTAATGTTCTTAAATCCCCTCTACCCCGTAACCCAGTGTCTGTCTTAAATGACCCGAATTGGAAATTGGTTATGACCGACGAATATGATGCTCTTATTGCAAATAAGACGTGGGAGTTGGTACCCCGTCCTTCTGGTGTTAATATTATTCGATCTATGTTGATTTTTACTCATAAGGATAATTCTGACGGTTCTTTTGCGAGGAACAAGACTCATCTTGTAGGTGATGGTAAGACTCAGCAGGTTGGCATAGATTGTGGTGAGCCGTTTAGTCTGGTGGTCAAACCGGCTACCATTCGTATTGTTCTCAGTCTAGCTCTTTCCAAAGCATGACCCATTCATCAGTTAGATGTGAAAAATGCTTTCTTACATGGTGATCTCAAAGAGACCGTTTATATGCATCAACCCTTGGATTTTCAAGACCCCAAATATCCTCATCATGTCTGTTTATTGAAGAAGTCCTTGTATGGGCTTAAGCAGGCCTCACGGGCTTGGTATAAGAGATTTGCAGACTATGTTTCATCTATTGGGTTTTCGCACAGCAGGTTTGATAATTCATTGTTCATCTATCATCGTGGTTCTTCCCTGGCTTATATTCTTTTGTATGTGGATGATATTATCTTGACTGCCTCTCCTGATGCTTTGCGCTAGTCTATCATGACCATGCTCAGTTCTGAGTTTGCTATGAAAGACTTGGGGCCCTTGAGTTACTTTTTGGGGATTGCTGTCACTAGTCATGCAGGTGGGCTATTCTTTTCACAATGAAAGTATGCAGCTGAGATCATTGAGATAGCTGGTATGTCCTCCCGTAAGTCTACGTCCACTCCCGTTGATACTAAACCCAAGCTGGGTGCTGCGGCTGGCTCACCTTACGAGGATCCGACTCACTATCGCAGTTTTGCAGGGGCTCTTCGGTATCTTACTTTTACGAGGCCGGATATTACGTATGCCGTACAACAAATGTGTTTGTTTATGCATGATCCTAGGGTTGAGCATATGAATGCACTCAAACGCATTATTCGATACATCCACGGGGCACTTGACTACGATTTACACTTATATCCATCATCGACGGCTACACTTGTCTCGTATACAAATGCTGATTGGGGTGGTGTCCGGACAGCAGACGCTCTACGTCTGGGTATTGTATATTCCTTGGTGATAACTTGGTCTCGTGGTCTGCCAAACGTCAAGCTACCTTATCCCGCTCTAGTGTCGAGGCCGATTATCGAGGAGTGGCTAATGTGGTGTCTGAATCATGTTGGCTCCGTAATCTCCTCTTAGAGCTTCACTTTTCCGTTCACAAAGCTACATTGGTTTATTGTGATAATGTTAGTGCTATATACTTTTCTGGCAATCCGGTTCAATATCAACGCACTAAACATATTGAGATAGATATCCATTTTGTTCGCGAAAAGGTAGCTCGTGGACAAGTACCCGTCCTACATGTCCCGTCCAGGTATCAAATTGCAGACATATTTACCAAGGGCCTTCCATCGGTGCTATTTGAAGATTTTAGAAACAGTCTCAGCATACGAAGACCGCCGCTATGACTGCGGGGGTGTGATAAATACCCGTGATATACACATGATGTACACTGTGTATATCACGAGCAGTGGATTGTATATTCACTGGTTATGGGCTGTAAATTCCGTGGTATACACGGTATATATCACAGATTAATGGCTCTATTTTTGGTAGATTAGTTATAATTAAATTAGAGTTGTACACTTACCATAATTATATAATTATTGTACAAGTAGAATAAGGTTTTGAGAGTAGAATAGGAATATGATTTTTCCTATTATGAAAATTGTAAATTGTATATATACTCTTTCATTAATAAAAATAATGAAGGGATTATTTCTTTTTAACTTATAGTAGGAATATTTACCCCTGATCTCCGACTTACAGTCCCGAATCAACTTTTGGAACATAGGTACAACAACAGCTCCGGGTAATTGACTATAGCCACGTTCTTATACTAATGAGAGGAACTCCTGGATTTTTGAATAAATCAGCAAGCTGTTGCATTCGGTGGTAAAGTTCTGCAACATAAGAAAAATGTCCAGAAACTTAAACTCAATAATGAGAATAATGATTTCATCCTTTTCAGCATCTGTCAATGACCATTTACTCTCATCAATGATCTGTCTCAGTGATTTAATTACTTCTCTGCCAGACATCTTGCTGTTGCCTCTATCAGGATATTTGTTTTCTCTTTGTTTTTTCAAAGAATAAACACTGGAACTGTCAAGAGCATTAAAGCTGAGGAGCTGCTTCAACTCAACCCCAAAAGCTAGTTTGTAGGGTGATGATTGTCCAAGTCCAAGGAGTCCATGTTCCCATTCCATATCCGATGTGGGACTCTTAACACTCCCCCGCACGCCCAGAACTTGTTAACTGAAGCGTGTATAATATGATTTGGGGCCATAACAATGAATTGAAATGAGTCTGACTCTAATACCATATAAGAATGGATTTTGGACCTAACTAGGCCATTTGAAGTGCATGATGTCAAATCATTGGTGGTGTGCATGATGCCAAATCATTGGTGGTGTGGATAAATACACAAGTGTGCGAATCATATTGTTAATCGTTCGAATTTTTCTTTCGGCTTTTCCATTTTGAGGAGATGTATGTTGAAATGAAAGACACAAATACATCATATTTTGGTGACAAAAATCATTAAATTGAGCATTTAGGAATTCCATCACATTGTCACATTTAAAACATTTAATGGATTTGTCAAATTGGATTTTGATAAAAACACTAAATTGTTTAAAAGCGGTTAAGGCTTGTGATTTCTGCCCTAAGGGAAATGTCCACAGAAAATTCGAATAATCAACAGAAATAAGCATATAATATTTATGACCTGCAGAACTCAAACTGATGATGTCCACAAATCACAATGCATAAGATCAAATGGCATAAGCGTATGTGAAGTAGATGATGAAAAATGAAGTTTAACATGCTTCCCAAACACACAAGTTTGGCAAACAGAAGAGTCCAAAAATTTGTTACAAGCAATAAAATTATTCTTCCCAAGAGTATTGAACACTGGTGCTCCCAGGTGTCCCAATCAATTGTGCCATACGATAGGAAAATAGCTGCAAAGGTTGATGGTTATGTCATGTGGTTGTTGGAAATAGTAGTGATGGGATACAAGTCCCCCATGCTATTACATCTCATAAGTGGCATCCCCGTCTGAAAATCATTCAGAGAAAACCCAAACAGATCAAAATTCACAGAAACATTGTTGTTAGTTGTAAAACGTCGTACAAATACAAAATTTTAAATCATTTTGGTGCATATAAGACGTTTTTAAAGTATAACGGTGGGTGACGATAATATTTTTATTACTGCTCATATTAAAATAAGACGAGAGATTACTTTGAGATGTCGTCATGTGTGACGTAGCTCCTATGTCCATGTACCACGAATCATCTGGAACATTCAGATTCATGTTATTCATGGCTTATTCGATATCAGTTGGAGCATAACTTGCAGAAGAAGGTGCTTGGGCTGCAAAAGTGTGTTGCGGACGAGAACCTAGAATTCCGAACTGTCGATTTGAAGATGAGGGCCTGACCCATGACGCGGTGGGGTATGGGCACGGAAGGGCGACCCATTGTTTTCTCTTAGCCCACGGCGGGTACTGCCCCCCACTGGTTCCCGCCAGACTGGGCTTGCGGCTGCTACTGGATGGGTCGCCACTGCCCCTGTTGTTGGTGGTTGTTGCTGCCGCCGGCTGGTTGGCCACCGCCCCTACCCCGTCCATTTTCACAATTATTTTTTCCTTTGTTATTGTTACGATTTGACCTCCATTTTTTACCATTGTTGTTGCGATTTCCAGTTCCACCCAAACCAGAATTTTGGGTCAGAAAATCCACGGAAAAATGCATTGGTGGAGACGAGAGCAGTTCCGGCAGTGGTTGCCCCCGTGGATTTTTGTTTTGCCTTATGGGTTTCTTCAAGAATTAATCGCGAACGAGCCTCATAAAATGGAGGCAACATATTACTTTGTTGAATGAACGTAGCAACCCCATCATAATGTTCATTCAACCCCGCAATTAATTGAAGAACCATCCGTTGATTCGTCACTGGTGCCCCAACGTTGGATAGTTGGTCGGAGAGCATTTTCAACTCTTGACAATAGGTAGAAACATTTGAAAAATCATCCAACTTGACGTTGGTGAATTGATTTTCAAGATATACCACCCTAGAAAGTTTATTATCCTGAAAAATGTTTCGTAATCGTTCCCACGCTTGTTGAGCCGTAGAGTCTGGCTCCAAAATAATATGTAAAAGATCATTGGAGATGGTGCCATAAATCCATTGAAGGACTATGACATCTAAGCGAGACCATAACTTTTTGTCAACATCGATGGTGTCCGATGAAGACTCGGAAGGGATGATATGATCTATTACTTCAGATGCGCGGCAATGAATTTTGAATAACTCCGCCCACAAGGAGTATTGACCCTTTTTCATCTCAAGTGTAATGAAAATAAAATTCTTGACGTTGTTTACGGCAAGAGTGGGATGCAATTTTTGTTTGTCGGCCATTTATATCCACGAAAATAGTAGAATAAAGGTAGGAGAAGAATAGAATAAGAAAAATAATTTGTGAGTAGAGGAGGAACCTTAACCCTGAATTGGCTGTCGGCTAGGAAATAATGGAAGGGAGGACAGTATTAGGGTGGTTGTTTAGGGTTAGCCGAAGTTAGTGTTAAGGTTAGGTTTGGCGGTGGGTTTGTGAGGAAGGGTGGTTTAGGGTTTTTGAGGGAAACCCTTAGGGTTCCGCCGAAACAAACCGGAAAAGGAAGAGAAAGAAGAAAAAAATTCGGGAAGGGTAAGGCCGAGTGGGGTGGGGCTAAATTAATTTGTGGCTCTTGATACCATAAAGGAAATGAATTCCATGATTTATTTCATTCCAAGTATACAAATATATACAATTCTACCTAATCAATTTAGGCTATCTCTAAGGATATGTTAATCAATATAATTGATCTAATCATCCTAATTATATGATTCTAATTACAACTTAATTGATATGATGAGATATGATGGAGATAATTAGGAATTATGTCCCTAATTATCCTAACAAAAATTTATGAGTCAACAACACACATGAACTATCATTTTTTGCGAGTTTCACACCAATTATTAGTTGTTCCCTATTCCTACATGAACTATCGCCATCTAGGTATTAAAACACACCTCAAAGCAGACTAGGCCAGCTATTAGTTGTTCCCTTTTTTTTACTAACTGAACTATCACCATCTACTCAATTATGTGTATTTTACCTATACATAAGTAAAGTTTAGTGTTTATAAATGAAAATAAAGACCGGTAAAACAACCAAAACAGAGCCAAGATAGTCTATGCCTCTTGTTCTCTTGGTCCCAACTTCAACTACTTGATCCTAGTAAAGGTACCCCATCATGATGTTCTATCTCAAAATAGAACTCAAAAAGAAAATAAAAATGTCCGACTCAAGTGATAGCTTGGGAAGTCAGCTGTCGATGGGGGCATCAGAAGATTAGGACTGTTATGTTCCTACTTGAAGCATGCTACTGAAATCCCGACGTCTAATTTTTCATCTTCACTGAATGTAATTCTCCATATGTTAAACAATCATGATCGCGATTCAATCAGAACCGACGTCTACCCCTTTTTTCTTCAGGAATTCCTTGGCTTCAACAATATCCTACAGCAAATGAACAATGATGAGATATACTTTTAGTTATGTTTCCAGGCTTCCAGCAAAGTTCCATCATATATCTTGGCTAACAATCAGCATGTCAGCTGGCAGAATATAGGCAATATTTTTGGGATATTAGCATTGTTGGTCTCTCGATTAGGGGTAAATTCTGATTTTGGTCCTTGTTATTTATGACTTAACACATTTAACCTTCAATTAATTGAAACGTATGCTTTTGGTCCCTTTGAGTCGGAAATATATGTTATGTTTAGACTACTTTTAGAAGTACATTACCATAGCCTTAAGTATGGAGTAACAATACAAGTTTAACATAACACATGTGTAATTAAATGGTGGAACGGTTAATACTTCAGGAAATTTGTGATCATTCACAAGCAAAGGGATCAGAAGTGCACATTTCTTAAAGGAAAAAAGTGCAAATGTACCTGCTGTAAGAAAAGAGCCTCTTGCGGACACATGGGAAAATTCATAAGACCAACGCCAATCATTAACAGACCATAGCAACCAAGGGTCACAATGAGGTATAGAGGCAACTGCAACAACATTAGCAATAAACTATAAGAATCACCAAAAGAATAAGAAACTTTAACCAAAGGCCATTGTGCCAAAGGTAACAAAAAGGTGGTTAATAAGAGCTCACCAGCCAAGTATAGCTCTCCGGAATTGTTGATGTCTGCAACAAGCCTATCCAAACAGCAGTTACTGCAAGCAATAACGTCAAAATCTTCACGATTTGTTTCATCGGATCTGCAGCAATAAAAAAATTCATTGATAAACATATAATAGAAGCCAACAACTGAAACATTAAGAAGCCAACTGTGTTTGGTATTAATACAAAAATAGTTTCCACAACAAATCCTTTGATCTGAATCTATAAAACAAATGCCTTGTTAACATTAAACTTCACTGCCTACATGGATGTCCAATGTTACTTGATTATGATCACTCCTTCAGGAACAAACTACTTTTCTTGTCAGAACCAAAAACAATACGAGAAAACAAAGGCAAATATCTCCACGTAATTTTTCATAAGTTAAAAGTCATAAACTCATAAACATAAATCCAAACTAACAAATTACTATCTGAAGGTAGGAAAACTTGTATTGTTTTATACCTTGTTATCATTTCAATAACAGTAAAGATTTTACCGATATTATTTTATATATGAATCATTATATTCTTTTATCCCACATTGAATGTGGGATAACAATACCATGATTAGTTATATACATGGATTAAACAATCCAAATGACTAAATTGTCCTTCCAAAGCCTTTCTTTATACCCTTGGGCATTTCCAAGGCTATAATTGGAAATAAGAGTTTATCCAACTTAAAACCAAACAAATGTTTTACATTATACACCGTATAACTCATTTTAAATGCAATGAACCAAACACCGATAAAAAATAATTTCTACATAACAATCCATGTATTATTAATCCTTGTATTTACGATCCCTGCAAAGCTTGTTTCTAAACCAAATGACCCCTCTAAAGCAAATAAGCTCAAAAGCGCAGATGACAAAGACAATAATGGGGTCATCAGACTCTTGGTGAGAATTCAATGCACTACACATGTTATGCCGGATAGGAAAGGAATTTTATGAAGGAAGCAATTATTAAAAGAAATTCAAAAGAACTATACCCACAATACATGTAAAACCTATCAAGGATTCAAGGGAACCCAGTGGCCAGATGGCCTGATATGTACACACCCAAAACATGCATTCACTGAATGTTCTTCAGATACAACTATTTCTACAAGAGGAAATCGAGCACCAGGTAGTTCCATAAGATTGTAGAAACTAATTAACTATAGCTGAAGCGAGTGGACAACCAGGACTATCTTTAAGTCCTGACAGCTATTGAGAAAAGTCAGGTATTGGCTGCTCCAACTGAGGGGCATCAGGAAAATGTCAACCAATTCACCGGAAATTAAGATAGAAGGTCTTTCCATATCAGAACCCAGCTTAAAAGAAAGATTCAGAGGAAACATAAATACATGTCAGCTTAAAAGAAGCTCCTTTGGACATACTACTGTTTTCCAGAAAGTTTCCCAGTGAATGCAACCAAAGGATAATCAGAACTTCGGCACTTGTGGAGATATACCATGAAACATTAGACTGTAAAACGGACTTACTGTGATGACAATTCAAATTTACTGCAGAGAACGTCACACAAATATGGCTAGAGGTTGTCCACCCTGACATCCCTTGAACAAATAGATAGCTAATTGAAACTTCTAACCTTTCACCACATCAAAAATAACAGCACTTCAACTTGAAAGACAACGGAATGTTTTCTCTAGTTGCTCATACTGGTAGCTTTTATGTTCATTACACTACATATACCTTGCAAGTAATAAGTTTCACCTTCTCTGTTCGTCGTGCTTGTATTAGTGGCAAAAAATCCATCTTGATTCAGGTAAGGCCTTTGCTATTTTCATGTTTGATGTACTTCTTTGTTTTTCCTTCTCAATAACAGTAGAGAGTTGCAGAATGGGTACTACAATTTTTAATGTTATGGAGGGTGTTTTCTTGCCCTATAGCTAAGCATATCTATCATAGAGAACAGTTAAACCATGAAGAACTGTTAAACATGTTGATAGTGATTTTACCCCTATTGAAAGATATCTCCGGATAGTTATGGTTGTAGACCATCAGAAAGTGTACAAGAGTAACACATTTCCAAAAGTATGTTTGCCGACAATATGCCCACTCTTACTGCTGCTAACCTGCTAAAATGTTGGTTCTCGCTGTTTGCGCAACTACCAATCCATGTATGCAACCTTTATGACTTCGGTCTCAAATATGAAGAAGCTAAAACTAATCCTCTATGATATGTATGCAGTAGGACTTCATGAATCTAGGACTTCCTTGATATCCCCTAGGCTGTTTCTAAAGGACTTCCAGATACCGTCTGGGCTGTCACTTAAAGATTTTAGGATACTTATAAAAGATGCAAAACAAAGTTTCTAGCTGGTCATATAAAGTATTCATATGCTTCTTCATTGCAGTTGATCACTAATGGACCATTGGCATTAAGACTTACAAGCTGTGTTTCTTATTTTTCCTGAAAGGGTGAAAGGAATCTTTTGGAATATAATGTGAAGATCCTTTGGAAGGATCTGGAGCTTCAAGGATCTCTAAAAGTAGCAACTTGATCTGTCAAGAAAATGGGTAGATTAAGCATTAAAAAGTTGGAGGAATACAATAAGGCATCCATACTTGTCACTTTTGAGAAAAGACAACTTGTGAATCAAATGTTTTTCCAAAGTTCAGAGGTAGGAATGGTGTTGTTAAAGGCTTGTCCAAGGCGTCCTTAAGCCCTGAGGCTAGGTGGAAATTAGGCTGAGTGCTTTGGCTCACTTTCCTGCTTTGATTACATTTCTTTTGAGCCGAGGGTCTATCGAAAACAACCTCTCTACCCCACAAAGGTAGGGGTAAGGTCTGCGTACATCTTACCCTTTCCAGACCCCACTTGTGGGACTACACTGGGTATGTTGTTGTTTTTGTTGCTTTGACTCACTTAGCCAGCACATCAGTAACCAAGGCGCTAACGCGTGGGCCACATCACCAATGGGAGTTGTTCTGAAGAGGCTAAATATTAAATATTTTAACAACAACAACAACATACCTAGTGTAATCCCACAAGTGGGGTGGGTAGGATGTAAGCAGACCTTAACTCTACCTTTGTGGGGGCAGAGAGGTTGTTTCTGAAAGACACTTGGCTCGAGAGGAAAGAAAAGAAAAAAAGGAATTCGACGCAGACACAAAAAAATATGACAACAAAATAACAAGAGAATACACAATCGATAGTGATACAAATCAAAGACTAGACAACTACGCGATTACTAAAAAAATACTACTAATAAGGATACGTGGAGAGGGTGCTAGCCCCCACCTCTCCCACCTACATTGCGACACGACTCGGCTACTTACTACACTTCTACCTTAATCCTCGACCTCCACACCTTCCTATCTAGGGTCATGTCCTCAGTAAGCTGAAGTTGTGCCATGTCCTATCTTTGTGCTACTGCGCCCTCCCAGTTCTTCTTCGGGCTACTGCGACCTCTCCTAACTCCTACGATAGCCAACCTCTCACATCTTTTTACTGGCACATCCTCACACCTCCTATTCACATGCTTGAACCATATCAACCCGATTCCTTCATTTTGTTCGCATCAGAGGCCACTCTTACCTTGTCCCAAATAACTTCGTTCCTAATCATATCTCTCCTGATATGTCCTCACATCCATCTGAGTATCCTCATCTCTGCTACATTCATCTTTTGGATGTGGCCGTTCTTGACTGGCCGGCACGCTGCTCCATACAACAAAGTTGGTCTAACCACCACTCTGTAGAATTTATCTTTTAAGCCTTGGCGAAATATTCTTATCGCACAAAACCCCATAAACGATCATCCCTTTCACCCACCCCGCTCCAATACGATGTGCGACATCCTCATCAATCTCCCCGTTTTCTTGAATTATGAACCCAAGATACTTGAAGTTTCCTCTCTTGGATATGACTTGCGCATTGATTTTCACTTCCACCTCCGCCTCATGCGTTATGTCACTAAACTTACACTCCAGCTACTCCATTTTAGTCTTTCTTAACCTGAAACCTTTAGACTCTAGGGCATGTCGCCAAACATCCAGCCTATCATTCACTCTACCACACGTCTCGTCAATCAATACTATATCATCTGCGAATAACATACAACATGGCTACTCCCCTTGAATATATCATGTCAATTCGTCCATCACTAGAACAAATAGAAATTGGCTAAGGGCTGATCCCTAGTTCTGGTGCAACCCCATCACGATCGGGAAGTGGTCTGGGACCCCTTTCACTGTTCTAATCCGGGTCTTGATTCCATCGTACATGTCCTTGATAGCCCTAATGTAAGCCACAGGTACACCTATAGACTCCAAACATCTCCAAAGGACCTCCTAGGAACTTTATCGTACGCCTTTTCTAAACACTAAATATTTCACGAATCAGAAAAAAATTAAATTCTTGTCCATTTAATTTCCGTTTGTGCTCATAATTATTATTCTTGAATTATGCTTTACTTCATAAAGACGACACTATATTTGAGAACTCTCACTTAGTTGTATATACAATGGAAAAACGACTTCTAAATGGAGTTACAATTGACAAAACTAACAAATTGAAGAAAAAGGATAAGTCACTACACGAGTATTGATCTGTACCTCGTTCATCGATTATCATCCCAAGATTGAACTACATGATACTGTTACAATGTCTTAAATCAAATTTCCCAGGAAACTATTTTCTTTGAGCTCCAAGAAGAATGACGGGACTTTCGTGTTTGGCATGAAGGAAAATTTGTTCTGATAATTTTCTTTATTGTTAAAGGAAATCCTAGAATTCTTGATCAATCAAACATAAACCACCACATCGCCCATAAATCCACAAATAACTCTTAACCCCATACACATTTATGGAAATCCCAATTCAATTTTAGCTAATTTGATCACACCCACATGATAAAAATCTAATCTTTTTCACCAAGTATTTCTTTAAATACAGGAATTAATAAAGCAAATGAATTTTGTTTGGAACAAAGAAACAAATAAAGTGAAAACTAAGGTAAAATCCAAAATAAACCTGATTTATTGAATGTCAAGCGCTGCTCCGATCTTTTTCTGTTCTCCTTTTGTTTTTCTTTGGTTTATTTAGGTGTTTAAACTAGGCGTGGCCAGTGGGCCGGGATCGGGTCCGTCGGGTCGGGTCGGGACAGGCGGGATTCGCCGCCGTCCTGTCCTGCGGTGGGATCGGGATCGATTTTTTCCCCACTTAATTTAAAAAATAACATATATAAAAAAAACTCAATAATTAAACAAGATAGTGTAATAAAAACATCTCAAGGTTGTTTTTGTGCCTCTTATATTATTTAATAGACATATGATTTTTTTTGTAATACAAATACAATTATCAAAATTACAACTTTGCGGTGTTTTTCAAAAGTTGCAAATTACATAGTAAAATTGCAATTAAAAATTACATTTTGAAAAAACCCAGTTATAGTTTCTTGATAATTTCCTGTGGTTCTTCGGTTGGAATTGGTATTTGTTGGTCAAATTTCTCCACGTCGCTTCCACCACCTTCGGATAAGATTTTGTTGTAGTTTTCGTCTTCTTCTTCGTTGATCTCCAGTTGACCGCACTTTCTCCACTCCGCTCGTATCCAATCTCTGAATAATACTACAATCTCCAAGCTGTCTCCAGCTAACGAGTGTCTGTGCTCTCCTATTTGATATCTGCCGGCAGAAAAAGTGCTTTCAGACGCTATTGATGACGCTTGAATGTTCAAAACATCTCGGGTCATCATTGAAAGTGTCGGAAAGGTCTTCTCATTCCCACTCCTATATTTCAGCAAGTCTTCACGTCCTTCTTCATTGAGAACTGCTTGGTACGGTACAGAACCCTGCAAAACAAAAATATCAAACTCGCTAATTTGGTTAGTAGCGGTACGACTGCCGCACATTCTATTTCTGAGGCTTTCAATACTAGCCGCAGAAACAACATGTCTTTTGTGAGGTTGTGTTGAAGAAGAAGATGGTATGGAAGCTGGTAGATTGCTAGCACTTTCTTGTTGGTAAAACCTATATATTTTTTTTGCATTCGTCTTCTACGCTAGACAACACTTCTTCTTTAGTTTGTTCAATATGTGGTAGGTGATTTGAATTTTTGGGACTTGGAGGTGGCAGTACTGCTATACAATCGTAAATAGTTTCAATAAGTGATTTAGTACCGTCTATTTTAATAGTCAGATTTAATACAACACCAATAATATAAATAGTTGGAATAGGAATAAAATATTTTTTATTTTGATAAACATTTTTTTAATAGCTGCTTTATAAGTTGATTTATCCATATATTCATTAAGCAATAAAAATATTAGAGTTATATAAAATAACATAGTTGAAATAGTAGGATAATATATACCGAAAAATTCTTTTGTTGCTTGAAAAAGTTTCTCTAAAAATACAATAAGTTCGGAAATTTTTCCTCAATCGCTATCTACAACCATATCAACTAGATTTTGATTATGAGAATTAAAAAATAAAGTTATAGGTTTTCTATAGTCATAAGCAACAAGTGGTTGCTTGTATAAAGAATTCCACCTAGTGGGTACTTCTTCTAGAATTTTTCTATAAGGTAGTTGGCAATCGTTACAAGTTTTTTTATATTCTTTTCTTCATTGTATTCCATTATTTTTAAAAATAAAATTTATAGCAAATTGTATTTTACTAAGAATGTCTTCAAAAAGTGATAGACCATCCTTTACAATTAAGTTATATATATGTCACATACATTTTATATGAAAATGATCCGGAAAAGATGGAGTTAAACTATTTTTTAAAATTGTAATATCGTAATTGTTAGAAGAAGCGTTATCTAATGTAATAGTCATAATTTTATCAGTTATTCTGTAATAATCGCACACTTGATAAATATTTTCTGCAATAAAAATATCAGTGTGCCTATCATCTATATATCTATACGCTAAGATACGTTTTTGCATAGACCATTTATAATCTATCCAATGACAGGTTACCGTTAAATAATCATGGTCGTTAGTACTACGACCTATATCAGAAGTGATAGCCACTTTTTCATTAAAATGATATAATGAATAACGTAAATACTGTTGATATTCATGTGCGAATTTAAATACATCTCTCTTAACCAGTTGATCTAGAAAAACCGTTAAAAGCAGGATTATACATATCTCTAATGTAATGAATAAAACCGGGAGATGAAGGAAATGAAAAAGGCAAACCCTCCACAACAACTAATTTTGCTATTGCTTCGCTATCTCTATGTTTATCGTATTTAGGGCCTACAATTCCCCCCCTGTCATAGGGTTAATTTGACCCTGTACTTGGTCCGGGACAGTATGTGAACCTTGTCCCGATGGAGCGGATGTTTGCGCACCCGATTTTGAAGCCTCGTATTGGGCATATCTAGTTGGATGAGCCCTTGCTACGTGTCTCATTAACCCCCCCGTCCCACCGTGACCTTTTCCAGTTTTAAATTTTAAAACATCTTTACAAAATTTACATCTAGCTACTTGATTCTCTACGTCCCTATCAAAAAATGTCCATGCATCTTATTTTAATGTTCGTTTTGCTAGACCTCGTCTCATACTAGGGGGAATATGATGCATTTCAGTTGAAGGTGCACTAGTGGGTGTGTTGTCATCTACATTAGTGGGTGTATCATCTAGATCATCGTCTAAATTAAAGTCTTCTTGAGTTCCAGAAAATAGCTCGTCGTCTAAATCTAATGGTATTGTAGGAAAATGTTCAGTATCAACAAAATCATCCTGTGTAGGAATATGATTCTGTCTAGAAATAGGACCATTGCTCTTGTTGCCCCTACTAGAAGAAGCATGAACCCTACCCGTAAGCATGCGTTTAAATCCTTCCATTATAAATTTATACTTATAGTAATAAATAATTAAAGTAAACGAAATTAAGTGCGCTAAATAAAATAAAGTATAAACAGACAATAATAATTTAATGAAGGAACAAATGTACCAAACGCCGACGTAACGTCGACGTGTAATCGAGAGGTTGAAAATTGAAACTTTGCTCGATGGAAGATCCTCAAGCTAGTTGCCAATTTCACTCCCAAATGAATAAATAAAATTGAATATTTAGTACACAATGTAGACTTGTAGAGAGATAGATTGAGAGATTAGAGAGATCGTAGGAAGATTTGTGAGAAAGATGAAGAGAAAAATGAGGTATTTATAGTTGGGAAATTGGATTAAAGTGTAAATATAATAACTTATGAGTTAAAAATAAATATTAAGGGGGTAGGGGGAGGGGGAGGCCAAAAATGGCCGTTGCACAACGGCCAAAATGTAAAATGGTCGTTGGTGCAACGGTATTTTTACAAAGGGGGGGCTTCGGGCAGGATCGCGGCGGGACATGATCGGGATCGGGACCGGGTCGGGCCTGGTGGGATTGTGGCAGGCCGAGACGGGTCGGGACGAGACCATGTCCCGTCCCGGTTCGAGTCCCGATACCGCAATTTTTTTTTCTAAAATAGTCGGGTTCGGGGCGGGACCGTGGCGGTGTTGGGGCGGGACCGGGCCGACCCGGCCCACTGGTCAACCTTAGTTTAAACTTATCAATCAAATAATATCTTCGTCTCAAAAAGACTGAACTAATTTAACTTGGTCTAGTTTGACTTTTAAAATATATTTTTAGATATTTATGTTATTATAAATGATCCTAAATTATTTTTAAATATAAAAAGAAGTTAATCTTTTTAAAACAAATAGGATAATTTTTCGGGCTGAAGGGTGTAATATTTTTAGACAATTTAATATTCTTATAATGACTATCAGTACTGAATTACTAATGCACGTTTGACCTTCAAATGAGTTGGTATTTAATTTTGCCTATTAAAATCAAACTTATTCCTTATATTGAAGGCGGAAAAATTAAAGACCAACACAAATTAAGGATAAAAGTGTAAATGATTCTCAAGTTCGAACCAATCAGACAAGAATGAAGATTATGCAAATAACCACTTTGTAACTTGTATTTAAAAATTGACCATTTTTCAAAATTAAGTTGTCTGAAGTTCGTTTTGTTATTGCTTTATTCTTAGTGCCTATCAACAATAACCTCTCTATTTTCCATAATAGGGATAATTTCTGCGTATTATCTACCCTTCCTAAATTTCACTTGTGAGATTACACAGAGAATGTTGTTGTTGTAAGCTGTCTGAAGTTCGTGAAAGATTTAAATTTAAAATTAATATCAAAATTAGGAGGCCGATTTAAGAAATTTCCACTTCTAAATAACACAATAAAAAGATCAGATGGTATAAATAACTAAGAAATTACATCTAATAATCTTTAAAATGGATAGTATTGAACTTTTGATCCCCACTTGCTCAACGGTCTTATCTTGAAGGTCAAAAGTCAAAATTTATTAAACTTAAAATTGTAGGGTCAAAAGTTCAAGAATAACCACTTCCAAAGAACATATTTCTAAATTACTTGCTAAAAGTGGTTACTAGTGTAAAAAGTGCAAAAGTCCGAACCAAAACTGGCCAGCCCAAATATAAAGCCACCTCGTTCATCTCGAACAAATACACCTCCAACAAATAGCTACAATTTACAAAAATGGCAAATACCAAGCATCCTTGTCTCATTCTCCATAACTTTCTTTCTTTAGATCTTTGCAAGGTCCATTTCCACATTTATAAACTTAAACAAAATAAAAAAATATGCTAGAAAAATTCATTCTTTTTATAATTTTACATACTATATACTGATTTTTTTTTATTGCAGGAGTTAGAGTTTATAAACAAGAGTTGTAGTACAGTAGGATATAGGCCAAATGTGTTCTCTACAACATTATCTCATCTTATTGCTACTAACTGTGCTCATTTAATCATGCCCATCATTCCCATTAGAGGTAAATCTAATTTCTAAAAAAGGGAAGCCCGTGCACTAAGCTCCCGCTATGTGCGGAGTCTGGGGAAGGGCCGAATCACAAGGGTCAATTGGTTATTTCGTGGTAACAACTTTATCAGTTACTCTAAGCCCCTTCAGTTAAATCTAATTTCTAAGTTTGGGAAATTATCACTTTAGTCCTTCAAATATTGATAAATTCTGATTTTTGGTTAAGGAATTATTAAGTGTTAGAATCATTCAATTATCAATGTATCATGTTAAAGTTTATATTGCAGTTCTATATATAGTTCATAAATATTTCATAATAAAAGGGACCGCCAACACTCATTTTAGTTAATTGAACGTGCAATTATTAGTCTTAGCCAACACATAGTTAAACGTGCTTAGCCAAATACTACAAGGACCAAAATCAGAATTTATCAATAGCTATGGAACCAAAAGTGCAATTATTAGTTTTGGGAACTTATTGCTACTAATTATGCTCATTTGATCATGCCCATCATTCCCATAAGAGTTTTAATTTTTGCTACATTATTTGTAATTCTTGAAATTCTAATTTTCATTTTTTGTTGATTTTACTTAATTTTTTTATTTTTCTTTATGGGTGTTGGTAGAGAAGCTAAGGGAGAAAGCAGAAGAGTATTTTGGGTGCCAGTATGAATTGTTTGTTGAATTCACTGGTCTAATCAGGTTAAAACTCCAACTTCAGTTTTTGATTTTTTTAAAAATGTTCTACCATTACCCCCACCAAATTAACATCAACTTACATATAGGGAGCTTTGGAGTAACCGGTAAAGTTGTTGCCACGTGACCAAGAGGTCACATGTTCAAATCGTGGAAATAGCCTCTTGCAGAAATATAAGGCAAGGCTGCGTACAATAACCCCTTGTGGTCCAGTCCTTCCCCGGACCCCGCGCATAACGGGATCTTAGTGCACCGGGTTGCCTTACTTTACATATAGGGGAGAATTACGACTTCGACAATGGTAGAAACTCTTTCATGCTTTTGAAATGGATGAAAAGTATCTAGTGGTGGCTGAAAATGACAATTTGAGTAATATGTATTGTGTATGACTATATGTGATGAGTTAATAGTCAAGAACACACATGATATTTCACTTTTTGCCAGTTTCACACCCAACCATCAGTTGTTCCCTTTTTCTAATTGAACTATCATCATCTATTTATTAAAGCACACCTCGAAACTGATTAGGTCAACTATTACGTGATAGTTTAGCTGGAAAAAGGGAACAACTGATAGTTTGAGTGTGAAACTCGCGAAAAAAGTGATAGTTCATGTATGTTTTTGACCATTATCTCATATGTAGTTAAGTATTTTAGTTTAGGTTTAGTAGTAAAGGCAAGAAACTTTTGGTTGGAAGGATCATAGGATTTTATGGGTTTTATTAGTTTATATTTAGATTAATTAAATTATTATCTATATAATAATATAATATCTATGGATTGTTTATGCAATTAAGTATTTCGGTATGGAATTTCGTATTTTGGATAAATATCGAATAACGTACTGAATGAAAGTAAATTTATGTCCTAGAGACAATCTGTTTTAGGACAAATGTACTTTATACACATTCGTATTATTATTAATGGAGATTAATATTTTACCATTTGCAATTATTGAATTATTAATTGATTGTTTATAATATTCTATAATATGCATCTCTGGAGGTTACGTTGTTATTAATAATGTGAGATATTAATATTATAACGTAACTCTTAAAATAGCCTAGACTAATGATCATCGAGAATGGGATATCGATGATATGTGATAAGTCGACATGTGATCTGCATCACATCCTTAGAGGATGTAGTATGTCTCACATGCTACGAGTAATGGCTACTCGTGATGGACACATGGATACTTTGGAAATATTGGTATACCCTGCTGATATACTGTTTGTTAAACTTGTCTAATGTATTATCAGCGTGTGGGAGATAGAAGTCCTTAAACTTGAGGTCAATACGCACTTTGTTTACAAAGTATTATACTTTGATCCTGTCCTAAGCTCAAATGCCTTATAGGTTGAGATACGGCTTGTATTGGGTACATTACGATGTGGATTAAAGGTTGTAGTTGAGCCAAGATTATGATTCATTCCTCGAATGTATATTCGAGAGAACACTCAGCTTCTCAGTGATATTAGGTTGACTAAGTCGTTGGCCAACGCAATAGACATATTTAAAATATGGTCTAGTTGTCAACTAATATAGATGAGATACAATGATTAAGCCATTTGGATAGACACTTGACAAATCCTAAGCTTGATCGGGTGTGTCGTGAATGAAAGGATTTTACCTTACCACATAGAGGTTAAGTTTACTGGATTCGTGTAAACGTACTTCACCTATTAATGTCGATATGTGAAGGCATGTAGGGTCACACTATGTCAATTGTCTTTTCGATCTAAGTATGTATTGGGAGAGTATTAAATATTTGATTTAGAATCGAGATATTTAAATGAACAATGATTGTTTTAATTAAGTCAAAATTGGATTTTGGATTTAATTAAGAATGTGCGGAAAATAAATCGAGACGGTGTAGGACCACGTCAAGCGCCGCGACGCCCACACCATAGGTCCGCGACGCTAATGATCTAATCTGCCTCGATTTTTGGGCCAGACCCAAGGTCAAACCCTAATCCGATTTGACCTAATTTTCCACCTATAAATACAGACATTCACCACATTATTCAATACACTTAATTTCAGAATTATTATTCTAAGTCTTAGAGACTTAGAATCAAAACGCTCTCTCGAACCTCTGCCGGATTTCCTAGCTTTCCAAAGGAGAAATACATTGAAGCTTGGAGCTTGCAATCGAAAGGGCAGTCGAGTGTCCACCATTTAGTAAAGATTCCAGATAATATAACCTGTAAGTGTTTATGCTTTATGTTAAAGGTTTTGATTGTCATATAACCATACCAGAAGTAATTGTCGGGGTAAGTAAGGTCCAGTTCAGAGAACACATACTTCAGAAAATACTTAGCCACTTGAAAACACAACATCAGATACAAGTCAAAATAATACACAAGTACAACAACATTCCACATCACATATAAATTTACCTCAAACACAGATCCAAATTACAAACACAATATCTACCAGATCAAAACAACCACCAATTTGGCTCAAAGATTTTGTCACTAACAAATCAAACAATACACCTTATCCTATAGCTAACTACATATCCTATGAACCAATCTCAACAAAATATAGAGCATACCTCACATCACTCTCAGAAGTAACAGAACCAATGAGTTATATTGAGGCAGCCAAGGATCCCAAATGGGTGGAAGCAATGCAAGCAGAAATAAAAGCACTGCAAAATAATCACACATGGGACATAGTGGATTTGCCAGAAGGAAAAAATACAATAGGTTGTAAATGGATTTACAAGATCAAATACAAAGAAACAAGAGAAATTGAAAGGCTCAAAGCTAGACTGGTTGCAAAAGGTTACATCCAAAGAGAAGGTATTGAATACTAGGAAACCTTTTCCCCAGTAGTTAAAATGGTTATTGTGAGAGCCATACTATCTATAGCAACATTCAGGCACTGACACATACACTAAATGGATGTATAATTCCTTCTTACAAGGAGATCTATATGATGAAATTTACATGGAACTACCACAAGGATTCATCAGTCAGGGGGAAAACAAGTGTGTAGACTGATCAAATCCTTGTATGGACCTAAACAAGCACCAAGACAATGGAATTTTAAACTTACCGAAGCACTAATTCATATAGAGTTTAAACAGTCACAATATGATCACTCACTATTTACAAGGAAAACAGGAAAATGAATAACCTTGGTACTAGTTTATGTGGATGATATGCTGATCACTGGAGATCACATGAAACAAATAGAGGAAACAAAACATGCCTTATAACAAGATTTTAAAGTGAAAGACCTAAGAGAGCTAAAGCATTTTCTGGGCATAGAGTTTGCAAGGTCAGGCAAAGGAATTTTGATGCACCAAAGGAAGTATGCTCTAGAGCTTATTTCTAAACTAGGACTGGCAGCAACTAAACCTATCAATATCCCAATTGACTGCAACATGAAACTTACAACCAAGGAGTATGATGATCACACTCAAAATCAACAGGCCACAGAAAAGGAAAAAACAAAATTAGGAGATGAATTGCTGGAAGACATCAGTTTGTATCAAAGACTGATTGGAAAATTACTTTATCTAACTGGTACAAGACCAGACATAGCTTACAGTGTGCAAACTTATAGTCAATTTTTGCAACAATCAAAGAAATCACATTTGGATACTGCACTCAAAATAGTCAGGTACATCAAAAAGCAGCCTGGACAAAGATTACTATTGTCCAGTAAAGCTCAAGAATCTGTAACAACATATTGTGATGCTGACTGGGCTGCTTGTCCTAACACAAGGAAATCAGTCACTAGTTATCTGATTAAACTAGGAGAGTCACTGATTTCATGGAAATCTAAGAAACAATCTACAATATCAAGGAGCTCAGTTGAATCAGAATATAGAAGATTAGCAGGAACAATAGCTGAAATAACTTCGATACTTGGTATACTAGGTGAAATTGGGATCAACATTTCTTCACCACTAATAGTATACACTGACAGCAAATCTGCAATACAGATTGCTGCAAATCCAGTGTTTCATGAGAGAACCAAACACATAAAAATTGATCTACATTTCATAAGAGAGAAAATACAAGAAAGACATAATAAAACTAGAGTATATTAACACCTCAAATCAACCTGCAGATATACTTACCAAAGGATTGAATAAGAACCAACATTATTACCTATGCTCCAAGCTTGGCTTGCTGAATATATTCCCATCATCCAGCTTGAGGGGGACTGTTGAGAAAAGAATAAATTAGAAACTAAAGCAGTTAGAAGGTAAGTAAGTTAGTTAACAAGTTAGTTAGGAAGTTCAGGTTACAAGTTAGTTAAGAGTTAGTTGTAGTTAAATCTAAGAGATCTACACATGTATATATATGGATACTATACATTGTAATACTCACTTTTCGAAATCAATAATAAGACAATCAAATTACTTCCTATACATCTTCTTCTTCTCTGCATCTTTCTCCTCTTTCTTTTCTGTTTCTGGTTCTGGTGTGTATACTTGATGTATATCCAGTGTATATCAATGGCTGAATGGAATGTACCAACACCAACAACATTTTCATGCCATCTATAAATGTTGTTTAGTGATGGATACACATTTAATTATTTTGAACTATTAGCCAACGAATGTAGAAAAGACACCCTTCTCCTTCCTCTATTTGGTAAATACACGGGACAGACAAAAGCTGGCAGCCACTATTCACATATGGTTTGAAGAACAAAGGTTGGCTTGCCCCCATATTCGTCCAGTATAACATAGTAACATCATGTATATTATCAAGGAGTGTCATATCGTCCTAGAGATGAGGACCAAAAGGCCCTGCAGTTTACAACAGAGTTATATACTCCCTCCATTGTGTGTTTCAAAAAGATTGTCACTTTTTATATTTAGTAACTCTTTACACCCAACATCCTACATAAAATATTTAAGACCACAAGATTAAAAGGGTATTTTGGTACATTGCATACATCTTTAGTTTAAGATCACCAGATTCAAAAGTCTTCTTTATTTTCTTAAACTCCGTATCAAGTCAAACTAATACATATAAATTGAAATTAAGGAGTAGTTAAATTGTTCACTTTAACTTGGGTTTATTTCTGTTTTTCATGATTAATGGAGAACTAGCTGAATATTTGGACAGGGGATTAGGCAAGGGGCTCATCTCTTGCCATTACTGCATCATTTCTCATGGGAATCTTTCAGTAGTGACCGTTAAGAATGGATTTTGGGCATAGCTCAACCTCAAAAGCTAGCTTGTAGGATGAGGATTGTCCAAGTCCATGTTCCCATTTCATTTCCGATGTGGGACTCTTAACACTCCCCCGCATGCCCAGACCTTGTTAACTGGAGCGTGAACAATATAATTTGGGGGCCCAACATCGGTGAAAAAAGAATTGGAATGAGCCTGACTCTGATACCATGCTAAGAATGGATCTTGAGCCTAACTCAACCCCAAAAACTAGCTTGTAGGGTGAGGATTGTCCAAGTCCATATAAGGAGTTCATGTTTTCATTCCATTTCCGATGTGGAACTCTTAATAGTGACGGACCTGTAAGAGTAGCTGGATAAGTGGATTTAGGTTGGATAACAGGTAGGGACACCACGTTTCAGTGTCGTATTTATTAGTTGCAGATGTATACACTCATATGGACTGTGTATCAACATGGAAAAATTAGAGTTCGTTTTTTGTGATGAAGAGAAAAGTTAGAGTTCATTCTAGTTGGATTAGTTCATGATGTTCATAGTTCCGCTCTAGCTAACAAATATTTGAGTATGCCTTTTGGGGAAAATTTAGAGAGATTGAATTATGGCAAGCGGTGATTGAGAAATTTGAAAGAGATTGGAAGGTAGAACAAAACAATACTCAGTAGCTAGAGAGGTAGAATATTTTATGCACACTTCCACTCTAACCTTAGTATGAAGCTCCCTACTGTCAATTTTTAAATGAAAATATTCTTACCAATCAGTAAATTGGAAATGGACTGTCTTCTTTGGTACATAAACTAAAATAAACAATTGAGCTTTTCTTCTCCTCAATAGTCAATATACCATGAAAATGGAATTTCTTTCTCCAAATTTTTGCATTTACCAAACATTCATAAACTGAACTTAATGGCCCTTTGCATGAGTTCTTTTCCAGTCTTTGCAAAATTAGTGCAATCGGGATCAAGTATACTTGCTCAGTGGAATCTCACACAGTGAAGTCTGGATCGAAGTATCTTATATTCAATGTTAAAAACTGAGCTAGAAATAGAGTAGGTGGGGTAACAGAACTACAGAAGTTCAATTGTCGATATCAAGATTGACTTAGTCATTGGTGTGGGATAAACGCCTGTTATAGAAGGTTGGTGAGAGGTTGACTTTTTGCTCTCCTATCCAACAGGAAACTTTACATGGCACTTGTGCATGATATCAAGTTGCATGCGATGGTAATAGTTATTGAATTAATATTGGATTATAGCTTCTTATGGTCTAGCGTGCTAGATGAATATAATTTCTGCTTTGTAGTAGTGCATACATAATGTCAAATAGACCTATCCAAAGCTCGGTCGGGTGACTTTTTTTTTTCTGCTTGCCCGATTCTGACCCTATTTTTTTTAAAATTTCCGACCCTGGCCCTGACCCTTCGGTCCTACGGGTCACGGGTCGGCCTTGACCCATCGGAAGGGGGACGGGATTTGGCGGGCCAGGCCGGGTTGGGTCGAGGAATTTTTTTTTTTAAAAAAAATTGAATTTCCAAAACTAAAATTGACATTCACACCTACACTACCATGAAATTTCGACATTGAAATATATTGTGTTTATTACAACTAGAAATCGATTAGAAATCGATTTGGGGGAAAACACAAATTGATGGGGAAAATAGATGTTTTCATAAAAAATGGTTCCGTCTAAAAAAAATACGCAAAATAAAAAAAATCGGGTAAAACGGACATCCGAGCGCAGAGTTATGACCATTTAAAGTTTCACCAATTTACAACTACATTCTCTCCCTACATTATGCTTCCGTGATATTAACAGAACGACTAATAATATAAACATATAATTAATAATCAGCTACCGTTATTATCTTATTTTATGTCGAGCTCAATGTAGATTAGAGCAATACATATATTATAAAAACATGCATTATATCACTTAAATATTAATGACAAAAATATATATAAGTACAAAATAAATATCAATGAAGGAAAAATAATATAAATTATATTAAAAAATACGCGGGTCAGGGTCGGGTCGGTGGTCGGGCCGAGTTGGACGGATAAAATATTCTGACCCTGGCCCGACCCTACATAAGATCGGGTCCCCGCCTTTTCGGGTCGGGTGGCTCGCGGGTCGGCTATAAGCCGACCCTTGCCCTGGTTTTTTCGGGTCGGGTCGGGCCGATCCCCGACCCGTTGGACAGGTCTAATGTTAAAGGTAACAAAGACAATTAATTAAATGGGTTTATTATGGATATTGGTCTATGGGTGAATCTTTGGATATTTGCACTACACTGAAGTGATGAGTGTTAGGATTTGAGTTCCAAATCCTACCTAATCAGAAAACAGTAAATAAGAGAAAAACAAATAACACACACATATTTATTTTGGTTCACCCTCAATGCGAGAGCTACGTCCACTTTGCCGCTGCAGATTTCACTATAATCAAATAGGGAGTTTTTGAGTTTACAATTCTCTCTTTCTCTCTTGTTCAACCTCAAAGAAAGAAAATGACGCCCTAGTATATATATATATATATATATATATATATATATATAGTGAAAATTAGGGCGAACATAATACAAGCCTGAAATTTCCAAAATACCCTCCACTAAACAATCAACGTTCCATACTTTGCGTAGGGTCTTCATAGTGTCGGCGATGAATTAGGCTCCACAACTCAACAATCTCCTACTTGGAGACTAATTTCAATCATCTGTCTCCATCTGCAGCGGCGACTCCGATCCTCATCCAAGAAGTCCAACTGAAGTTGCATCATTCGGCACGACCTTCCGTCAGCATGTCTGCAGGATTCTGACTTCCTGGGATCTTCTCAAGCACTAATACTCCATCTTCCAAAGCTGATCTAAAGTGTATTCGTTATTGGACAAATTGTAATTATAATTGATTTTTATAAATTCATTATGTTATTTGTCGTTTTGACTTTAGGTTGAACTAACAAAATAGGATCAATATTCATCATTTACTATAAGAAGTAAGGTTTTTTGTAGCGGTGATTGGTGGCAACAAAATTCAGTCGCCACAACATCACCACAAAATGTAAGGTTTCTGTGGCGACCAAAATATAATTTGCCACAAAAAGTGATTGTTTTCGTGACGGCTGTATTTACGTCGCTGCGAATATATACTAACTTTTAATTTCCAATGGAACAAAGTTTTTGTGGTGACTTACTCGCTACGAAAAGGGTAGCTATGTGGCGACTTAGACGTTGCCACCCACTGTTAGAAGACTGTAGGAAAAGTACTAATTAATTAAAATTCAAATAATAAATATGAAGTTATCTAAATAAACTTTAATCACTACGCATAGTGGCTATAATTATGATTTATTTGTAAAAAAAATGTTTATGGTGATTTATTCTCTTAAATAAAAAATACAGCACATTTCCTAAGAGCATCAAGAGTTGCCCACAACTCTATTTCATTATCGGTGGAAGGCACCTTCTCCTTGCCTTTTTCCGATTTGACGATGTGATGGAGGACTCTATTAGACCGTGCGTGAACTTTAAACAGCTTTGCCCACCTCGCGTATTGGATGTTTTCCATTTCAAGAACAATAGGAATATTATTCTTGATATTGGAGACTGCAAGGGCAGTATGAAATATGTTCTTTGTGGTAGACATGATGGAAGAACAAGAGGAGGAGGTGGTGTACGGACGTTGGCCGATTTAGGAGTAGGGCGGCGGAAGATGGGGATTTTTGGAGAAGAAAAAGTTGTTGGAAATTTGCCTTTGGCGGGAGTTGCGACCGACCAACTTTAACGGCTTAAACACTAGTGTTACGTATGTTGGAGAATCTGGTTCTTCACACATGCATGATCTACTAAGTACGTAGATAACCGTAGGGCCAAGAATCGTCAAATTTCATTGAGAAATGAAAGAGATATTGGTCCACGAAGTGAGGTGTTTGAAGCATGGAAAGTGTGGTATTGTGTTCAATTCTCCCTCATTGGTAGAGGAAGAAAGAATTGTTGTGTATATAAGACTCGAAATTGGTTTGGGGTTTGGGACCCCAAGGGGTATCCCATGTGTTTAAAGGAGGGAGGACCTAGATGTGCTTCGGTTAGAGGAAAGACCACACACGCGCCGCCGCCGCCCGCTCGTCCGGTCCGGCTCCGGGCTCTTGGGCCTTGGGCCTTTGGTCCCTGAAGTTTTCAGAAAATCAGTTTTCTTCCTACCCCTTACACCATTGTTGAGGCACACAAAAAACATACACGAAAATACACAAGCAGAAAATCAGTTTTCTTCCTACAACTTCCAAGCATCATTTCGTTACTCAATATTCTTCACGGTAGCTCTTGAGTCTCCTTTGCTCAATTGTTCCATTGCTGTTTTATCTTGGGAGACGAATTGTCCAGGACGTATAAAGGATACATACGGGGCAATATTGTCTTAAGGACAGAGTGCCACACTCGACTCAACAAAAACTGTTTTTCAGTTTTTCTTGTTCATCGTTGTAATTTTCAGATTTCTAGTTGAATTGTAATTTCAATTCTTACATTAGTAGTTACTTGTAATTCCCGTTTCCTGCAACCTTTGTAAACACCAACAAAAGTTTGCCCTAAACTGCTGATATTATGAAAGAGAATAATCTCCTTGATTCTTTTCATTAATGTATAGAGTTTATATACATGATATACAATAGTAAACCTGACCTATAATTACGAAAATCAAATATACATTTTTCTAATACAAGACTACTACCATAATTATATTTTTCTAATACAAGACTACTACCATATTTACAAGATCTCTAATAATATATTAGGATTATATGTAATATATTAGGAATATACTACATATATTCTATCACAGAAAGGTCTTGTAAATACCAAATTAACTTACCAGATTCCAAAAGGGGGTGTAATTTGTAACTTTTTTATGATTTATGTAGTAATAAAAGTTACTTTTATTTACATTTAATGTATACCCTTGATTTATTTCGTTCTTTTCAATATGACTAACTGATGTAATTTGTGTTTCTTACTTTTAATTGGCGCAGACACATACACAAAGTGATGAAACATTGGCGCAGACATATACACAAAGTAACGAAACTTAGACAGCTGATGCAAGTAAGTCAATTCCTCTTTTCCCTAAGACGATGTCTTATATGTACAAGTTATATTAGTAATAACAGTTGCTAATTAGTTATCACCTTGAATTTGTTAATTTAACTCGATGTTGTTGCTCAAAAGATGTTACTAATCAATCTAATTATGCATAATATTTCTCTTATGGACTGTTTTTAGGATATTGGAAAAACTACAAAACAGTTTCGGAAGATTGGGTCAATGTTGAGTACATCTTACATGCCTTTCTCATTGACATCATATTCTGTGGTTTGAAATATATTGAAAATTGCCGTGATCTTTAGTAGTAGAAAGTAGAAACTAGTATACATTATACAGACCAAGAAGATTATGGCACCATTGACAAAAACTTTAATTCTTTAAAATTGTCTTCTTCTACATGCTTGCTCGCATAGTCTTCGTTACAGTTAACATCCCAAGCTGTTTTAGCATGGAATGAAAATTAATTAGGCACTTCCTTTAAATTGTGCGCAAGCACACTCACAATATAGATTGATAAAAAATGTTCTGTGTTAAAACATATTTGATATACCACTTAGATATTTCCTGGCATGAGAGTAACTTTCAGCTTAACCTTTTGCACATAAAAGCAGTAGGTAAAAATTATTGTAGTCGATATGAACTTTAGATATTTGATCTGAATTTGTTCAAAATGATGTATTACAAATAAAAGGTTGATTTCTGTTGTGGGGGTTGTCAAAATGATTTTTTACACTTTTTGTTAAAATAACAGGCACAGGTTCTTCAACAAGCGAAATAATGGTGGTTGAGGAGAAGTTCGAAGACAATTTGATTTTTATTGAGTCAAATCGACTTAATAAACCGAAAACAAACTTGGTTTGGTTTTAAGTTGTAGAAACCCGATAATATTTAGTTTGGTTTGGTATTAAATCTAAAAAAAACCCAATCACAAACCGAACTAAATCGATAAGTATATTAATATAAAAAAGGGTAACCCGGTGCACTAAGTTCTCGCTATGCGCGGGGTGCGGAGAAGGGTCGGACCACAAGGGTCTATTGTACACAGTCTTACCTCACATTTCTGCAAGAGACTGTTTCCACGGCTTGTACCCATGACCTCCTGGTCATGAAAACAACTTTACTAGTTACTCCAAGGCTCCCCTTTAATATATATATATATATATATATATATATATATATATATATATATATAAATCAAATAATGAAAGAAATGCCCAGCCCATTATCCCTACTCCATTTAAGTTTAAGCTAAAATAAAAGAATTCTAAAGGTAAAAAATTGCTGAAGGCAAATTTTCCCACCACAAGCTCCTATCTGCTGCTAGTATTTTTCCTTTATTATTAAAACATGTCATCTGAATTACTAAGTTAGCATTTTATCCGTAAGAAATTAAAGGAAAGAAAATGACAATTGAAATTAAAAAGATTTGGTTGATGACATTATTTTTCTGTTTATCATTTTTAGTTTTAATTTCTGCGCTTTCTTCTCAGTTCTTCAAAAATCCTATGAGTCTAGATTACAAAAACTCCGAAGAGGCTGCATAATGTCAAAAGATTATATGTACGGAAGGAACTGGAATAATACAAATGTGGGCATGGACATGTTAGCTAACCTCTTGTCTTGGTCAAATTTATTAAGCTTTGCTATTCTTTGTATAACCTAGTGTTATAACTGCCAAATGTGTAATATGGCTATTTACCCTCAAATGTCTAAAAAATAGACTACATCTAATTTATGTGAAATATGACATTCATAGGGAACTTTCTCAATATAGACTCCCGTAAAGAGAACGTTAGTACACCAGCTGTTGATACTCGACGAGTTTCAACGATCCCCTCACTAAAGTTGGAACGAGACTAATGAAAACATGAATGCAAACAAAACATTCTCAAATCAATTTAAAATATGGGTTAAGAGTCTCACATAGGATTTGAAATGGAAACACGAACTCCTTATATGGACTTGGACAATTCTCACCCTACAAACTAGCTTTTGGGGTTGAGTTAGACCCAAAATTCATTCTTTACGTGATATTAATAGAAATAAAATATGCTTTGAAATGTTTTGCCTGATTGTTTCATTGATGTAGAGTATCTTTATATACAAGAATGTAAGCTAGAGTTATGGCTGAAATCAGGAAAATCTAATCTCTAAAATCAAACTAAATCAATCTCTAAGATTAAGCTAAATCAAATCATAATCACTGATTTTGTGCTGATTATGATTACTAAAATCAAGATAAGGTTATCTACAAGAATATACATCAGATTCTATTCTAATATATCCCTTTAGTCAAAACGGGAGGTTTACGTACATTGAGACTATCTTGAAAGTCATCAAAGAGTTGCAGTGGGAGTCATTTGGTGAAAATATCGGCAATTTGATAGCGTGATGGAACATGTAGGACGCGTATTTGACCTCAAGCGACTTTCTCACGTACGAAGTGTATATCTATTTCAATATGTTTAGTGCGTTGATGTTGAACTGGGTTGCCAGAAAGATAAATCGTACTAACATTGTCACAATAGACCCACATGGATTTCGTCACTAGACAATGAAGTTCCAGGAGTAGGATTCGAATCCAGTAGGATTCTGAAACGACATTAGCCACCTTGCGGTATTCTGCTTCAACGCTGGATCGGGATAAGGTAGGTTGCCGTTTCGCAGACCAGGATATCAAGTTATCTCCAAGGTAAACACAATAACCAGAGATTGACCGTCTAGTATCCGGACATCCACCCCAATCTGCATCAGTGTATGCGATGAGTTTATTTATTGAAGAGGGGTAAATGTGAATTTCGAATTAAAGTATACCCTGAATGTAGTGAATGATACGCTTCAATGCAGACATGTGTTGGGTTCTTGGGTCATGCATAAATAAGCATACTTGTTGAACCGCATAAGAAATATCGGGTCTTATGAAAGTCAGGTATTGCAATGCGCTGGCAAGACTACGATATTCAGTCGGATCATGATAGGGATTACCTGAAGATATGCTTACTTTTGCTTTTGTGTCCACCGGTGTAGGGGATGGTTTGCAGGAAGACATGCTGGCCCGCTCAATAATCTCCTCTGCATATTTCTTTTGTGAAAGAAATAATCCTCATGAATGTTGGGTGACAGATATACCCAAAAATAACTTAGTGTACCCAAATCTTTCATAGCAAATTCAGAGCCCAGTTTAGACATAATGGATTGTCGATGGGCATCTGATGAAGTGGCTAGGATGATATCATCCACATAAAGAATAATATATGCCATATCTTTGCCTCGACGATAAATGAATAGAGAGTGGTCTGAAATGCTGTGAGAGAATCCCAATGTTGCCACATAATCTGCAAAATGTTGGTACCAAGCGTGAGGGGCCTGTTTAAACCCATATAGAGATTTATTGAGCAAGCACACATAATCAGGGTGTTGATGGTCTCAAAAATTCGGTGGTTGGTACATATAGACAGTTTCATTGAGATGTCTATGTAAGAATGCATTTTTGACATCTAGCTAAGTGAGACACCAATATTTTGATAGTGCAATGCTAAGTACTGTTTGAATAGTGGCCGATTTGACCACTGGACTGAATGTTTCTCCGCAATCTACACCAGTTTGTTGTCCTGCACCATCACCTACAAGTCTGGCTTTATGCCTTTCAAAAGACCCGTCAGATTTCTTCTTATGCCTGAAAATCCACAAACTTCGAATAATATTAGCATTCGATGGTCGTGGCACCAAGTCCCACATCTTATTTTGAATAAGAGCATCGTATTCATCTTTCATGGCCATTTTCCAGTTATGATCGTTTAATGCATTAATGGGATTTGTGGGCAAAAGAGAAATGGAATTTTTAGTAGTTATATGAAGATTGAAGAGTCTTCTGGGTTTAAAAATTTCATGTTGGGATCTTGTTTTTATTTATGGGGATGGGGGAGGATTCATTTGTGGACTGGCTTGGGTAGGTTGTTGAGTTATTATAGGTTGGGGTAGCATAAATTCATTGTCGCCACTGCCTGTTGGTGATTGGATGGAAGTAGGTTGGGTGGACTCAGCTTGAGTAGGAATTGGATTTTCCTGTTGTTGTTGGACCGATTCAATAGAAGAGGAATGAGTCGGCAACTGCTACACCTGTGGGAGAGGGGGGGATGTAATTGTTGGGATCTTGTATCCAAAAATCATAGGTGGATGGATTAGAGGCGTGTAGTTTGGAGAAAGGAAAGCTATTTTCATCAAAACTGACATGCCTTGAAATAATTATTTTCGACTTGATAAATCATAACACTTGTAACCTCTATGATTTGCTGGGTATCCCAAAAAAACACAAGGTGTTGATCTAGCTTGCAATTTATGTCGAGAGGTTGAAGGAATTAAGGGATAGCAAAGACATCCAAAAACTCGGAGATGGGAATACGACGAATCTTTCTGGTAGAGAACTTTTGTGGGTGTTTGATATGCAAGATTTTTTTGGGAATTATATTTAGCAAATAGATAGCCATTTGTAATGCATGATTCCAGAATGTAGTGAGGAGAGTTCGGGTGATATTGTTTATGGTTCGAATATTCCTTTCGGCTTTTCTATTTTGGGAAGATGTATGAGGACATGAAAAATGAAATCTCATTCCACGTGATTCACAAAATTTATGAAAGGACGCATTGTTGCCTCCCATTATCGGATTGAAAACATTTAATTTCCCTTTCAAATTGTGTTTTAATGTATTGATAAAATGTTATGAACATGGAGTAGACTTGAGATTTATTAGCAATTGGAAAAACGCATAGGAAATTGGTAAATTCATCAAGAAATAACACATAATAACGATGACCACCTGAACTCAAGATAGGTGATGACCAAAGATGGCTATGCACAATATCAAATGGCGAAGAGGTTAGTGATGATGTGTCATAAAAAGGTAGTTTGACTTGTTTCCCAAAGGAACAAGATTGACAAAAAAATTTATCCCGAAGTTTATTACAAGCAATAAAATTATTCTGGCGAAGGGAGCTTAGAACAAGAGCCCCCGGATATCCTAAACGACTATGCCATACTTCGGGAGATAAACCTGCAAAGGTAGAAGGTGTTGATGTTCCAAAATGAGGGTTGTTGTTTATTGGATATAGGCCATCGATACTCTCACACCTCATTAAATGCATCGCCGTCTAAAAATCTTTCACAGAAAATCCGAAAGGATCAAATTCAACAGATACATAATTATCAACGGTAAATTTCCGAACTGAAACAAGGTTTTTAATTAATTGCGGGGTATGTAAAACATTTTGCAATTTTAAAGATGGATGGGGTTTAGGTAACGATGCATTTCCACAACCAATAATTGGAATTGTATTGCCACTACCAACGGTAATATTACGATTTTTGCTCTTATTTGAATAAGACGTAAGATTACCTCCGTTTGCAGTCATGTGAGATGTAGCTCCGGTATCCATGTACCATTGATCATCTGGAGGGGCAATCGAGAGAGTATGTATGACTTGTTGGATATCGGTTGGAGCGTAGATGGAGGGTTCCGACTGGGCTGCTGCTACGTGGGCTTGAGGGGGTCTAGGCCCTAAAATGGATGGTTGACGCGACTTAGTTTTATTATAAAATTAGGATGGTCTAGCAGTTGGGTAGGGGCAAGGTAGACTGGGCTAGTACTGCCAAGGCCCATACCCTTGCGGACCGACCCAATTTTGGTTAATAAAATTAGGTTGGTGCATCGGGTGCCCTAATTGTTGCCCCATTCCATTCGACGAACCTCCATTTCTCGTCGGCTGTTGGCTTCCACGGCCACCGCCGTTTCCTTTCTTCCCTTTTCCACCATGATTGTTGCCTCCGGCACCTCTACCGCCGCGGTTGTTGTTATTTCGGTTATTGTGCTTTCTATTTTCGGCTTGATTTCCACCGGAATCATCGTGAGTGACATTAAAAGCAGAGTTGTCGGTGGTTGTTCCGGTGACCTTTTTTGCCCTTGCGGTTTCTTCCAAAACAAGCATGGAACGAGCTTTATAAGATCGGGGAAGTGTGTCGCCATGGCGAATCTGAGATCCGATGGTTGAATATTCGTCTGTCAGACCCGAAACCAGTTGAAGCACCAGTCTTTCGTTCGATATGGTGGCACCGACATTACATAACTGGTCTGCTAGGAATTTGAGATGTTGACAGTAGGAAGAGGCATCCGAGTAGTTTTCCATCTAGACTGCTGAGAATTCTTGTTGTCTGAAAAAATGTCCTTTAGTCGGTTCCAAGCAATTTTGGTCATGGAATTTCGTTCAAGGAAGGTGTTGAGAAGATCTTCTGAAATCGTGTTGTATATCCATTGTAGAACAATGACGTCAAGACGTGACCACAACTCAGGATCTGCTTCCCGAAGAGATGGGGTTGAACTCGACTCTGTCGATGGAGGGATTATGTGGTCTAGAACTTTGTAGGCTCTAGCATGAGTGGTGAATAGTTCCGACCATGTGATGCATTGGCCTTTTTCAATATCGAGGGTGATTTTGATAAAGCTGTTAATGTTTGATATTGCCAGAGCAGGGTGGGAAATAAGAACAGAAGAAGGTGTGACTGGCATGGTGGCAGTAGACATGGTTGATTATTGTCGAAGCAGGGGAGTGTTTTGACGAAGACGAGGAGGCAGTACTTGTTATGGGTGGCCAGTGGGCCGGGCTCGGGTCGGCGGGCCGGGTCCGGCGGGGTCGGGGTCGGGGCGGGACGATCCGGGGGTCGGGATCGGGACTAGCGGGCCTAGCGGGGTCGGGTCAGGCGGGACTGCTCCGATCCCCGTCCGATCCCGATCCCGTCGGTATCGGGGCGGGGCGGGCTCGGGTCGGGGCGGGGCGGGGCGGGGCGGGGTCGGGTTTTCCTTTTTTTTTTTTTTTAATAACATATGTATAAAAAAAACTCAATAAATAAAACAAGATAGTGTAATAAAAACATCCCAAGGCTGTTTTTGTGCCTCTTATATTATTTAATAGACATATGATTTTTTTGTAATACAAATACAATTGTCTAAAATCTAAATTGCAACTTTATGGTGTTGTCCAAAAGTTGCAAATTACATAATAAAATTGCAATTAAAAAAATTACATTTTCAAAAAAATCTGTTCTAATTGCTTGATGATTTCATGTGGTTCTTCGGTTGGAATAGGTATTTGTTGGTCAAATTGATCCACGTCGCTTCCACTACCTTCGGTTAAGATTTCGTTGTAGTTTTCATCATCTTCTTCGTTGATCTCCGGTTGACCGCACCTTCTCCGCTCCGCTCGTATCCAATCTCGAATAATACTTGCAATTTCCAAGTCATCTCCGGCCAATGAGTGTCTCTGTGGTCTCCTATTTGATATCTGCTGCAGAAAAAGCGCTTTCCGACGCAGCGCGATTGATGACGCTTGAATGTTCAAAACATCTCGAACCATCAATGAAAGTGTCGGAAAGGTCTTCTCATTCCCCCTCCATTTCGACAAGTCTTCTTGTCCATCTTCATTGATAACTTCTTGATACGGTACATGAACCCCGCAAAACAAAAATATCCAACTCGCTAATTTGGTTAGTAGAGGTACGGCCGCACATTCTATTTCTGAGGCTTTCAATACTAGCCGCAGAAACAACATGTCTTTTGTGAGGTTGTGTTGAAGATGAAGAAGATGGTATGGTAGCCGGTACGTTACTAGCATTTTCTTGTTGATAAAATCTATATATATTTTTGCGGTGGTGTTCTACGCTATTCAACACTTCTTCTTTAGTTTGTTCAATAGGTGGTGGGTGATTTAGATTTTTGGGACTTGGAGGTGGTAGTACTTCTATACAATCGTAAATAGTTTCAATTAGTGATTTAGTACCGTCTATTTTAATAGTAGGATTTAATACTGAGAACCAATAATATAAATAGAAGGAATAGGAATAAAATATTTTTTTATTTTGACAAACATTTTTTTAATAGCTTTGCCTTATAAGTTGGTTTTTCCATATATTCACTAAGTAATAAAAATATTAGAGTTATATAAAATAACATAGTTGAAATAGTAGGATAATATATACCGGAAAATTCTTTTGTTGCTTGAAAAAATTTCTCTAAAAATACAATAAGTTCGGAAATTTTTTCCCAATCACTATCTAAAATCATATCAAATTTGGCTTTTTATTATGAGAGTTAAAAAATAAAGTTATAGGTAATTTATAGTCATAAGCAACAAGTAGTTGCTCGTATAAAGAATTCCACCTAGTGGATACTTCTTGTGGAATTCTTCTAAAAGGTAGTCCACAATCATGACAAATTTTTTTATATTCTTTTCTACGTTGTACTTTATTACTTTTAAAAATAAAGTTTATAGCAAATTGTATTTTACTAAGAATGTCTTCAAAAAGTGATAGACCATCCTTACAATTAAGTTATATATATGGCACGCGCATTTTATATGAAAATGGTCCGGAAAAGATGGAGCTAAACTATTTTTTAACATTGTAATTGCGTAATTGTTATTAGAAGCGTTATCTAATGTAATAGTCATAATTTTATCGGTAATTCCGTAATAATCGCACACTTGATAAATATTTTCTGCAATAAAAGTACCGGTGTGCCTATCATCTATATATCTATACGCTAAAATACGTTTTTGCATAGACCATTTATAATCTATCCAATGACAAGTTACGTTAAATAATCATGGCCGTTAGTACTACGACCTATATCGGACGTGATAGATACTTTGCCATTAAAATGATATAATGAAAAACGTAAATATTGTTGATATTCATGCGCAAATTTAAATACATCTCTCTTAACGATTGACCTAGGAAAACCGTTAAAA
The DNA here is from genome assembly GCA_034509755.1 of Anisodus tanguticus. NCBI lineage: Eukaryota > Viridiplantae > Streptophyta > Magnoliopsida > Solanales > Solanaceae > Anisodus > Anisodus tanguticus. Next base: position 61,761,046 of record CM067539.1, read on the forward strand.
GCAGGATTATATATATCTCTAATGTAATGAATAAAACCGGGAGATGAAGGAAATGAAAAGGCAAACCCTCCACAAAGAACTAATTTTGATATTGCTTCCCTATCTCTATGTTTGTTGTATTTAGAGCCTACAATTCCCCCCGTCATAGGGTTAATTTGACCACTGTACTTGGTCCGGGACAAGTATCGGTATGTGAACCTTGTCCCGATGGAGCGGCCGTTTGCGCACCCGGTTTTGAAGCCTGGTATTGGGCATACCTAGCCGGATGAGCACTTACTACGTGTCTAATTAAACCCCCGTCCCACCGTGACCTTTTCCGGTTTTAAATTTTAAAACATTTTTACAAATTTTACATATGGCTACTTGATTCTCTACGTCCCTATCAAAAAATGTCCATGCATCTGATTTTAATGGTCGTTTTGCTGGACCTCGTCTCATACTAGGGGGAATAGGAGGTATTTCAGTTGAAGGTGCACTAGTGGGCGTGTTGTCATCAATATTAGTGGGTGTATCGTCTAGATCATCGTCTAAATTAAAGTCTTCTTGAGTTCCAGAAAATAACTCCTCGTCTAAATCTAATGGTATTGTAGGAAAATGTTGAGTATCAACAAAATCATCCTGTGTAGGAATAAGATGACTAGAAGAAGTACCCTTGCCCTGGTTGCCTCTACTAGAAGAAACACCCTTACCCTTAAACATACCTTTTAATCCTTCCATTTTAATTATGATAATAAATAATTAAAGACAATAAAATTAAGTGCGCTAAATAAAATAAACAGACAATAATAATTTAATGAAGGAACGAATGTACCAAACGCCGACGTAACGTCGACGTGTAATCGAGAGGTTGAAAATTGAAACTTTGCTCGATGGAAGATCCTCAAGCTAGTTGCCAACTTCACTCCCAATTCCCAAATGAATTAATAAAATTGAATATTTAGCAAACAATGTAGAGAGATATATTGAGAAATTAGAGAGATTGTAGGAAGATTTGTGAGAAAGATGAAGAGAAAATGAGTTATTTATAGTTGAAAAATTGGGTTAAAGTGTAAATATAATAACTTATGGGTTAAAAATAAATATTAAGGGGTAGGGGGGGGTTGGGGGAGGGGGGGGCCTAAAATGGCCGTTGGCCAACGGCCATAATCTAAAATGGCCGTTGGTGCAACGGCTATTTTTGCAAAGGGGTTTAAGGGTCGGGGTCGGGGTCGGGGTCGGGGCGGGCTCGGGGCGGGCTCGGGTCCGGCGGGCTGGGGCGGGCTCGGGTCGGCGGGACGAGACATCGTCCGTCCCGAGTTCGAGTCCCGCCCCCGTTAAATTTTTTTTTTTTTTTTTTTTTAGAGCGGGGTCGGGGCGGGACCGGGGCGGGGTCGGGACGGGGTCGGGCCGGGGTCGGGTCGTCCCGGCCCACTGGCCAGCCTTAGTACTTGTCGACAACAGAGAAGAGTTGGTCGACTGGATAAGGTATGAATTCCCTAGACTCTTGATACCATAATAGAAATAGAAGATGCTTTGAAATGTTTTGCCTGATTTCATTGATGTGGAGTCACTTTATATGCAAGAATGTAAGCTAGAGTTATGACTGAAATCAGAAAAATCTAATCTCTTAAATCAATCTCTAAGATTAAGCTAAATCAAATCATAATCATAATCACTGATTTTGTGCTGATTATGGTTACTAAAATCAAGCTATGGTTATCTACAATAATATACATCAGATTCTATTCTAATAGGTATCAGAGTCAGATCCATTTCAATTATTTGTTCACCGATGTTGGACCCCAAATTATATTATCCACGCTCCAATTAACAAAGTCTGAGCGTGCGGGAGAGTGTTAAGAGTCTCACATCGGATATGGAATGAAAACATGAATTCTTTATACGGAATTGAAAAATCCTCACCCTATAAACTAGTTTTTGAGGTTGAGTTAGAAACAATATTCATTCTTTACCATATGAAAGCATTTAAAACAAATTTTGAAATATATTCTGTTTAAACCTTTCTTTTCATGAGGAGTACAATCCGACTCTTAACATATTTTATGGTAGTCACCATGTGATCACTGTGGTGGACGATCCTATCCCGATCTCCATCTCCGAGGTGACACTGGCTTCAAGGTTAAAACATGCTTTCATTATGTGCTCAACTATGTCAAATTGTGCCCAACAAAAGAGTGTCATTTTTAAAATGGGATGGTCGACGGAGTATTTAATTGATATAGTAAGCAAATGATTTTCTCAAATATAATGATGCTATTTTTTTTGAAGTATAACAATTTTATAAACTCTATTAAAAATTTCACTTAATTACTGTATTCCAAAAAAGTTCGAGAAACTCACCCCAACTATCCTTGAACAACAACTTGGAGCCATACAATCACATATTTCTCTTATAATATACTCACTCAATCTCAAAAAAAGAAGAAAAGAATGATATATTTTAGATCAGTAAATTAGAAAGTGTTCATTTATTTTTTAAATTCCGTTCCAATCAAATTACATCACATAAATTGAGATGGGGGAGTAGTATTTTTTAGTACAATGTTGTCTCGTCTTGGTTTGTTTTTCTTGATAGTTTTCGTGTGATTAACATTGAATGCCGCAATGTCTTTTAATAATGCTGTTAATTTGTGAGGGACGATGAAAAATATTTTCCTTATATTAATCTATGAAAACACATTTAAGCCAACCAAAAACTTGTCTAGTTGCCAAACCTATCCAAGGACAGAAGCAAACTTATCCTTTTTACCTTCTGTTTTTTAATTTTTAAACTTTTACCTACTACCTTTTATATTTCCAAAATATCTGAAAAAGGCAATTTGTTTGTCATTTTTATTGGATTATATAGTATTCTTCCCTAGTTGAGCCGTCCATCCAATCATCAGGGGATTTTGTGTGTTTGACCATTGCCATGGATTTATAAGGAAATTAAATCTTACTTTAAGAAAAATAAAATGACTTTATCTTTAGGAAGTTTGTGTTTTACATTATTTTAGAAGAGATCTCCTTGTACTAGATATTTCATGAAGACTGAAAGAGAATAATCTCCTTAATTCTTTTTATTAATATAAATGATTTATATACATGATATACAATAGTAAACCTAGTTTATAATTACGAAAATCAAATATACATTTTCCTAATACAAGACTACTATCATAATTAAATTTTCTTAATACAAGACTACTACCATAATTACAAGATCTCTAATAATATCAGGGAATATACGTAGTATATTAGGAATTTACTACATATATTCTATCACACCCCGAAGTCATAGCGGACGGTTGTCGTACGCTGAGACTGTCCCTAAAATCTTCAAAGAGAACTAAGGGAAGACCCTTAGTAAAGATGTCAGCAATTTGGTACCGTGAAGGGACATGCAAGACACATACTTGTCCACGAGCTACCTTTTCGCGAACAAAGTGAATATCCATCTCGATATGTTTAGTGCGCTGATGTTGAATAGAATTTCCAGAGAGATATATCGCACTAACATTATCGCAGTATACCAAGGTAGCTTTTTGAATAGGAAAATAAAGCTCTAATAGGAGGTTACGCAGCCAACAGGACTCAGACACCACATTGGCTACCCCTCGATACCCGGCCTCCGCGCTGGAATGCGACAAAGTAGCCTGAACTTTAGCCGACCAAGAGACCAAGTTATCACCAAAAAACATGCATTCCTTTATTTTAACAGCACAAGCTCCTATCTGCTGCTAGTATTTTTCCTTTATTATTAAAACGTGTCATCTGAATTACTAAGTTAGCATTTTATCTGTAACAAATAAAAAGAAAGAAAATGGCAATTGGAATTAAAAAAGATTTGGTTGATGACTTTGTTTTTCTTTTTTATCATTTTCAGTTTTAACTTCTGCGCTTTCTTCTCAGTTCTTCAAAAACACTATGAGTAGATTACAAAAACTCCGGAGAGGCTGCATAATATAAAAGGCTATATGTTGGGAAGGAACTGGAATCATACAAAGTAGATGTTACGTTTCTGTAATTCATAATATACCCAGAGCCATAAGCCTATACTTGAATAAAGTTAATGAATTAATTAAAAAGATTATTAAATTTGAATGGATCATGGTCAAAATTGTATTTAGTTACTCTTTGATTCAAAGATTCTTTGTATTATAAAATACATTCTTAAACCGATAAAAACTGAACCAAACATGTTAAACCGATTAAACTGACAAAATCGGAACCGATAGAATTTATACTATAATGGTTTGGTTTGGTTTGAATATTAAAAAAAACTGACTTAATTGATTTAGTTTGATTTTAACCCAAAGTTGAATCAAATCCGACCATGAACCCACCTAGCCTAAAGATCTTCTGCGGCGACTTATTGACTTTTCGTGACGACTTTTATCATCACAAAAAGGCTATTTTCTTGTAGTGATTATTTTATAGAAACTTACGTTGTTTTATTTAACTTCTACTTCATCATTCATACATATTATTTAATAGCATTTGTGTACTTTTTCTAAAGTGTGTACTTATTAATATGAGGTACATTGCACAATGCGTGTATCAGAAAATTAATATCTCGAAAACACACACAAACTTGGACTATGCAACTTGGAATTTATCCTCTCCACACCCCCCAACCCCCCCCTCCTTCTTTATCAATAAAAAAATGTAGATTTGCTATTTAGTTCATGTGGTTGATATTCATGCATGCCACCAAATCCAAAGCAAGTTGCAAAATTATTTGAGATAATAATGGAGGGTGCATGTTTTATGCGAAAATATAATATTACCATACAAGTGACGATTTATTAATAAAAACAAATAATTGAAAATAATCATGTATATTGCATGTACTCTAATCTAAATCTATGCTAGACAGTAGTAATCTACACGTAAGTATTACATTAAAAAAGTAGTGTTATTTTCTCTGAATTTTATAGTCCTTGAGATTTGGTTAGATACTATTCCAAAGTCATGAACACACTATTCAAATTATATCCACTATGGTACAAATTTAACACCAAAGATTCTAGATGTTCACTTCCCTCCCACTTTTTTTTTTATTTACTTAATCTTTCCCTCATTTTTAGAAATTAAAGTTTTAGGCTATATGTCATATTTTGTTCCCAAAGGTTAAGATATATAGATACTGAATCTTGAATTAATTGAATTATGCATGTTTTATTCCGTTAATGTTCATAAATTTATCATAGTTATTAACTGTTTCATCACATACTCATAACTAGAAGTGACAATTTGAGCCCATATTTAGAGACTTAGCCCATTTAACCCACATTTTAGTGAATTGGGTCACTCATATTTCTGTTGGGTAAATATGAGTTTCAATTCTCTTTTTATTCCATAAAAATATGAGCAAATATGGGTAAAATTTGGGTACCCATATATGTGATTCACTAGATCCAATAGCAACTCATTTTGCTCAAAATAGAAAAAAATGTAAATTTGAAGGAAAACATTTTCCTGATCGATAAAAAATACATCAATGCATTCCAACCCCAGCCCACTCTACACCACCCACCCCTCCACCTACACTTACCCCCACCTCTTCCCCCTAGCCTACCTACTCCACCACATCACCCCCACCCCTGCCCCTGTCCCTGCTCCCTATACCCCACACACCTCTACGCCACCCCTTACTCTCCCTCCCCCGTTCCAACTCCCCCCACCCACACCCACCAATAACACCCCCTACCACAACCCTTCCCCCACAATCACCCCCACCCCCTCCGAATTTTTTATTTTATATATTTTATTGTACTTTTGTAAAAGATTTATGAGATCTTACTTTTATAAAAAAAAATTATGAAAAGTGGGATTTCTTTTTACCCCCCCCCCCCCCCCCCCCCTGCCCCCCCCCCTCCCCACATTTTTTATTTCATATATTTTACTTTTATAAAAAGAAATATAAAAAATGAGAAATTTGTTTTACCCCACACCCCCTATGGACACATTTTTTATTTTGTATATATTATCTTAATTTTATTTAAAAAATTATAAAAAGTGATAAATTTTTTCTTAGCTTGCACCCCTCCTAAACCCCCCCCCCCCCACCTCCCCCCAAACACACACATACATTTTCTATTTTATATAATTTATTTTTAAAATAATGGAAAATTTTCATTTATATAATTATAAATATATAAAAAAATTAATTTAATTTGGCAAAAAATTATAACATTACACTTGAAATAATATTACACTTATATAATATGGGTTAACCCATAACCAACGAACCCATTTATTACCAAACCCATATTTACCCACATAAAATATGGGTAGGTTGAAATCCAATCCATTTTTATTCAAATCATTTTCAACCAAACCAAATCCACCCACACCCACACCCCTACTCATAACTTATGTGTTAAACTTGTAGTATTGTTTTTCTCCATATTTGACAGTTTCCAAAATAGTCTAAATATAAGATATTTCCTACATAAAAGGATCACACATTTTAATTAATTGAAGGTTAAATGTATTAAATCTTATATCACAAGGGACCAAAGGTGATCTTATCTTCTATTGTTATTATCTTGTGTAGACAATTTAAAAACCTAAAATTTGTCTCATAGAATAATATAAGATAATTAATATAGTGATTCTTTTTGTTAGATGTTCCACTGCTCCCTAATCTACAAAAGAGAATTATTCCCTAATTTAAATGTAAAAACTTATTTGTATCAGACATTTATATCAAGTCATTAGATGTATGATATGCGTTTACACATAAATTTTTAATACTTAATCATAATTAATTAAGATCTATTCTTACCTCATTAAATCATTTATCTATTGTAAGTTTACGTGATTCACCTAACCTTTTAATGACCTTTTTTAAGCACTTCAAAAAATTTAGAATGTTATAATCTTCCCCTTAAAAATATCCGTACTCGTATATTTAATAAGACATTAAGCGTAGAATTACCTCCTTTCTCGTAAACCCTCATCCTTAACCATTCATGATTTTTGTGGCCTCAAAATCTTAACTTCTTTATGGCCTCAAAATTTTGCTGACTCTAAATTCTTGAAAATTTTGGCAGTCTCCCTTGTAACAAAGGTTATCACAAAATTTCAACCTATCCAGCACAAACCCCACACGAGCAACAATAACAATATAGAATAAAACGAAAGGATTACCAACTAACTACAGACCAAATAAGTTACTCCCTTGGTTTTAATTTATGAGGCGTATTTTGACTGAATAAGAAATTTAAAAAAATGGAAAAACGATATTAAGACCCGTGATTTTAAATATATCATAAACTTTACGTGATGAAATATATGATTAAGGACAAGACAAAAAAACTTTCTAGTTAAATATTTTAAGATAAAATTCTACAATTATTTCGAACAGACTAAGAAAAAATATAAAGTTGTAGGAGTATGAGAATGAAGCATGTTTCTCATGAAGGCGATAACCAAGCAATAATCAAGCATGTTTACAGGGAGGGAAACACACTGGCGCACCAGCTTGCACAATTTGGCAGCAACCAAGCATTTAAAAAGATCCTGCAAAAAATATAATTTTTTTGCAATAAACTACCGGATTTTATTTTATTTACTTATCGCAAAGACTTTTGGATAATGATCTTTGGACATAAATCTTGTGGCAGAATGAGCAGAACGGGCAGAACGAGGACATTTAAGTCATTTCACACGGACTATAACTTTTTTGTCCCAGTTCTTACCTCACGCTGAAGTTGGGCGTTAACGGAGATGGTTATAACGACGTCTTCTCTCTCCATCTAATAATTAACTCCTCTGATCAATGTTTTGAAAGACTAAAATCTGCAGCATGCCTCCTTTCTCCAATGGTGTATTATATACGCCTCTCCTTTCTCTAAAAATACACCTATGTATTTCCTCCTTTCTCCAAAAATACACCTCTGTATTTTCCCTACCATATATAGTAGAATAAAACCCTACTATATTATTGGACCCTATTTTATTTGGAACTCACTTCCCGCCATCTTCTCATTCTTCTTATGTACCTTCCATTATCTTCTGAAAAATGGGTAAGAAGTTTTATGTTGTATTTCGTGGTAGGATACCAGGTATATACACGACATGCCGCGAGTGTGAATCAATGGTTAAAGGGTTTAGTCGAAACCATTTCAAACGTACATAATGCATGTGAAAACCCTTGAAGCTTACAACGATTACCTAGAAGTCAAGAGCAGGTTGATGTTGTTGAAGAGCATGCTGCCAAAGTTGATGTTGTTGAAAGTGTTGAAGCTGACTCATCCATATTTTACAGGCTTTTATACCTAAAATAATTGTTGGGCTGCTTGAATGAAGAAGATAAATGAATGAAGGGTCAACTTTGTTTTTTTTGTTTATTTAGTTTAAGATCATCTTAATGTTTTGTGATTTTCATGATTTAAGATATAACGTGTGGAAAAATCTTGTCCAATGTGGGTAATTTTCACTTACTAACAGAATCATGAATAGTTTATCCCTTTAAGATCTAATTTCTTGAAAACTCTTGTCCAATGCGGGTAATTTTGACTTAGTAATAGAATCATAAACAGTTTGTCTCTCTAATGGTTGAAGCTTCTACTAGTATAATATGATCGATCAACTAAGTGAATATCTTGAACGGTGGCGTAATATGACTTTTAATTGAACTATCAGATGAATGAATTTGACGGATCAACTAAGTGAATATCTTGAACGGTGACCTAATATGACTTTTAATTGAACCATCAGATGAATGCATTCGATAGATCAACTAAGTGAATAGCTTGAACGGGTGCCTAATATGACATTTAGTTGAACCATCAGATGAATGCATTCGACTGGTCAACCAAGTTAGATATTTAGTTAGAATTGAACAATTATCAAAATTTACTATGTTATGTTATAATTCTACCATAAAATTATTTTCTGCAGCTATAACTCTTGTTATATTATAGGTGTCGCGCCCCATTTTAACCAGGTCAAAGCGGAGTACAACATATTGGTGATTCCTAGATCGGATTAAGGAGTCGCCACCTAATTATTTTACAGTGAATTAGGACACCTAAATATTAACTAATTGCTGCAAAATAACTCTAATTTTATGGTCTGCGAAACTAATGAGATTCTAAGTAAGGGTTCTTTATTATCCTAAAGAACCAAATCCCTCCTTAAATGCATGAAAAGTGATGAATGAGGCCAAAAGCCTAAGTTGGGGGTGAGATGTGCAAAGAAAAGAAGGGAAGTGATGTGAGTGGTTCTAAAAAAGAGAGAGAGAGAATTGAGAAAAAGAAGAAAATGAAATGCAACAAAAAATAGAAAAAGGAAAGAGAAAATGAACCACAAAAAGAATGAAATAAAGTGGGGAAATGCTTGAATATAGGGGGTGAAGAAGAAAGTTGGAAAACAAAAGAAGGAGTTGAGCTATGAAATGAGACACATGTAGTGCAAATGAGTGAAAATTCACTTGTACCTAAATGAATACCATACATATCCCTAAGACTACATTACAAGCTTGATAAAGTCCTTAGAGATCCAAAACCGAGCACTCTTTGAATAGTAGTGACTTAAAATAAAGGCAAGTATATGGCATGATGCTTGTGACACTTGACATTCTTTGTGAGTGTGAGTGATCTTATTTGTCCCTTGTTTTGAAAAGAAAATCTTTGAGTGAGTTTGGGACTTCATTGTTGTGAGAGCACATTGAATTGCATCAAGCTTGTGAAATGAAAGCTCCTGTAGTTGAATATTTCGGTGCATCTAGTCACTAGTAGCGTCTAGACATCTCTTGAGACTTGAAGTTCATGGGCTCATTGATAGTAGATATGCACTCTTGTACCTTTGTTTTGGAAAACATAAGGAGTTGTCAATTTTGTGAAACACATTCTTGTCGACGTGTAGGTAGAACCAGTCATAGTAATCTTTGTTTTGTCATTAGTTGTACCTTAGTGATATTTAGGTTACTTGAGGACAAGCAATAGTTTAAGTTGGGGGTGTTGATGTGCCTAGAAATTACGACACATTTGATACAATTTTCATGGATTATTATTGTCCTTGTTGCATTTGTAGTAGTCTTTTCTTATGTTATTTGGTTTTCATAGGAATTTTACATTGGGACACCAAGAATGAGGAAATGTTAAGAAATATGGTAAAAAATGCTGAAAATGGAAGAAGTGCTGAGAAGGCCGCTTCTGCAAACCGCAAAACCAGACTGCAGACCGTAAAATGGTAGATGTGTCGCAGAATCAAACAGTGAAGCAAGACTTTCGGAGCCCCGAAGTGCGACCCAAATTATAGTCCGCACTTTCGTTCTGCGGATCGCAATCCGGTCTGCAAACCACTGCTTCAACTCGAGTTCTACTCAGATTGCAAAGACTCAAGACGCTTCTGTAGGCCGCAATTCAGTTTTGCGGACTGTACTTCCAGCCGCAGTTCAAAACAGCCCAAGCAAGGAACCACTCTGCGAACCCTAGGTTCGTTCTGCGGACCGCGGACCTGTTCTACGATCGCAGAGTGATCAGACGGTGATATTTTTGTAATATTATGTAGTCCGAAAATTAGATTCCTATATATTGTACCTAGGATTTTGTGATGTGATACATGATTTAATACCTAGATTCCCAACAAGTGTAGCCACTTTTGAATAGTCCTTGTCCCATTTTCACTATTATCTTTTAGTTAGTCATCCCAAGAAAAGATTCTTAATCCATTGTGTAAAGATAAGTATTGTTTATCAATAATCATTGTAAGTATCCTTTTACATTCATTATGTCTTGTTATATTTATTATTGTGTTGTGTATTTATTACTTGCAATGAGTGGCTAGATTTAGATTGGGGTTGTGATAAAATAATGGAATGTGGTAGTTGGTGAATTTGATAAACAATGAAAAAGGTGTATTCATGTGGGATTTAACTACCCCTCATATTTAATGTTAAAGGGTTGGTTGAAAACATCTCTTTTTTGCCTGTTGTCTCTAATCAAACTTGAGAAAAGAGATTAGGGTCTAGAAAATGAGTATGTTGATTAGGACTTGGGGCTTTAAACCTCATTTAATGATTCCCAACTTTAGTTAGAAGGGAATCAACTAAGGATACATAATGTGTGTGTATAAATGTCATACTTTAGAGCTTGAGAAAGCCTAAAGTGAAATTAGGTGGGTCAATTGAGAAATCATCACCTAGAAACAAGTCCCCATTACCCATACCACACTGATATACCTACTTAAGCCTAGACCCAACACCACTTCCATGAATTGAGTCACAATCCTAACATTCCAATTGCTTGATAATTTAAACCTTATTTAAGTTGATAATTTGAAGAAGATAAAACAAACAAATAACTTGGTTAGCATAGGAGTAAAGTAATTAGTAAAGTCATAATACGTGCACAAATAGACTAGTTTCTCATCATATTTCTTGCTGGATTCGACCCCAATCTATGTTGGGTTACTATATTTGACAATGGCCGCGTTATACCATTAAAGGTGTAATTTTGGTGAGATCATTGATCCATCAAATCATCACATCTGATGGTCCACTAATACAATTTGTCCTTAGAAAATTTAGAGAATTAAGAGTTCAACCTTTTTGTTACAGCTGTTCTCACATAAGTTTAATATTTTGAAAAAAAAATTGAATGTTAAAACTAAAACCAGTGATGCATCGTTTGGGTTAGACCCAAAAGCGCCTCCCCCCCCCCCCCCCCGCCCTAGATGCTCTAACAAGCCATCTCACTAGCTAATGAGACCACCCAAAAATGATAGTTAGCCATTATAACACTCAAATACTATTTATGAGCATCGGTGTGGGAATTAATCTAACCCCTGCTATAATAAGTACATCTTGGTTTATCCTCAAATCGTCATATCTAATGGTCAACTAAGACAATTTTTCCTTAGAAAATTTAGAGAATTAAGAGTTCAACCTTTTTGTTACAGTTGTTCTCACATAAGTTTAATGCTTTTTAAAAAGAAATTTAAATATTAAAACTAAAACCAGTGATGGAGCAGTTGGGTTAGCCCCAAAGGCACCCCTTGATGCTCTGTCAAGCCATCTTTCTAGCCAATGAGACCACCCAAAGCTCCATCACCGAACCCATCAATGATAGTTAGTCATTATAAATACTCAAATTCTATGTTGTGAGAATTAGTGTGGGACTTAATCCAACCCATGCTATAATCACTACATATTGGTTGATCCGTCAAACCGTCAGACTTCATGATCAACCAAGACAATATGTCCTTTAAAAATTTAGAGAATTAAGAGTTATACACTATAATATTATAAACCTTTTTAGTGGTATAACTACGTCACACTAAGTTTGTTTATGAGGATTAATTCAACAACAGAATGGATTTCATAATTTAGATGATTTTATTATGAAATAATGTTAACTATAATCGCCACTACAATATTTTTATTCGACAGATTACTTATTTAAAAGAGTAATTAACACTTGTAATCATATATGTACATATTATTAAAATGTTTTTTCCATAATATGCTACACATGACACTCTAAATGAAGGCTTAACCCTAGAATCTGATGGGAGGGAAACCAATTCATATTTAACACTTGAATTATTTTCATGAGTATCAATAGCAGTCATGTAGAACGACACGAGAATTCTGAAACACTGCTTTGATTTTTACTAGCCAGGCGTGATTTCGTTAATCGATTTCAATTATGATCAACACTTTTTGAAGCTAAATACACAACCCTATTCTACGCCGTCACATGTATAATTGTTACAACTAGGCCATCAAAATCTCAGCACAATTGTTTCTTCTCAGCATTGACATAAGGTCTTTTCAAATCAAAGGGTAACTTGTAGTAATAAACAATGTCTTTCTAGTTATATTATCCTTACTAATTTTCTGCTAATGATATCTTTTATTGTCATTTTGAAGGTATACAATGTTTCAACCCATACCACAAATGGCGTCACCTCAAGGACAAGTGCACATCTATTCCATCAATATGTCGCTGAACATTTTGTTACACAAATTCAAGAGCTTTGTATTGACCTTGCCATACTCACTAGTTGTGTGAATCAGGTATCCCGGAGCCAAGAGTTAATGATGCTGAGGTTGAAATATGTTGCTACTAGATTGGAGAGAATCTTTTCTAACCGTGGGATCCAAATCAAGACTGATCCACTGACCTCAATTGCGATCGGAATTTGAAAATACATTGTTTAGCTTTTTTTCATCGTCCTTAGTAGTATGTGATTTGTAATGTCCAAGTATTATGATGTTCTTTTACTGAGGAAATTTAATGTTAATTAATAAAAATTCTGATTTAGTATGGTCATTTGGATCTTTTAAATAATATATTTTTACCTAAATATTTTATTAGTATTATTTAAAATTTTCCCGATAATTATTAATTAACTATCTTGTCAAAAGAAATGAAAGGGCTTCTTGATTGTTCCAGAAGAATTGAAACAAAATATATGGTAGAGTTAGGACAATTATTGTATGAGGTCTACCTAATGCTAGATGCAGAGGCGCATAATAGATCGATATGAACATCATGAGCTGTCAAAGACCCAACATGCATTTTCTTTTTTGCATTGGGCTCTTACATTAACTGATATAAATATCAATTAGTCTGCCATTTTTTTCTTGACAGATAAAATGCAATTTTTGTTTTTCTTCTAGACGAATACGATATTGAGATTTTTCCTGGAATGCAGTTGGTTTCTAAGATCACTTTTGGTCCAAGTGGAGGTCCAACCGATTGATGTTGAAGAATCAGTGGATGAGTTGTGGTTATAGGTGAAATACCACTCGCACCCTATTTATAGTGGGCTTGTTCTCATCTTCTTTGTTCAGCGACTCTCTCTCTTTACACTGGTGCTCTAGGAACTATTGAAGCTTTACTCAATCAGGTATCCTACTTCATTTATTTCCTTCAGAGTTTCATTTATACTAATTTCCTTTTTATTTTTTTACTCATTGCATCCATAATTTTATTCTGATTTGATTCCATAGGAAAACAATAGAGACAATTCTAAGATGCACTGAAAAAATAATAGAGGGAATCGAGGATCACTTTGATGCCATTAGTGAACATGTGAATATACTAGACGCGTAGTGTAGAGATATCCTGGAACGTCATCAACAGTTGAGTGATCGACTGCATTCCATGGCATAGAGACTGGAGAGAATGATCCGTGGTGTCCTGGGCTCGTTTCATATTGATGCTGATCAATATGTCACTCATCCCCATTCTCCACCAATCTTGCTTTAGGTTGTTTGTTGTTGTTTTCCTAGTTAGTTCTTGATCTAATATGGACTTATGGTGTATGTGCTTGTTTTTGTTGGTGCTCTTATGGTAGATGTATTTTTTTTGTTGGTGCTTTTGAAACCCCCAACCCTCTTATGTATTTTGAATGATAATATTCATAAGGGGAAGTTATGCAATCATATGTTCCTATATATTTGTACTGCTAGTAATATTTATCTCCTTAATGTTTTGATAGTAACTTGATGTTGGATGGTTGAACCTTCATTTTGTATCTAATTATGAGTCAACCAATGAATAAATATTTTTGGATTTAAGGGACATATACCTTATTTCATTTTAATTTATAAAATAAGGATAAATTTGAATTTAAGGGACCTTATAGATGCATCTAAACAACCTTATCAACAACCGACCTTATGTGTAGATCCATTTAAACGGACTTATCAACAACCTTATTAATTGTGTTATTGAATCCATAAAAGCATTGAGTGAGTCTACGGACTAGCAAGAAAAACACATATACCAAGGCTTGAAGGTCATTGGCTAGGGGTGCTTAGGGAAAAGGTTCTCTTGGTTATATATGTTGTCTACATTCTTCCTTTGTTCTTCTCATTCTCCATTCTTTTTTCTCTTGTGTGAAGACTTGTGTGCTTAAAAAAAATATAGAGCGCGTTATCCGTCACCAAGGAAAGATCCTCGCAGGTTTTGATGACACCAACACATTGTGTTTGCGCCGCATGTGTTCTGTGAAAAATAATGTAGATCGTTTAAACGTTCGTCTAGATGAAGGACTGGAAGACATTAATAAATGTATGACCACCTTAGAAGAACAGATATTTGAAGTTAAACAACACAAGTATGTGCTACTTCATCATCTTAATGCAGTTATTGCAAGGTTAATGATCCCCCTGAAGCGTCCTTGTTAGCATTGGGGTGGATGCAACAAAATGTGTTGTTAATTGATGCTACGCCTGTTTATTAAGTGCAAATGAAATTGTTACAATTTCTGGGTTTATAGTGGTATATTCATGTTGTGGAATCAAATGTCCTGTCTTGTTTGCTTTTATTTGTTTTAAACAACATTAATCTTGAAGCTTGTTGGTGTATCCCTGTTATTATATGATTGAACCTTCGTACAACATTTCATGATGGGTCAACCATTCCCTCACACATGAGTTTTGTCTTGTTTGATCTTCTCACAATAATTACCGATTCATTAACCAATCAGTCGATCATGCTAATTGTTTTAGTTAATCCGTCACATATATTAACTGATGGGTCAACCATACCCTCGCTTATGTGATTTGTGTTGTTTGATCATTCGAACGGTACAACTTGACACATCAACGAATGACATTGTAGAATTTTTTAATTTATCAACTCCCTTCACATACTGAGAATTGAACAACATCAATCAAGCACATGAATGTAGAATACAATTGAGAAAAATAACCCTCAAGAACTATAATATATGATCCAAAGCATTCTTTCCGGTATTCCTTCCAAACACATTTAGTATTCAAAGAGTGAGTCTTTTTAGCTACATAGATTAGATCAGGCAACCCCACATGTGTGACATTTCATCATCATTTTCCTAAAATAGGAGTTCGGGAAAATTCAAACTTAATCTAAGTTATTCCAATTACGTTAATTAAGTTAAATTGATTATGCAAAACAATACCTCATTTCTTTCTCTTGTAGTGTCGCGCGGTCCCCTTGCACATCTGCCTCTTTCTCTTCATCTTTCTCCATCTTGTGATATTCCATCATCATTTTGTTACAATGTGAGTTAGAGCAAATTCAAAGTTAAGCCATGTAATCCAATGACGTTAATTAAAATTAAAGTGATAATGCAAAATTGTACCTCATTTGTTGCTCTGGTCTAACCGCTGGCGTTGCATTGCACCTCTGCCTCTGCCTCTTCCTCTTCCTCCATCTTGTGATGTTCCTCTTCATCTGCCTCTTCCGCCATCTTGTGATATCACTCTTCCTCTTACACCCCTGCCTCTGCCACTACTAGTACTGTATCACACACTTACATCTGAAAGAACTATATAAGACTTCAATTGGTGGTTTATATTGTATTTTCTTTGGCCTTCCACGTGAACGATGCACTTCAGGGTCAATGTCACGACCCTTTTTCAAGAGCATTGGTAGCACCTACATATTCCCACCACATAGGCAAACTACTCCTAAATCATTAAAATGATACGACATATATAAAAGCTGAAGAAATACAATTACTACATAAGTTGTCTCATAATATAATGCGGAAGAAAATGATAAGTCTGATACATCCAAGATAACCCCCAAGTGATCTAGTCTGGATGTAAGAGCACTAACAAATCTGATTTAAGTATGAGAAATGGGCATGGAGGCCAAAATCAAATACAAGTCTATCAAAAGTAATAAAAAGACTGTGATAAAGAAGGAGCATCCAACGGTATGCTGAAGATAGCATCCTCACCCTAAATATCGAGGATCAACTGCTAGAACTTAGCCACGTGGTCTCGAACTGTTGGTCGGATCTGTATATACATTATAAAAGATGCAGGAAGTGTAGCATGAGTACCAATGTACCCCCGTAGACATCATAGGTCGGCAACAATAGAAGGTACATAACCAGAGATAAATACCAACTTGACTCCAAGTAATCCTGTAATACACAGTTCAATAATCCAAGTAAAGTCACATAGTCTACATAAAGCTTCCTAGAGTTCACATGTTTCCTTATCTCAATAAGAGTCCATATTTTCTTACATAACCAGTTCCAAGAGTTCTACAATAGCTCAAGTATCAAGAAACAAGTATAAATCTTTCATGACCAGGATTTTGTCAAGGCATCACCAATCACTTCAAATAGGATTTCATTCACAAGTAATCAATGATATGGAATATATATTTATATGTATGATATGAATGTAATGCATATGCCAGGTACCTTTCCACCAACCGGTATACACATTTTACAGGGGTTTGTCATATAAAAGTGATTCATAGGGGACCCATGAAGTCCATATACCCCTCCGCTCCAGAATAACTTGTCGGATCACGGAGCTCAACTCTTGGATGTAATAATATCATGTTGTAGGCGTGCAACTTTGATCCCCGCTTATCAATGTCATCTCAATGTTACCCTAATCTCAACAGTTTTCTTACCTTTACCGGTCCCTTGGACCCACAATATAATCATACCACTACAATAATAATATCATCAGAACCATGAAAGTATGAATACAAATGACATATATTAGGCAAGAATTATGATATAATGAGATGCAACAAGTATAGAGATGAAATATCACATGCTTTCAGGAATTCAATACACATATACAATCCAAGTACAAATCAGGGTATCATATCGAAGAATGTGTGATGAGTAAACATATCAAGCAACTATGGCGACAAGGCCGCATATGGCGACATGCCCAAATAATCAGCAGCCGGAACCAGCACAAGGCTAATTCCTCAACCCCCATCATCATAGTTCAACACCGGTGCCCACTCAGACATTCATCACAACCGCCTGAGTAGGACCCCCAAACATGCCTAATACCCCTCAATATTTATAACTAATTATGCACTTCTATCGAAGTCTCGAAAAGCTAAACTATAGCCTACCTCAAAGCCGAGCAGGAGTGCTATGCGATCAAGCCTCGGTGACAGCCATGCCCTTCGTTTATGCCTGGTGATAATCGAAGTCTATTCACATTTATATTACTCATTAATATATAAGACTTACACAGAACAAGGACATAACCTTTATCAAAGATAAACCACAAATATCGAACTTGGGCCAACTTCACCAACACTCCAACTTTAATACCCAAAAACCATTAATACATACTAGATAGTCATATCCTTAAACTAATTTAAAATCTATACACCTTTGAACCCTCAATTGATTAATATTCAAAAAGCCCCAAATTGAAATCCTAGAATTTCCCCAATTGAAAAAGACTTCTACAACCAAATTAATACTTAAAACATGATAATCTAACATAGTCCAATCCTAATTCATGATATTAACACATTTTGATTCATAAACCTCCATTAAAATTAATAACATAGCTCTCTTATTCTCATATAAACTTACAGTCATTTTTCTCCAACTTAATAACGCACTACAACACCATTAATGGACTTAGAATCATAAACTTAAGCCAATAAATGAAAAAACTCTTACCCAAAGGTTGAAATTGCTTCTAGGGTTCTGCAATTACTCCAGGGCGGCGTTGGTTTCGAAGTTTGCTACTTGGGGAAATACAATTCTGACCTAAAGAATATATAGGACAGTTGAACAATACTTTTGCTCCAGCAGAATCGACTCAACTGGAGCAGACCCACAACGACGATCAGTACCTCTGCTGAGGTGGTGTCACTTGACACCTCGCCTTAGCGCCACGACGAGCTCGACTCCACAAGAGCAGACTCGCCCCTACGGACAGACCCTCCTCCAAGGCAGAAAATCCCCACTTCTCAAGCTCCCACTTCAGCAAGACAACCTCTCACCGAGGCAGACACGCCGTAGCAGAAACTGGTGACGCAGAGGCAGACACCAGACACCAAATCATGAAAATAAGCCAAAACCTCTACCAAACACCCGAAACATTCCTGAGACCCTCTGGACACAAACTAGATATGCTTGTTTATGGTAAACAGTGCTACAAATTCACTCATACCCTCGGACTTCACAAGTAACCAAGCTAAGACATACTTTTTAAAGAAGTGTCCATAAAAAAACTAAATAACCAAACTTTACAAATAAAGACACAAAATATATCTGATTGCCTCGAGAAGCAGACCAATGACTCAACTAAGTCATAAATGACCTTTCGGAACTACCAGAAGCGACAGAACCCGAAAACAAACTCATCTAGTCAAAAATCAACTTTTAGTCAAACTAACCAACTCTAAATTTCTAGACTTTGGGTTTTCATCCGAAACTCATATAAATGGATCTTGGAATCTTTGCCACCCATCCATACGCATCCCAAACCCACACAGAGACAACGGAAAGGGTAAAATATGCAAGGGTCCTTAGCTAAAAACAACTGGACGGGTTGTTACAGAAGTATAAGAAGTCATGGATATAATGATGAGGATTTAGGTGACAAAGCTAGAAGCCAAACAGAGATTGGATCACAAGTTAAGAAGGTAATTTTCAGCCTTTTCTGTAAGTAATTTTCCTCATTTTGCTTAAATACAGTTGGTGCTTTAAGTTTACTGCATAAACTTAAGTAAATTATTCCCATATTGGACGAATTGTAGGTTAATTTCTACCCTAGTCATGTTTTATTAAGAAAAAGGTGTGTATTTGTTCTTTTTGTGTTTATTTATATAATAAAAAAATCGTGAATTTGATGATGGTCCATTTGGTACAAGATTTGGTGTACGATTTGGTATATGATCATTTTTTCCCATTTGGTACACGATTTGGTGTAGGGTTTGGTATATTATCATTTCCACTATTTTCTGAAAAAGTCACCTCATTTTGTGTAACATCTTGTATCATATCGTGATCAAAATTAGAAAGACATTAAGCAAATCTAATAATCTTGACCTGGAAAATTGTACCATAATGTCACTGTCCAATGCAATATTACATGTCTCGTCAAAGTACATCATTAACTCCTTATACTTCTTGTACTCAGTCGTCATATGTGGGTAACCTACAAAAAAGATTTTTTTTCAGGTGGTGTCGAACAACATCTTTTCTCCACCTTGTCAAAACATACCTCTCATTGAATACTTTGGTCTTCTTATGTGCCATCCCTTTAAGTATATGGCAACAAAAAATCCCTCTTGATTCAAATGATTTGCAATTGCACTCAAAATGTTCGTCGTCTAAAGTGTGTTTAACCCTGAAAACAAATTGATTTCCATAGAATTCATTTTTAATTGAGGTATCTGTGATGTCGTACTTCTCCACTCTGTCCACGACTGGCTCATTATCTACTAGGTTTAAATCACAGTGAAACAACCTCTTTAACTCACATTGAAAAACTTTAAACATTCTGCGGGTAAAAACAACTTGGAGCTGCGCCTCCCATGAGAACTGTGACTCACATCTTGTTTTAGTGTAATGAGATGATACTCAAATGCCAACTCTTTCTCATATTTATCTCTCAATGCTAACTCATATTGCTGAACAAACTATTTCAGCGTGCTCCTATTGTTGATAAATCCATCGAAGAAGGCATACATTCCCTCATTTCTTTATGTCGATAACATCCTAGCTCGTAAGTAGTTATTCAGGTATATTGGCGCCCATTTTTCCCTTTCTGAATATAATTTACTGAACCAATCGTTTCATTCTTGTCCATATTTCAATAAACTCACCCCACATATGCTCGAACTCTTCAGTGGTAATTCTACCAAGGACAATGCTCTTGAATTCATTCTTTGCCGCTTTATATCGACCATTCGTCACCTTTAGAAGCATAGACAACTTAGTGAATATGTGTCAAATACAATATATGTGAACTGTGTTTTCAAACACCTCACTAACACCTACCTTAATGCTTTCACATTGGTCAATCAAGATAGCCTTTGGAGAAACATTATTCATGGCTTTTTTTCATTTACGGAAAATAATCTTGTATTATAGAGCGTCCTCACTTGTAAGAAGAGCATATCCCAAAAGTATAGACTAGTCGTGATGATTAATACCAACAAAAGAAGCAAATGGCATGTTATACATATTCACAAGATAAGTTGTATTGAAGCATATTACGTCACCGAACTACTCATATGTATATTTACAGTGTGAGTGAACCCATATGACGCTCTTAATCCTATCAGCACCACTCATCTCCATGAAGTAGTAAAATTCACTATCCTTTGTCTACATGTCACTAAAGAACTGGCATAAAGCGTTTGCATCACCTCCTAGCATTTGCAACCCCCTTTGTTGTTCAATATAATTTCTACAGTCTTTTAGAGTACAACCCATATTTTTTGGCCCACCAGATTGAACCTCTAAAAGTCTCACGCTCTTGCAAGGTCTTAAACTAGCTCTATCATTAGCTTCAAGAATCCTCTTCACAGATTTACTAATAGATCTGTGTCCATCCATATGTCGCGACAGGCTAGAGTCCAATTGATGAATATGGTCTCTACACACCTTAATGACCATCCATGAACCATCTCGCTTTCTAACGGCATTAACTCTTGCCTCGCATCCAATCCTCTTAGTGTGTTTTTGATTAGTTAGTTTTCTAGACTTGTCATAAATAAAAAGAGCATAAGAATAAGAAAGTGTTCTTTTCAACACACAAAATCCTCTCATTTTCGCATGCCTTTTATAAAAATAAAATACCGATTCAGCAGATTTGAAAAATTTACCTCTCATTGGGTCTGCTAATATTTGCTCATCAGAGTACACTTCCTCCAATTCTCCACTATAAATAGAAGTCTCTTCAGCTTGTCCATCCATGTGTGTATCTTCTCCGCCATTGTGACAGTCAACTGAATCAGTATTGAACTCATTATTTTCATTGATTAAGTTGTCTTCCGATGTCAACCCTAGAGACTCGTATAACGCAGCCCTAATATGATCTTCGTTGAGGTACATATTTTAAGTAAGAACACCAACTTAATTACAATATAGATTTATGGCGGCTGAGTTTGTGTGATGAGGTAAGGAAGATCTATATGTCAAGTGAAAAAATGGTGGGAAAATTATAATATAGAGTATACATATTGATGTATAATACGTATACATATAGTGAAAATAAAACATTAATAAGTAATACGTATAGGAAAAAAAATTGAACAAGTCAACCTCGATCAGTGCAAACTGGCAGTGTGCTTAAGAAGCTTAGTTAAGCTTAACCAAGCGCTTAACTACGTTTGATTAATTAATTTTTAATTGTTAAGGACATCTATGATATTTCACTTTTTCTCTTAAAATTCTGCCCACGAATTTTCGTCCAAATAGCATCGTGCCAAACTTTGTAGGGGTCGAATACTTTTGTTAATCTCACCATGTAATGGCTCTTAATTTCGCACCTCTAACTTCTCCATGCATATTTATTCAGGGGAAAAAAAGAGAATGAAGCAAAAGGACATTTGGAAGCTTAGAATATTAAACATTATCGAGGCACATAGGTTCCTAGGGTTTTCTAACAAAAATTGCCAAGAATGTCTTGACACATCGTGTTTCCTATTATTGAGGCATAACGGCTCCTGGTGTTTTCTGCAAAATTACCTAGAATACATTAAAAATAATATTAAAAAAAGAAGACAAAAAGGTCCCATCCCACTTGCTTTACTAACTTATTAAAAAAAATTTAAAAACAAACATAAGAAAAACTTCAAATCAGCCAACAAACACAACAGTTTAAGGTTTGTGGAGCCTATCATAAACTAATAAACAAGAAAACGACAATAAAAAGTTTAAAGGCTATGGTGAGCCATCAAATAAACAAAGACAAATTAAAAATAAAACCTTTTAACTAATATAATGCAAGAAATTAAAACAAGCTATTATAATATCAGAAATCTTAAAATTTCGCAAAATTATCAAGAGAATTTAATAAAGCCAACGAAAAAATGTGTACTTTGAAAAAAGGTATTTTATAAAATGGATAAAACATCTACTGCTTTTAAACACAAATTCAAGAATCTTGGATAAATTAATCCAACGTTTTGAAAACTATAAAGAAATTAAACACTAATCTGACTATTTACAGGGAGATTTTATCCAACCAATGCTTGCAACTATAAGGTAGATCGACTATGATTTCTATTAAAGAATTACAACTAGTCTCTTAAAAACTGTTAAATCTTTATAACTCAAGAAATATCACAAATGATCTTCATATAGTTTGGTTTGGATAAGAATACTCTAAAATATCTTAATTAACACCATTTTTACTTTATGGAGATAACTTATTAGAATGTCAGTTGACATAAAAGTTGATTTTTATTAAGGAGAAAGATAAAATGATGCGTGGAAACCTCGATTTTTTTAAAACAAATCCGAGTCAAAGAGCAATGAGTGGAAATATCTTTTTACACTATTTGAAAAATCAGGGATCCAATTGTATGAATATACAAAATATATGATTTCCAATCCTGGATGCAAAGGGAGGTTCTACAACGGTGAACTCAATGACATTATAAACCTAATCCTAAAATGAAGAAGATTATGTTGATTCAATTCATATATGATGGAAATAACAATCCAGAATCACAAGTTTAATCAATAGACAAAAATGAATATAATCTTGATCCATTGCAGAGATAATTTGTTAACGATTTCCTCACTTTATAATTAGTTATAAGATCTTCTAAGTCTTAGTACATTATTTTGTTTGTTCTTTCTAAGATGAGGTAGATAAAGAAACATCAGTGTCTAGACTTAGGGACCACAATATTTATATTTTGACACCTCTTTCAAGGCAACTCTTCAATTATGTCTCTTTAGAAGAGATGTATTTTCAATTATAAGGCCCATCAATTATAATTAAGAAGTAAATATGTTTCTATGGATAAATAAAGTCCATACTTATAACTTAATATTTCTACAACCCATATATAATACTTTATTAGATCACTAATATAAGCTCATTTAATTGATAGCAAGATCTATATATAATTATATCAAATATGTGAGTTTACTTAAATAGAAAATTACTAACAATCTCCCACTTGGACTACATATGTTTCTGAAAAATTATACATTGTTAAAATTTTATAGTGCACTAGAATTTGTTATCATAATAGAAATTTTCCAAAAATAATCTGGTCCATCAGTTATACTAATATAGGATCAAAGAGGTTTTTGTAACATGTATTCGTAACTAAACCCCTCAATGATCACAACATTAGCAAAGTTAATGACATAGATCAAGTACGGATGCATAGCATACAAATTACATATAAATTGATCTCAGTCATGCCTATTCCCAATTGTTCCTATTT
This sequence comes from Anisodus tanguticus, assembly GCA_034509755.1. Lineage (NCBI taxonomy): Eukaryota > Viridiplantae > Streptophyta > Magnoliopsida > Solanales > Solanaceae > Anisodus > Anisodus tanguticus. The sequence goes on from CM067539.1 coordinate 61,785,186, forward strand.
TATGACTTAAATAGTCTAAAATTACTTTCTTATATCTTATGCAAAACCACAATAGAAAGTCAATATCTTTATTTTTCAGAGTTGTCAATGAACACATGAAATTCATAAATTCCATAAAACTTTAATCTATACAGAAAATAAACTTTAACATGTCAAAATCATAAATAGAACAACAAACTCCCACTGAAGTCGCTCATCATAGAGTCCAACATCCATATAAGTTATAGACTCATAATTAATGTGTATATGCTTTAGTTTCAACGAACTTCGGATATACATATTCTAAATACATATATATCCAAAAAAGGCTCATCTCAAGATATCTAACACAACATTATTGTTTAGTCTTTGGACATAAATAATAATTTGTAACTGGTATTTTTGTACATAGTTCATGAACATTGACTACTCACTCGGCCTAGCAATATGTCTTTATTTGGACCGACAAATTACTAGCATGACATTACTCAATGTGTCACATATTCATGACTATCCATTCTCTGGCCAAAAATAATCTTCCTTTGGGATAATTATTCTGCATAGAAAAAACATGCTCACATGTCCAAAGCAAATAAATTTTATCTAATAGAGGTTACTTTGACAACATATTAGATTAATCTATTCTATTTGAAACAAGAAGCACACGTGGTATAATTCCATTCCCAGTACAAATAACTATTTCTTTTATGCGCAACGGAAAATAGCAAAAAAAATATTCTCAAAATGCAACTGCAAAAATGCATATCGATATTGGCTTTATGCAAGACAACTTTAGAAAATTCAAAAAGCATAACAAAAATCTAGATAAAGTTCTCCAGAATAATGCTGAAAAAACTGCCAAAATTCCAAAAACAATTTGCAAAAAGGGTAAAAATTGTCACCAGAAGTAAATTATAAACACTAAAATCCCAATGCACACTGAAAGCCAAAGAAGATGGAAAATTGGTTTCCTCTGACCCATTTAGAGTTCCGCAAGAAATTATATGGTCAATATATATATATCAATATCCAAATTCAAGTTCTTCATAAGGAATATATTCAAGTTACTTTTCTTTATGCCATCACCAACTCGCATAGCTAGTGTATTGCCTTCAAAATGTGATTCAATTCAAGAATTAAACGATTTATCACTTAAAGTTCCATCACAAAAATAACTCTATTTTCAAAATTGAAAATCAAAATTCACAAAGAGAAATTTATAAAGCTAATTCTCTAAAAATGAAACTGAAGTCCCAAAAATTTGTGGAACTTGAAGTAGTTTTTTTTAAAATAATTGAAAACTCAAGTTTCAAAAATAACTTTAAAAAAAGACCTGAACTTTATGCCAAGTCCTTTTCCCAAATTAGAGGCTCTCTTTATTTCTTTATGGCTTAAATTTCTTAAGTTTACAAAATCATGTTTGATATTTACCCATGGATTGGAAACCAAAATCAATCCACCAAAATTTGGGAGACCATCTAGTAGAAGATCGTCATTTCTTTTCAATTCATTACTTGTACTTGAAGTACTCTTTCTTTGTATGTTCATTTTCTGACATAAGAAGCACCTTACTATTTTCCAGATAAAGGGCTTTTCATATTTTTTCCGCCCAAGAGCGTTCTTCCTTTCTTATTTGAAGGTGTTACTAGTCAAAAAAAGAAGAAACCGAACTAGTATAAGTGGGATAACAATAACAACATATCAAGTGTAATATCATAAAGTGGGAATACGTGAACTTAACACTAGTAAATTCCAACATTATCTTTGGGTAGAAGTTTGCAAACCACATGCAACTTACAAACTATAGAACTGAAACAATTTAAATACAAAAAAGATTGAACTTTAACGTACCTTTGGCCAACCGAAAATTCATTCTTAATATTTAAATGTCTCATTCTACTCCAATCAATTTCTTCATATTAACCGTACCTTTGAGCGACCAACTAATTACCCAATGAATTGATTGCAATATTAATACCATACATTTATAAGGTTGACACATCTTGACGGTCAAATGTAAGATACTTTGGTTACTCTCAAATTAGTAGACATGTAACGTTTGGCACTAATGATATTAGCCATAATTCATTTGAAATTTTCTAAAAACTAATACCTTATAGTTCTAGGATGCACTAACAATCCTAAAATCGTAGATTTAAGAAAGTTTCATGAAATTAGTCATTAACTATAATATTATTTTCTAAATGAAAATTCTTCACAATCTAATACCTTATGATCTTAGGATACGTTTTCAATTCATAAAATCTTAGGTTTAACGAAAAAATTCTTTCAATATCATATTCCATATAAATTTTTTTGAACTTAATACTTCATGGTCTTAGGGAGTCTTGGCTACTCCTAAAACTTTATTAAGATTTTATGTTAATGCTAAAAAAAAATTCACATAGTATCAAAGACAAACTTTTGATGAAAGCCTATTGAGCCTAATTTGTCATGTTGAACATCCTCTCTCTACTTTTAAAATAAAATAATCTTCAATCCACATTTAAACAAAAGAACGTGTGTTTACACGTGTAAAAGGGTACTAGTTGCTCGCAACCTTAAAGTTTTGGATTTAATATTATTTGTTTCAAATAAAATTAACTTATACTTCAATATTCTTTCTTTCATTTCTTAAATTTTGTGTTCATTTAGTAATTCAAATCATTCATATTTTTGTTAGTTTACTAACGTTAATTGGAGAGCTTGTCCCTCATTTTGTGCAATGTTCCAAAGGGTTTAAAAGATCCTATTGAATGCTCGAATTCTTTTATATGGTAATAGAGTCAAGCTTTGGTGAGCTTGTTCGCACAACTTTGTTGGTCGTGTTCTATTGTTTTGGCTTTCTCACTCACTCAATCCATGGAGTTGCTTTTGACTCTATTCCTTATTAGTCCTAATATTCTATTCATAAGTCCTTCCCCAGTATGATCTCTCCCTTTGCTATATCTATATATATAATCTTGGTCCACTTTCTTCCTCTATCAACTCTCTTCAAGATTACTTACAATACCATTTCTCTTAAGAATGAAAGGAGAAGTATGATTCTCTCTCTGCATGTGTGTGTGTTTTCATGCTTCCATTTTCCAATATTTGATAGATATAATCTGTTTGTATATGAAAGTTGATTGTCTCTCTCTAGTGTTTAACCCCTTCTTCCTTTTTTGTTGCTTTTTATCACTTCATTTTCTTCTATACTCGAAACCAGGGTCAGAGCTAGAGGGTCAGAAGGGGTTTATTTGAATTTTCTTTGTCAAAAAATTATGTTGTCAAAACATCTTTTTATATGTATATTGTAAATGATGAACCCTTTGATGAAAATTCTGCCTCCGCTTCTGCTCGAAATGAAGGAAAATTATCACTTTATTTTCCTATAATCTTCCTTCTCTTTAACACTTCAAGATTTAACACTAATATTACTGCATTCTCTTTGTGAGCATCTACCATTCAATTAACATATGTAGTATATATACATATATATTTTTTCCTTTTCTCTAGAAGTATCCAAGAAAGGGGGTGAGAGGGAGGAATTGATTTCAATAATTATATTTTGGAAGTAATTAGATGTTCTCAGATTCTATCCGAAAGAGAATCCAGTACTTCTGAATTAGTTGTGTGTTGTTCAAAAATTCTTATTTAGGTCGTTCATATATTTGCATGGCTAATTGAATTCTTTGTTCTTTCTGTATATCTATACTAATTTCTACTTTTCATTTTCTATTCAAGGTTATGTGGCCAAGATTGGTAGCTAGTAAGGTCCTAAAGAGGTTGGGGAGCACCAATTTTGTAGCAGATTTTCCAAGTGATGATTCTGAAATTTTACTACAGATTCCTCATCATTTTGATAAAAAATCCCTCAGTTCTGATGACATTATTTTTAGTGATCCTCAGGAAACTCAAAACTACAGGTAATTAATTAATTAATGGAGTGCTCAACATCCTAACCACTAATTAGATATTAGTGGTTAGAATTCAACCAATGAAATTCTTGAAACATGTATTCTATTTTATTAAATTGTTTTTTATTTGAACCAAAATAAGGATAATACTGAGAGATTCCGTAAAGGAAATTAATAATATCCTTGTACCACCGAATATTATGGTGGGACAGATAGGATCCTTCTGCCTTTAATTAGAGGTCTTGTGTTTGCACAACGGGAATTCAGATTAATCGAGCGACTGAGTTTCGAATACCTCCAAGGATTGTGGTGGAATAGATATGATTTCTGCATCACCAAAGGTCTCCCGTTCAAGTTTTGATAATAGAAAAAATCAAGATAGGGTGCAGTTCCTCCTTTAATAGGCATTACACGACGCAAATGCGAATTTGTCAGACCAGTGAATTTCAGATACATGATAGTTATACCAAAAAAATTTATAATTTCTAGAAAGTATTTTTCAAGGCTTATTATATCATACATAATGTTTTTCTTGTTATTGCTTTATTTTGATCGAGGGTCTATCGGAAACAGTTTCTCTACCTCTCAAGGTAGGAGTAAAGTATGCGTGCACTCTACCCTCCTCAGACTCCACTTGTGAAATTACACTAGGTATGTTGTTGTTATTGTTGTAATGTTTTTCTTTTCACAGGGTTTTTGTTAATACATGGAACGTTGGAGGAGTTGTACCAACTGATGATTTCAATGTGGATGATCTGCTCGGCACGTGCTACACCTCATGTGACATCTACGTTTTCGGGTATTTTCTTATTATTTCCAAAAAATATATTTTTTAAATTTTGAAAAGTAAATTATATTATCCATGAATATATATATTTTTTCTTTTTGATAAAATATGTGAAGGTTTCAAGAAGTGGTTCCACTAAGAGCAGCAAATGTTCTTGGATTAGAGAGTGGAAGGATTTCAGCAAAGTGGAATTCCTTAATTAGAGAAGCATTGAACAAGAAAGGAAAGGAAAATACAAATTCTCATGCAATTGATGAAAATAATAGCCAATTATCTCCACAAGAATTCAGTTGTATTATCAGTAAACAAATGGTGGGAATATTGATTTCAGTTTGGGTTCGAAATGATTTTCGTTCCTTCATTCGAAATCCTAGTGTTTCATGTGTTGGCTGTGGTGTCATGGGTTGCTTAGGGAACAAGGTAATTACTAACTAATATTATTTCATCTCCAAGTTTTATTCAATTATATAACTTTCATCATAAAAATCCAACTTCCCAAGAGAAATAGTTCTTTCCTGGCTAGTGAAGTCGGGATATTCTACGTTTAACGATAATTTAAATTGCAAAAGTTATATATTTTGCCGGTCAGCCAAAAATATTATATATCCGTTGGCTATTATTTTTTTGTGGCGGTTATACGGTGTAAAAATTCGTTTAAATTTCTACTTCCTCTTTTCCATTTTATATAGCATATTTTTCTTTTTTGTTTCTCTAAAAAAATGGCACGTTCATTTACATATTTAAAAATAATCTAACTTTAAATTTCTCATTTAGTCCTTAATGAAACATGATTTATAGCCAAATAAATGTTCATGATTCGTTTAGACCACAAGTTTTAAAGTTTTTTTCCATTCTTTAAATTTCTAGTCTGAAACGAATTAACTCAAGCATATTTTCTTCATATTACAAATATCACATATTTTTCATTATTTCCATTTAAAATATTTTAAATGCATGTTTATTCTTTAATTCTTTTGATTTTCTTTTGTAAATATTCTCAATATCTTTTGTTTGGTATTTAATTTATGTCTAAATTAATTATCTCTTGCAGGGTGCAGTATCAGTTAGATTTCAATTACATCAAACAAGCTTATGCTTTGTGTGCAGTCATTTAGCTTCTGGAGGTAGAGAAGGAGATGAGAAAATTCGCAATTCAAATGTTGCTGAAATATTTTCAAGAACAACTTTTCCAAAAGGCCCTTCACTTGAATTGCCAAGAAAGATTCTTGACCATGAGTAAGTCAATAATTTTGAATTAAGTTCCTTTAATTTAATCCTTTTTTTATGTTTTCCATCCGGTGTATAGAACTCACCCCGAAATTATAAATTACTATCAGAAAATTGCTAATTTTCAATGAAATTTTTTGACGGAATCCATCGGAATTTGGCTCGTTTAACATTTTCGATAGCTTTTCCGCCAGGAACCCCTCGCCGACGAGCCAAATTTCTGGTAGTGATTCGCGCTACGTAAAGGGGAGGCGCTCCCTATCATGATTTTTTCATTCCCAGTATTCGAACCCGAGATAATCTGGTTCTGATTAAAGGTAGAGGGATCATATCCATCCCACCATAACCCATGATGGTTAATTTAACTTAATTTAATAAAAACCCTCCAAAATGATTCGTTAATGATTACTTTGATTAATCACTTTTATTTAGTTAATTTTCTAATCATTGACAGATATTTATGGTAATAAGACACGAGTAAGTCCAGAAAATTATACTTAATTAACAACCAATTAGTTGTTGGTTGTTGAAGAGTTAAACATTGTTTTGTTAGTTGAAGCGGCCAATCGAATCACAATTAACCCTTCATATTTAATCACCTCATTAAACATATTTATTGTTGTTACAGTAGTAGTCTTGAATAGGTAGCTAAACAATGAAAAGAATACAAAAGAAAAAGACAATTTCCAACTTGGGCAAGTTGACTATTAAATATTGTAAGATTGTATTAATCTCCTTTAGGGAGTCTTTCTCATCAATACAAATATATATAGGTGTACAATGTTGAATCCTTATACAATAAAGAACCTAATCCTACCATAATTATACAATATAAAATATGGTAAATATGTAACCTAGTCTAGGTAGTACACGTGCTAATACACCCCCTCAGTCGGAGCGGGAGGAGGCCGGACGCTAAGACTGGATTTGAAATCGAGAAAGAGTTGTTGAGGAAGGCCTTTTGGTGAATATATTCGCATACTGATATGAAGAAGGCACATGCAGCACCCTAACATGACCAAGAGCAACCTTCTCACGAACAAAGTGTATATCCATCTCAATGTGCTTAGTTCGCTGATGCTGAACCGGATTATGAGATAAATATATGGCAGATATGTTATAACAGTAAACCAAAGACGCCATACGCAAGGGACATTGCAGCTCCAAAAGAAGGTTTCTAAGCCAACAGATCTTAGTAACAACATTAGCAATGCCTCTGTACTCTGCTTCTACACTCGAACGGGATAGGGTGGCCTGCCTCTTGGCAGACCATGAGATGAGATTATCCCCTATGAAAACAGTAGCCAGAGGTGGAGCGTCGCGTGTCCGGACACCCTGCCCAATCAGCATATGTGTATGATAACAAGCTGGTTAGTGCTGAGGGATATATGTGTAATCCATAATCAAGTGCGCCCTTAACATATCGAATGATACGCTTAATGGCAGTAAAATGAGGCTCCCTGGGGGCATGCATAAATAAGCATACTTGTTGAACAACATAAGAGATGTCAGACCTTGTGAAGGTAAGATACTGAAGTGCACATGCAAAGCTCATGTAAAGAGTGGGATCGGACACTGGGTTTCCATAAACAACACTAACCTTTGATTTAGAATCAACCAGAGTGGACATGATCTTGCAGTTTGCCATTTTAGCCCTGTACACTATCTCATCTGCATACTTGCGCTGACATAAAAACATAGTATCTGCAGAATAAATCACCGATATCCCCAAAAAATAGCTCAACTTCCCTAAGTTAGTCATAGCAAATTCGGTTTTAAGTAGTGCAATAATATCATTTTTCAACACATCAGAGAAGGCAGTAAGCACGATGTCATCCACATATAACAATAAATAAGAAATGCTACTACCTCGATGAAAAGTAAATAGAGAATTATCACACTTGCTGCATATGAACCCAATATGCATAATTTAATGTGCAAAGCGATCATACCACACTCGAGAGACTTGTTTCAAACCATAGAGTGACTTACGAAGATGACATACATGCTGAGGGCTACTGATGAACGAAATCAGGCAGCTGGTGCATATAAACTGTTTCTTTCAGATTACCATGTAGAAACGCATTCTTCACATCAAGCTAATGAATAGGCCAATGCTTACCCATAGCAATACTCAGAACTGTGCGAATGGTAGCCTGTTTCACAACTGGACTGAATGTCCCACCGCAATCAATACCCTCATGTTGATTAGTGCCATTGGCCAGAAGTCTAGCTTTATACCTTTCTAAGTCACTATTGTCTCTGTATTTGTGACGAAAAGCCACATAAATTTTGGTTTTTTTGGGAATTGGGGAAATGGTTTGTGTGGATAGGTTAAATTGGACTTTAGGTTTGAAAATCCCGTGTTGGGCACGGGTTTCCATATGGTGCGTGGGGGCAGTATGGGTGTTTGTGCTAGTAATCGGGTTTGGGTCACGGTGTGGGAGTAGGTCCAGGTACCGATGTGGTGTGTCAATTTAGTTGCTGGGTAATGTTGTTGGTCAGTTAGTTTCTGGGTTTGACGAAAGGTGGCGTGATTATACCGATTTGGGCAGATCGATATGGGGTGAGATGGAGGATGTGGGGTACGATGTCGGTGGGGGATTGGGACGGATGAGTTGGGTCGGTATTCCGATATTGGTGGTACGGTGTAGGTTTCCAGTGGCTTTGGGGTTTGCGGGGTTGCCATGGGACGATGGAGGTGACACAGTGAAAGGACGACGACTGGTGGTGAAACTGAGATGGTGGACAGATAGCCAGTGGTGGCAGTCGGAAGTATTTGTGACTGAGAATAGGACGGTGACGGGGACGCAGAGATGCGGTCAGTGGTGGTGGCTGGAGGTGGCAGAATCGCAAATAGGCAGTCGGCGGTTTCTGTAGTGGGTGGCAGAGGTGGTGTTTGGGCGGTGGACTGACACAGTTCGCTGAGAATGACGGGGGAGATATCAGACTTGTCAACAAAGGTATAGTTAGTTTTTCAGAATTTTTGTATATTCGAAAAAGGAAAGGTGGTCTCGTCAAATGTGACGTGATGAGAGATGTGGATTTGATGAGTGGACAGGTCATAGCAGAGATAGCCCCTATGATTAGATGGAAAGCCTACGAAGACACATAGTGTGGTTCGAAGTGCTAATTTGTGAGGGACGGTGGTGGCAAGATTGGGGAAACACAGGCAACCGAATATCCTAAGGTGGTCGTAGGAAGGGATCCGATGGTACAAAATTTCGGTTAGGGTCATATTATGAAGGGTGCTAGTAGGTAAAATATTTAGAATGTATTATACTATTTTGTCTGCATAGATCCAGAAGGACGGAGGAAGGGAGGCATGAAATAGTAAAGTACGAACCATGTTATTTATGGTGCAGATGATTCGTTCGGCTTTACCATTTTGAGGCGATGTGTGGGGACATGAGAAACGAAAAACCATGCCATTATTTTGACAGAACCGGTGAAATATGGAATTATTGAATTCACGATCATTATCACATTGAATGGATTTGATTCATTTTTCAAACTGTGTTTTGATAAAGGTACGAAACTCAAGAAATTTGGCAAACACTTCTGATTTAAATTTTAGTGGGTAGATTCAAATATAATGAGAAAAATCATCTAACAAGATAAGATAATATTTATGACCCAGTGAACTAGAGATAAGAGATGTCCACAAATCAGCATGAATAATATCAAAAGGAGAAAACGTAACACTTGTAGATGATTTAAAAGGAAGACAAACATGTTTGCCTAAAGAACAAAAAACACAGTGCCGGGCAAGTTTCCCATTATTACATGTAATAAAATTATTGCCTCTAAGAAAATTAAAAACTGAGGCTCTTGGGTGGCCAAGCCAATTATGCCAAGTTGATGGAGAGATAGCGGCTAGAGATATGGGAGAGCAAGAGCTGGCAGCAGAGGTGGATGAGAATGGATAGAGATCCCCCGTGCTATTGCATCTCGTAAGAGGTGTCCCCGTACGAAGATCCTTCACAGTAAAACCAAAAGGGTCAAAGTCAACAGAGACGGAATTATTACGAGTAAATTTGTGGACAGAAATTAAGTTCTTAATGATGTTCCAGGAATACAGGACATTATTAAGAAAAAAGGGTGGATGAGGCGGTGGTGTGTATGCGGTACCATAGCCCTTGATTAGAATGCGATGACCATCTCCAACAGTAATGTATTGAGGATGCTTTAAACGAAACAATTTGAAAATTTTACCTGCAGAGCGGGTGAGGTGAGATGTGGCGCCCGAGTCCATGTACCAATTTTCATCGGGCTGCTGCAAGTTCAAACTGCTAAAAGCCTGGCCCAAATCAGAGGGGGCCAGAGTATTGGGTTGTTGTAAGAAGTGGACCTAGGCGATGTGGGCTTGTGGTTGCTGGTAGTGGGCTGGTCTATAGCCTGGACCCGGGCCCAATACGTCTGGGTTCTGAAAGTGGAACTGGGCTAGCTGGACTACTGGATATGCGGCCCAATTCCCGTATTGGGAGGCGCTTGCTGGGCCGGCCCACGAGGCTGATGAACTGGGCTGTTGCGGCTGCTGACTGTTTTCATGCAGTGGTGGCTGGCCAGTGGCGGTATTGTTTTGTGTGGACGTGTCAACAACTAACGCTTTTTGGTTGTGATCGTCTTGCTTCGCACGTCGTGTCTCTTCCAACAGTAACTGCGAACGAGTTTTTTTAAAACTGGGTAGGGGGTCAGCATGTTGTATCATCTTGGCTAACGTGTCATATTCACCCTTTGGTAGGCCTGCAACCAATTGTAACACCATCTTCGTTTGGGAAATAGGCGTGCCGACGTTGTACAATTGGTCAGCCACCAGTTTTAACTGTGTGCAATACTCTGACATATTAGAAAAAATTTCAAGACAGTTGTTGTTGAACTGCTCTTCCAAGTACATTGCGTGAGTGTTCTTGTTGTCTTGAAAAATTTCTTCCAAACGTGTCCATAGATCACGGGCGGAGGCACCCGTTTTCATGATCGTGTAGAGTAAATCCTTGGATATAGTGTCATATATCCACTGTTTGATCACGGCATCGAGGCGACACCATGTGGTGTCATCCATATCGGGAGGACAAGGGAAAAAGTCATCTATATTATCAAACACATGATATACACATGCATGAATTCGAAACAATTCCACTCATGACCAGTATTGGTCATCTTCCTGATCAAGAATTAAAGGTATAAAATTCTTAATGTTAGTAACGGCAAGAGCCGGATGGAAAGATGGTGAAGAGAGGATTGTGGGTGTTTGGATGACGACTGGGGTAGAAGCGGAAGCATCGGAAGAGGTGGGGGTAGCCAAATTTTCCATTAGAGGAATGGGAAAAACCGAGTATGCTGTCGGCCGAGGAGGAGAAAGTTTGGGGTGGGGTGGGGCAAGGATGAGGATTTTTCTAGGTTAGGGTTTTGGCTCCTGATATCATGTAAGATTGTATTAATCTCCCTTAGGGAGTCTTTCTCATTAATACAAATATATATAGGTGTACAATGTTGAATCATTATAAAATAAGGATCTCAATTCTACCATAATTATAAAATACAAAATATGGTAAATATGTAATCTAGTCTAAGTAGTACACGTGCTAATATCAATTGACCTTCAACAAGTTGTAAAAGTATAACTTTTTTCTGTACTAACGGTAGGAAAAGTTGATTATTCTTACATTAACAACACAAATATCATTCAAAAAATAAATATCTACACGACATCACAATCATTAGTACATGAAGAACACAGGTATCATTTTCAAAAAGTAATTATGTATCTTCATGACATCACTTTTAACCTAGTTTTTGTATTGGTTGGTTGCAGCCGAGTGATATTGCTTGGAGATTTGAATTACAGGATTTCCTTGCCAGAATCGGATACAAGATTACTAGCCGAAAAAGGAGAATGGAATGCACTCTTGGAAAATGATCAGGTAGCTTATTATAAGGATTAAATACCAAAAGTTATTGTTTCTCTTGCAAATTAAATGAGCGTAAGTTATATATATTGTCGGTATAAAAAAAACGTTTACACTATCAGGTCATTCAAAGGACATATATAGGTAAGATTTCTTAAAATATGAAATTTGTAATCTTGAAAATAAGATAGGTTATCTGCTATAACAAGTAAAGATGGTTTGATGGTGCAAAAACTCTTTGTGCTGACGTTGTCCCATAACTTAAACTTTTAAGTGAAATTAGTAATTTTAGTTCCTCAAATATTGGTAAATGCTGATTTTGGTATTTGTGATTTCTGGTCACTTTCAAATTGTGTTGGAATGCGTTACTTAAGTCGATGGTCTATTAGAAACAAACTCTCTATCTAGGAAGGGGTAAAGTTTGTGTGCGTTCTTCCCTCCCCAGATCCCACCTATTGGAATTACAATGGGTATGACTTGTGTGTGTGATTTCTGGTCAAACACATTTAATCTTCAATTAATTGATATGTGCACTTTTTGATCCCTTAGTTGTGAATCTCCACAAATTTCATAATTTTTTTTAAGTGCTAAACCATTCAATCGTCGAGGTGTTATGTTAAATTTGTACTATTGCTCCATATTTTTGAAGATAATATAGTTCAAAAATAGTCTAGATATCACATATTTTCAATATTACGAGACCAAAAACACCCGTTTTAGCTAATTGAAAAGTTATATACTATCAAATGTGTTTAGCCAACTATTTCACGGACCAAAACTAAAATTTATCAATAATTAAGGACTAAAAATATAATTATCCCAACTTTTAATTAATTAGGAAATTAGAAACTACTAGAACTAACTTTTTTTTAAAAAAATGTGTCATGATAAAACATAGCTAAGGATGGAGCTCATGGATGGACAAGTATTTGAAGGTTGGCAAGAAGGAATGATCAAATTTGCTCCTACATACAAATATTATCCAAATTCGAGTGATTTTTACTATGGTAGACCAGAGGTGAAACGAGGTGAAAAGAAACGTTCTCCTGCATGGTAAGTTTGTTATTTACTTGTACTTCAAGTAAAAACTATAATCAAAATGCCAGCCTTTGTATGTTTTTGTATCAATATGCAACTTTCGTCTACATATATCTTGTCCATGAGAGATGCCTAAGGCCCTCAACATATATGATTAGTATTCTTTAGGAATTTAAATCATACAGCATATAGTTTTAAATGTTTCGATACTACCAGTGTAGTTCAACTTTCATTTATTATAGCAGATTTTTACTCTATTTTTCAGATTGTCATATCAGGCTTAATGTATATAAAAAATTAATTATTGTAAAATTGTTTACAATGTCGGTGCACGAAACATAAACTCTATTTTACACATGCTTTTGCTTAATGCCTGATCTCTCCTTTCATATTGAAATACATACTCTCATTGGTCCAATCTATATGTTGCACTTTGATTGATCACGGAGTTTGAGAAAGAAAGTTCTTAAAACAAACTATAGATATTTTTGTGACTATAATTCGTATCAGTAAGTGTAAATTGAGAAGTTTAAAGTTAAATTATTTTTAAATATACAGTGAACATACTAAAAAGAAAAGTGTGTCACATAAATCAGTCCCCTTTTTGTATACTAAGTTATTTGCCACCTTTAGAATAGAAAAAAAGAAGTATGATAAAGGCTATTTTTTTGTTTTGTTATGGAACTATATATTTTAGGTGTGATAGAATAATATGGTATGGAGAAGGGTTAAAGCAACAACTATATGCAAGAGGTGAATCAACATTATCAGATCACAGACCAGTGAAGGCAATTTTCAGCACACAAGTAAGAGTTTCAAGAAAATTGAAGAGATTGCAAAGTTTCTTTTTATCAGAAAGATTTGATCAGATCACAAGCCACTTAGAGATGCACTCAACATATGTAATGGAAGATTGAGTCTTCAACTTTAAGATAGATAATATATAATATGCCCTACACATGTACACAATGTATAATATTGTGTGATCTTGGTGCTTTTGTATTATAAATCTGAGATCAAAAGAAAAGAGCACTTTTTTATGACTCAATCCGTTTTTTACCTGTATAAATATGAATACTTTGAATTATATGACTCGTGCCAAAATTTCTGCTAAGGAAATTCAAAAAATGCAAGAATCTACACTTGAAACTCATGATTCAGAGCGAATTGAGATTACTAGTGACAGAAGGAGGTTGGGAATAGAATATGTTCGATGGCCTAAAGCAAATTTTGAACCACATTCTTACTGTACTAAAAACATATTAAGAGGATTCAATGAATTAAATTATTTTTACATTATCTACTAATACGTTTTTTTAATAAAATGAAGGAGATTCAATTGAACTTCTTGATCTTTAATTAGCTTCGCCACTGGTTATATATATTATATATAGAGATAGATCAAATTATCGAGCGTCTGAATTTATAGTGTCCATAAAATAACTCTAAAATTAAGGTGAAACTAATCAAGATCGATAGGTAGCTAGAAATCTATTGACAAAATTCATGTAATTAGGACTATATATATTATTTTTACTGCACGTAAATCAATTTATCAATGACGCAGATAATATAACACCCTTAAATAAGAAGATATTACAAGCTGATAAAAACTCATATACTAGATATTAATCTAAAAAACTAACGAATTTCAAAACTTAAATTAGTAGTAGCTACTAGCTAGTAGTAAAACATTTTAAGTGAAAGCACAAGCTAATTCGTATATTATGTAAGTTGGAATATTTTATTCCACCCCATGTTATTCTCAGTGTCCAATATATGTCCAAATCAATGCTTTCTCCATCCATTGATTTGCATGTTTATATTTTATTTTTATTTTATAATTATACTATCCAGACTGGCTCTTCCATGCAACTCTCAATAAAAAATTGGCTACCTTATTTTGTTTTACTAAAATAATTGGGTAAATAAATTGGAAGGATTTGCAAATGATTGGTACCGTCCTTCAAACAATTTGATTGGACAGAATCAACCAATCAGACTGGAAAATTCATACATAAATTAACAAAATTTGATTACTGTGGATGTACACACATACACACGTTACAATTTCTTTATTCAAGAAAAATATAGTACACCATTTTTATGTGTGGACTTGGTTGTTGGTTTGTGAAGGATTGAAATCAAAATCTGGTAATTCAACACTAGAAGCATGAGAATTTAAAGCAATCCAAAAAAATAATTGAGAGAACTCGAATTTACAACCCATTTACTCAACATCCATCCTTTGTTTGTTTATTTAGTTTTAATGTTTTCAATCAAGTAATAGTTGTCTACCATACGATCATCAACACTCAGGTATGTGGTGGGATTGATGGATGAGAATATTTCAGATAGAACCCTGATCAAAATGGAGAAATTTTTAATAGGGAGCACCTTCAGTCTTTAATAGCTACGCGGGGCGAATTTAAATTAGTTGAACCAATAAATTCCAGATACTAGCCGATTATATAATTAAAAGAAACATACACTACTCCAAAAAATCTACTAAATCATGACCACTTGAAATTGAAATTAATAATTTTCTTTTTGACACTAATCATTCACAAATGTTAAGAAATCATTTCATTTAGATATGCTAGGATTAGTAACGCAGTGAATGTAATGTAGGGACTAGTTATGCATAGATTATGATGTAAAGATTATTTCTTGTTAAACATTTTATTTGATGTATTAAAATTAGCATATAGTGCACCACTAAAATATGTGTTTCTTTTTCAAACAAAAGAAAGTTTATTTGCTATCACGAGATTAATTGGAAAAGTTGTTGTCATGTGATCAGGAAATCACGAGTTTGAGTCGTGGAAACAGTCTTTTTGAAGGGTAAGACTGCGTAAAATAGACTTGATTAGACCCCTCCCCAATTATGCGCATGCAGGAGCTTATTGCACCGAGTTGCCCTTTTGGAGATTATTGATTTTGTCATTTTAGTTCTTTCCATCCATGTATTACGAAAATTCGTATTATTCTAACAATGCATACAATTTTGCATTACTTATGTTGGTATTATTTATGAGGGAAAATAAATAGTTACAGAACATTCTTATAATAATGCAGGATTTTGTATGGAGATTATATCTCTTTATGACCCCTTATAACATATTACAATGATACTGATCCCTATCTCTCTCTCAACATACATATACACATTAATTCATTTGTATACCATTTATTTATTTGTTTACATATGTTTGTTTTTTTAGCTAAATAATTTAGACTTGTGATTAGTGAAATGTTTGATGATGTAGGAGTTGTGTAAGAGACATGGGGCGTATTATCCTCAATGTTCCCTAAAGTGGATTATGCTTTAATTTGAAAACACCACAAACAGTGAAATAAATGTGGAATACTTAAGGATTATATAAGTTAATGACAAAGACAGGCCCATCGAAATTATGGGCATAGTTTGTCCAGTATTGAGACAATTTTATTTGTGGATTTGTTACATAAAGAAGTTTTTGGTTCATGTACTACTAATAATTATGCATGAATGATAATGTAGGAATTGTTTAAGAGATAAATAATTGATGGTTTATTATGCTATGATAATACTATAGTGATTTTTATGCAAAAATTGCTTATTTTAAGGATTTTTTTGTTTTTTTTTATTCATATATTTCTAATTTATGTAATCTTATATTATATCCTGCATAAAATGATATATAAATTTTCATATAACTATGTGAGCATTAGCTTGTGGAGCTTAACAATCGAGGCAAATCAATCTTTTTATTAAGTTGTGCTATGATTATCAACACGTATATATTGCAAAAGATTACCATTTGGATAATATAAGATTATAAATTGATGAGACAAGGACTGACCCATCGAAATTATGGACTTAATTTGTCAAATTATTTCTGGATTTGTTACATGTAGACGTATTAAAAGGACGCTTTTTAGAGTCAAGCTTGTTTGACCAAATTTTTAAAAATTTAGAAGTGATTTTTCTTTAAATAAAATATTATATATCTATTCTTCTCTTATCGATTTAAAGGTCAATTATCTTGTAAACCGAGTGTCAAATATAATTCCATGAATACTTGAAATGGGCCAACTCCTTTGTGCCATTCACATCATGGCCCATGGGCTTCATATATCACTGGTCAACTCGTTTATTGTGGAAGCAAATACATTGTGTTTTTAGACACATGGCAAATGATGGAGGCATGATTTTCGCAAAGAGAAGTTTAAATTTGAAGAAATAAATAAATTAATTTTTTTTTTAAAATGTAACATTACAATATATATTAAAAAATTAACATATTTAGCTATATAGTACTTATTATTTTTCGGAGAAAAGGATGTCAATTAACTTTCTTAAATAAGGGTAGCTCCACCCCTGCACATGGCTTGTATGTCATTAAGATGGGCTCACTTTCAGTGGCGAATGTAACTAACAAATTATAGGTTCACCTAATCCAATACTTTTAATACATAGCTTAGATATACATATAAACGTCACTAAAGTTTCAATAAATTTTACATTTTGAACATAAAATTCTAAAAATATAATGAGTATGGTAAAAATCATGAAAATTGAACACATCAAATTGAAAAATGATTGCGCATCTGTTTGCGTTTATTCCTCAACCTTGTTACAATGTCTCGCACATTGGTCGAAGAAATTAGATGTATTATCCAAAGATATCAGACATTTTTCTTCATACTGAACACACTCTTAGATTATATGACTCGACATTCCGAAGCTCAAAAAGTAGTTTCTTCCGGTACTTAAATTGCAAGGAATTGATTCTCGAATCTAGGCCTTGATTGGCCTATAAAACAAGTACATAGCGTTTGAAGCCCAACATTTTTAAAAAGATATTGAGACCGATTACATAAATATTTACGGACCATGATCTTGGAACAACAAAATTTAGTTTTAGCTTCTGCATCTAATTGTTGTATTTTATAGTTTATACCTTTCCTCAATCAACAAATTCATCGAATTTATTCATATTATCATATATTCAGCTCTTATGACCAAGAGGCAAAGAAAAAGATGTCTCCTTAATTTCAAGGGCGATTTCTCTCGCGGTTCAGAGGCGGATGCGACCTGAATTTAGACCTCAATATTTGTTCTAAAAAATTATACATAGTATATATATATATATATATATACTATGTATAATTTTTTTTAAAAAAAATTTAATTTTTGAGTACATACTTTCAAAAGTATAACGAGCTAGCTAGTATTAAGAACTTTAAAGATTAATAAACACAAATTTAAATATTAAAGTTGCTTCTGCCTATCCTAAACTACTTCTCGTGGATTGTTCCCGGCCTGTCTTTTAGTTGATTAATCAAACATTGCACATCTCGTTTGAAAATAAGACAGGTCTGCGAAAGAAGGGGTTGCAGTGAATTAAAAATCTCTCTCGTCTCATATTTTTTCCTTTGATAATGCAAGATTTTTGTATTTATACATTTTGAGTTACCAAACAAACGACGATTGGGACCGGTGATAAGTACCTCTCCATTTTAATTAAATTTTTTGAATTTTAGACGGAATATAATCATTTTCAATGAAGAATGACATTAAGATGAATTTTAATTAATTGAGCTAATTAGGAAAAAAAAACCTAATATAAGAACGAGACAAACTCTACCATCTCTTTCCGTTCGCTTCCAAAGGTACTTAAGTGATCATTATCAGGGCTAAGGGTTGGACTGGCAAGGGCCGGAGCCAAGTGGGAGGAACTACGTTCATCCGTATCCCCATTGAGAAAAAATTATATTATATATATAAAATTAAAATTATTTTTATATACATATAATGAATATTGAATTTTCTTAATTTTCTTCGAATATTTACTTTTTCATATTTTGAATCCTTATCACTCTGGATTAAGGTAAATATCGCGGAAATCATTATCTTAACCGCAAGGAGGGGATGCCGAAGTTAAAGTCAGTGATTGAAGTGAAGTCATAATCAATTTATCATTGAACAAAATATAAAAATTGCCAAACAAACGGACTGCATTAATTGCTCATGTATTCGTTGTTTATCAGAGATGGACCTAAATGAACCACTTGTTGATTAGTCAATATGATTGATAATGATTATTTGACAGGAGGTGGAGGTGCCCACCTTTTGTTTTCTTCCATTTTCCCTTTTGGGAATTGATAATGGTGTGCTTTTTCGTTATTTTCCAGCTTGTACTCCATAGTCAGTCCAATGTTGTTAAGACATTCATCTTCATCCTATTCTTATCAACAACTTTACCAGACTTCCTTTTTCTATTTGATATTAGATATTCGTGTTGAAGTCCCTACTAATTCAAATTAATGCACGCAAAATCAATTTAAGAGAAAAGTAAAGAAATATATTTTTTGATTTTATTAATGAATGATTTATAATATATATAGTATTACAAAAATATTTACCTTGCTATAAACTAGGTAACTAATCAATCTAATTACAAAAAAAATTATAATTCTACCTAAAATAGGAGATATACAATTAATACAATTAATGAAAGAATATTCAGAAAATATTCTATTACACCCCCGAAGTCGAAGCGAGAGGTTCACGAACACTGAGATTGGCTCGAAAATCATCAAATAGTATGCGCGGAAGTCCTTTGGTGAAGATGTCGGCAATCTGATATCTGAAAGGAACATAAAGGACACGAACTTGACCACGAGCCACTTTTTTGCGAACGAAATGAATGTCCATCTCAATGTGTTTAGTGCGCTGATGTTGAACGGGATTGTCAGAAATATATATCGCAGTAGACCAGTGTTGCCTTTTGAATCGGGCAGTGAAGTCAAGTAGAAGGTTACGGATCCAACAAGACTCAAAGACGACGTTGGCGACAGATATGTACTCTGCTTTGGCACTGGATCGGAATAGTGTAGGTTGCCTTTTGGAAGACCAAGACAATAGGTTATCTCCGAGGAAAACGCAGTAACCAGATGTGGAGCGTCGGATGTTAGCTTATCCACCCCAGTCAGCATCAGAATAAGTAGTGAGACCAGTGGGCGAGGACCTGTATAGATGTAATATGAAGTGAAGTGTACCTTGGACGTATCGTAAAATACGTTTGAGGGCATGCATGTGTGCTTCCGTCGGATTGTGCATGTGCAAGCAGATTTGTTGCACGACATAGTGTATGTCTGGTCGCGTGAATGTGAGGTACTACAAGGCCGCAGCCAGGCTATGATAGTGAGTCAGGTCTGAATATGGAGGGCTGGAATCAGCGCTGAGCTTAGAATTGGTGTCTACTGGAATGTGGGATGGTTTGCAAGATGACATGCCTACACGATCAAGGATCTTTTCAACGTACTTCTTCTGACACATAAATAGGCCGCAAGAATGTCGAGTGACGGAGATGCCCAAGAAATAACTCAGGGGCCTCAGATCCTTCATAGCAAACTTAAAGGAAATGAGAGACATAACGGACCGGCGGAGAGCATCAGATGATGTGGTGAGGATGATGTCATCAACATAATAATAGGTAAGCCGTGTATGTACCCTTGTTGTAGATGAATAGGGAATGGTCGGATATGTTGTGTGAAAAACTGATAAATGAGACGTAATCGGTGAACCACTAGTACCATGCTCGAGGAGCCTATTTCAGTCCATAGAGCGATTTCCGCAATATACACATATAATCCGGATGAATATGATCCTTAAAACCCATAGGCTGATGCATATATACCGTTTCATGGAGATCCTCATGTAAGAAGGCATTATTGACATCAAGCTGATGAATGTGCCAAGACTTGGATGTGGCAATGTTGAGGACTGTCCATATGGTTGTGGGCTTTACGACCGGGCTGAACGTTTAATCACAGTCCATTCCCATCTGTTGAGATCTGCCATCACCTACTACCTCTCAAAAGAACCATCAGATTTTTTTTATGTCTAAAAATCCACACAGAACGAATAATGTTAGCATCAGGTGGACGGGATACTAGGTCCCACGTCTTATTATCAATAAGAGCATTATACTCATCAATCATTGCGGCTTTTCAATTAGGGTCGGACAAGGCATCCTTTGGATTTCGAGAGACAAGTAAAGGGACAACTGAAACAGATATGTTAAACAGTCGTTTAGGTTTATGAATTCTGTGCATGCCATGAGTTTCTATGGTCCGAGAGCGTGTCTTTGGGATGCGATATGGGAGGGGGTGTGTCGCGGGACTACCGGGAAGAGTAGGAATGGCAGGGGTGGCGGGACCGGCTGGCTAATGCTCGATTTGCCGAGAGGTGGCTGCAAAATCACCCCTAAGTTAATATATTTACACTTTAACCCAATTTCTCAACTATAAATAACTCATTTTTCTGTTCATTTTTCTCACAAAATCTTTCTACCATCTCTCTAATCTCTCAATTTATCTCTCTACAATTCTACAAATCTTCCTACTATTAAATATTATATCAAAGTTAAAAAATTAGGAGTGATGTTGGCAACTAGCTTGAGGATCATCCATCGAGCAAAGTTTTAATTTTTAACCTCGATTACACGTCAACGGTACGTCGACGTTTGGTACCTTCGTTCCTTCTTTAAATTATTATTGTTACTTAATTTTAATTATCACACTTAATTTCATTTACTTTAATTATTTATTTACATAATTATAATTGAAGGATTGAAACGTATTATTAGGGGTAAGGGTGTTTCTTCTAGTAGGGGTAACAAGGGTAAGTGTGCTTCTTCTAGTAGGGGTCACAAGTGTAATGATACTTTTTTAATGATATACCATTAGATGACTAAATAGATGAACCAGACTTTAATGTAGACGATAAAATAGATGACACACCAACTAGTGCACCTCAACCTCAGGCTCAGACTGAGTCTCAGCCTGAAACTGCAACTTCAAGGCCTTCTATTCCCCCTAGTATGAATCAAGGCCCCACAAAATGAAAATTAAAATCAGATGCATGACATTTTTTTTTATAGAGACCAAGAGAATCAACTAGCTAGATGTAAAATTTGTAAAAATGTTTATAAATTTAAAATCGGAAAAGGTCAAAGTGGGACAGGGAGGTTTAGTGAGACATGTGCAAGGCGAGCACACAGCTAGGTGGAATCAATACATGGCTAAAAAAATTGGGTGTGTCAATGCCATCTGAGTCGGGACAAGGTTCCCATAGTGTCCCCGACCTAATACAGGGTCAAATTAACCCGACGACAGGGGGAATTTTTGGTCCTAAATATGATAAAAAACAAAGATAGGGAAAATATGAAAAATTAATAGCGGTGGAGGGTTTGCCTTTTTCATTTCCTTCCTCTCCTGGTTTTATTCATTACATACGAGAAACATATAATTCTGCTTTTAATGGTTTTCCTAGATCAACTGTTAGAAGGGATGTTTTAAAATTTGCAAGTGAATATCAACAGCATTTATGTTATGCACTGTATCATTTTTAATGGCAAAGTGGCTATCACTTCTGACATAGGTCGTAGTATTAACGGTAATGATTATTTAACGGTAACGGGAGAAGGAAGCGACATAGAAGACTTTGACAAACAAATTTCAATTCCAACAGAAGATCCTCAAGACATTGTGAGGAAATTCGAAAGAATATGATTGAATATGTAATTTTTTTAATTGCAATTTTACTATGTCATTTGCAACTTTTGAACAACACCACAAAGTTGCAATTTTGAAATTGTATTACAAAAAAAATCATATTTCTATTAAATAATATAAGAGGCAAAAAAACAGTTTTGAGATATTTTTATTACACTACTTGTAATTGAAGTGTTTATATATATATATTATTTTTTTATATTAAGTGGGGAAAAAAACCCAAGTCCCGACCCGACCCCGTCCCAACCCGACCCCGTTCCGCCGGGATGTGGGACGGGACGGGACCTCCCACCGTCCCGCCGGAACCCGAGTCCCAACCGTCCCCCCGGCCCGCCGGGTCCCATCCCGCCGAGACCCGCCTCGTTGTACACCCTTAATATATACTATCACATCAATTAGGGTGATAAAATTAGTCATGAAAATATAATTTGCCTAATTCGTACAATTTTGATCAACTCATTTATTATCTCAGCTTATTCAAAAGTTGGACTGATATGTAGCCAAATTAACTCATAAGAAATCTTATAAAAATATTTTTATCTTTTTTTTGTTTGGTATGTCATATATAAACGTAATAAAGACAAAAAAAATAGATACTTAAATTAATTATAAGAAAATAAATATAAAATTAAAACTTAATAAGAGTTGGCTGATATATAGGGTTAGACTATGATCTTTTATTTAGCCTATTTTCACCTAGTACATTAATTTCAGTCAAAATAACTTTTGGACGGTTCATTAACCTGATTATTTATTAATATTTTGATCTCCTCTCTCCTAACAATTCTTACCCACTCAAGTTTATTTCGACGAAATTACAATTGAAAATAAAGAAATAACCTTGAGAAGGGTAATAATGAGAAGTGATTGGGAAAAATAAAAATAAAAGAAGAGATGGAAATAGTAACAGTGAGGAGGACGAAGAATTTGAGAGAGGATGAGGTCCGGTTTTGACTTATTTTTTCTATTAGGCTATTAGTGAAGAGTGTAAATTGTTGGAAATTTGCCTTTGGCGGGAGTTGCGACCGACCAACTTTAACGGCTTAAACACTAGTGTAACGTATGTTGGAGAATCCGGTTCTTCACACATGCATGATCTACTAAGTACGTAGATAACCGTAGGGCCAAGAATCGTCAAATTTCATTGAGAAATGAAAGAGATATTGGTTCACGAAGTAAGGTGTTTGAAGCATGGAAAGTGTGGTGTTGTGTGTAATTCTCCCTCATCGGTAGAGGAAGAAAGAATTGTTGTGTATATAAGATTCGAAATTGGTTTGGGGTTTGGGACCCCAAGGGGTATCCCATGTGTTTAAAGGAGGGAGGACCTAGATGTGCTTCGGTTCGAGGAAAGACCACACGCGCGCCGCCGCCGCCCGCCCGTCCCGTCCGGTCCGGTTCGGGTTCACGGGTCACGGGTCACGGGTCGTGGGCTGTGGGTCTTCTGATATTATCTTTTTGGGCCAGAAAACTTTGCCAGAAGTACAGTTTGATCCCAGAAGTTTCAAATGTACGCTTTGAACCGAATTCTTTCGGATGTCTTGTTTGGTCCCGAAGTTTCAAGATGTACGGTTTGGTCCCCGAAGTTCGAATTTCGATGGTCAAAACAAAACGTCAAGCACTCAATTCAGCCATTTATTTTGGCTGAATTACTCCTCCTATAATGGCCAAATCCGTTGGTTCTTTCACCATTTATGTTGGTGACTTTACTACCTCCATAATGGCCATTATTTGGCTATTATGGAGGCGAGTTTTCCCCCTCCCTCACCTATATAAACACACCCTTACACCATTGTTGAGCACCAACAAAGAACAGAAAAATAACAGTTCATAAAGCTCACGAAAATACACAACAAAACCAGTTTTCTTCCTACAACTTCCAAGCATCATTTCGTTACTCAATATTCTTCACGGTAGCTCTTGAGTTTCCTTTGCTCAAGGGTTCCATTGCTGTTTTATCTTGGGAGATAAATTGTCCAGGACGTATAAAGGATACATACGGGGCAATATTGTCTTAAGGACAGAGTGCCACACTCGACTCAACAAAACCAGTTTCCATTTTTTCGTTTTCAACAAAATTGTAATTTCGCTTTGTGGTTATCTTGTAATTTTCGATTACTAGTTGAACTATTGAATCTTTGTTTATCCTTTCGAATACTTGTAATAGTTATATACTTCCCGTACTGCTTTATAAAGTACCATAGAGCAAAATCTCCCAACAACTTAAGACAATATTTGTATTGTATTACTATTAGTGTTCGAAAGATGTCGGTCAAAAATTGTGTGACCAAATCTGGATATGGAAATGGTTTTCTGGTAGAAGAGAGTGATGATGATGAACGTGTTCATGGTGTCACCGCCACCAAGACTGGTGGAAACAAACGCTCTCGAGAGCCTGAGGATGTCAACTGGGACAAGAGGAGAAGACTGAAGATGTTATTCTATCTTGTAGCAGAAGGCCTATATCTGTCCCAGACAAAGGATCCGAATAATGGTGAGAAGAAAATGGACACTCAGTCTGATGAAGTGACTGAAGTGAGCCAGAATCCAAAAATTGGGATAAGTATTTTTCTTACTTGTCAAGAATAAAGAGTAAATGATAAGTATTTTTCTTACTTGTCAAGAATAAAGATTAAATGATGTCTGATTAAAAATGGATTAAAGTAAGGAGGAATATGAAAATAATTTATATTCCTTATGCTTTAACAAATCAGAAGTTTAATCTCATCTTCTTTTCCGTTTAAAGATTGGATTTTGTAAATGACTTAAAAAGATCCGTTCTTTTAAGTGTAATTGTTAAAGTGTGTAAAGTATGTTCGCACATACGATGGAGAAAGATCCACTAACTGTGCGAAAACTGTTACCACATTTAAGTAAGCGCCAAGAATTATCTGGGCACTAATCATAACGGAAGAAGTCTAAAAGTTAATGACGTTGAGCCTGTCATACTATTTGGCATAAGATCCTTCATAGGATGATATTGGACACTCAGTCATACAAAGCCTCCGGGCGACTGGAGTGGGCCAAAATTCCTTTGATAGGATGATATTGGACACTCAGTCATACAAAGCCTCCGGGCGACTAGAGTGGGCTGAAATTCCTTTGATATGATGATATTGGACACTCAGTCATATAAGGCCTCCAGGCGACTGGAGTGGTGCCAGAATTCATTTCATAGGAAAAGTGGTGGACACCTAGTAAGGTGGGCCAGAGTTTCCAGGTCCTGAATGATCTGAAGGCCTAAAGAAAGGCAGTAAAGAAATTGGACACTCAGTCTGCCAAAGCAACTAGAGTGGACCCGAGTATCGAGATCACATATGATCCGGTTACGCCCTAACCACGGGCAAAAGGTTGTTCATGTGAAGCAACGCCACCTCTAAAATCAAAGGGGCTGGAGAGGTTGTCCTCAATAGGACTTCAAGAAATGAGATCACTCTAAAAGAGGTGATACATGTTTATAACTTGGTTAAAGAACGTTGTTGGTCAAATCTGATTTGAGACTAGTCCAACAGGTCCGTAAAAACTAAGAGTGGTACAATATGTCTATAGCCAAATGAATGATATATTGTAATCCGTGCATCTATGACATCATAGATTAAGACACGTTAAATAGCAAGTCATTCAAAAGCTAACGATGATGAGATTGTTGCCTACTGTCGACATAAACCCTCAAAATGAATGTGAGGTAGACGAAGAGGCAAAATCACCTTTCCAAATTCCGTCAAGGGAATAGCGAAAGAAGCACCGCTCCTCTAGAACTTAGTCACACCTACTTGGGTGATTTGAAGTTTATACAAAATAGAGGGGGAGAGACAAGTACGTTATGACCTTTATTGATAATGGTACAACGTATTGTATCCTTTGGTTATTGAAAAACGAAGATGAAGTTGTTGAAGCGGATAAGCGCTACAAAACAGAAGTTGAAAATCAACTAAGCCTACGGATTGAGAAATTCGTAGTGATAGAGGGGGAGAAAGTGAAGCATCGTTTGGTAAACGACTGCTCATTACTCACCTCAGTCTAACGGTGTTAGCCAAGCGCTAAGCCGTACGTCCAAATAATGAGGGGTAGCTTGGTAAAAGATGGGCTACCGAAACAGGTCAAGTTCGACCTAAGACTGTAGATTGCATATCCACCGGATCCGCAAATAACGATAGTGTTGATCGCCTCTTGGCGTCAAAGAATGCTGAATTCTTTGGAGATAACTTTCCTTGGAAAAGGAAAAAGGAGTAATTGCTCAAGGTTAACAAGAACCCGCGAGGGCCTGACTGTCCGGAACTAGACGTTCCGTATCTTCATGACTCGAAAGTTCTTTGTCTATCCGGAACTTAATATTCCGGATCTGCAGAACTCGGGGATTCTAGATGTTGAACCAAGACGGAGCAAAGAGGGGACAAAGACTTGTTCCAGTCCTTCTAGCTTGTATGGTTGAGAACGAACCATGGACAATTAACAAATAATTGTTATCTCCAAAAGCGCTGCTTTGGAAAGAAGCTAAAGAGAGAAATAGATTCCATCATATGGAACCATACGTGTGTAATGGTTGATCTTCCTCCGGAAAAGAATCTTTGGGTTGTAAAAAGTGCTCCCTGTGAGTAGTTTCACATCCAGGGGCCATTGTAGTCTTACGGGGCATGGGTGTTGAAACACCTTCCCTACCGGAGAGTTGGAAGAAGAGGATCGAATTGGTTTGCTTTGAATCGTTGGGCTTCCTTCGAACTTTCATTTTGGTCCCCGAAATGTTAACATTTTGGTCCCGAAAGTCTCGTATAAAACGAAACAATGAATCGACCACGAAACATTGACTCGAAGTTAGAAAGCCAACAGCTGGAAAACCAACGGTCTTAGAGTGAAAATCATATTGAAACAAAGTCTCGATATGAAAGATATGAGTATCACAGATGACATCTTAGGAATTGGATTTCTAAGACATCTAACGGACTCGGTCGATAGTTGACGGTCTCGTTGAAGCCACCAATGGATATGAATCATAGAACCGATTGGAATCATGGTGCACCCATAGACAAGGAGCGATATGCTCGGTCACGTGTAGTTCAATGTATTGTACACACTACAACCGACCCGGTATCGTCCAACAAACGTATCGGTTGAACTAAGGTTCACCGATGATCTTAATACATGATCAATAGAAGGCGTTAAGTCGGATATGACGATATCCGAATTATTCGCTTATCTACGGATTATAGTATTCGGATGTCCAGCGGTTCCGATAGAACACGGTGATGCAAACCGGACATCGGATCGAAGAACACCAAAGCCACAAGTAAATGTGTATGGTGGTTCTTGGAAAATCCTCTAAGCAAACTTGCATCGGCCGATTCATGATGGAATCGGAGTTTATCGCTTTATACAAAGCATGAAAGAAGTTGAGTAACTTCACGGATCCTTAGAGGACGTCCCTTATTGGGAGAAACCCGTGCCTTCGCGGCTATACACGTGGCCGCCCGGTCGGCTTTAGGAAGGACACGGATGACGGCGTCGGACATATCTGTCGGGATCTGTCGGAGACATAAGACCGTATGGCGAGTTGATCATCACGGGTGTCACTTCCTTATTTACTAACTAAGGGACTACCGGAGATCAAGTTTTCTGCTGTCTAGGGGAATGGGCTTAAAACCCAAAATATACGGACCAATACGGTGGAAACCCAACCTTACGAACCGGAGATCCCGGTAATTTGGTTCAATGGGAAAACTAAGTTGTAAAGGTTCGGTTGATCGCTTCGGTGGAAGCATGAGCACTTCGGATAGTGATTTCGAAAAGAAACACCAAATCCAAAGCCGTTCCCGCGATAGACGTTAAGTGCTATCTGCAGGTATGGGTAAAGGTTAAGTTTTCAAAACTCGTAATGATCCTCAACGGTTGAGGTTAGGTCTTGGGAAACTTTTAATGGTTCCTAACACTTGTGAAGTGGGGTATAGCAGGGATACCTTGTAGGAGACCACCTATTTAAGTGCGAGGACGGGCCGCCTCAAATTGAACGCACTTAAGAATCCAAGACGTTGTCCATGGCCAAAACGGACAAAACATTACGAAGAAGAGAGTAAGGGAATTTGTTGTGTTGGTACCGTTGTCTTGGCTTACACTAAACACCGACGGTTCAAGACATCACGTTCACCGCGCGGTAAGTAAGTCCGATGGTATTCAACTATGGAAGGTTCAAAGCCGAGGCTACCTCTCCTTATGCAACATCGGTCCGCCGAAATATTGCTTGGAAATGAAAAGACACCATGTGAGTGCGCCAAAATCTCTTTCAAGAGGGGATTGTTGGAAATTTGCCTTTGGCGGGAGTTGCGACCGACCAACTTTAACGGCTTAAACACTAGTGTAACGTATGTTGGAAAATCCGGTTCTTCACACATGCATGATCTACTAAGTACGTAGATAACCGTAGGGCCAAGAATCGTCAAATTTCATTGAGAAATGAAAGAGATATTGGTTCACGAAGTAAGGTGTTTGAAGCATGGAAAGTGTGGTATTGTGTGTAATTCTCCCTCATCGGTAGAGGAAGAAAGAATTGTTATGTATATAAGATTCGAAATTGGTTTGGGGTTTGGGACCCCAAGGGGTATCCCATGTGTTTAAAGGAGGGAGGACCTAGATGTGCTTCGGTTCGAGGAAAGACCACACGCGCGCCGCCCGCCCGTCCCGTCCGGTCCGGTTCCGGTTCCGGGTTTCGGGTTCTCGGGTTCACGGGTCGTGGGCTGTGGGTCTTCTGATATTATCTTTTTGGGCCAGAAAACTTTGCCGTGTACGCTTTGATCCCGAAGTTTCGGATGTACGGTTTGAACCGAGAATTCTTTCGGATGTACTATTTGGTCCCGAAGTTTCAAGATGTACGCTTTGGTCCCCGAAGTTTCAAGATGTACGCTTTGGTCCCCGAAGTTCGAATTTCGATGGTCAAAACAGAAACGTCAAGCACTCAATTCACCATTTATTTTGGCTGAATTACTCCTCCTATAATGGCCAAATCCGTTGGTTCTTTCACCATTTATGTTGGTGACTTTACTACCTCCATAATGGCCATTATTTGGCTATTATGGAGGCAGTTTTCAGCCCCTCCCTCACCTATATAAACACACCCTTACACCATTGTTGAGCACCAACAAAGAACAGAAAAATAACAGTTCATAAAGCTCACGAAAATACACAACAAAACCAGTTTTCTTCCTACAACTTCCAAGCATCATTTCGTTACTCAATATTCTTCACGGTAGCTCTTGAGTTTCCTTTGCTCAAGGGTTCCATTGCTGTTTTATCTTGGGAGATAAATTGTCCAGGACGTATAAAGGATACATACGGGGCAATATTGTCTTAAGGACAGAGTGCCACATCGACTCAGCAAAACCAGTTTCCATTTTTTCGTTTTCAACAAAATTGTAATTTCGCTTTGTGGTTATCTTGTAATTTTCAGATTACTAGTTGAACTATTGAATCTTTGTTTATCCTTTCGAATACTTGTAATAGTTATATACTTCCCGTACTGCTTTATAAAGTACCATAGAGCAAAATCTCCCAACATAAATAATATGAGATAAATAAGTTCAGGAGATCATAAGATCCTCACATTTTTTAGGTGTGTGGTTGATAATTTCATCATAATTTAAATGTGTTTCAATGTCTTATCCTTAAATATCTTTTGTAGTTAGGCCATATTTTACTTTGCTAGAATGATACAATCTCGTGCCTCGTGCATTATCTTCCAACTCTTCTTAGGCTTATAAATTTCATATTTAACTCCCAAATAATTCCATCTCAATTGCAACCTTATCATCGACATATTTTATTCCATTCTAATCTCAACCTCAACAAACACATTTTTTCGTAGACATAATACATAAATAGATTCTTAAATTTGATCTCAGCTGACAAGTATGTCCTCTAACTTTGGGTGTACATAAGTAGGCACCTCAACTTGTATAAAGTTGAACACGTAAATACAAATACTGACGTGATACATAAATTTTGAAGATATCTAGAATCATTTTGTAAGTTAAAGTATTCAACTGACACAATGAAGACAATCTGAGGTACCTTCTTGTGCACACCTAAAATTGCATGACATACTTGACATCTAAAACCAAATTTAAAGACATGATTATGTATTATGCCTTTATAATACAAAAACAAGACATAACAATCAAGCTTAACACTTTAAATACTACATTCATGCTAACTTTACATGAGCAATTGTGCAAAGTTTGGCACTTTATAGAAAAGGAAACACAAGACAATTATAGCATCCAACCACCAAATATTCACTTTATTAAGCAAACTATACATTAGCAGTAAAATTGAAAGCTAAGAAGAAAAAATTATTGAAAAATGAGAAAACGACCTTAAAAATAGTAACAATATGTCCCATGCACAGTTGGTTATAATTGCAATTAATTACCACAAGTAGGAATCAAATCTTTGTCGATATCTAGGATTTATATTATTTAGCGAGAGATAAATAAAAATACTTGATAGCTACGAGCAATTTGGAGATGAATTAACAATGCAATTCATAACTAATTCCAATTATTTTTGGGGTCATGTATCCATAGTCAAAGTCCCCTATGATCTAGCATAGTTTGTAAAAGTGGGATCTTTTTTTTTTTTTTTTAGGTATAATTGAAAATAGAGCATTATGTCCACCTCCTTCCCTACCCCTCTATAACTAAAAAAACAAGAGCATTATATCCTTCATTTATTTTTTTAACACAAATATACATCTCTTATCTGCTTGACTAACGGTAAAAATATTGTTATGTCAAAAACAAACAAATGATATCGTAATTATTTTATTTTGCAATAATTTAAGGACATCTTTTATCTTTTTCTCTTTATTATATGCAAGTCAAATAAAGGAGTAGATTAGTATTATGATTTCTTCTTTTTGGTCTTAGCGTAGAATTCTTACAGCTGCGTCACAGCTGGACTGCTGTCAACCTTCTATATCACGCGCTTGTTCGCACGTGAAGACCAACAGAATTTAAATTACATCACATAAAGGGTGGCAAAAGATATGTACAACAATAACAACATACCCAGTGAAATCCCACAACGTGAGATTTGGGGAGGGTAGCGTGTACGCAGACCTTACCTCTATCTTGGTAGGTAGAACAGTTGTTTCCGAAAGACTATCAGCTCAAGACAAAGCATAAACACAAGCAAAGCTAGAGAAGCAAAGCAAGAGAAACGATCATACCCGGACACAATTTAAAGTAGTATAAAAATGATGGTAACAAAAGCGAATAAGTCATGATATCGCGTTCTGAAAAATGAAGTAGTAACTAACGCATGTTAACAAAGTACACTAAAGAACCCATAGAACAGAAATCAAGCGACATAGGACTATAAAGCAATATTGCGCCTACTAGTATGATAGGCTAAGCAGGCCTACAATAAAAACTATCAGTTTGTAAGTGTAAGTAGGACTACGCTCAACTACATACTACCCACTACCCTACTACCCTAATCCGTGTTCTCCACAACCCTCTATCTAAGGCCATGTCCTCAGTAAATTGCACCTGCGCCATATCTCGTCTAATCACCTCTTCCAAATACTTCTTCGGCCTACCTCCACCCTTCCTAAACTCATCCATAGACAACCTCTCACACCTCTGCACTGGGGTATTTGTGTCTCTCCTCTGCATATGCCCAAACCATCTCAACCTCGTTTCCCGCATCTTATCCTTCACCGAGGTCATTCCCACTCTGACCCAAATATCATCATTTCTAATCATATCCCTCTTTGTATGCCAACACATCCATCCCAGCATTCTCATCTCCGCAACTTTCATCTTTTGGATGTGTGAAGTCTTGACTGGCCAACACTCACCACCCTATAAAACTTGTCTTTAAGTTTTGGTGACACCTTTTTATCGCACAAGACTCCAGATACAAGCCTCCATTTCATCCACCCTGCCCCAATTCGATGTGTGACATCGTCATCAATTTCTCAATTCCATTGGATAATAGACCCGAGGTACTTGAATCTTCCTTTATTTGGAATGACATGAGTACCAAGCCTCACCTCCACGCCTGTCTCATGATCGTTCCCGTTACTGAACTTGCACTCAAAGTATTATGTCTTGGTCCTACTCAGCCTGAACCCTTTAGACTCCAGCGTCTATCTCCAAACCTCCAGCTTAGCGTTCACTCCGCTGTGAGTCTCATCAATCAGGACTATGTCGTCTGTGAATAACATACATCATGGCACCTCCCCTTGGATTTATCGCGTCAGTCCATCCGTCACCAAGGAAAATAAGAATGGGCTAAGAGCTGATCCCTGGTGCAACCCTATCATCATTGGAAAGTGTTCTAAGTCTCCTCCCACTGTCCGTACCCCAGGTCTTGCCTCTATCATACATATCTTTGATCGCCCTAGTGTACGCCACAGGTACACTTCTAACCTCCAAACATCTCCATAAAACCTCCTTATTGACTTATCATATGTCTTCTCGAGGTCGATGAAAACCATATATAAGTTTTTCTTCCTCTCCCTATACTGCTCCACCAACCTCCTAATAAGATGAATGACTTCTGTAGTCGAACATCCCGACATGAATCCAAACTGGTTCTCGGAAATAGACACGCCTCTTCTCACCCTCATGTCCATGACCCTTTCTCAAACTTTCATAGTGTGGCTTAGCAGATTGATACCCCTATAGTTGTTGCAACTCTAGATATCACCTTTGTTCTTGTACAAATGAATCATTGTACTCCACATCCATTCTTCGAGCATTCTCGCCGTCTTAAAAATGATATTAAATAACTCAGTCAGCCACTCCAAACCTGTCATGCCTGCACTCTTCCAAAATTCAACTGGGAACTCATCAGGCCCGGTCGCTCGTCCCTACGCATCCTGCAAACAACACCCTTAACCTCCTCAACCTTAATGTTTCTATAATATCCATAATCCCGATATTGGCAAAAGATATGTGTTTTCCTAAAAATTTCATGTTGGAATTGGAATATATCCATTCATATTTCACATGGTTTATATCATTGTCTTGAAAGAAGAAAATATTGAAATTAAGAATAAAGTTGAAATAGCCAATTATTTTTCAATGATATGATGATGTAAACTTCGTATTCTAATCATTGATAATTGGAATTATTCACTATTTTTCTCTATGATGTTCGGATCAATTTGTATTGTATGTACTTTGGTATATCGGTCAGGACCCAACATTCAAAGCAAGCACTTTTAATATTTTTGATTGCCCGTCTTTCAATTTAGTGTTTCATTCCAGCAGTGTGACCGATTTGTGTTTAAAATCGATCGTTAATGCTTGCAACGACTCGTAAGACCCTCTAACATCGAACAAAAATGCAGTATATGTTATCTCTTACTAGCTTAAGTATCATATAACTTCATTCATCAAAGCTAAAAATTATCTAGCATCTTTGACTTCATTGAAATTTACTGTTTTTTTAGTAATCTATTTAGGTTTAGTTTCATCTATCTTTAGGTTACACCCTCCAACACTTGGTAGTTGAAATCATTATAGTTATCCAATTTATAAATTTAAAGAAGGAATTTTTAATTAATATATATCACTAATAGTAAGTCCAAATAAATGAGGCAAATTTCCCATAATCATATGAATTCGATGGTTAATATGGAGTGTATGCCCTTTGAGAATGAGAATTTTTAAAAGAGATGACGTGGCCTCCATATGGTGAAATTGTTTGAAGAAATCCACATTTTCTTAAAATCTATGAAAATTAGGGAAATAATTATATGCCAAAGTTAGAATTTTGGCCGCAAGTTTGTTTTTGGCGGCTCACATTAGTACTAATGTTTGTGAGGAGTGTTTTAGTTTGGTTAGAGATTATATTATGCGGATATGTGGCATTTAAAGTATTCCTAATTTTAAGTAATTACTGTTTCTTCTAAAATAAACACAAATAATAAATATAATCGACTTGGATTTGTTTGGCATGAACTAATTGATTCATTCATAATACCACCTCTTTCGATTTATGTAGTGATATTTGACTGAATACAAAATTTAAGAAGGAAAGATTTTTTTTTTAAATTTACAGTCTAAAAACAGTCATGAACATTTTTGCGTGACTATGTCTGTTAAAAGTTAAAATAAAATTATTTTTAAATAAAAAGGCATCATACTCTCATCGTTTCAGTTTATGTGACATTTTTTTGCTTTTTGAGAGTCAAATTTAATTATTTTTCGGAGCTAAATTAAATTAGATCAATTTAATATTTTAAATTAAAATATTTAAAACTATACAAAAAGTCATATAAATTGTAATTCTTCTAGGGTCAATATGATGAAAAAATATGTTTTAGAATACGGATAGAAATTTATATAATTTGAATCTAAAAAAAAAGGGAAACGTCATGTAAATTGAGACAGAGACAATACTTTCTTCATTTTAATTTATGTGTCTTACTAGTTTGACTATACCTATCAAGGTAGAGGTAAGATCTGCGTACACTCTACCCTCTCACCAGACTCCACGTTATGAAATTTCACTGGGTATGTTATTATTGTTGTTATTAGTTTGACTGTATATAAAGTGTAAGAAATTAAAAAAGATTTTTGAATTTTGTCTTCTTAAAAAAGATAGATATAGTGTACTAAAATATTCTCTAATATTATGATCTTGAACATGTTTGAAATAAGTTAAAAAGAAAAGTAAGATAAATAAATTGAAAGGTAGGAAGTAAAGAAATATTGTTTTTGGGATAAACAAAAATGATATATAAATTAAAATATATATATTTCCAATTTCAAAGCTGCGCTGTCCTGTAGTTGAAGCATCTCTGTTCAATTCTTCTTCCACAGATAGACAAAAAGAGAACCAACCAACATAAAATCAGCTCAAAAATCAACAATGTTTTCCCAATTAATTCTTCCTTTGTCAGTAATTCTCTTAGTGTCCCTCATTTGTTATTGTTGTCTTCTTCTCTGTACCTAACTTCCCTTTCCTTTGTTTTTTCCTGAAGTAAACGGCACAAAAAAGATTAAAAGAACCAAGAAACGAAGTTACTAAGGAAAGCAAACTTCATATTTGTCTTTTTTATAGTTGTTGGCTTGGTGGGTATGTCCTAGTTTGATGTTTTCTTTTCTTTTTTTTTCTGGTGAAAGGAAGCTTCACATTTCAATAATCAAGAAAAGGAAACATTTTAAAAAAAATATTTTGCCGAAGTCTACCGAAACAACCTCTCTATCTTTCAAGGTTCAAGGTAGGGTAAGGTACCCTTCCTACATCCTACTTGTGGGATTTCTCGGGGTATGTTAGTTGTTGTTGTAATATACTAGTAATATGTTCCTTTACGTGTAGATTCTTTATTTTTTAAGTATATGTGTCTTTTTGAGTTGATAATGACTTGTTCTATTACCATACAGAATTACATGAATGGGTTTATCTTAAAGTAAGTATTTTTAATAGTAAAAAATGTATTGGCTTTATAGCAAGCTGCTTTCTTGGTTCAAATCATTTATCCTTTTTTTCTGTTGATTGAAAAGACTAAGGATAAAAGTACTTATTAGCAGTTTGTCTTTATATTCTTCTGTTCATATTTAGCTTCTGTTGCTTTGTGAATGGGAAAGAAAGGGGAATGTTATCATTCATTACAAGAAGATATGATGGCTTTTGCAAGTCCTTGTTGCAGTGTTCATATGAGTTCTACTTGCCATACTTTGCTTAGAGAATTAGAGGTATTTCCCTTTTTTGTTCTTGATTTTACTGCTTTTGGGAAGCTTCATTTCTTTGTTCTTTCATTGGGGAATTTGGGTATTTATTGAGGGAATGTTATGCTCTCTGTTACCATATGTTGTTTCATGTGTTTCGATTATCGCACTATTTCGTTGTTGTTACTATTCTAAATGCTCTGTTCTGTTTTCATTATTAGTTGTCATGTTTTCTTCACTTCCATTTTCATAGCTATTTTGATTTGTGATACTTGACCCGAGGGTCTTTTGAAAACAGCCTCTCTACCTCCACAAGATAGGAGTAAGGTCTACGTACAGACCCCATTCTATGGGATTATACTGGGTATGTTGTTGTTGTATTGAGGGAATGTTCTGATTACTGGAACCTTATTAATGATTCTTGAACTTTTATTTCTTGATATTCCAAAGATTCTTGCTTAAATTTGCATAAATTTGGACAGATTTCTTCCTTAACTACATGATCACTTTTTGCTTTGAGTGGTTTGTTAATGATTCGGCAGTTAGCATGAGTATTATCACTATCATGGTAGGTCAATTGTGTTCGAATATTTCCCCTATGCACTTATTTCAAAAATTATTGCTTAGTATTTCATAAATTTGGACAAATTTCTGTGTTTTGAGGAAGTGTATTTAATTGAGATGGATTTTGCTACTTGGCTCTAGAGTGGGACTTGAACATAATTAATCACTTTTTTGCTTTGAGTGGTCTTTTTTAATGGTTTGGCAGTTGGAATGAGTGTTCTTACTATAATGGTAGCTCAATTGAGTTGGAATAGTTCCTCTTTGCACTATTTTAGGTAAGTTGAAATCATGTAGTTTGTAGTATGTGGTAAGATGGTGTATCAGAAGAGTTCTGACGGGCATAACTAATGCTTTCTTTGTCTTTGAATTCTTGTGTACCTTATGTTGGAAATTTGCCTTTGGCGGGAGTTGCGACCGACCAACTTTAACGGCTTAAACACTAGTGTAACGTATGTTGGAGAATCCGGTTCTTCACACATGCATGATCTACTAAGTACGTAGATAACCGTAGGGCCAAGAATCGTCAAATTTCATTGAGAAATGAAAGAGATATTGGTTCACGAAGTAAGGTGTTTGAAGCATGAAAAGTGTGGTATTGTGTGTAATTCTCCCTCATCGGTAGAGGAAGAAAGAATTGTTGTGTATATAAGATTCGAAATTGGTTTGGGGTTTGGGACCCCAAGGGGTATCCCATGTGTTTAAAGGAGGGAGGACCTAGATGTGCTTCAGTTCGAGGAAAGACCACACGCACGCCGCCGCCGCCCGCCCGTCCGGTCCGGTTTCGGTTCTCGGGTTCTCGGGTTCTCGGGTTTCGGGTTCTCGGGTTCTCGGGTTCTC
This sequence comes from Anisodus tanguticus, assembly GCA_034509755.1. NCBI lineage: Eukaryota > Viridiplantae > Streptophyta > Magnoliopsida > Solanales > Solanaceae > Anisodus > Anisodus tanguticus. Next base: position 61,822,663 of record CM067539.1, read on the forward strand.
GGGTTCTCGGGTTCTCGGGTTCTCGGGTTCTCGGGCTGTGGGCTGTGGGCTGTGGGCTGTGGGCTGTGGGCCTTCTGATATGATCTTTTTGGGCCAGAAAACTTTGCCGGAAAGTACGCTTTGATCCCGAAGTTTCCAGATGTACAGTTCGGACCAGAATTCTTTCAGATTTACAGTTTGGTCCCTGAAATTTCATGTTGGAATTGGAATATATCCATTTATTTTGGCTGAATTACTCCTCCTATAATGGCCAAATCCGTTGGTCTTTCACCATTTATGTTGGTGGCTTTACTACCTCCATAATAGCCATTATTTGGCTATTATGGAGGCGCTTTTCAGCCCCTCCCTCACCTATATAAACACCCCCTTACACCATTGTTGAGCACTAAGACATATGCACGAAAATATAGAAACGGATGCGAAAAAAAAGGATGCACGAAAATACACAACCGAAATAGTTTTCTTCCTACAACTTCCAAGCATCATTTCGTTACTCAATATTCTTCACGGTAGCTCTTGAGTTTCCTTTGCTCAAGGGTTCCATTGTTTTTATCTTGGGAGACAAATTGTCCGGGACGTATAAAGGATACATACGGGGCAATATTGTCTTAAGGACAGAGTGCTACACTCGACTCAGCAAAAACAGTTTCTATTTTTCCGTCTTCTACAAAACTGGAATTTTCAGTTTTTACTTATGTAACGATTGTAATTTCAGATTCCATGTTGAATTATTGAAATCTTTGTTTATCCTTTCGAATACTTGTAATAGTTAAATACTTCCCGTACTGCTTTATAAAGTACCATAGAGCAAATCTCCCAACATCTTAAGACAATATTCGTATTGTATTACTATTAGTGTTCGAAAGATGTCGGCCAAAAGTTGTGTGACCAAATCTGGATATGGAAATGGTTTTCTGGTAGAAGAGAGTGATGATGATGAACGTGTTCATGGTGTCACCGCTACCAAGACGGTGGGAACAAGCGCTCACGAGAGCACGAGGATGTCAACTCGGGACAAGAGGAGAAGAGTGAATATGTTATTCTATCTTGTAGCGAAGGCCTATATCTCGTCCCGGACAAAGGATCCGAATAATGGTGAGAAGGAAATGGACACTCGGTCGATGAAGTGACCGAAGTGAGCCGAATCCGAAATTGGGATAAGTATTTTTCTCACTTGTCAAGAATAAGGATTAAATGATAAGTAGTTTTTCTTACTTGTCAAGAATAAAGATTAAATTATGTCTGATTAAAAATGGATTAAAGTAAGGAGGAATATGAAAATAATTTATATTCCTTATGCTTTAACAAATCAGAAGTTTAACCTCATCTTCTTTTCCGTTTAAAGATTGGATTTTGTAAACGACTTAAGAAGATCCGTTCTTTTAAGTGTAATTACTAAAGTGTGTAAAGTATGGTCGCACATACTATGGAGAAAGATCCACTAACTGTGCGAAAATTCTTACCACTCTTAAGTAAGCGCCAAGAATTATCTGGGCATCAATCATAACGGAAGAAGACTAAAAGCTAAAGACGTTGAGCCTGTCATACTATTTGGCAGAAGATCCTTCATAGGATGATATTGGACACTCAGTCATAAAAAGCCTCCGGCGACCGGAGGTGGGCCAAAATTCCTTTGATATGATGATATTGGACACTCAGTCATACAAAGCCTCCGGGCGACTGGAGTGGGCCAAAATTCCTTTGATATGATGATATTGGACACTCAGTCATATAAAGCCTCCGGGCGACTGGAGTGGTGCCAAAAATTCATTTCATAGGAAAAATAATGGACACCTAGTAAGGTGGGCCACGGTTTCCGTGTCTTAAATGATCCGAAGGCCTAAAGAAAAGGCGAAAAGAAATTGGACACTCGATGCGCAAAGCAACCGGAGTGGGCCGAATATCCGGATCACATATGATCCGGTTACGCCCTAACCACGGGCAAAAGGTTGTTCATGTGAAGCAACGCCACCTCTAAAATCAAAGGGGTTGGAGAGGTTGTCCTCAATAGGACTTCATGGATTGTGATCACTCTAAGATGAGGTGATACATATTCCTAACTTGGTTAAAGGGACGCTTGTTGGTCAAACCTGGTTTGAGACTAGTCCAACAGTCCGTGATAACTAAGAATGGTACAAGATGTCCGTAGCCAAATGAATGATATATTTGTAATCCGTGCGTCTATGCCATCATAGATTAAGACACGTTAAATAGCAAGTCATTCAAAAGCTAACGATGTTGAGATTGTTGCCTTCTTCGACATAAATCCTCAAATAAATGCGAGGTAGATGAAGAGGCAAAATCACCTTTCCAAATTCCGTCAAGGGAATAGCGAAAGAAGCACTTTGCTCCTCTAGAACTTAGTCACACCTAATTGGGTGATTTGAAGTTTATACAAAATAGAGGGGGAGACAAGTACGTTGTGATCTTCATTGATGATGGTACAACGTATGGAATCCTTTGTTTATTGAAAAGCAAAGATGAAGTTGTTGAAGCCTACAAAGCGAAGTTGAAAATCAACTAAGCCTACGGATTGAGAAATTCGTAGTGATAGAGGGGAGAATGTGAAGCATCGTTCATTAAACGAATGTTCATTTCTCACCTCGCCTAACGGTGTTAGCCAAGCGCGAAGTCGTACGCCCAAATTATGAGGGGTAGCTTGGTAAAAGATGGGCTACCGAAACAGTCAAGTTCGACCTAAGATCGTAGATTGCATATCCACCGGATCCGCAAATAACGATAGTGTTGATCGCCTCTTGGCGTCAAAGAATGCTTGAATTCTTTGGAGATAACTTTCCTTGGAAAAGGAAAAGGGAGTAATTGCTCAAGGTTAACAAGAACCCGCGAGGGCTCGACTGTCCGGAACTAGACGTTCCGTATCTTCATGACTCGAAAGTTCTTGTCTATCCGAACTTAATATTCCGGATCTGCGAACTCGGGGATTCTAGATGTTGAACCAAGACGGAGCAAAGAAGGGACAAAGACTTGTTCCAGGTCCTTCTAGCTTGTATGGTTGAGAACGAACCATGGACAATTAACAAATAATTGTTATCTCCAAAAGCGCCGCTTTGGAAAGAAGCTAAAGGGAGAAATAGATTCCATATATAGAACCATACGTGTGTAATAGTTAATATTCCTCCGGAAAAGAACCTTTGGGTTATAAAAAGTGCTCCCCGTGAGTAGCTTCACATCCGGGGCCATTGTAATCTTACATGGCATGGGTGTTGAAACAACCTTCCAAACCGGAGAGTTGGAAGAAGAGGATCGAATTGGTTTGCTTTGAACTGTTGGGCTTCTTCCCCGAACTTTCATTTTGGTCCCCGAAATGTTAACATTTTGGTCCCGAAAGTCTCGGATAAAACGAAACAATGAATCGATCACGAAACATTGACTCGAAGTTAGAAAGCCAACAGTTGGAAAACCAACGGTCTTAGAGTGAAAATCATATTGAAACAAAGTCTCGATATGAAAGATATGAGTATCACGAGATGACATCTTAGGAATTGGATTTCTAAGACATCTAACGGATCGGTCGATAGTTGACGGTCTCGGTGAAGCCACCAATGGATATGAATCATTGAACCGATTGGAATCATGGTGCACCCATAGACAAGGAGCGATATGCTCGGGTCACGTGTAGTTCAATGTATTGTACACACTACAACCGACACAGGTATCGTCCAACAAACAGTATCTGTTGAACTAAGGTTCACCGATGATCTTAATACATGATCAATAGAAGGCGTTAAGTCGGATATGACGATATCGAATTATTCGCCGATCTACGGATTATAATATTCTGGATGTCCAGCGGTTCTAGGAGAACACAGTGATGCAAACTGGACATCAGATCTGAAGAACACCAAAGCCACAAGTAAATGTGTATGGTGGGTCTTAGAAAAACCTCTAAGCAAACTTGCATCGACCGATTCATGATGGAATCGGAGTTTATCGCTTTATACAAAGCATGAAAGAAGTTGAGTAACTTCATGAGTCCTTAGAGGACGTCCCTTATTGGGAGAAACCCGTACCTTCAACGAGCTTATACACTCGTGGCTAGCCGGTCGGCTTCGGGAAGGACACGGATGACGGCGTCCGGACATATCTGTCGGGGATCTGTCGGAGACATAAGACCGTATGGCAGTTGATCATCACGGGTGTCACTTCCTTGTTTACAAACTAAGGGACTACCCAGAGATCAAGCGTTCTGCCTGTCTAGGGGAATGGGCTTAAAACCCAAAACATACGGACCAATACAGTGGAAACCCAACCTTACGAACTGGAGATCCCGGTAATTTGGTTCAATGGGAAAACTAAGTTGTAAAGGTTCGGTTGATCGCTTCGGTGGAAGCATGAGCACTTCGGATAGTGATTTCGAAAAGAAACACCAAATCCAAAGCCGTTCCCGCGATAGACGTTAAGTGCTATCTCAGCGGTATGGGTAAAGGTTAAGTTTTCAAAACTCGTAATGATCCTCAACAATTGAGGTTAGGTCTTTGGGAAACTTTTAATGGTTCCTAACACTTGTGAAGTGGGGTATAGCGGGATACCTTGTAGGAGACCACCTATTTAAGTGCGAGGATGGGCCGCCTCAAATTGAACGCACTTAAGAATCCAAGACGTTGTCCATGGCCAAAACGGACAAAACATTACGAAGAAGAGAGTAAGGGAATTTGTTGTGTTGGTACCGTTGTCTTGGCTTACACTAAACACTGACGGTTCAAGACATCACGTTCACCGCGCAAGTAAGTAAGTCCGATGGTATTCAACTATGAAAGGTTCAAAGTGAGGCTACCTCTCCTTATGCAACATCGGTCCGCCGAAATATTGCTTTGGAAATGAAAAGACACCATGTGAGTGCGCCAAAATCTCTTTCAAGAGGGGATTGTTGGAAATTTGCCTTTGGCGGGAGTTGCGACCGACCAATTTTAACGGCTTAAACACTAGTGTAACGTATGTTGGATAATTCGGTTCTTCACACATGCATGATCTACTAAGTACGTAGATAACCGTAGGGCCAAGAATCGTCAAATTTCATTGAGAAATGAAAGAGATATTGGTTCACGAAGTAAAGTGTTTGAAGCATGGAAAGTGTGGTATTGTGTGTAATTCTCCCTCATCGGTAGAGGAAGAAAGAATTGTTGTGTATATAAGATTCGAAATTGGTTTGGGGTTTGGGACCCCAAGGGGTATCCCATGTGTTTAAAGGAGGGAGGACCTAGATGTGCTTCGGTTCGAGGAAAGACCACACGCGCGCCGCCGCCGCCCGCCCGTCCCGTCCGGTCCGGTTCCGAGTTCCGGGTTCCGGGTTCTCGGGTTCTCGGGTCGTGGGTCACGGGTCGTGGGTCGTGGGCTGTGGGTCTTCTGATATTATCTTTTTGGGCCAGAAAACTTTGCCAGAAGTACAGTTTGATCCCAGAAGTTTCCAGATGTACGGTTCGGACCGAATTCTTTCGATTTACGAGTTTGGTCCCCGAAGTTTCCGAATCGGACAATCAAAGCGATTGCCAAGCACTCAATTCAGCCATTTATTTTGGCTGAATTACTCCTCCTATAATGGCCAAATCCGTTGGTCTTTCACCATTTATGTTGGTGGCTTTACTACCTCCATAATGGCCATTATTTGGCTATTATGGAGGCAGTTTTTCAGCCCCTCCCTCACCTATATAAACACCCCCTTACACCATTGTTGAGCACTAAGACATATGCACGAAAATACGAAACGAGATGCGAAAAACAAGGTGCACGAAAATACACAACCGAAATAGTTTTCTTCCTACAACTTCCAAGCATCATTTCGTTACTCAATATTCTTCACGGTAGCTCTTGAGTTTCCTTAGCTCAAGGGTTCCATTGCTGTTTTATCTTGGGAGACAAATTGTCCCGGACGTATAAAGGATACATACGGGGCAATATTGTCTTAAGGACAGAGTGCTACACTCGACTCAGCAAAAACAGTTTCTATTTTTCCGTCTTCTACAAAACTGGAATTTTCAGTTTTTACTTATGTAACGATTGTAATTTCAGATTCCATGTTGAATTATTGAAATCTTTGTTTATCCTTTCGAATACTTGTAATAGTTAAATACTTCCCGTACTGCTTTATAAAGTACCATAGAGCAAATCTCCCAACACCTTATTGTTAATTTAGTCGACTGGATAGAATGTTATTTAAATTTTCTGTCATATGAATATTCACTAACTAATTTGGGATTGAGGTATAGTTGTTTGATAGATTGATTGTAGTTAGAAGTAAGAATCTTCAATTGCTAAATTCAAATTTGTGTCTGTTGTTGTACGTTTTTTAGTTTGATTTTCTCATCAGTTAGTCATGTAGGTGAGCAAAAATGTAGGAGTTACTAAATGTTTCCATATGCATTTTTTTTATAACCATGGTGTCTGAATCAGCTTGAGCGCACCTCGACTAATTTCACGGGATACCTAGTACCTCCCACCAGCACTAGGTACCAGGTAACTCTGTCCACCAAGGCTAGGACTGATGGGAAGAAATCATAAATATTTCCATATACATTCTTAAGCCAAATTCGATTAGAAGTTTTATTTCCCTGTATATTGGAGAATATGAATTCAGTCAATAAAGTTAGAACTATGTAAGCCTTTATTTGACAGTATTTGTGTGATGTGCAGCAAATATGGAAGGATATTGGAGAGACAGAAGCTGATAAAGACCGTATGCTATCGGAGCTGGAGAGGGATTGTTTGGAAGCATACCGAAGAAAAGTTGAAGAAGCTGCAAATAGAAAAGCATGTCTTCATCAATCTGTTGCAGCTAAAGAAGCCGAGGCTGCAACCTTAATGGCTGCTCTTGGTGAACTCAATATTAATTCACTGGTAATGAACACTTTTCCTCAGTTCTCCTATGTGTTGGAAAAACTATAGAAGATCTTTCCTTTCTTTTGGATTTACATTTTTCTGTTCCCTTAATCTACTAGTACTGCTTTCTCTTTAAGATAAAGGGATCTGCTATGAGTCTTGAATAGGTTGAAGGTTTCTCTAGGAGTTTTTAGCCAAAGTTGTCTTTTATCTATGGGAGTAGGTCTGTTTTTGTCCTTTAAATGTAATCCCGAGCATCTTTAATTCCGTAAGTCTGTTAAAGTGGAGCACCTTTGATCCAACTAACAGAATGAACTTAAAAATTGCCAGAGACTGCTAAAAAACACAGAAAAATCCAACTGAGCTCAATCGGTTTTATTAAAAACGATTTAGAAAAATTGGATCAAATCGACCGAGTCCATCGATTTTCGGTCGGTCCGAACGTCGGTCGGTTTTTGCCATGTTTTTTGGTAGTCACTGTCAATTTTTAAGTCCATTCTGTTAGTGGACCAAAGGTGCTCCACTTTAACAAACTTAAGGGACTAAAGATGCTCAGGATTACATTTGAAGGACAAAAACAGACCTACTCCCATAGATAAAGGACGATTTTGGCTTTCTCTGGTGATATATGAACTTCTACAAGTGTTAGTTTCTTTTAGATAAATTCATTTCCTTCCCTTGGTTTCTTTTATGAACTCTGTTGATCGTCCATGGATTATAGGGGCTTTCCATTATATATAAATAGTGATATACTTTAAAAGCCAAGCAAACATCATGCTTATGCTAATGCTTCAAAACTGTACTTTCTCAACTCAACAGATACAGCCGGCGAAGAAGTCAGCATCACTGAAGGAGCAACTAGCATTAGTTACACCACTTATAGATGATTTGAGAGTTAAGAAAGACGAAAGAGTTAAGCAGTTTGCAGATGTAAAGACACAAATCGACAAGATAACTACTGAGATTTCCGGGTATTCTAATATCATCAATGCTGTGAGTTCTTTAAATCTGGAAGATCACGACTTGTCACTGAGAAACCTCTCCGAATACCAATCTCATCTTCATGCTCTTCAAAAGGAAAAGGTATGCATGGATTGACTCGCATTTTAACATGGAGCAACACGTAGTGTGCTTAATCGTCATGAGTTTTCACTTTAGGTTAATGTTGATTGTTGAGTATACAGTCAAACCTCTCTATAACAGCCATCCTCTATAACAATTTCACTATAACAACCATGTGTTATGTGGAGCCGATCTTTCATGTTATGTTATATTATATGTTCTTATAACAACATTTCGCTATAGCAGCCAAAAAGTATCAGAAAAAACAATATCGTTATAGAGAGTTTGACTGTACTTATTTTAGCAAATTAACTGATAAATATTTTTCTGCCTGCAGGCCGAGCGGATCAAAAAGGTTTTGGACTGTGTAAATGAAGTGCACTCATTGTGTGGTGTGCTAGGGATGAATTTTGGCAAAACTTTGAGTGATGTGCATCCGAGCTTGTACGAAAAAAGCCTGGGACAATCCACTAATATCAGTGCCAGCGCATTGGAAAGTCTAGAACAGGCGATCTTCAGATTGAAGACAGAAAGAAAAGTTCGATATCAGAAGGTATTGCTTGCTAACTTCTGTTTTCTCTTAGCTTTTTCTTCTTTTTTTTTCAATTTTAATCTCATCGTTGATGCAGCTAAAAGATGTTGCTGGATTGTTGTTTGAGCTGTGGACCTTGATGGATACAACCAGAGAAGAAAAGAGTAAGTTATTGAGGATCACTTCCGTCCTTCATTATTCTGAGGCAGAGATTACAGAACCAGGTGCTCTTTCATTGGAGGTTATTCAGCAGGTTCGCGAGCATTTACAATCTTTTCAAGCTTGTTTCCTTGTTGTCTTGTTGTCACTATTTCTCGTTGTGATTTCCCTTGACTGCCTCGACAATAATAATAAGGTAAATCATTAATTAATGTTGCATATTTTGTCTTTTATGTGGTGTGAATGAGAAATGAAGAGTTGTTTTCCCGAAAAGACACCAGGAGAAAGGATGCAATTTGAACACCTGTTCACATTGAATAGGTTGTGACCTTTCCGTAAAGGCACCTTTTCACATTGAAAAGTTGTGACTTTTCCGAAAGGCACAATAGCACCTGTTCACACTACCCTCCGTTGGCTATAAATTCAGAGGACTAGCCTCAGTTTTTATCGATCCAAAATTTTCTAACTTCTGCATTAAGGTTATATCAAGTCGCGTGATTTGTTCTGTTCTGGAGGTCCACCGTTTAGTGGAGTTTGAGGTACCCACTATTCTAGTAAAGTATTTTGTTCTATCCTTGTAGGAAATAATCCTATACCTCGGGTACAGTGAGGGAATTAAATTCCTTAAGGACACATTGAATTTTGTGGGCTCGGAACTAAATTTTATGTAAATATTTTCTGTATTCATCTTACTTTCTGTTTTTGGACACTAAAATCTTCGTAATTTTTACTCCCGGTTTGGTGACTAAAATTCATGTGATTTTCTACTCCAATTTGTTACTCGGTTTGAAGATATAACACCTTTGCCGTTTTTATTTAAATCTGTTATGAGAACAGGAAGATAACAACATAAAGGCAGTGCACCTCATAATAGGGTTCTAAATGAAACTAGTGAACCATAGAGTTAATGTACTAATGCATTGGATTGATTTTCCACAATTGCAACAACTGATCTGTCACTAACGGCTGCTGCACCTGAAGTGACTACTTGTAGTGAACAATTTCTCAGGCCGTAGAGAAATTTTAATTTTGTCTATGACATTGTATTGATTTTGATAGGTATCGACAGAAGTTGAGAGGCTGACAAAATTGAAAGCAAGCAGGATGAAAGAATTAGTCATGAAAAGGAGGATTGAGCTGGAGGACATATGCTACAAAAACCATATTGAACCTGATCCAAGTACTTCAGCCGATAAATCTAGTGCGATGATAGATTCTGGTTAGGCATTGAATCTTGGACACATAAAGATGTATTCCTCTTAAGACGTCCAAGTAACAGAAATGAGTCTAATCTTCATTTTGAAGGTCTTGTGGATCCCTGTGAACTGCTGGAAAATATTGAAGCACAAATAAACAAAGCAAAGGATGAAGCTTTAAGTCGAAAAGATATAATGGATAGAATAGACTGGTGGCTTTCTGCTTGTGAAGAGGAAAACTGGCTTGAAGATTATAACCAGGTATAAATCGAATGATTTTCTGTCTAGTTTTTCTTATGATATGTGTGTTAATTTTAAATTTACATTATTTTTCAAATACAAAAGTTGTAGATTTACTTTGTCCAAAGTTTGAGTAGCGCTTTTTCTGTTATCAGGATTATAGACGTTATAGTGGCGGAAGAGGTGCTCACATAAACTTAAAGCGGGCTGAACAAGCTAGAATTAAAGTGACGAAGATTCCAGGTAATTTACTCTGGCTTCTTCCACTACAAAAAAAATAGATTTAGCTACGAATTTCGTCGCTAATCTGTTGCTAAATTACTTGTAGGTTGTAGCTAATGGAATTTTATGATAATTTGTCACTAAATAGGATTAGCAAATTTTTTTGCTGTTTAGCTACGGAATCTGTCCGTTGCTAATTCCTGCTTTTTAGTAGTTTTGTTTGTCAATTTATCTTGGATAGTCCGTAAATAACTGAAATCAATCGTATTTGTTTACAGTCGTGGTTAACACTTTGATTAACAAGACACTAGCTTGGGAAGATGAGAAACAGAAGTTGTTTATTTATGATGGGGTAAGTTCTCCTGCAGCTAGAGTTTTCTAGATTAAATCTTTTTTATTTGTGCTGTTTTTCAAATGAACTTGTCTCTATTTGTAGGTGAGATTGGTGTCAATATTGGAGGATTACAAAGTGGTTAGACAGCAGAAAGAAGAGGCAAAGAAACGGGCTCGGGTAATGTCATATATTCTCATCTATCAATCAAAATATTTAATGTATGAAAGACACTTTCCAGGTTAGTAGAATGCATGATGTAGAAGTCACGTGAATGTAATTCGTACAATGTAACTGTCCTTATAATATACACCTTTCTAAACATCCAAAGACGAGGAAAGAGCATCAAACACTACTAAAAAGGGTTCAAAATCTTCCGAAATAGGTCGTTTCTTTTCTAAAAAAAAACTTTTTTCAATTATTTTAAATAGTGCTCGGTCGGTTGAATGAAGGCGCATTCCCCCTGAGTGAGACCATTCCTTTGTCTTAACTCGGGCGAAAAAGGTAGATTAGCCCCTTATTTCACCCTTTTTGATTTACCTGAGTTTAGAGCCACCTCGATTCGGGATGTCGGAACATCAACCCGATAGAAAACCGAATCCTAAAGTGGTCTATCACTCGGTTTCTTCAATTCTATTTTTTTTTCAAAAACCAATAGAATATTCGCTCGGTTTTTTTCCGCCGATTTTGGTCGTGTTTTTAGTAGTGAAACTCTTTTGGTATTGAGAAGACAAATGTTCAACCCTCATATTATCTTCTATTATCTTGTTGTCCAGGATCAGAAGAAACTCCACGATATGCTGCTGCCAGAGAAGGAATCTATATACGGTTCCAAACCTAGCCCAAGAAGAAGAAGCAGCTTTAGGAAGGCAAATGGTTATCATGCCAGTGGAAATGGATCTGTGACACCCTCGCCACACAGGAACTCAATGTCTTGTGAAACTCCAGAGTTCTTAACACCCCATTCTAACTCTGTGCGGCATAATGGTTATTTCAAGGAAATGAGAAGGCTCTCTACTGTGCCTCTCAACCTTGTGGCTATGCCTAAAGAAGATACCTTGTCATTCTCTTCTATTTCCGGTTCTGATCCAGAATCTCCACCTCAAGGTTGAACTCACAAATTGAGTAAGTATGTCTGTCCTATTTAGTTTAGCTTTTGGATTTAACCTGTCAATTCTCTATCAAATTTAGAAGTTCAATGTCATTTCGCTCGGCCTATTACTTTAAAGTGCATGTGATTGCTTCGATGTCAAATACATTGTCTCACCTTACTCAAGTGTCACGTTTCAGCTTGATATTTCTTTGACTTATAGTATAATTGTCTTTGCAGGGTGATTACCATGGATTCGTCCGTAGTAACTGTTTCCAGGACATATTCAGAAAGATTACACTAATACTGAAGGAGATGTACACTATGTAATGTTGTGATGTGTTGGGAAATTCTAGAGCAATGAGTAGAGCTTTTTGAGGACCTTGTGCATGTTGATGGATGAAGATATCAGGTACCGGAAGATGACTGACCAATGTGTATTTGTATGTGATTTCATGTTTTATCTTTTACCTGTAGATATATTGCAACATAGTTTCCACCATACTTTGTTTCTTAGATTGTATAATGTAGGATTTCCAGAAGCTAGATAAGAAGAGATTGTTTCATGTATTGGTCACATTAATCTCTTCATGTTTGTTAAAGCGCGAAATAAATAATTTTTTTAATAAATAAATAAATTCTTTAGCAGAATGATATCGAATAGCTTGCTAAATCCCAAGAAGAGCTTGTTTCCGGAAACCTAATGTTACTACGTAGCACCAAGGCTTAGAGTCTAGCGGTACTGTGGGAGTCTCTCACACAATAGGTGTGTATTCATGATCCCCTTTCTCTTTTTCCCTATTCTCTCCAAATGTTTTAAAGAAAACTGCGTTTAAGCAGATTTTGGGAAGGGCCGCACCCAAAAAGGCTGTGATATAGGTAGCCTTCGCTGATGCGAGCATTATGACTGATGTCACAGCTCGAACTCGTGACTTTTAGATCACGAAGACAATTAACTGTTGATACAAGGTTCCCTTTCGATCTCTACCAATGTAACAGCAAAACAAAATGTTAAAGTTGTTTGTATTCATATATTATCACATTGTAACCACGGGCTTAAACAAGGAGGATGTTGTTTGGATTTAATGGTTCTATGTGGCAGCTTTAAAGAGACAAAACCTTATCTTGAAGAATTTTCCATATTCACATGTGAGTGACCTTTGTTATGTAATTATAGTCTATATAGGGTCATGTGGATCCCCCATATTAAATATTTGGTCGTACCTAAGGATTAGTATCGTAGAAGCAGACAAAGTTAGCCAGGCTGTGGAATAGTTCCTTTGAATTGGAATGTGTATTTTTCCTCCTTAATTATACCAAATCATGATGATCAAGTAATTTCTTAATCAGCGTCAAAATTATTATTGTATCCAAATCTAATTCGAATATGTCCTTCCAAATAGGTTCTAACTATTGAGCCTCTCCCATTCAAATTTAGTTGCCTCCATCCTAATACTCCCTGCATCCCAAAATACTTGTCACTTTTTGATTTCCGAGAGTACTTTAATCAATATATTATGATGTATTTTTTCTCCAAGTCGATATGAAAAGAATTGCAACTTATAGTAACATTCGTGTTTTTTTATTATCTAAATTTTAATTTTAAAATATTAAATTATCTAATCAAATTAGTTTTGAAAATTAGTTAAATTGACTCCCGAAAAGCGAAACGTGACAACTATTTGTGACAGAGAGTATGAGTATCCAATAAACTCAAAGTTATGAGGGTGATTTGCATAAATAGGATCATTTAAGGTAGTTGTTTAACTTTTGTACCTGTTTAAGGAACTTGTGCTAAAATATTCACGACCCTGTTCACAAGTTATGTTGGGGAGGCATATTTCAGTATAATCTTCATTCTATCTATCTTGCTAAATTGTCATCTAATTGTTTGAAATCTCAACATGTCTTGATATTTATGGTAAGTACAAAAAAACTTCATCAACATGTTTGGTTGAATTAAGTGGTAACGGTGGGGTGAAATCATCTAGTTGTTTGAAATCTCAATATGTCTTGATATTTATGGTAAGTACAAAAAAACTTCATCAACATGTTTGGTTGAATTAAGTGGTAATGGTGGGGTGAAATCACCTAGTTGTTTGAAATCTCAATATGTCTTGATATTTATGGTAAGTACAAAAAAACTTCATCAACATGTTTGGTTGAATTAAGTGGTAATGGTGGGGTGAAATCATCTAGTTGTTTGAAATCTCAATATGTTTTGATATTTATGGTAAGTATAAAAAAACTTCATCAACATGTTTGGTTGAATTAAATGGCAACGGTGGGGTGAAATCATCTAATTATTTGAAATCTCAATATGTCTTGATATTTATGGTAAGTACAGAAAAACTTCATCAACATGTTTGGTTGAATTAAGTGATAACGATGGGGTGAAATCATCTAATTGTTTGAAATCTCAATATTTTTACTCAATTCATCATATATTTTACGCAAAACACTTACTTTTCTTTTTTGGTTAACCTTACTATTTCACTATTAGTCATTCTTCCCTCAATTGTTTTGTGAAGCAAGAATTTGAATCTAATTTATTTTTATAAGGTCACAATGTTAGTCATATCTTTCACCTCCAAGGAGGTCTATATGAAAAATCTCATCAAGTTCATCATCCTTCATATCCACCCGCTCATCATTGTGAATAGCAATTGAAAATTTGTGAATGCCCATTGCTTGCAACAATTGTGTTTTGTTGATGCAATAATTTTAGTTTATAGTTTACATAGTTCGAACTTTTTTTATCTTAATTAATTTGATTTTTCATTAAATAATATTTTTATTTTGTTTAAATTATTTAATATTTTATTGGTATAACATTTAAATAATATTTTATTTGAATTTTATATTTAAATATAGATAAATTAAAATCTTTCAGGTGCATAAAAATAAAGTCTTAAATATTCAGCGTTCAGCTCTTACAAAATATATTAATATTTATACACTATAGAAAAAATAGTGGAATTAGCTACAAAATTCATTACTACTAAATTGTTCATATCTAACATAATTTTATGATAATCCATCAAATATGATGAATTTCATGTTGGAGCTTAGTATATTTGGGATGTTCTTACCCTTTAAATTCAAATTATTTCATAAATATTGTTGTACAAAAACATAAATCATTAAATTTGTCCTGCAATTTCAAAGTTTTATTTCTAGAATTTGAATTTGACACCTTTGGTTATGGAGAAAAATATCTTATCCATCATACAACAATCCTTAATGGTTGATAGGACCTATTTTATCGAGACAACAAGAGAAATCGAGATAATGAAAACTCAAGAACTAACAAAAGAATCAAAATTGAAAGATTTAACATTCTCTAAATCGTATAAGCTCCAATTATGTTTTTACTCAATTTAAATTTTATTTTAAATATGGAGGAGCAATTTGTCTTATGGTGGCACAACATCTAATATAACTTTATGTTTGGATTTGTATTACCGAAATTGGGTAGCATACAAAGTCAAAAGAATCAAATCTATCTATCTATCTATCTTCTATACTATATCAAAATCACAAAGGCTCTTAGCAAGATGACGTTGTTTTACCCTAAAAAACATCACTTTAGACCAAATTATAAATTAATAATTTACATAATATTTATTTAGGAATAGAATTTAATTACTCCCATAATATTTACGACTTCGAAACCAACTAAATCTTTGCGATTAAATATTTACTGTGTAAGGAGACACCAAATTCTTCTCTATGTCATTTTATGGTTTCTTTGGAGACCAAAAGTAAAGAAGAAATCAAATTCTTCTCAAACGTACCTGACATACGTTTGATGTCTAATAAGTTACAACTTCAATCGAGATATTTAAACAAAAAGACAAACAAATTTAAGGGCTGTTTATATATGATTAATATTTTTAATTGACGGAATACACACGTGCAATACACGTACGCTAAAATTAGTATAGAATATAAAGCTCGAAATGAGTTTAAATGAAATAATATGATCAATGAAGATTCATATAGTTTTTGAGCGTACCATGCACTTCCAGGATATTACTTACACAAGTGTATTTGATACAAAAAAGGCGCAGGGGCTTCTTAAGTATATAATATTATCCCATAGATAATTACATTTTTAGCTAAACTATCCGCTACTTTATTCATTTTCCTGTAGACATCTCGTGTAGCTTGATAGCTCTGTTCAACTAGCATCAAGCTGCATGCATCAATGAAAGATGATATCTTCCATTCCGATTTTTAGCCATAGGTGCTGAATGAATCAAATGAGTCGATATCCTCCTTTCTCTTCTTAATAATGAACAAGAACTTCGTCACCACTAGTAAATTAAACATAAGGGGAAGTCTCTACTGCACGGCATAGACTTGATTCATGGCAAGGTACCATTGGCTAAAAAATCTTCCTAATTTTGAGAAAGCTGATAGTTCATTCTCGTTTGTCATTCCTAATTTTCTCAATGAGTTACGAGAAGTCTCTAATCTAGCCTTATGTGATTTCTGTTGAAGCATATACTCTGGGATGGATGCAGGCTTGATGATCTTAAAGCAGACTCCCCATTCACTAGATAGAAAACATCACTAAGATTTCACGATCGGCTCGGACCATCCTTTGCATTTGGTTCCTCAATTCCTGTAAAATGAATCTTATATGTAAAAACTTGTAGCAACATCATGGGGTCTTCACCAACATAATTCTTGTGTGTAGAGTGCTTTCAAATGACTCAAACATGTAGAAGAATTCCTTTAACTAATACTAGTATCTATAGTGATACAAATATGTATAATGATGTAAATAAAGTTTCCTTTTTTCTCTTTTTCCATATCTTAAGATTTGTGTCACCAATGCATCTGAAAGTTTTCACATACATTCATCAATGCTATAAGAAGCTAATTAGATCTGGTAACTCTTGAGGTTTACTAGGTACATTATTTGTACAAGTTTCAAACGGATTAGTTGCTCTTGGTGCAACTTTAATTACTCCATCATTTTGCATCAAATCTTCATCAAATTTCTCCCAATCATCAGTAATCACTGTCCTCAATTTGTTCTGTTCTTCGCGATTCTGATCACTAGTTTTTTCACATACCACAATGTCTTTACACATTTGTACGTCTTTTTCAGAAACCCCGTTGATGATTTCTTCGAGTTCTTTGATATCTTCTTCCGGGATTTGCTCGATTCTCGGACACTCTATTGCATTTTTCACCCCAATGCTTCGACATAGATCGAAATAAATTGACAATTCTTCACCTTGGATTGTCGCTTTTTGCACTATCCTAAGTGCCATGCTGGCTTCGACTTTTCCAGCAGAATAAATCCGTAACAGAATTCTAGCAATTCCATTGCAAATTCGGCTGTAAACGTCGAAGACTTCGATCATGACACAATCCATAGCTTCAAGAATTAGAGGGACAATAGCCGTATCACATAATGGCCTAATTTCGAGCAACATATCGAGTAAAAATTGCAATTTTTGAAGTAGGACAAGATCTTGAATCATCGAATATCGTCTTTCAACAATAACAATATTATAATTATTATTATTGTTATCATTGACGTGTTCCAAATGTTGCAAGTTCCTCCTTTCTTGCAAATTCGTAAAAAGAAGGGAGGATTTTTTATCAAGATAGGTGAAATAAGCGCGAATAAACGCGTTTATTCCCCAAATCCTGGAAGGATCCAGGTGGCCATCTTTGAAATTCGAGAGATCGAATGGTAACCTCCCAATCCTTTGAATCGCGGGAATTTTTGAACTATAGACCCCATGCATGAGCATTAACACTTTTATTGCAATAACCCAACTCCTCGTTTTTTCCATACGTAACGAAATAGACCATATGAGAGATTTTAGGTGGCTAGGAGATAAATGTAGCCACTTATAAACGCGATCGACATTTTTCATGTCGATCGTGAATTCGTCGTGGCTCGTGGCTTTAATTACGGCAGCTTCCATTTCTGGATTTCGAAATGATGTTCGTTTTGATAGGCTTGCTAACCATAGGCTATTTTGATCTTTGAGTAAACCTGAAGCTTTTCTCCATACCTTCATTGTTGTAATTTGGGTTGTTTCTTTTAGCTTTGTGCTTTTTCCTTGCTTTTTTCTTTCTTTCTTGTTGATATTTTGATTTGTGATTTTCCGGTCAAAATTTTGGCATTTGTTTAAGTAATTGGAAACAAAAAAGGTGAAAACAAATGACCAAAAAAAAAGAAGAAGAAAGAAAGGGAGGGTTGGTTAGTAGTGGAAACTCCAACACATTATTCTCTTTAAAAAAGAGAGGGTAATATACCCCTATTACAATCATAATTTAGGCTAGACATAGGCTATCTAATCTACCTACCATATACAATTGATTCTTACTATTAATCACACTAATTACTACACAATCACACTAGTTACTAAATAATTATAATAAATGCAATCATTTAATATAATTATTCTATCACTCCTCTACAGTCAAAGCTGGAGGTAGACGTATGCTGAGACTGTCCCAAAAATCTTCAAATAAAATCAGCGGAATACCTTTAGTGAAGATATCTGCAATCTGATAGCGGGACGGGACATGTAACACACGTACTTGTCCGTGAGAGACCTTTTCACGGACAAAGTGGATATCCACCTCAATATCTTTAGTGCGTTGGTGATTGACCGAATTCCCAGAGAGGTAGATGGCACTAACATTATCACAGTATACTAATGTGGCCTTCGGAATGGGGCAATGGAGTTCGAGGAGAAGATTTCGAAGCCAACATGATTCAGACACAACATTGGCAACACCTCAGTATTCTGCTTCGGCACTGGATCTGGATAAGGTTGCTTGCCGTTTCGAGGACCTGGATACCAAATTATCACCAAGAAATACACCATAACCAGACGTGGAGTGTCTGGTGTCCGGACACCCTCCCCAATCGGCATCTGTATAAGCCACAAGTAAGGATGTCGACGATGGATATAGATGGATGCCATACTCGAGAGTGCCCTGAATGTATCGCACAATGCGTTTGAGTACATGCACATGATCATCCATTGGATTATGCATGAAAAGGCACACCTGTTGCACAACATAAGAAATATGGTCTGGTGAATGTCAAATATTGCAGGGCCCTGCTAAGCTGCGGTAGAGTGTCAGATCGGCAAATGGTTTGCCGGATGATGCACTCAATTTGGATTTAGTGTCCACTGGAGTTGCCGAAGGTTTACAGAAGGACATGCCAACTCGTTCAACAATCTCAACTGCATACTTCTTTTGGGATGGAAATAAACCACATGCATGACGTGTCACGGATATACCTAGAAAGTAGTGTAGTGGTCCTAGATCTTCCATTGCAAATTCAGAACCAAGCTGTGACATGATGGACTTTCGAAGAGCATCTGATGAGGCGGTTAGTATAATATCATCCATATATAAAAGAAGATAAGCAATATTATGACCCTGACGGTAGATAAACAGAGAATGATCAGAACAGCTGTTGGAAAAACTAATATGAGAGACAATTGGAAAACCTCTTGTACCATGCCCTGGGGGATTGCTTGAGCCCATATAATGATTTCTTGAGTAGACACACATGATCGGGATATTTAGAGTCCCTATAACCCAAAGGCTGATACATGTAAACCGTTTCATTGAGTTGTCCATGAATAAAGGCATTTTTGACATCTAACTGATGAAGTGGCCACGCCTTTGATAGAGCCAGACTAAGGACTGTTCTGATAGTTGCCAGTTTAACCACCAGACTGAATGTCTCACCGCAATCTAAACCAACCTGTTGTGTCTTCCCATCACCTATAGGACGGGCTTTATGCCGCTCAAATACACTATCAGATTTCTCTTTGTGACTGAAAATCCACATAGACCTAATTATATTAGCATTAGGGGGATGTGGTACCAAATCCCACGTTCTATTTTTAATAAGAGCATTGAATTCATCATCCATAACCAATTTCCAATTTGGGTCATTAAGGGCTACCACGGGATTACGAGGTAATGGTGATTTTTAGACTTGGGTGTGTAGGCTATATTTGGTGTTGGGTTTGACAATGCCATGTTGACTACAGGTGATGGGCCGAGGGGCTGGAAATGGGGCCAGAATTGGAGCTGTGGAAGTTGGGCCATAACTGCCATCATCAACTAGGCCTAGTTCGTTGGGCAGTAACTGTCCGAGAATTGGCCACTGTTTTGGAGCCCAAATTATTTGGGTTAATTAGGTCGGTCGAAACAGTGGCAGTAGGGCTCGATAAATGGTGAGTCAAATACGGGGATAGGCTATCATCTAGAAAATCATACGTAGTAGGTCCGGACACATGCAATTTTGTAAATGGGAAAGTAGTTCCATCGAAGAGAACGTGATGACTCACAATGATTTTATTGGAGGAGAGGTTTTAACATTTGTAACCTCGATGATTATAAGTATAACCCAAAAAAAAATTCAAGGAGTAGACCGGGGTTGTAGTTTGTGGATGAAGAAAGAGGATAGCACAAACATCCAAATACCCGTAAGTGAGAATAAGAAGGGTCCCGCAAGTATAGGATTTTTACTAGGGCTTGATATGATAAATTTTTGTGGGGTAGTATGTTCAATAAATATGTAGCCATTTGTAGTGCACGATGCCAAAAGGATGGAGGTAGTGTGGCATGGGCAAGGGATGTTCGAATCATGTTATTGATGGTTCAGATTTTTCATTCCGCCTTCCCATTTTGTGAGGATGTGTGTGGGCATGAAAGACGTAAATTTAAACCATTTGAGTTGCAAAATTCCCAAAACTGCCTATTATCAAACTCCCTACCATTATCACATTGAATATTTTAACATCCCGTTCTAACTGTTTTTGGATGAATGCTCTAAAACACATGAAATGTTGAAAAGACTTGTAATATGGCCCGAAGAGCTCAAAACGGGTGATGTCCAAATATCACAATGAATGATATCAAATGGCATAAGTGTGCACGAATTAGATGAAACAAATGACAATTGAACATGTTTCTCAAGTGGACATGAACGACACATATTAGAACTACATGTTTGAGTAAATGAAATAAAATTATTTTGTTTGAGAGAGGCTAAAAACTGGAGCCCCTGGATGATCCAAACGTTCATGCCATAATGAGGGTGCAAGAGCAGCAAAAGTGGAAGGTAACTTGGTTTTCTGGTTTGGTGATGTAATTGGATAGAGCTCTCATTGACTATCACATCTCATGAGAAGCGTCCCAATCTGAAAATCCTTCACGGAAAATTCAAAATGGTCAAAAACAACAGACACCCAATTATCAGTAGTAAATTTTCTAACTGACACTAAGTTTTTGATTAATTGTGGAGCATGAAGGACATTCTGCAAAATTAAAGGTGGGTTTAGTGGTGACAATTTAGTAGAACCATAACCTCGAATTGGAATATAATGGTCATTTCCGACAATTATACCATTATTTTTGCTCAAATTAAAATAGGACGAGAGATTCCCTTGGGAGGACGTCATATATGACGTCGCTTCGGAGTCCATATACCAATTTACATCAGGCGGATTAAGTCCAAGGGTGTGCATGGCGGACTCAATATCCGTTAGGCTTGCCACTGCCCAATGGGCCTCTTGCCACTGGTTCGACAGTGGCCCAAAGTTGCTGGAATTCCCTGCTGAAATGTTTCTGGGCCCAAAGTTGGGTGGCCTAAATCTGGGCTGCTTTTGCTGCTAGTATCCAGTGCCTTGACCAGCAGGCCTTGGACTGGGCCTGGCCCAGTTACTCGACGGGTAAGGGCAAGGTGGCACAACCCAATGCCACAGCCAAGCCCACTGGTTTGGGCTGCCACCCCAATGTGGCCGGGGCTGCTACTGCTGGCCGCCGGTGCCACCGTTTTCGCCGCCACCTCCGCCACCGGATTTCCGGTTGCCGCTATTTTTGCCATTTCGGTTATTTCCACCTTGATTTTACCACTGTTTCATCCTTTTTGTCCCCGATTTTATTGTGGAGGCTCAAAGTTGGTGGTAGTGTCATTGACTATCATGGCAGAATTTGAAACGGTTATGTCCTTTTTGGCGAATCCCGCCTCTTCAAGAATAAGCATTGAACGGGTTTGATAAAAAAGAGGTAGAGGATTGCTTTGTTGGATAAGCGTTCCCACACCACTATATGTGTCGATAAGACCGACAACCAATTAGAGAACCAATCGATTGTTGGTAACCGGTGAGCTAACATTTTTGAGTTGATCCGACAAGACTTTGAGGGCGTTGACAATATGCCGATGCATTTGGAAAATCCGCCATATCAGTGGTGGAGAATTCTTGCTCCAACGTGACGACTTGGAAATTTTTGTTGTCTTGAAAAATACCCCGCAAACGATTCCAAGCCTCCATTGCTATAAAATCGGATTCCATTATTGTATGCAATAAATCACTAGAGATAGTTGCATAAATCCATGAAAGAACTGTGGCATCAAGCGTTTCCCAAAGTTCTTTGTCCTCATTGGTTTTTAACTCCTTTCCTTTTTCAGTCGCCGGCGGGATTATGTGATGAATAACCCGATGGGAGCGGCAACATATTTTAAAAAGCTATGCCCAAGTTGCATAGTGAACATTCTCCATCTCAAGTGTGATGGAAATATGTGTTTTGGTGTTAGAAACGGTAAGGGCGGGATGAAAGATGAATTTGGAGTCAGACATTGTGGACCGGAAAATGAAGAACAATAATGGAAGAAATAAAAATAGTGCAAAAAAGATGGTGGTCGACCGGTGGTGTAAGGTGGAGGCTAGCCGAAAATTTGGAGAGAAATTTTTTTTTAGGGTAGAATCTTTTCCCTAATCTTCTGATACCATGTAAGAATAATTAGTTTATTTTCCTCAATTATTCTCTTCCAAAAAAGAGGGTAATTTACCCCTATTACAACCATAATTTAGGCTAGACTTAGGCTATCTAATCTACCTACCATATACAATTGATTCTTACTATCAATCACACTAATTACTAAATAATTATAATAAATGCAATCCTTTAATATAATTATTCTATCTGTTATGACTAGCCGGCCAAAAGTATATAAAATAAAGGGACCCCATTTTGTGAGGTTTGTTAGAATTTACTAATTTTGTGTATTTGAATTTTGTTCCGTACGAAGTGTCCCATATGTATTGGAAAATTTGTTTTTTTGCACCAAAATAGAAAACAATTGTTTTTTAATATTATTTCTCATAATTGTTTTTTGTTAAGAGTTCCACATCGGATAAGGAATGGAAACATGGTATCAGAGTCAGACCTATTCCAATTCTATGTTTACCGATATTGGGTCCCCAAATTATGTCATCCACGCTCCAGTTAACGGGGTCTGGGCACGCGAGAGAGTGTTAACAGTCCCACATCGGAAATGGAATGAGATCATGATTTCCTTATATGGACTTGGA
Source organism: Anisodus tanguticus (assembly GCA_034509755.1). Taxonomy (NCBI): domain Eukaryota; kingdom Viridiplantae; phylum Streptophyta; class Magnoliopsida; order Solanales; family Solanaceae; genus Anisodus; species Anisodus tanguticus. Next base: position 61,845,713 of record CM067539.1, read on the forward strand.
CAATCATCACCCTACAAGCTAGCTTTTGGGGTTGAGTATAGGCCCATATTCATTCTTCACAATGTCCATGTTCCCATTCCATATCCGATGTGGGACTCTTAACACTCCACCGCACGCCCAGACCTTGTTAACTGGAGCGTGTATAATATAATTTGGGGCCCAACATCGGTGAACAAAGAATTGGAATGGATCTGGCTCTGATACCATATGAAGAATGGATTTTGTGCCTAATTCAACCCAAAAGGTAACTTGTAGGGTGAAGATTGTCCAAGTCTATATAAGGAGTCTATGTTCCCATTCCATTTTCGATGTGAGACTATTAACGTTTTTCTTATAAAAAAAGTACCATGCATTTGTTTTACGATAAGAGATGGTTGACATGGTCAAAAATAAATTTCGGTTATTTAGTACATTTAATCATACTCCTTGTTCTATTTTATGTGATATGATAAATATGATATGATAGCATGAGGGTCAAAGTATATAATTGGCAGTGTTGATTTAAACATTAAATTTTGTAAGTATTTTAATAAATTACATATTTAGAACATAAAAAGTACTGTATATATTTTATCCGTTCCAATTTTATGTGACATAGTTTGATACGACACATAGCTTAAAAATGAATGAAAACTTTTGAAATTTGTGATTTAAAACATGCTATAACATTTATGTTACTATAAAACTTTTGAAACTTATGGCGGTAAATATGACATAACATTTATATATTCGAGGAAGGCAATGCTATTCTTTTTTAAAACTAGGATATCTAGTTGTATCATAGTATTACCCACTGAGTTATTCTTCTTAACACTTTTGAGAAATTTCATGTGTTAACATAAAATTCTCAGTAATCATTCTCCTTTGATAAATCTAGTTTACTTTAGGGAACAAATTAGTCATTCCGTTGGTAATAACTCTGAAGACGAATTCGTTCGAAAAATTACTCAAACTAATTGGCCTGAGGAGGAAAAAAGAATTATCAACTCAACCTTAGGCAATAAAACCAGACAAGTATGAGCGAAAAACTTAGTTAATCTTTTCCCTCAAAGAAAGCATTAACCATATTACAAACATCTTCTGAAATGACATGCATGCCAGTGTAATTGTGAGGCAAAGCTACCCCAACCCTACCATCAAAATATCGTTTGAATAATGCAGGAACGCTCATATTTTTTTAATTTCTAATTTTGGCTCTCTTCCAGCTACAATTAAGACCTTTAGCCTCTTTAGAAGTTATAAAACTTCCCATTAAACCCATTGGGACCTACAAACCAATTGGGATTAAAGGAAAACACTACTGCTGTCTTCCACAACATATAGGAATAGGTGTCAATATCTCATTATTTTCATTGGTAACAGATTTTTCAAGTGTTTTGATAAAATTCATATCAATGTTCTGATTAACATATCACTAAAATGAGCTACAACAGCACCAACTATTTGGCCATCTCCTTGCAACCATATAAATAGGGCCTCCTAATAATAATGTCAAAGATTTTGGAACCAGAATTTTGTTGCCTTGACCCTTCATATTCTGAATCATAACTTGTTCTTACTGAATTCAAGATAGATTATTTATACATATTGAATAAACTTTTTAATATTTTTAAAGGTTTGAGTCAAAGCTATTAAGTTCTGTCGAATAGTAACTTTAAGGTTGGCTCTTCCCCTGCTCGCATATGATGTTCACATCAAGATAAATGAAATGTCTTTCATACACACATTTATCATTTAACTATGATTAAGTAATATGTATTTTCACTTCAATGGTTAAAAATTAAAGTTAAATTGTTCAATTTGATGTAAATATATAGATATATATTTACCGTTGATTAAATTGTGGCCACCAGAATCTGGTATATTCCACTAAAGAATCTTTCCATGAGTGTATGATCAGGATTTATGTGCATTTAAAACGTGGGCAATTAGCTCCAAACAGGCCCCCTTCAATACTAAAGTTTGTTGGCAGGTATGGATGTAGAGGACTAGTTATGGATTCAGGTGAACTTAATAACATTTACTCCATACAAACTCTCTTTCTATAAAAAAGTATTATTGTGAATCCAATTAGTACATTATTATATTATTAACTTTAAGTCGCTACAGAAATTCATAAACTTTAAAGAGTAAATTCGCATCTCACCAATTAAAAGAAACCAGTTTCTATGGTATTGTAAAGGAGCTACTATTTCCATCACCAAGTGGTCCAAGACAATGAAATGTTGATGTGCCATATGAGACCCAAAGCACACTTCATCTATCCACTTCTTTGAGGAGTTTATTGAGTCAACTACTTTGGTCCTTGGCTTTTAAATCATATAAATGTATTTTTGTACTTTGCATCCCACGCTTGTTATTAATAAATGTATTGTGGTGCTAGCATGCGGATGTATGATATATGTTGGTGTTAAAAGTCTCACGTCAGATATGGAATGAGAATATGGATTTGGACAATCTTCACCCTACAAGCTAGTTTTTTGGGTTGAGTTACACCCAAGATCCATTCTTTACATGGTATCAGAGCCAGACCCATTTCAATTCTTTGTTCACCGATCTTGGGCCCCCAAATCATATTATCTACGCTCCAGTTAACAAGGTCTGAGCATGCGGGAATGTTAAGAGTCTCACGTTGGATATGGAATGATAACATGGACTCCTTATATGGACTTGGACAATCCTCACCCTACAAGCTAGCTTTTGGGTTGAGTTATGCCAAAGATCCATTCTTTACAGTTGGAAAACACACAATTATCACTTGATCATAGTTAATCAGTATATATTTTTACTTCACTAAATCACATAACTATAGTAAGTTGCAATAGTTTGGTGTAACGTGCAAACACTCAGATCGAATAAATATTTACCTAGCACGTTGATCAGTAGTTAGCTCAAACATGCTTATCAGTTCATTAAGGAATGTGCCTGGCTACCACTGAGGAGAACGGTGGATGGAATAGATAAGATTCTTCACCGTTAATTCGGGATTTTAGATTCGAGTTCTAAGAAATGATAAACTTTTTGGTATGAAGCATTTTACTAAACCTACTTGGGTCAAACCTGAATTAGTCAAGCTAGTGAGCTTCAAATACTCGATAGTTAAGCCAAATAGTATTTGGTGATATAAATTTGAGATAATGGTCAAAGCACATCTGAACTATCATTTTTTTTGTAAATTTTTACACTCAAACTTCAGTTGTTCCCTTTTGGTATTTGAACTATCAACATCTATGTATTAAAACACACCTAATTGAGTAGATAATGATAGTTTAGGTAGGAACATGGATCAATAATCAGTTTTGAGTTGTGTTTTAATATATTGATGGTGATAGTTCAGATTGGAAAAGGGAACACCTGATAGTTGGGGTGTGAAACTCGCGAAAAAGTGATAATTTAGGTGTGTTTTTACCCTTAACTCTATAAATTTATGTAAATTTTGACTAGTAAATTTGCTAAGAAATTGATCAAAAGATCAAAATACAAACTTCCCAAAATTGCATGAAAAGTTTGATATGTAAAACAAAGTTAGAGAGTGATGTTCACATAATTGAGGAAAAATTCTATTACAGACTCTACTGTCCCTCCCATTATTAGAACTTAGCCATTATAACACCATACATTTTTTGTGTGGTTGTAGATACATATTATTCTGCAACTTTAAAAGAGCTTCCAACCTAATTCCAACAAAAAACTTGATGTATTTTTATCTTAAAGAGCAGCCTGGTGCACTAAGCTCCTGCTATGTGCGGGATCTGGAGAAGGGCCGGACCACTATGGTCTATTGTACGCAACCTTACCTTACATTTTATCTTGTAGCAGAAAAAAAAAGTGATGATCACTAGTAACAATATGCTTTATTTTCTTACTAACATTCTTGCTCTTCATTGTTTTTACGTAGGACTTTTCTTATCAATATGTAACGTTAAGAGCACTCAACATCTAAGAGATCCAGCAACTTTATGGTGTCCTGATAACATCTTTAAGTTGGGATTTTTCATTCCTGGAAATACCACGAATCGTTACGTTGGTATTTGGTACAACTTCTCATAAACAACTGTTTTTTGGGTGGCAAATAGAGACAGGCCTTTGGAAGATCCATCTGGTGTTTTCAAGATATCTGAGGATGGAAATCTTGTTGTGATGGATGGAATGAAATAAATTCTTTGGACGTCGAACATTGCATCTACTTCACAGGTAGGGGTGTCAAAATAAGGTGAGTTAACAAATGGGCTGGTCAATAACCTGCCTATAAGCTACTTGAGCTGAAATGGGCTAAACAACGAGTCATAACCCAATCCGTCTAGTTCTTACTAAGTAATTTCTTTGTTTGTTCTTTCGTAAATTTTTAGTACCTAATAAAATTATTATTTTTTCTTAACTATTGCTACAGAACATATCTAGATTTCTCATTGGGTACATATCACCATTATTTTTTATGGGTTGAAATGAGTTGGGTTGTGGATAGGTCAATGATCAGCCCAAACTTGGGCGGATCAGACGAATCATGTTTTCATAGACTAATTTTGCCACCTTTATTCACAGGTTATTACAAAGTTGACTGCTCTGCTCCAAGGTGGGAATCTTGTTTTACTTGATAACTCGAATAATGGTAGCATAATATGGAAAAGTTACCAATATCCTATGGCGCGGGTTTCAACAGTCTGAGGTGGGACTGAGACAGATGGCTGGGGCAGTGATTTTTGTGTTTGTGAACTGGGTCGAGGGGAGATTCTATTTTGGGCTGGTGGAGTTGGGCTAGGTGGTTTGGTTGGAGAATTGGATGAGGGAGTTGTGGGCTCCCTGTCGGTGCATGTTGGGCTAGTCCAGCCGAGGCATTAACGGTTTGGGCATGTAGATGGTGATTCAAAATTGGATGTATTCCAACGTCTAAAAATTTGTATGAAGGTGGGGACGCCACGTGAGATTTAGCAAACGGAAATGTAGACTCATAAAAAACAACGTGACGAGAGATGTCAATTTTTCCATTAGACATATCATAACACTTATATCCCCTATGATTTTGTGGGTATCCCAAAAAAACACAAGGAGTGGAACGAGCTTGAAGTTTGTTAATGGTTGTAGATAGAAACAAGGGATAACATAAATACCCGAAAACCCTCAAATATGTGTAGGAAGGAATACGATGGTATAACATTTGTGTGGGTGATAGGTTTGAGAGTAGCTTGCTAGGAACAATGTTTAAAAGATATGTGACCATTTGAAGAGCATGATGCCAAAAAGACAGTGGTGTGGACGAATGCACAAAAAATGTGCGAATTAGGTTGTTAATTGTTCGTATTTTTCTTTCGGCTTTCCCATTTTGAGGAGAAGTATGTGGACATCAAAGACGCAGGGACATTCAATTTTGGTGACAAAATTTCTTAAGTCATATATGAATTCCCTCCCATTGTCACATTGAAAACATTTAATGAATTTCTCAAATTGAGTTTTGATAAAAACACTAAATTGTTTAAAAACGGTGAAGACCTGCGATTTCTATCCTATGGGAAATGTCCACAGAAAATTTGAATAATCATCCAAATTAAGCATATAATACTTATGACCTGCCGAACTTATAATCGGGGACGTCCACAAATCACCATGCATGAGATCAAATGGCATAAGAGTATTAGAAGCAGATAACGTAAAAGGAAGTTTAACATGCTTTCCAAAAATACATGCTTGGCAAACATTAGAGTCCACGAGTTTGTTACAATCAACAAATTTATTATTTATAAGAAAATTAAACACCGGTGCTCCCGGGTGTTCCAACCGGTTATGCCATAAAATGGGAGAAATAGTTGCAAAGGTTGATGGATTTGTGACTTAGTTATTGGTAGTGGCGGTGATGGGATACAAATTCCCAGTGTTATTACATCTCATTAGTGACATCCCTGTTTGAAAATCCTTCACAGAAAATCCAAACAAATCAAAATTAACAGAAATATTATTTTCAGTTGTAAAATGATGTACAAATATCAAGTTTTTAATTAGTTTGGGTGCATGTAGGACGTTTTTCAAATGTAAAGGTGGTGAGGGGGGGGGGGGGAGAGATTGAATTGACCAATACCACGAATTGGAATTTCCTTCCCACTCCTAAAAATAATATTTTTATTACTGCTCATATTAAAATAAGACGAGAGATTACCTTGAGATGTCGTCATATGTGACGTTTCCCCCGTAATCTCATTTACCGGTAATACCGGTTATAGTATATGGTCCTTCCCAATTCGCTCCTAACTTTCCAGCTTTATGCTCCCAGATACTCTAGTTGACTCTCCGGAGCATCAAGTCTCTGAGTTTAAAGTGTCAGAGATTTGTGCGCCGATTGTAGTAACGCTCCATTTTTTTCTTTTGGGACACCATCCCGACGTATGTCAAATCTCAACGTTCCTCAAGTAAATCAAGGTACAAAGACATTCATTCTGCATTTGAATCTTTCTCATCCTGGAGGTACCTCAGGCTGGGAGTTCTAACTTCCACCAGGATCAAGGCTTCTGCACCATAGACCATGGAAAAAAAAGTTTCTCCAGTACTCATTTTTGTCGTGGTTCGATACGCCTATAAAATCTCCAATAGTTTGGATAGCCAGTTTCCTTTTGTGGCCTCCAATTTCTTCTTCAAATTCTGGATTATGGTCTTATTAGTTGAATTTGCTTGTTCATGTGTATTGGGGTGATAAGGAGTAGAGGTGATCTGTTTGATGTTTAACTCATAAAGAAAATTCGTGACCTTGGCTCTGATGATATTCTGGTCGTTGTCACAAGATATCTCCTTAGGAATTCCAAAATGACAAATAATATATTGCCAGATAAAATCCTTTACCTCTTTCTCTCGTATCTTTATATAAGATGTAGCTTCAACCCATTTAGAAAAAATAGTCAGTCATAAAAATAATTTAAGATACCTGTCATGGAGCCACTGGTAAGGGTCCGACGATGTCCATCCCCCACTTCATAAATAGCCACGGTGATACTACCGGATGCAGCTCATCTCCCGGTTAGTGTAACAGTTTTGCATGACGCTAGCACTTATCGCATTTCCGTACGAATGCCTTTGTATCTTCTTTGATTTGGGGCCAATAGTAACCGACCCTCATGAGCTTCCTCATTAGGGATTCCACTCCCGAATGATTTTCATAGATGTCTTCATGGACTTCTTTCATCACATAATCTTCTTCATCAAGGCATATGCACCGGGCTAGGGGACCATAAAAACACATGCAGTAAAGCTTTCCATCTAAAACACTATACTGGGCAGCCTTGGTCATCGAAGCTCTAGATGCTTTCGGGTCCTCTAGAAGCTTTCCATTCACGAGATAATCTAAGAATTCATTTCTCTAGTCCTAGTTAGGTTGGTTGAATTTACTTCGTCATATCCAATAGGATCCAACATCGAATGCAGCAACTAAACAACCGACTCAGTTTTAGAGCCCCCAGAGTCTGTGCTGGAACCTAAGTTTACAAGTGCATCCGCCTTTATATTTTCCTCATGAGGTATATGTATCACTATCCACTCTTGGAAAGGAGACAAAAACATCAAAGTTTCTTAAAGATATCTTGACATCCACTCTTCTTTGACCTTAAACACTCCGTGGACTTGGTTTACTACCAATAGTGAGTCACATTTGATTTTGATGACTTGTGACCCCAGTCCCCGAGCTAGTTCTAAAACTACAATCAAAGCCTCATACTTCGCTTTATTGTTAGTCAACGGAACACTATGTATTTCTTGCCTTAAAACTTCACATGTGCGAGTTCGCAATACAACACCCAAGTTGGTCCCCTTGACGTTCGAAGCACCATCTGTATAAAGTGTCCAGGTCCTGGGGATAGTCCTCGAGGCCAGGATAGCTTCTTTTTCCGCCAGTGGAGTTACTCTTGGACTGAAGTCGGCCACAAATTCTGCAAGGACTTGTGTCTTTATTGCACTTCAGTGTCTATATTCAATTTCAAATTCACTTAATTCTACTGCACATTTAGCAAAGCACCCAGATAGTTCGGGCCTATGCAACACATTTTTTTAAGGAAACGTTATCACAACAGTAATAGGGTGGCATTGAAAATAAGGTCAAAGCTTTCGCGATGACATTACTAAGGCAAAAGCCAACCTTTCAAGTAATGGGTACCTATTCTCGTCCCTTGTCATTACTCTACATACATAATAGATAGTAAATTATGTATATTTTTCCTCCCGTACTAGCACTGCACTTACCACTACCTCTGATATTGCTAAGTAGATGAGTAGTTTTCTTTGTCCTTTGGCTTTAACATGAGCGGATGACTGGATAAGTAAGCCTTCAAGTCTCTTAGGGCCTGCTGGCACTCGAGTGTCCACACAAAGTCGTTCTTCTTTTTTAGAAGTGAGAAAAACCTATGGCATTTTTCTGACGATCGGGATATAAATCTACTTAAGGCCGCCACACGACCGATTAACCGCTGAACTACTTTGATATCTTTCAGTACATCTGGTATGTCTTCAATAGCCTTAATTTTATCAGGGTTTATCTCAATCCCCCTCTAGAAAACCAAGAAACCCAAAAACTTACCGGAATCGACCCCGAAGGCACACTTCTCAGGATTCAGCTTCATATTGTACTTCCTTAGTACCTCAAAGGTTTCCTGTTATGAAGTTCGGCTATCAGCTGCTTCTTCTGTCGCACTGGAGAAAGTTGAGATCCATGCCCAACTTATGAGTTGTGACTTCTGGAGGAATGCTTCTCATATCTTCATGAGACCATACAAAACAATCACTGTTAGACATAAGATATTTAAGAATTAATTTTCTGAGCTCCCGGGTTAATCTGGTGCCCAAGTATACCTTCCTATAGGGAGTTTTCTGATGTAGTGCAATCTCCTCCAACTCCTCTACAATGTACTTGGTGGCATCTGATTCATCTAGTACCTGAAAGTATATAGGTACTTGATATTGGTCCAAAAAGTCTTCCTCCGAATAGGTAGCTACTAATTCTACTGGCGGGACCTAGTGAACCTCTTCGGGTACCGGCTCCGCTTCTTGTAATTTCTATTTACAGTCTGTTGTCACCTCTAGTTCCTCTATAACAAACATTTCCCTAGCAACAGGTTGCTCACCCCAAATTTGCTGAATTCCTTCTGGTGTCAGACATTTCACCAACAGATGCAAGGTTGATGGGACCGCCTTCATATCACGCATCCAGGGTCTTTCAAATATTGCGTTGTACCTCATATACCCATCGAGGACGTAAAACTTTGTCATCATGATAACCCCCATCGCGTCTATCGGTAGGTCTACTTCCCCCTTTGTGGTTTCACTGGACATGTTGAAACTTAAAAGAGTATTGGCAACTGAAACTATTTTATCTATCATATTCATTTCTTCCACCACCTTCAGCGTGATTATGTTAGTTGAACATTCGGGATCAATTAGAACCCCTTTTACCTGGTAGCAATCAATAGGAATTGTGATCACCAATGCATCATTATGAAAGAAGATTACTCCGGCTACATCTTCTTCAGTGAACGTGATAGTATGTTCGTCAGGTATCTCCCAGCCTCTCTTCCCAGGTCACAGAGATTTTCGTCTTTTTAGCCGCCATGAATGATGTAGCGTCAATCATTGATCCACCATAAATCATGTTTATAACATGAGGTGGTGCAGCTAGTTTAGATTTTCCTTTTGCGGGTGGTTCCCGCTCATAATTGTTCTGAGCTCTTTCACTCAAATACTCCATGAGATGGCCCCTACTTAACATTCCTGCTACCTCCTCTCGTAGATGTCTACAATCTACTATTTTATGCCCGTGAGTTCCATGGAAATTACACCATATGGACTGATCTCCTTTACTTGGATCAGATTGTAATGGTTTCGGAGGTCGAGACGAACGCGTCCTCAATAATGCCACTATCTGATCTTCATTGATGTTGAAGTTGTATTCGGATAATTTTTTATATCCAGTACCTTTAGATGAGTTATTTTTCTCAGAATTCCCTGATCCCTGATTATTTCATCCAAAACCTCCTTTGTTATTTGATTTATCAAAATTGCAGAAATCATGTCCTCCTCCTTACTTTTCGATGGGCGGATAAGGTTGATATCGATTCTTTGAGGAATTCTCTTTCTCCACATTTGTGAAGTTGCTATCGGCCTTATCTCTAAGCATATCATCCTCAATCCAGATTTTGGACTCATACCGGTTGTGCACGTCTTTCCAAGTGGTAGCGTGAAACTCTAATAGATTTTCTTTGAGCTTTTGGAAGGTATCCGAGCCTGCCAGATTCAACCCTTTCATGAAATCCTATGTAACCCATTCGTCCGGGACTGCTGGTAATAACATTCGCTCCTTTCTGGAACCGTGTAACAAAGTCCCTAAGGAGTTCTGATTCTCCTTGCGCAATGCAGAAGATATCTACCTTACGTGCTTTCACCTTTTGGGCCACTGCATGAGCCTTTATGAACATGTTTGCGAGCTGGGCGAATGAGCCGATCGAATGCTCGGCGAGTTGTGAATACTATGTCAGAGCTCCCTTAGTAAGTAGTTCAACAAACGTCTTGATCAGAACCGATTTTATCTCATATTCTCGTAGATCGTTCCCCTCTACGGCCGTAGTATAGGCCAGGATATGCTCTTGGGGATCGGTAGTTCTGTTATAATTGGCCACAAAATACATTTTGAACCTTTTGGGTATTAATTCAGGCACATCCTCTAACTTATACACCAATTGAATATACCTTTTCGCATCTAGACCATCAGCCACGGGCGGGGCCCTTGGAATTTGACTAAATTGGCACCGGAACTCCTGGGCAGTTTTATCTGCCTTCTTTGCGTTGGTATCAACTATTCTAGTCATGTCCTTCATGAATTTCAGGACCTTCTCCTGGAATGAGTTTTCAGGGACCTCACTCTCCGAACCACCATTTCCAGATCTGCCTTGATTATCATCAGTTTTGCCTTGATCACCACTGGTCTCTCCATGTGTATTTGGTGGAGGGGCCGATTGTCTTGTCGAAGTACTGCCAGTATTTCTGGACATGAACTCCTCTTGAAATTGCTTCATACGCTCTAATTCTGCGCTTATTACAACATTTTGCGCCCGAGGATTCTGTATGTCTTCCTCGGGTGTTTCATCCGTGGATCATCCCATGATGAGTATGTCTGTCCTTGAGGGTGACACCATATGTACGCATCAGGTCTCTGGGCGTCATGTCGTCTGGCCCCAGATTTCCAATGTATCCCCCCGATATTACGACTATTATCACCTAATCCTATCATACTGTCTGATTTGAACAAACAAAAAGAGTTAAAGGAGAAAGTAAATTAGTAGAGAGGTCACTTGTGACACCACAATTGACCAGGCTCCACGGTGAGAGCCAAACCGTTTACCCATAAAATAGTACAGTTAAATTTATATACGTGATCAAGGATACGTGGATCTCAAGTGACACGTTAAATAAAAATTATAATTAAGATAAATAATAACAAGAGAAAGTAAGCAATATTTAGCCTGGGCCTTAAGATAGCTTCTGAGCAAAAGTGACGATAACTTGTATGAAAGCACAAAAATCAAGAGAATATTAGAAAGTATATTATGATAGGCAGGATGTGATAGGTTACAATAGAATAATATGCCTTATTTATACATGAGCTACATGGGTACACAACCCACGAAATATGTCTTCATAAGTGCAGGAGAATGAATGTTGTAATAATTTGACAATCATTCTCTCAATAAATATCATTAAAAGGTTGTTGGAAGTCGTGCGATCGGATTTAGTAACGGTCGTCCGTTATGATGCAAACGACTCTTAGCCTTCTTTAATATCGGTACCGGCTTTGCTCATGTCGTTCCCGGTACCATGCATATCAAACCGGGAGTGTTGTAATCTCACGTGGATTTGATTCAGCATTATACTCCACGTGTATCACCATAATTCGTGCAGTTATCTTATACAAATTTTTCCCTATACAGTACTCATTTATGAAAACCCACCAAAATGTTCTTTCTTCTTTTCCTTTTGAGATATGTGAAAACCATAAACTTCTTATTTCATTCTATTCTTCTTCTTCTTCTTTTTTTGAGATAGTGAGGGATTGATGAATTTTTTTTTTGTTAAATATCTCAAAAAGAATTACTAAATCTTGCAATTGCTCTTTCCTTCCATAGACCATTATTTCTCATTTCATTCTTCCAACGTTCAATTTGACCAAATGCATCAAATTGATACCCACTATTAATTGCCTTTACTACTCTTAATTGTCTTTATCCTTTACTCCATTAAGTGGTTTTTTTCGTTGGAGCTCTAAAGATTATTTGTCGGTTGGACTCCTAGCTACTATATATTGAGAAGTCTTTTCCTTACAAAGTGGACAGTGATACGAAGAACCATATTCCTCCTCCTTCTCATTTTTCCTCGGTTATCTACTTTGTGAAAACTTTGTTAGATTTTGGCTTCTATTTTTATACTAGAAAAGCTTGTTGAATCCTAAGGGATACACTCATATCGGGTGAAATATCCTCAAGAACAGTGTCTTTGACACGTCTCAAGCTTTGAAGAATTTCATACAAATGTTCGTGATCAAGTATTTTTCGTAAGAATCTCATCATAAATGACCCGCAATTACTTCTTTACAGTGCCCGCACCACTGTATAAATCTAGGAAATTACGCCTAATAAAATGGGTGGTCTTGACTTTTATAGTCAAAACTTATTAAATTTGAAGTTTTATTCATGAGACGAGTGGGGTTAAAAGTTCAAGACCATCCACCTTCAATGTCATTCTTGTAAATCACCGGTAAAAGCTCACTACTTAGTCGGATGAGATGTGGTTGATTGGGCTACATTTTAGCGGATGAACCAAATCTTTCACTTTGGGCTACAATTTAGCCCATCTTTACACATTTTGTGGCATTCCTTTTTTAGCATTAAAGTTGTATCATTTGTTGAATGTTTGAGCGCTTGGTTATTTGTTAAAGTTACCCTGCTCTAATACAAAGTAAATAGCAAAGTAGTTTTAAGTTATGTGCACTAAGGGGTCGTTTGGTAAATTGTATTAGAGAAAATAATATATGCATTAGTTTTGTGTATTATAAATATCTTATTTGGTACACTGTTTTATTCTATGTATAACTAATATATCCTATGTTGGTATTATCATATGCATAATCACTGCTAGAAAATCACTATTTTTCTACTGAATTTCCCTCTGAGAAGTGTTCAGTGACTATTCCCACTGAATGTCGGTGGCAAAAACATAAATAGTAGTGTGAACACATGAAGAAATTAGAAAGTTTTCCAGTGTCTTAATGGAACTTGTTTCCCACCATGCGTTTTCTCAGTGATTTCCCAGTGAGCTAGTTCGGTGGGAATGAGGACGGAAAATCATATTTTATAGCACAAATTTTTCACTGAATATCGATGGAAAAAAACTTTATTTCTAGTAGTGAACTAATACCTAGCAAACCACGACATTAGCAATGCAATGAGTTTTAATGCATGCATAAGCATGGTAAAGACACAATTGTCCATAAAGTCCCTCAAATAGTATAGTATGGAGAGTGTTTTTGTAAACAATCAATTATATTGAGAAATTATGCAATATATGTTATTTCTAATACACTAAACCAAATAGTGGATAAAAAATAATCTCTGCATAACTAATGCCAGCATTACTAATACTAACATTAATAATACACCCTATTCAACATTATTCTTATACATTCTACCAAATGACCCCTAACAATATAAATCATATTTACACAATTAATCAGATCATATATAAAATAACTATAAGTAATTCTTTTCAATAAACATTAATTGACAACATAATAAACATATAAGGTATCTAACCTATTATTATCTATGCATATAACTTATATCCAAATAGGAACTTGATATATTTGTTAGAATTTACGTCCCAAATCCTACCTAATCAGAAAAAAGTAAATAAGTGAAGAACAAATAACACACATAGATTTATAGTGGTTCACTCTCAGTGTGAGAGCTATGTCCACTTTGCCGCTGCATATTTTACTATAATGGAGTTTTGAGTTTACAATTCTCTCTTTCTATTTTTTTCGACCACACTTAGAAAGAAAAACGGTGCCTTAGTTTATATATATAGTGAAAATAGAGCGAACATAATACAAGCCTAAAATTTCCAAATACCATCCACTAAATACCCGCCCCCTACTCCCCCGGGAGGGGGTTTACCACTCCCGCGCCGACCTGGTCGCTCAGGTCGATCAGCGTTTCACACTCTACGTAATGTCTTCATAGTGTCGGCGGTGAATTAGGCTCCATAACTCAATAATCTCCCACTTGGAGACTAATTTCAATCATCTGTCTCCATCTCCAGCGGCGACTACGATCCTCATCCAAGAAGTCCAACTAAAGTTGCACACAACTTCAGTTTATCATTCGGCACGGCCTTCGTCAGTATGTCTGGTGGATTCTAACTCACTGGAATCTTCTCAAGCACTAATACTCCATCTTCCAAAGTCGATCAGATGAAATGGTACCGAAGTTGTATGTGCTTCGTGCGAGCATGGTAAAACGGATTCTTTGCCAAATGAATGGCACTCTGGCTATCACAGTATAGCACTCTCCCCTCGTTGTCCTGATCCAATTCCCGCAGAAAAGATTGTAGCCACATCATCTCCTTCGTGGCCTCCATCACGTCAACGTACTCAACCTCACAACTAGACAGAGCTACTATCTTCTACAATTTTGAAACCCAGCAAATCGTAGTACCTCCGAATGTGTAAACATACCCGAATGTGCTCTTTCTACTATCAACATCACACCATTTTCAGCATCAACATATCACTGTAATCCTGTCTCTGACTTTTGAAATCACAAAGCTGAACTCGAGCTTCCCTTTAGATATTTGAAAATCCACTTCACAGTCTCCTAGTGTTGCTTTCCCAAATTGCTCATAAACCTGCTAACAACTCCCACTGCATATGAAATGTCTGGCCTTCGTACATACCATCGCATATATAAGACTGCAAATAGCAGAGGCATAAGGTACCTTGTCCATATGCTTTATCTCGTTCTCGGTCACTGGCGACTGATCTTTTGACAAATGAAAGTGTCCAGCCAAGGGAGTACTGACTGGCTTGGCATCATCCAGGTTGAACCTCTTGAGAACCTTCTTCATGTATTCTTCTTGTGAGAGCTTGAGGCCCTCCTTACTTTTGATGATTCTCATCCCAAGGATTTGATTTGTGGATCTTAGATCCTTCATTGTAAATTCTTCTGACAACTTTTTTTCAGCTTATCAATCTCATGTAGGTCTGCTCCTACGATCAGCATGTCATCAACATAAAGAAGCAGTATCATGTATGAATTTTCAAATCTCTTAAAGTAACAACAGTGATCTGCTTCACACCTGACGGACTCAACTTTCTTCATAAGGCTGTCAAACTTCTTATACCATTGTCGAGAAACACCTCAGATTTATTTTTCATAAAATAGACCCATAGCTTTCTACTTGAATCATTAATGAAGGTCACGTAGTAATGTGATCCTCTGAGTGAGGGGACAGTGACAGGTCCCCACACGTCAGTGTGCATCAATTCAAGTTTCTCGACCTTCAATTCCCTACCTGCATTTGAAAAACTTACTCGCTTCTATTTTCCGAGAATGGAGCTCTTACACATATGATGGTCCACCGACATCAGCTCTGGAATCATACTATTAGTCACTAAAAGCTTCATCCATTTCTCGCTCATATGCCCCAGCCTGCAGTGCCACAACTCTATCTTCTTTGTGTTGTCAACAACAACGATTGTATCATGACAGTTCGTCATCATATAAAGAGTACCAATTTTCTTACCTCGACCAACCACCATAGCGCCCTTCATCACATTCCAGGACCCGTTACCAAAGTTAATATTATGTCCCTTATCATCAAGCTGACCCACTGAGATCAGATTACGCATCAGTTTCGGCACATGTCTGACCTTTGTGATCTTTCACACGTGTCCATCTGACATCTTCAAATTAATATCATCAGTACCAACAATGTCTAAAGGCTCACCATCTGCCAAATAAATTTTGTCGTGATTCCCAGCAACGTAACTCGTCATTATATCAAGATGTGGGGTGGTGTGGAAAGACACTCCTAAGTCAAGAACCTAAGAGTCGATCGGGCTATCAACAGACAACAACAACACATCACCAATGTCTTCAGTGGCAGCATTAATTCCATTCCCTTTGTTGTCCTCCTTCTTCGGTGCCCTGCAATTCTTCTTGATGTGACCCGGTTCCCACAGTTCCAACACTCAAGTGTTTGCCAGGATCTGGATTGACCCCTGCCATTCCTTGACTTCGACTTGCCCTTATTTCGATTGTAGTTTCTGTCATAATTTCTGCCTCTGTTCAAAGCATAACTTGTCGATGCTTCACCAGAATCTATCATGTGAACCTCCTCAGCAAGGATACGATCTCTAACATCGTTGAATAGCTAAAGCTAAAGGTTTTATCCCTCTCAACAGGTGAAAGCTAAAAACAGTCTATTTCAGTTTATCATGTCAGTGGTGGTATTCTCCTTCGCCACGTTGTGAGCAACATTCTTCAACAGTGTCAATCGGATTACTCCTAGAACCTGTCTGTCAAGGAGATTCCAATCTGCATCATTCATCTCCTCTGACTTCGGGCTCAACGGTTGATGAAACTTTCTGCCATACAAATAGTCTTTAATCTGCATTCTCCAAAACGCATAATCTATACCATCGAATTTCCCGATGCCATGCGCCGAACAATTTTCGCCTCCCATTATTTTCTGAATCGCAACACAACCTGTCGCTCTGATACCAGTTGTTAGGATTTACGTCCAAAATCCTACCTAATCAGGAAAATAGTAAATAAGCAAAGATTAAATAACACACACAGATTTATAGTGATTCACCATCAATGCGAGAGTTACGTCCACTTTGCTGCTGCAGATTTTACTATAATGAAGTGTTGAGTTTACAATTCTCTCTCTCTCTCTTTTTCGACCACTCTTAAAAAGAAAAACGGTGTCCTAGTTTATATATATAGTGAAAACTAGGACGAACATAATACAATCCTAAAATTTCCAAAATACCCGTCCCCTACTCCCCCTGGGAGGGGGGTTTACCACCGCCCTTCCAATCCCCTCGTCGACCTGACCGCTCAGGTCGATTAGCGTTCCACACTCTCCATAGGGTCTTTATAATATCGACGGTGAATTAGGCTCCACAACTCAACAATATTTGCAGTCACTTATCTTAAACAAAAGCCGATAGATATAGAATTCTTCTTGTGAAAGCTAACAAGAATTCCTTCCGATCTTTCTCAAACTGTTCAAGCAAATTCAAGTCTCTCAACTTTCAATTTCCATTTTCCTTCCATATTTTCAATAATAGTCCTAAATTCACATATCTAAATCTTAGGTTTGAATTAAACATCTTGCATACATTATTAGAAAATCGCTAATTTTCGACAGACATACTATAAAAAATTTGGTTCGCCGGTAAGGAATTTTCAGTAAAAATGTTACTACTTACAAAGCCAATTTTCGATGGAATCTGTCTAGAAATTAGCGATTTTCTGGGGTGATAAATTAAACATCTTTCATATGCAACTCAATAATTTTATGGTGGGTACAAAAACAACAACAACGGCATCTTTTATTGCACTGAAACCTGTGGCGTCTTGTCTTCTATACTTTTGTTGGCATCCAAGAGACATATTAATCCACAAGTCTTTCTCAACAAATATATTCTGCAAGAAAACGAATCCCATATACTAGAGGTACCACAATAGCATGGGATGTTTATGTTTGAAGATTATTAGTTGTCTTTTTCTTCCTTTGATGTAAGATTTGTCCAACTTTTATTTTCTAGGAAAAAGAGATAATATAGAGTTGTAGAATTACAACTGTGAGTGTGTATTGTATGGTCCAAAGCTAGTAACCATCCTTTTGTCCCTAAATGTACCCTCACAATATTTAGTTTCATCCGAGACAGATTCAGAATTTTTAATTTATAAATTCTGGATAATAATTATCTTTGCTTACTAGGTTATAAATAGACAATTTACAAAGCACTACAACAAATGTGATTTTTATCTATGAAATTACTAGCTACGAAATGAAAATCGCCACCAATTGTCCATTTTTCGTGACGAAAATTATATTTCGTCTTTAAATACATCAGGCACATACTTTTAGTGACGAAATTCAAAAAATTAGTTATCAATGACACATTATTTTGTCATTATGTACCCAATTCGTGACGAATCATTTTTTATCCTAAAATTAGTTAAATTTAGGACACGAAAAACTTTCAGTCACAAAAAATATATTGCTACAATAGAGACTAAATAGTATTTGTAGTTAATCATTGTAATCTTTAGCCACAAAATTTTATATTTAATTTTGACCTTCATTTTTTTCACTAATAGTTGAAACAATTAGTGACAATTGTATTATTGTCTCTATTTAACGTACAGTTTAGTCACAACTAAAATTTATCACAAAAAATACAATTTTCAAACGGCTACAACTTAAATTTCGTAGTTAACTAGTGCAATTATTGGTTACGAAAAGTATTCGTAGTTTTAAATTAAAAGATCATCAACGATAGATATATCTTTGATCTGATAAAATAAAAATCAGAGTGTTCTGTCAATAAACATGCAACACACAAGCGGATTGGTCCATGGATTGGCTCTATTTTGCCAATGTTGGACAATTAGGTAGAATTTTGAACCTTGCAATTGTAACCAGTCTATTTAACTCGCCATCCAAAATTATTTCAATTATAGCAATTAGTTGCCAGAATTGTCATTTGTTTTAAATTAAAATAAAATTCTTGCACAATTAAACCAAATTTAAATATAATTTTGAAAATTGACCAAATTGGAGTAAATTTAAGATTGAATTATGTATTAAATTAATTAATTAAACTTTTTGGACTGAACAAAGATAAAAATAAATACACTAAATAGATTAAATATATATATAAATAAGCCGTAAATAGTTATAAGTTAGTAATTTTAAATATGTATGTAATTAGGCAATTCGTTTTTGAGCTGATTTGTAATTTCTAAAACATCAAATACATTTTGTACTTTAGAAAACAATATGTAATAAACTTACATAAATAAAATTAATACTTAAATTATATAAAGTATATGCATAATGTATATTAGGTTATTTTGCAGTGTGAAATGGTAAAGTAGCACATAAATAATATGAAATTCTTTTTGAACTTTTATAATACTAATAATAAATAGATATTTCTACTTCATTTAAAATTCACGAAACTTAATAAATTAACTTGAAATGTGGAGTGCCGCATTTGGATGTCAACACATATATGCATAATAAATTATATGTTCAATAAAATATTTTGATTTTTTCTTACGTTATATAGGTGTTGTTCTAATTTCTACTCCATATCTCAAAAAACCATATATATATATATATTAGAATGATTTTTTGAGATATGGACAGTATAATTTTTGTAATGATTAGCCAAGTGCACATCTCTAATGACCGGTTATATTAAAATCATGATAGTAAATCTATCGCTAATCCATTACAATATATATATATATATATATTATGAAAAGTTTTACGATTTTTATTTTTTTTGTAGCTCTATCACATAAATTTGCATTATTATTTTTTTTCAAATAATTTGGTCATGCTTCTGCTACTATATTGGTAAGAATTACTGCGAGAAACAATTTATCTCAGTCATTTTTTGTTTCATTTATTTGAACCTTGCAATTGTAGTAAATTTTGTTTGACTCGTAGACGAAATTATTTCAATCATAGCCATTAGTTGCTAGATTAGTCAATGTTTTAAGCTAAAATCAATCTCTTGCACAGCAAATTCAAAAGAATTGACCAAATTGAAGTAAAATTGAGATTGAGTTATGTATCAAATTAATTAATCAAACTTCGTGGACTAAACAAAGATAAAAATAAATATCGTAAATAGACTAAATATACAGTAATAAGCCGTAAATAGTTCCTGTTGGGAGATTTTGCTCTATGGTACTTTATAAAGCAGTACGGGAAGTATTTAACTATTACAAGTATTCGAAAGGATAAATGAAGATGTCAATAGTTCAACTAGTAATCTGAAAATTACAAGATAACCACAAAACTGAAATTACGATTTTGTTGAAGACTGAAAAATGGAAACTGGTTTATGCTGAGTCGAGTGTAGCACTCTGTCCTTAAGACAATATTGCCCCGTATGTATCCTTTATACGTCCTGGACAATTTGTCTCCCAAGATAAAACAGCAATGGAACCCTTGAGCAAAGGAAACTCAAGAGCTACCGTGAAGAATATTGAGTAACGAAATGATGCTTGGAAGTTGTAGGAAGAAGATTTTTTCTGGTTGTGTATTTTCGTGCATATCAAGTGTGCTCAACAATGGTGTAAGGGGTGTTTATATAGGTGAAGGAGGGGCTGAAAAACTGCTGAAAACGCCTCCATAATAGCCAAATAATGGCCATTATGGAGGTAGTAAAGTCACCAACATAAATGGTGAAAGACCAACTGTTTTGGCCATTATAGGAGGAGTAATTCAGCCAAAATAAATGGCTGAATTGAGAGCTTGGACGTTTCTGCTTTGACTGTCGAAATTCCAACTTTCTGAAAAACTTCGGGGACCAAACTGTACATCTTGAAACTTCAGGGACCAAACTGTACATCTTGAAACTTCTGGGACCAAACAAGACATCGAAAGAATTCTGGTTCAAACGTACGTACGAAACTTCGGGATCAAACTGTACTTCTGGCAAAGTTTTCTGGCCCAAAAAGATAATATCAGAAGGCCCACAGCCCACGGCCCGTGACCCGTGAACCCGTGAACCCGAGAACTCGGAACCGGAATCGGACCGGACGGGCGGGCGGCGGCGGCGCGCGTGTGGTCTTTCCTCGAACCGAAGCACATCTAGGTCCTCCCTCCTTTAAACACATGGGATACCCCTTGGGGTCCCAAACCCCAAACCAATTTCGAGTCTTATATACACAACAATTCTTTCTTCCTCTACCGATGTGGGAGAATTACACACAATACCACACTTTCCATGCTTCAAACACCTTACTTCGTGAACCAATATCTCTTTCATTACTCAATGAAATTTGACGATTCTTGGCCCTACGGTTATCTACGTACTTAGTAGATCATGCATGTGTGAAGAACCGGATTCTCCAACATACGTTACACTAGTGTTTAAGCCGTTAAAGTTGGTCGGTCGCAACTCCCGCCAAAGGCAAATTTCCAACAATCCCCTCTTGAAAGAGATTTTGGCGCACTCACATGGTGTCTTTTCATTTCCGAATATTTCGGCGGACCGATGTTGCATAAGGAGAGGTAGCCTCGGCTTTGAACCTTCCATAGTTGAATACCATCGGACTTACTTACTCGCGCGGTGAACGTGATGTCTTGAACCGTCGGTGTTTAGTGTAAGCCAAGACAACGGTACCAACACAACAAATTCCCTTACTCTCTTCTTCGTAATGTTTTGTCCGTTTTGGCCATGGACAACGTCTTGGATTCTTAAGTGCGTTCAATTTGAGGCGGCCCGTCCTCGCACTTAAATAGGTGGTCTCCTACAAGGTATCCTGCTATACCCCACTTCACAAGTGTTAGGAACCATTAAAAGTTTCCCAAAGACCTAACCTCAACTGTTGAGGATCATTACAGTTTTGAAAACTTAACCTTTACCCATACTGCAGATAGCACTTAACGTCTATCGCGGGAACGGCTTTGGATTTGGTGTTTCTTTTCGAAATCACTATCCGAAGTGCTCATGCTTCGACCGAAGCGATCAACCGAACCTTTACAACTTAGTTTTCCCATTGAACCAAATTACCGGGATCTCCGGTTCGTAAGGTTGGGTTTCCACCGTATTGGTTCGTATATTTTGGGTTTTAAGCCCATTCCCCTAGACAGGCGAACAACACTTGATCTCTAGGTAGTCCCTTAGTTTGTAAACAAGGAAGTGACACCCGTGATGATCAACGCCATACGGTCTTATGTCTCCGACGGATCCCGACGATATGTCCGTACGCCGTCATCCGTCTCCTTCCTAAAGCCGATCGGCTAGCCACAGTGTATAACTGCTGAAGGCACGGGTTTCTCCCAATAAGGGACGTCCTCTAATGAGTCGTGAAGTTACTCAACTTCTTTCATGCTTTGTATAAAGCGATAAACTCCGATACCATCATGAATCGGTCGATGCAAGTTTGCTTAGAGGATTTTCCAAGAACCACCATACACATTTACTTGTGGCTTTGGTGTTCTTCGGATATCGATGTCCGGTTGCATCACCGTGTTCTCCCGAACCGCTGGACATCCGAATACAATAATCCGTAGATAAGCGAATAATTCGAGATATCGTCATATCCGACTTAACGCCTTCTATTGATCATGTATTAAGATCATCGGTGAACCTTAGTTCAACTAATATGTTTGTAGGACGATACCGTGGTCGGTTGTAGTGTGTACAATACATTGAACTACACGTGACCCGTGCATATCACTCCTTGTCTATGGGTGCACCATGATTCCAATCGGTTCTATGATTCATATCCATTGGTGGCTTCAACGAGACCGTCAACTATTGACCGTCCGTTAGATGTCTTAGAAATTCAATTCCTAAGAAGTCATCTCGTGATACACATATCTTTCATATCGAGACTTTGTTTCAATATGATTTTCACTCTCGAGACCGTTGGTTTTCCAACCGTTGGCTTTCTAACTTCGAGTCAATGTTTCGTGATCGATTCATTGTTTCGTTTTATCCGAGACTTTCGGGACCAAAATGTTAACATTTCGGGACCAAAATGAAAGTTCGGAAGAAGCCCAACAGTTCAAAGAAACCAAGTCGATCCTCTTCTTCCAACTCTTCGATTTGGAAGGTCATTTCAACACCCATGCCATGTAAGATTACAATGGCCCTGGATGTGAAGCTACTCACAGGGGAGCACTTTTTACAACCCAAAGATTCTTTTCCCGGAGGAAGATCAACCATTACACACGTATGGTTCCATATGATGGAATCTATTTCTCTCTTTAGCTTCTTTTCAAAACAGTGCTTTTTGGAGATGACAATTCTTTGTCAATTGTCCATGGTTCGTTCTCAACCATACAAGCTAGAAGGACTGGAACAAGTCTTTGTCCCCTCTTTGCTCCGTCTTGGTTCAACATCTAGAATCCCTGAGTTCTGCAGATCTGGAATATTAAGTTCCGGATAGACAACAACTTTCGAGTCATGAAGATACGGAACGTCTAGTTCCGGACAGTCAGGCCCTCGCGGGTTCTTGTTAACCTTGAGCAATTACTCCTTTTTCCTTTTCCAAGGAAAGTTATCTCCAAAGAATTCAGCATTCTTTGACGCCAAGAGGCGATCAACACTACTGTTATTTGCAGATCCAGTGGATATGCAATCTACAGTCTTAGGTCCAACTTGACATGTTTCAGTATTCCAACTTTTACCAAGCCACCCCACATAATTTGGGCGTACGACTTTGCGCTTGGCTAACACCATTGGACTGAAGTGAGAAATGAGCAGTCGTTTAATGAACGATGCTTCACATTCTCCCCCTCTATCACTACGAATTTCTCAATCCGTAGGCTTAGTTGATATTCAACTTCTGCTTTGTAGCGCTTATCCGCTTCAACAACTTCATCTTTGCTTTTCAACAAACAAAGGATTCCATACGTTGTACCATCATCAATGAAGATCACAACGTACTTGTCTCCCCCCTCTATTTTGTATAAACTTCAAATCACCCAATTAGGTGTGACTAAGTTCTAGAGGAGCGGTGCTTCTTTCGCTATTTTCTTGACGGAATTTGGAAAGGTGATTTTGCCTCTTCATCTACCTCACATTTATTTAGAGGGTTTATGTCGACAGAAGGCAACAATCTCAACATCGTTAGCTTTTGAATGACTTGCTATTTAACGTGTCTTAATCTATGATGGCATAGACGCACGGATTACAAATATATCATTCATTTGGCTACAAACGTACTGTACCATTCTTAGTTATTACAGACTTATTGGATTAGTCTCAAATCAGATTTGACCAACAACGTCCTTTAACCAAGTTAGGAACATGTATCACCTCTTTTAGAGTGATCTCATTCCTTGAAGTCCTATTGAGGACAACCTCTCCAGCCCCTTTGATTTTAGAGGTGGCGTTGCTTCACATGAGCAACCTTTTGCCCGTGGTTAGGGCGTAACCGGATCATATGTGATCTCGATACTCGGGTCCACTCTAGTTGCTTTGGCAGACTGAGTGTCCAATTTCTTTACTGCCTTTATTTAGGCCTTCAGATCATTTAGGACCTGGAAACTCTGGCCCACCTTACTAGGTGTCCATTACTTTTCCAATGAAATGAATTCTGGCACCACTCCAGTCGCCCGGAGGCTTTCTATGACTGAGTGTCCAATATCATCATATCAAAGGAATTTTGGCCCACTCCAGTCGCCGGAGGCTTTGTATGACCGAGTGTCCAATATCATCCTATCAAAGGAATTTTGGCCCACTCCAGGTCGCCCGGAGGCTTTATGTGACTGAGTGTCCAATATCATCCTATGAAGGATCTTCTGCCAAATAATATGACATGCTCAACGTCATCAATTTTTAGACTTCTTCCGTTATAATTGGTGCCCAGATAATTCTTGGCGCTTACTTAAGAGTGGTAACAGTTTTCGCACAGTTAGTGGATCTTTCTCCATCGTATGTGCGAACATACTTTACACACTTTAACAATTACACTTAAAAGAACGGATCTTTTTAAGTCGTTTACAAAATCCAATCTTTAAACGGAAAAGAAGATGAGATTAAACTTCTGATTTGTTAAAGCGTAAGGAATATAAATTATTTTCATATTCCTCCTTACTTTAATCCATTTTTAATCAGACATAATTTAATCTTTATTCTTGACAAGTAAGAAAAATACTTATCATTTAATCCTTATTCTTGACAAGTAAGAAAAATACTTATTCCAATTTCGGATTCTGGCTCACTTCAGTCACTTCATCAGACTGAGTGTCCATTTCCTTCTCACCATTATTCGGATCCTTTGTCTGGGACAGATATAGGCCTTCTGCTACAAGATAGAATAACATCTTCACTCTTCTCCTCTTGTCCCAGTTGACATCCCCAGGCTCTCGAGAGCGCTTGTTTCCACCAGTCTTGGTAGCGGTGACACCATGAACACGTTCATCATCATCACTCTCTTCTACCAGAAAACCATTGCCATATCCAGATTTGGTCACACAACTTTTGACCGACATCTTTCGAACACTAATAGTAATACTATACAAATATTGTCTTAAGTTGTTGGGAGATTTTGCTCTATGGTACTTTATAAAGCAGTACGGGAAGTATTTAACTATTACAAGTATTCGAAAGGATAAATGAAGATGTCAATAGTTCAACTAGTAATCTGAAAATTACAAGATAACCACAAAACTGAAATTACGATTTTGTTGAAGACTGAAAAATGGAAACTGGTTTATGCTGAGTCGAGTGTAGCACTCTGTCCTTAAGACAATATTGCCCCGTATGTATCCTTTATACGTCCTGGACAATTTGTCTCCCAAGATAAAACAGCAATGGAACCCTTGAGCAAAGGAAACTCAAGAGCTACCGTGAAGAATATTGAGTAACGAAATGATGCTTGGAAGTTGTAGGAAGAAGATTTTTTCTGGTTGTGTATTTTCGTGCATATCAAGTGTGCTCAACAATGGTGTAAGGGGTGTTTATATAGGTGAAGGAGGGGCTGAAAAACTGCTGAAAATCGCCTCCATAATAGCCAAATAATGGCCATTATGGAGGTAGTAAAGTCACCAACATAAATGGTGAAAGACCAACTGTTTTGGCCATTATAGGAGGAGTAATTCAGCCAAAATAAATGGCTGAATTGAGAGCTTGGACGTTTCTGCTTTGACTGTCGAAATTCCAACTTTCTGAAAAACTTCGGGGACCAAACTGTACATCTTGAAACTTCAGGGACCAAACCGTACATCTTGAAACTTCTGGGACCAAACAGTACATCTGAAAGAATTCTGGTTCAAACTGTACGTCTGAAACTTCTGGGATCAAACTGTACTTCTGGCAAAGTTTTCTGGCCCAAAAAGATAATATCAGAAGGCCCACAGCCCACGGCCCACGGCCCGTGACCCGTGAACCCGAGAACTCGGAACCGGAACCGGACCGGACGGGCGGGCGGCGGCGGCGCGCGTGTGGTCTTTCCTCGAACCGAAGCACATCTAGGTCCTCCCTCCTTTAAACACATGGGATACCCCTTGGGGTCCCAAACCCCAAACCAATTTCGAGTCTTATATACACAACAATTCTTTCTTCCTCTACCGATGTGGGAGAATTACACACAATACCACACTTTCCATGCTTCAAACACCTTACTTCGTGAACCAATATCTCTTTCATTACTCAATGAAATTTGACGATTCTTGGCCCTACGGTTATCTACGTACTTAGTAGATCATGCATGTGTGAAGAACCGGATTCTCCAACATACGTTACACTAGTGTTTAAGCCGTTAAAGTTGGTCGGTCGCAACTCCCGCCAAAGGCAAATTTCCAACAGTTCCAAGTTAATAATTTCAAATATGTGTGTAATTAGAAAATTATTTATTTTGAAATGATTTGTAATTCTCAAAACATCAAATACATTTTTTACTTTAGGAAATAATATGTAATTAATTTACACAAACAAAATTAATTCTCAAATTTATACAAAATATATACATAATACTCTCTCAGTGTCAATTTATATGATATAGTTTGACTAGGCACGGAGTTAAGAAAGAAAGGAAAACTTTTGAAACTTGTGCTCCAAAACAAGTCGTAGAAATTTGTGTGGCTGTAAATCATTTCACTAAGGGTAAAAGAGGAAGATTTTAGTTAACTTATTTCTAAATATATAAATGTATCATTCATTTTGGGACATGCTAATAAGAAAAGTCGATCACATAAATTGGGACATAGGAAGTACATGTTAAGGTATCTTGCCAAATGAAATGACAAAGTAGTAAATAGCACCATAATAATATGAAAAAATATTTTTGACTTTTATAATAATAATAAATAGATATTTCTACTTTGTTTAAAATTCGCGGAGCTTAATAAATTAACTTAAAGCGTGGAGAGCTAAAATTGGATGTCGGCACATATATGCATAATTAATTTTATGTTCAATAAAATATTTTTCAAAATATTTTGCGTCGTAGATTTTTATATGTTCTAGTTTCTACATTACAACTCAAAAAATCACTCTAGTGTGTGTGTGTATATATATATATATATATATATATATATATATATAATGACCAGTTATATTAAAATTGGGATAGTAAATTTATCGCTAATTCATTACACTATATATTTAATGTATGAAATGTTTTTACGATAGATTTTTTGTCGTAGCTCTATCACATAATTTTACATTATTATTATTTTAAAAATAATTTGGCCATGATTCTGTCATTGTATCGGTAAGAATAACTGCGATACATAATTTGTTTCAATCATTTTCAATTTCATTTATTTGAAACTTGCAATTGTAATCAAAATCTATTTAACTCGTAGTCAAAAATATTTCCATCATAACCATTAGTTTTCAAATAATCAATTTGTTTGATATTAAAATCAATTTCTTGCACAGTTAGACTAAATTCAAATATAATCAAGTGTATAGAGAATCTAGTTAGAATCCAAGAGATACAAAAATGAAGTAATCACTAATACCACCCATGTAAGACTTGCAGTAAGCCTAACCCTTCGCTCCGAGGGACCGTAGATCGGAAAGCATCACACTAGATCGTAGTAGTCTATAGTCATAGCCTAAGCGAAATCTCTGATCCTCGAATCCATCAAGTGTCTAGGTAAGAGGCAAACAAGCATACTACATCTCAAATAAATCAACAACCAAGGAAACAAAGTTGAAACACACCATGTGATGCAATGAATATAACAACCAGAATCAAAGATATGAGTGGATGTAATATGAATGTATATGCGATGCAATGCACTGGCTAACTGTCTCATATCGTACATACATGATCCGTATGGAGGACCCGTGGTGTCCATGTACCAGCCACTCCGTATCACAAAGCATAGAGATGGCTCTTCCATCAAATATCCTACATATATGCTACGGACAGAATGTCTCATCGTCAAATTGTCATGACCCATGGGGGACCCACAATGTTCATGTACCAGCCGCTCCATATCACACACCCTAGAGACGACTCTCCCACCGAACACCCTGCTAGTCATTTTGTATCACATAGCATAGAATGGCTACCTAATCAATATGTCATAAGAATCAATGTTGTTTTCTTCTCACTTATCACCATTACACCAAGCACAGATAATATCGATGTATTATGGAATCACCATCACGCCAATGATATGTAATGTCAATGTGTCATGGAAATGAGGATGAATACATGTATGAGTGTCAAATTCAACGCTAAATCATGAGATGAATAATATGATAGCATACGTAAATCCACTACCAATACGAACTCATTTCCAAATTTTTACACTTCCACGTCGGGAAAACTTTCCCTTCGGACCATATAGGTAACAATAATTACATATGCAAGAGGGGTCATACGAAATAAGCACTTAGCTAACACTACACTCGGAAGACTCAGATGATTCACTTTCCACTCTTATCCTTATCAATGTCAAATCAAAGTTCACAACCAGGTGTCATGTAGAATGTGTATGAATGATTTGCACGCATCAATCTCAAGTGTAAATATAAAAAACAAATGCCAATCATGCAACACATGGACACATAACACAATATCAGTACCAAGTCAAGTTTGTTTCTCTATCCATGATAATACCAAGATGAATGACAGACAAATATATCACAAGTACGGTATGTCAACTATGTACAAGTCCAACAATCACAAAGAGGCAACAAGTCACAAATAGTCAATAGTATCCAACCTAAGTAATCCATTCCAACTTCATATATGAAGGCTTACATGCTTTCTCCAACAGTATCTAACTATATATACACTTCGCTAAGCAAAGTATAACTAGAAGGTAAGTCATAACCTACCTGGAGTGCTGAACAGGCGCCAAGAACTATCCAACTCGAGCTTTTTTTCTTCCGAAGCATCTCAGAATAAGCAAGGTCTAACAATTATGAATTTTACGTTAACACAAGATTCGAAGGATACCCATAATAGTCTTAGAAGAATTTCGGATAGAAAAGTTAGTTCAAAAACTCATTCCCAACCTCGAGGGGCGAAATAGTCATTTCGTAGGAAAATCAGATTCAATAAGTTCAAAATATTATTCTAGGAAATCATACGAACCCAATGGTACCCATAATGATATCCTTTAATTTGAAATCCAAAAATGAACCCAAAAAGGTAACTCCGACTCCACAAGGGTAAAACTAGAACTCAAGTATAAAATAATGTTACCCATAGTCTAGGTAATAATAATCTCAAAAATCTTAGAAATCCATACATAAATCTTCCTTCAATTGGATAATTTACTTAAAACACCATTTTCATGGCAAACCCCGAATTCTCAAGCTCAAGTCATGAATTCTATGATGAAACTCCATAATAATCGAAGGAAGAATGATAAAGGAAATTAGAAATTCACCCCCGCGAAGAAACATGAAGAACACCCTTGAAATCACTCAACTCCGAGCTCCCAAGCTCCCAAAATTAAAATATGAACAATGAAACACGAAATGGGTTTTTATTCTGCCAAGCCACCTTTTTATCGCGATCGCGAACCATATCACGCGATCGCGGGGCCCCAAAATATGGACCTTCGCAATCGTGGCCCAAGGCGGCGCTACCGCGCTGACCAATACAACGGAGGCTCGCGATTGCGGTCTGCACCACGCGATCGCGATGAGAAACATCAGCAGATGCACATTTTCTGGTGTGTCCCAAACTCGGAAATGACCCTCGGAACTCATCAGGAACCTCCCGGATATAAACTAAATGTGCATATTGATCATAAAACACGCTCCGGACCTGATCGAGAGTCAACCTCAATTCTTACTTTAACTAATTTCTCAATCCACGACCTGAAACTCATTCTTAAACCCATGAACACCAACCAAGAGTGTAACTTGACCATAAACAATGCTACGATACTGCTCGAATCGATGAAACACCCATACGAAGTCGGTAAGACAAACTTATCCACGAAAATGTCAGAATTTTCTCAATATGACATAAATCTCCACCTAAGTACTCAAATCTCACCCGAACCCCTCAGGACCCGAACCAATGACTCGACTAAGTCATAAATCACATTTCGAACCTAACGGAATCGACAAAACTTTGAAAATGATGTGTTTACCCAAAAGTCAACTTTGAGTCAAACCTCTTCTTTCTTTAACTTAAGAGCTTCTATCTACACTAAAGTTGATCTGAAACTCACCCTATTGCCTCGAGAACCGCGCATCCCATTCCTGCAAGTCATAATTATCGAGATAAAGCTACGAGAAGAATATTCTTGGGAAAACAGGTTCAAAAGTTTAAAATGACCAAACAAGTCGTTACACCTAAGATACGATTTTTTTTTTGGCATTTCACTCATCATTCATGTAACAAAGGATATTAATGATGAGGAAATAAATTTATATATTTAATTGTTACATAAAAATATAGTAATAAAGTTAAGCTTTAAGATCCTGAAAATTAGCTTATAGTACTAAATTAAACTTGCATGAGTAATTCTAATAATTGTTAACTAGTAGTATTGTTGAAAATATCTGTTGGGTCGGTCCACCAATGCAATAAGGAGTTCTAATTATCACATTAGTTTATTAATGTGTCCTTCTCATAAAACCCTAGCCTACCATGACTAAGCTTAGTGGCTAGTTTTCACATTAGCTGACGGCTAGGGTTTACAATGGAGCAAAACACTCTCCCATCCTCTAAAAAATATTTAGGTCGCGGACAAAGGGATTTTGTTGCTTTATCGGTGATCGGTGTTGCAGATCTGTTTTTGCTATAAAGAAATATTCTATAGTATTTATGATTCAAATACTACATAATTTTATAACCACGAGTTTTAAAAATCTTATGACCACACAAATACAGTATAACGTCTTAATATTGAGTCAAATTACATAAATTATATCACATAAATCAACTACGTCTCAATCCAAACACATCGAGACGATTTTTTCCGACCATTTGCCTCTTAGTAGGAGAAAAAAACACTTGAGAAACCTCCATTGAATGAAAGAGGGAAAAGATTTAGAAGATATGAAGGTACAAATACAATTAAGAAGATGGAAAATTGACAAGGAAAGGACTTGGGTTGTCTCATTAAAGTTTGTGATCCAAAACTGTGATTGTACCATACAATATGCCTGTGTTGCTACAGAGACAAACATACCATAGCGATAGAGTTAAAAGTCACACTCAGTGTTTCTATTAATCAGTAGTCACTTTGATTTAATTTTATTTACCTTTCTGGCAAAAAGATCACCACTTTTACTGAGTACTCTTCTGTCTATGCCTTTGACTCAGTAAGAGACATTTATACTTCTACATATATTTTCATCATTATTTTTTGAGAAATTAGTAAATTTTTTAATAAGCTCATTAAGATACAATTGACTCAGTTGAAGGTTCTAATACGCCTAGCTTTTGATACGTGTATTTTTATTTTGGTCTAGAGACTCGGATTTAGTGTCACTTATATATGATGATAGGCTATGTAAAAAAGAAAATGACGGACAGACTTCTAGATAAGTAAGTGTTGGAGTTTACAAAGGTTGCAGAAAACGAGAATTACAAGTAACTGCTGTAAGAATTGAAATTACAATTCAACTAGAAATCTGAAAATTACAAAGATGAACAAGAAAAAGCGAAAGATCGTTTTTCTTTGAGTCGAGTGTGGCACTCTGTCCTTAAGACAATATTGCCCCGTATGTATCCTTTATACGTCCTGGACAATTTGTCTCCCAAGGAAGAAACTGTTTTGCTTGTGTATTTTCGTGTATATTGCAAGTATGTTAAGTGTGCCTCAACAATGGTGTAAGGTGTGTTTATATAGGTGAGGGAGGGCTGTTTAACTGCCTCCATAACAACCATTATTGGCCAAATAATGGCCATTATGGAGGTAGTAAAGCCACCAAAATAAATGGTGAAATACCAACGGATTTGGCCATTATAGGAGGAGTAATTCAGCCAAAATAAATGGCTGAATTGAGTGCTTGGCGTTTCGTTCTGACCGTCGAAATTCTGACTTTCTGAAAACTTCAGGGACCAAACTGTACATCTTGAAACTTCAGGGACCAAACTGTACATCTGAAATAATTCTGGTCCAAACTGTACCCCTGACCCACGACCCGAGACCCGAGACCTGAGACCCGAGAACCCGAGAACCTGAGAATCCGAGAACCCGAGAACCCGGAACTCGAAACCGGACGGGCGGGCGGCGCGCGTGTGGTCTTTCCTCGAACCGAAGCACATCTAGGTCCTCCCTCCTTTAAATACATGGGATACCCCTTGGGGTCCCAAACCCCAAACCAATTTTGAGTCTTATATACACAACAATTCTTTCTTCCTCTACCGATGAGGGAGAATTGATCACACACCACACTTTTCCATGCTTCAAACACCTTACTTCGTGAACCAATATCTCTTTCATTTCTCAATGAAATTTGACGATTCTTGGCCCTACGGTTATCTACGTACTTAGTAGATCATGCATGTGTGAAGAATTGGATTCTCCAACATACGTAACACTAGTGTTTAAGCCGTTAAAGTTGGTCGGTCGCAACTCCCGCCAAAGGCAAATTTCCAACAATCCCCTCTTGAAAGAGATTTTGGCGCACTCACATGGTGTCTTTTCATTTCCAGCAATATTTCAGAGGACCGATGTTGCATAAGGAGAGGTAGCTTCAGCTTTGAACCTTCCATAGTTGAATATTATCGGACTTACTTACTGCGTGGTGAACGTGATGTCTTGAACCGTCAGTGTTTAGTGTAAGCCAAGTCAATGATACCAACACAACAAATTCCCTTACTCTCTTCTTCGTAATGTTTTGTCCGTTTTGGCCATGGACAACGTCTTGGATTCTTAAGTGCGTTCATTTTGAGGCGGCCCGTCCTCGCACTTAAATAGGTGGTCTCCTACAAGGTATCCTGCTATACCCCACTTCACAAGTGTTAGGAACCATTAAAAGTTTTCCAAAGACCTAACCTCAACTGTTGAGGAGCATTACAGGTTTTGAAAACTTAACCTTTACCCACACTGCAGATAGCACTTAAAGTCTATCGCAGGAACGACTTTGGATTTGGTGTTTCTTTTCAGAAATCACTATCCGAAGTGCTCATACTTCCACCGAAGCGATCAACTGAACCTTTACAACTTAGTTTTCCCATTGAACCAAATTACTGGGATCTCCAGTTAGTAAGGTTGGGTTACCGCTGTATTAGTCCTTATATTTTGGGTTTTAAGCCCATTCCCCTAGACAGGCAAGTCATCTAATCTTTGGGTAAGCCCTTTGTCAATGGGTCTGCTATATTATCCTTTGACTTAATGTAATCAATGGATATTATACCCGTGGTGATCAGTTGCCTAACGGTCTTATGCCTCCGTCGTATATGACGAGACTTGCCGTTGTACATAGCATTCTGTGCCCTTCCTAGAGCCGACTGACTGTCGCAGTGGATCATTACCGAAGGTACGGGTTTGTTCCAACACGGAACATCATCTAAGAAGTCATGAAGCCACCCAGCTTTTTCTCCTGCTTTGTCTAAAGCGATAAACTCCGATTCCATTGTGGATCGGGCGATGCAAGTTTGCTTAGAGGATTTCCAAGACACAACCCCACCACCAATTGTAAATACATACCCACTGGTGGACTTGGTGTTCTCTATATCAGATATCCAGTTTGCATCACTGTACCCCTCTAGTACAGCTGGATATCTCGAATAGTGTAACCCGTAATTTAACGTGTATTTCAGGTATTGTAATACCCGATTCAACACCTTTCAGTGATTATCACTCGGATTACGGGTGAACCTAGCCAACTTATTGACTGCGTAAGCAATATCAGGTCGGGTGCAGTTTGTTAAATATATCAAACTACCGATCACCTGTGCATATCGCTCCTAGTATATAGGTGCACCAAGATTTTTATCAAGCTTTTGATCTGTATCTATTGGTGACGTTATCGGTGAACTGTCTAACATCTCGAACTTTCTCAAAACATCCTCGATGTAGTGAGATTGAGATAAGACCAGTTCGTCAGACGTCTTAGAGATTTTAATCTCTAAGATGACATCTGCGATACACATATCCTTCATGTCGAAGCATTGTTTCAACATGTTCTTAGTCTCTAGGATTACCCTAGGACTGCTTCCTGTGATTAACATGTCGTCTACATACAGGCATATCATAACAAATGAGTTAGAGTTACCTTTCGTGTAAACACATTTATCACACTCATTAATGGCGAACCCTTTCGATAGTAGAGTACTATCAAATTTTTCGTGCCATTGTTTCGGGGCTTGTTTCAGCCCGTACAGAGATTTGACAAGTCTACAGACTTTCTTCTCTTGCCCTTAAACCACATACCCCTCGGGTTGGTCCATATAAATTTCTTCTTCCAAATCACCGTTTAGGAAGGTTGTCTTAACATCCATCTGGTGTATCTCAAGGTCACGCAAAGCTGCGGTCGCAATAAATACTTGTATGGATGTCATCCGGGATACCGGTGAGTAGGTATCAAAGTAGTCAAAGCCTTCTGTCTGCCGATAGCTCTTGACTACCAACCTGGCCTTGTACTTGTCTATAGACCCATCTGCCTTGTATTTCCGTTTGAGTATCCATTTACAACCCAACGGTTTATTTCCGGAGGAAGATCAACCAACTCCCACGTATGGTTATGCCAGAATGGAGCCTATTTCACTCTCAATAGCTTCTTTCCAGAGCGGTGCTTCTGGAGTTGACAACGCCTGAGTAATTGTCCTTGGTTCATCATTAACCATATAAGCTACAAAGTCAGGACCGAAGGATTTTTCCTTCCTGGCCCTCTTACTTCGCCTTAGATCCATCCATGGAGTCTCCAAGTTCTGAGAATCTGGAACACTAGATTTCGGATGTTCAGCCACCTCGAGATTCGCTAGATCTGAACCATTCAGATCCGGGCAGTCAAGGACTCCCGGTTCTTGAGAGCTTTGTACATAACTTCGTTTGCGAGAGGTTATGTCTTTCTCCTTTCTAGGAAAGGTACTTTCAAAGAATAGAGCATTCCTTGATTCCATTATTGTACCCTGGTGGATATCTGGAATATCTGACTTATGCACTAAGAAGCGATAAGCACTACTGTTATTTGCATATCCGATGAATATGCAATCTACAGTCTTAGGCCCAATCTTGACCTGCTTTGGCTTGGGTACTTCAACCTTTGCCAGACAACCCCACACCTTAAAATATTTGTAGGTGGGTTTCTTTCCCTTCCATGATTCATATGGAGTTTTGTCCTTACCCTTATGTGGGACTCTATTAAGAATCGTATTAGCGGTAAGGACGGCTTCTCCCCACATGTTTTGGGGAAGACCGGAATTGATAAGCAAGGCATTCATCATTTCCTTTAATGCGCGGTTCTTACGTTCCGCCACACCGTTTGATTGAGGTGAGTACGGAGCCGTCGTTTGATGAATAATGCCTTCTTGGGCACAGTATTCCTCAAATGGCGCTACATATTCTCCCCCTCTATCGCTACGAATGGATTTAATCCGTAGGCTAAGTTGATTCTCAACTTCTGCTTTGTAACGTCGGAACGCTTCAAAGGCTTCATCCTTACTTTTCAACAAGTAAAGGTAACAATACCTTGTGCTATCATCTATAAATGTCACAAAGTACTTGTTCCCCCCTCTAGTTTGTGCAAACTTCAAATCACATATATCTGTGTGAATAAGTTCTAGAGGAGCGGTATTCCTTTCGACGGATCGAAAAGGAAGCTTGGTGAGTTTTGCCTCTACGCACACCTCACACTTATGTTGAGGGTTTACGTCGATAGAAGGCAACAACTCCATCTTTACCATCCTTTGAATAGATTTGTAGTTTACGTGTCCTAATCTATGATGCCATAAATTAGAAGACTCAAGCAAATAAGAAGAAGGTTCAACTTTATTTCCTTGACGCAATACAGACATGGCATTCACTTTGAAGAGGCCTTCACAGACGAAGCCCCTCCCTACAAATGTGCCATTTTTAGTGAGTACAAACTTATTGGATTCAAATACTAGCCTAAAATCAGCATTAACCAATAAAGGTCCAGAAATTAAATTTCTTCTAATCTCTGGGACGTGCATCACTTCCTTCAGAGTAAGTTCCTTGCCGGAAGTCATCTTCAGGACCACCTTTCCAACCCCCATCACGTCGGAAGAAGCGTTGTTGCCCATGAACAGCTTCTTGTCAGCGACAGGTGTGTACGTGGAGAAGGCATCTTTGTTGGAACAGATGTGCCTAGTAGCACCTGTGTCTACCCACCACTGCATCGGATTCTCCACTAAGTTGGCTTCTAGCACCACCGCAGAGAATTCCTCGATCATGTCATCCAGGAGCGTGTCCTTAACGACGTTTGCTTGAGCCTTGCCTTTAGACTTGGCTTTTTGCTGTTGCTCAGTCTTGAGCTTGCGGCATTCCTTGATCCTATGACCAGGTTTTCCACAGTGATGACAATTACCTCTGAACATCTATGCTGCAGGGGCTTTGCCGTCTTTCTGGAACTTCCGCTTCTTGCTTGAGTTCCCTTTGGCCTCAGCCAGATTCGCCTTCGCCTCAGCAGGTTGTCTACCATTTGGCAAGGTCTTCTTATTATCTTCATGGATTTGCAGTTTGATAACAAGCTCTTCAAAGGTCATCTCCTTTGTCTTGAGTTTCAAGTAACTCATAAACTCATTCCATGAAGGAGGTAACTTTTCAATCAGCGATGCAACCAAAAACTGCTCGTTTGGTTTCAGTACTTCCAAATCCAGGTGATATAAATCATTTGGAATTCCTGGACTTGGGACATCACTGTCTTACTGTCCACCATTTGGAATTTTAGAAATTTTCCAATGATGAACTTCTTAGTACCCGCATCTTGTGCGTTGTACTTCTTTTGCAGTTTTTTCCACAGCTCTTTGGCAGTGCCAACGGTGCAATAGACCGTGTAGAGAGGGTCTCGCAAGCGATTCGATATAGTTCTTGCACATGAAATCGCTATGATTCCATGCGTCATGAACCATCTTCATGCCATTAATGACATGGATACCAAGGCCCCCTTCACCCGTTTCATTAGGCGAAGAGTCCATTTCATCTCCAGCTTGTAGAGGATCTTCCGTAAGGAACCGGGCCATGCCCATAACTGTTAAGTAAAACAACATCTTTTGCTGCCATCTTTTGAATTTTGATCCCATGAATTTTTCAGGGCGATCATGGTGGTGTGATGAAGAGGGTGGAGCTCCAGCAGTCGGGAAGGCAGCGGTGTTACTGCCTTGAACAGTAGCAGTAGCAGCAGCAGCAGTGAAGGCGGCGGAGTTACTGCCTTGGGCAGTGGCGGGGAAGGCAACAACGTTGCCTCGAGAGCCAGCAGCAGTAGCAGCAACATCGGTCATATTTCAGCCATGTTATAGCAGTTACAGTAAATGAATATTGTCTTAAGTTGTTGGAGTTTACAAAGGTTGCAGAAAACGAGAAGTACAAGTAACTGCTAATGTAAGAATTGAAATTACAATTCAACTAGAAATCTGAAAATTACAAAGATGAACAAGAAAAACTGAAAGACTGTTTTTGCTGAGTCGAGTGTGGCACTCTGTCCTTAAGACAATATTGCCCCGTATGTATCCTTTATACGTCCTGGACAATTTGTCTCCCAAGGAAGAAACTGTTTCGCTTATGTATTTTCGTGTATATTGCAAGTATGTTAAGTGTGCCTCAACAATGGTGTAAGGGGTGTTTATATAGGTGAGGGAGGGCTGTTTAACTGCCTCCATAACAACCATTATTGGCCAAATAATGGCCATTATGGAGGTAGTAAAGCCACCAAAATAAATGGTGAAAGACCAACGGATTTGGCCATTATAGGAGGAGTAATTCAGCCAAAATAAATGGCTGAATTGAGTGCTTGGCGTTTCTCGTTTCGACCGTCGAAATTCGACTTTCTGAAAACTTCAGGGACCAAACTGTACATCTGAAATAATTCTGGTCCAAACTGTACTTCTGAACTGGCAAAGTTCTCTGGCCCAAAAAGATAACAGCCCGGAACCCGGAACTCGGAATCGGACCGGACGGGCGGCGGCGCGCGTGTGATCTTTCCTCGAACCGAAGCACATCTAGGTCCTCCCTCCTTTAAACACATGGGATACCCCTTGGGGTCCCAAACCCCAAACCAATTTCGAGTCTTATATACACAACAATTCTTTCTTCCTCTACCGATGAGGGAGAATTGATCACACACCACACTTTTTCATGCTTCAAACACCTTACTTCGTGAACCAATATCTCTTTCATTTCTCAATGAAATTTGACGATTCTTAGCCCTACGGTTATCTACGTACTTAGTAGATCATGCATGTGTGAAGAACCAGATTCTCCAACATACGTAACACTAGTGTTTAAGCCGTTAAAGTTGGTCGGTCGCAACTCCCGCCAAAGACAAATTTCCAACAGTAAGTTCTTGAAGAAAGGGCAAATATGATACCTTAATGAACAAAACAGAACACATATTCACATATATGTGTACTTTTGGGCTCAATATGACGTAGGTTTAAGAAACATACCTGCGAGTTCTTTTGGACTAAAAGGGAGTTTGAATTATGACAAGAATGATATTATTAGCCACTCTGACAGTGCGATGATGGGACAAACCTTAACGAGAGCATTGAGTTCCTAAGTGGAGTATATGTCATGACTATGACGAGGGTGGGTGAAGGAGAAGAATTTTACCTAGTTCATGGGCTAGTAAGCTTTCTGAAGAATTATAGTAGTGCATATATACGTCGTGCCATGCTCCTTGGGTGGTAACTTTAACACATTTGAACTATGAACATGATTTAAGAATTTTAAACATATTTCTTACAAATTAAACCTAAAATAAGTAGTGTTCCTTTTGTTTCAATTTACTTGTCTTAATTACTATTTGGACAGTCAAAGGATATTTGCTTTCACCATATTTGTTTTTCAAATATTTTTTAAAATATTTTGAATTGTTAAGCATTGTGACTTATAATATTTTTTATCTAATTTTTAAATATGTAAATTTTATTTCAAAAAAATTGAAGACTTTATGTAGGAATTCACACCGAACATTAATTTAACCCTTGTACTATGAATAAAGTCAAACAAATTGAGACGAATGGAGCAATGAACTTTAATTGTATTTTAATGAGTATGAAATTAATGGAAATTTACCTTTAGGTTCAATTAATACTTTTATTTTTGGTTTTCCACTCGGTGTCCGATATTCGTATTGGAGCCCGATTATATTCGAATTTGCGTCGCGTAGGTCCCCATTCGGGGGGAAGCCCTACCAAAAAAAAATTCATACCCAAGATTCGAACCCGAGACCTTTGATTAAGAGAGGAACAACTCATCTGGTACATCACATCCTTTGGTAATTGTTCCGTTAATACTTGCATGAAAGTAAAGAATTGTGATACACTTTAAAGTAAGAGTACGTATATTGTAAAGCAAAAGTAGATGGACAATAAAATATATATATATATATATTTTTCATTTACCTATTTTGCTAAATTTCTGGTTATCTTTTCACTCACTTATGCCCTTATGACTAACTTCTAACGCTTAATTAAAAAAAAAACTTATTTAAATTCTACATGACATTTTATTATTGGTCTAATTTTAAATTCTGATTCCAATTAAATAAATTCACCCACCCTATTTTCAGATTTACACGACCCAAACGTTAACCTGCTGGGAAAACATAAAATCTCGTCCGGCTTTCTGGCTTTGTCCTCTTGCAATTTCTCTGATTTCTAGCAGGAAACTGCTTTTGTTTTCCCAAGCGATTCTTTCTGCCCCATTTCGCCTTTTCTGCACAAAGGATTAATAAAAACCAAATCACACAGAGATTAATACAAGAACGAAAAAGAAGTACTACTAAAACAAGGAAAAATTAAAAGTCATTACATACAATGGAGTTTGAAAGATAGAATAATTTTCCCTTAGGGATTCCTTTCATTATTCATAATATATATAGTTGTACAAATGTTGATTCCTAATATGGTACGAATCCTAACTTACCTTACAAATGTTGATTCATAATATAATTAGAATCCTAAGTTACCTTAAATATACATATGTCATAATTACAAAATATACAGAGAATATTCGCTAATACTCCCCCTCAGACGGAACGGGAGGAGGCCGAACGCTAAGGCTGGATCGGAAGTCGGTGAAGAGTTGTCGCGGTAGTCCCTTTGTGAAGATGTCTGCATACTGATAAGAGGAAGGCACGTGTAATACTTTGACCTGACCACGGGCAACCTTCTCTCGCACAAAGTGGATGTCCATCTCAATATGCTTAGTCCGCTGATATTGGACCGGATTATGAGACATATAGATGGCAGATATGTTGTCACAATATACTATAGACGCCTTGCGGAGTGGACACTAGAGCTCCAAAAGAAGATTTCGGAGCTAACAGATCTCAGCAACTACATTAGCAACACCGCGATATTCTGCTTCAGCACTCGAACGGGATAGTGTGGCCTGCCTCTTGGCGGACCATGAGATAAGATTATCCCCAAGAAATACACAGTACCCTGAGGTGCAGCGACGTGTGTCGGGGCATCCTGCCCAATATGCATCCGTGTAGGCAAGTAGCTTGGTTGGGGCAGAGGGGTATAGGTGTAATCCAAAGTCTAGTGTGCCCTTAACGTATCTGATAATACGTTTGAGGGCGGCAAAATGGGACTTTCGAGGGTCGTGCATGAACAGACACACCTGCTGAATGACATATGCAATATCAGGCCTAGTGAATGTCAGATACTGAAGAGCACCTGCTATACTCCGATATAGAGTGGGATCAGAAACTGGCGCACCGTCATTGACACTAAGCTTGGATTTGGAGTCCACCGGAGTTGGCATAATTTTACAATTTGCCATCTTGGCCATGTACACTATTTCTTCTGCATACTTACGCTGACACAGGAACATAGTGGTTGCAGATCTGGTTACCGATATACCCAAAAATAACTTAGCTTGCCCAAGTCAGTCATAGCAAATTCAGTTTTGAGTAGAGCAATGATTTCATTCTTCAAACCGCCAGATGAGGCAGTAAGAACAATATCATCGACATATAATAGAAAATATGCAGTGCTGCTACCTCGGTGAAAAGTGAAAAGAGAGTTATCACACCTGCTACATACAAAACCAATCTGCAGAAGATACCTGGCAAAACGATCATACCAAGCGCGGGGTGCCTGTTTCAATCCATACAATGACTTTCTGAGACGACACACAAACTGCGGAGCTGCCGGATGAACAAAGCCAGGAGGCTGATGCATGTACACAGTCTCTTTCAAATCCCCAGGAAAAAATGCATTCTTGACATAATGAATGGGTAGAGATCTCCCACACTATTGCAACGTGTAAGAAATTTTCCCGTATTGAGTTCATTCACAGAAAAACCAAAAGGGTCAAATTCGACAGACACATAATTATTGTTAGTGAATTTTCTGACAGAGATTAAATTTTTAATGATGTTAGGTGTGTATAGGACGTGGTTTAGGGAGAGAGGCGGGTGTGGATGTTTGGTGTGTGTGTTACCGTAACCTTCAATTGGAATGCGATGACCATTGCCGACAGTAATAAATTGAGGACACTTTAACCGACGTAGTTGAGATAGGTTACCTGATGACCGGGTGAGGCGAGATGTGCCTCCGGTGTCCATGTACCAATTGTCTTCGGGCTGTTGAAGGTTCATGGTGGTGTAGGCCTGGCCCAAATCAGTCGGGGCCAGGCTGTTGGGTTGCTGCTGCTGCTGGACCGCAACCAGCGGGCTCGCCGCTACGGCTGCCGGGCTGCCTGGGTGGCCGGGGCAGGGCCCAAGAGGCCGGGCCGACCAAGGCTACTGAACCGGGCCCCGCAGTCGGGTATGGGCTTGCAGGCGAGGTCCAGTTCTGTTGGTTGGGCCACTGCTGCTGCTGGTTGGACCACTACTGCTGCTGGTTGGACCACTGCTGCTGCTGGTTCCAGAATTGATGATGTCCAGTGGTTAGGCCTGTTTGCTGCCCAGTCCACTAGTTGCGTTGGCTCTTTCCGCGGCCCTTGCCTTTGTTGCCGCGACCTCTGCCGCCACGGCCTTCGCCGCGGGAGTCCTACTGCTAATTGTCTTGCAGTTGCTGCCGGCCGCATAAGTTGTCATCCCGTCAACGGCTAACGCCTTTTGATTATATTCCTCTTGTTTAGCACAACAAATTTCTTCCAACAAGAGTTGTGACCGAGCCTTGGTGAAACTGGGTAGTGGGTCGGCATGTTGAATCATTATTGCAAGAGTATCATATTCACCTTTAGGTAAACCCGCAACTAATTGGAGTACTATCTTGGTTTCAGAAACAGATGTC
Organism: Anisodus tanguticus; assembly: GCA_034509755.1. NCBI lineage: Eukaryota > Viridiplantae > Streptophyta > Magnoliopsida > Solanales > Solanaceae > Anisodus > Anisodus tanguticus. The sequence continues at coordinate 61,888,315 of CM067539.1, forward strand.
CCGACGTTGGAAAGTTGGTCGGCTATGAGTTTTAGTTGTTTGCAATATTCGGACATGTTGTTGAAATTCTCGAGGCGCGTATTGTTGAATTGCTCCTCCAAATACACGACCCGAGTATTTTTGTTGTCCTAAAATATTTCTTCCAACCGTACCCATAGGTCATGTGCTATGGCACCTGTTTTCATGATGGTGCACAATAAGTCTTTTGAGATAGTACCGTATATCCACTGTTTGACGATGGAGTCAAGGAGACGACATGTTGGTTTGGCAATATCGGTGGGACGAGGAACGGAGTCATCAATATGGTCGAGCACGTTATATGCACATGCATGAATATAAAATAGTTCTGTCCACATGAAATATTGACAGTCTTTTTGGTCAAGAATTATAGAGATAGAATTCTTGATATTTGTAACAACGAACGCCGGGTGAAAAGAAGACAATGAACGTTGAGAGGGGTTGTCAAATGTACCAGTGGAGGAACCAAAATTTATGGGGGAAGACATGGTGGTTGTTTCGGCCGAGGGAAGGGAAACAAAAAATTTTTTGTTTAAATTTTTTTGGTTTCGACCGAGATAGAGAAGAGAAGGGGGAAGAGTGGGGTTTAGGTTTTAGGCTCTTGATACCATGAAAGATAGAATAATTTCCCCTTGGGGATTCCTTTCATTATTCACAATATATATAGCTGTACAAATGTTGATTCCTAATATGGTACGAATCCTAACTTACCTTGCAAAGGTTGATTCATAATATAATTAGAATCCTAAGTTACCTTAAATATACATCTGTCATAATTATAAAATATACAGAGAATATTCGGAGAATATTCGCTAATAGAGTTGTTGGGCTTGCTGATGTTGCTAACTCAGGGTTCACCTAGGATGGTAGAGACAATTTTGGACATCCTGAATCGTTTGAACTAATCTTCTTCATTTGTTTAGGATATTCGAAAGTTAATATATGTACATAAACACATAAAATCTACACTATAAATACATGGTGTATTCGGTACGGTTGAAAACATTTTTTTCTTATTTTTTCATTTGGTCAAAACTTTTGATTTTTTTTTTTTGGAAACCAAGTTCCTTAAACCCCCACACACACCAGCCACCCCACCCCCAATTTTTTCTACCATCACCCCATTCCACCTCCCCCCACCACCACCACCACCCACCGACCCACCTCTAATTTTTTTTTTGATTTTCTACAACACCCCCCCCCACCCACCCACCCACCCCATTCCCTCCAAAATTAATATTTTTTTTTTATAAAAATAGTTTTGAAATTTGTTTTTTTTTATTTTCTACGACAACCCCCTCCCCCTCCCGCACCCCACCACCCCCTCCAAATTTGTTTTTATAAAAAGTTTTGAAAAGTTTTCTTTTTTGATTTCCTACACCCACTCCCACCCCTACCCCTCCCAAATTTTATACTTCATATTTGATTTTGTTGGAAATTTGCCTTTGGTGGGGAGGTGCGTCCACCCATATTTAATGACTTAAACACTAGGGTTCCGCATGTTGGAGGCTCTGTCTCTTCACACGTGCATAATCTAATAAGTGAGTAGATGACCGTAGGGCCAAGAATCATCAAATTTCGTTGAGAAATGAAAGAGATATTGGTCCACGAAGTATGGTGTTTGAGGCATGGAAATGTGGTGTGGGACAATCTACCACATCGGTTGGAAATGAAGAATTGTTCTCTTTATAAGTCTCAAAATTGGCTAATGGTTTGGGACCCCAAGGGGTAACCCATGTGTTTGAAGGAGGGAGGACCTAGATGTGCTTGGGTTCAAGGCTAAGCCCACACGCGCGTCGTCGCCGCCGCCCGCCCGCCCGTCCGGTCTCGGGTCGTGGGCCTTGGGCTTTGGGCTTTGGGTTGCTTCTGATAGACCCTCATTACTTGGCTGATTAACTTCCTCCCTTATGCTATATATTGGAGCCTTTTGGCTCAATTGTGGGTGACAGAAAACGAAACAACAAAATATACACACAGAGACAAACAGAAGAGAAAAACAACACATATTCTGTCCAAAAAAAACGTGAGCAAAAACAGAAACTCTTCCTTCCTTTTCCATTATTCGGCAAGTCATTTCGTATTTGTTTTCTTCGTCAGAATCAATATACGGGGCAATTTTGTCTTAAAGACAGAGAGTCATCTCTCGACTCGGCCACAGTTGTAACAATCCAGATTTAATATTTCTTGATTTCAGGTTATCAAGATTCAAGACTCAACAACTTTGCGGCAGTTCTGAATATTAGCTATTTGTTTATCCTTTCGAACACTTGTAATATTTATTTACTTCCCGTATTGCTTTACGTATCCAACAATTTTAAGACAAGATTCTATTAGTGTTCGAAAGATGTCAGTCAAAAGTTGTGTGACCAAATCTGGATATGGCTGTGGTTTTCTGGTTGAAGAGAGTTTTGATTATGCTGTTGAAGGTCAACGTGTTCATGGTGTCACCGCTCCCGAGAGTAGTGGGAACAAACGCCCACGAGAGGCTGAGGATGTCAATTGGGACAAGAGGAGAAGGCTGAAAATGTGGTTCTATCTTGTAGCAGAAGGCCTATATCTGTCCCAGACAAAGGATTCGAATTATGGTAAGGAGGAAATGGACACTCAGTCCGATAAAGTGACTGAAGTGGGCCAGAATCCGAAATTGGGATAAGTAATTTTTCTTCCTTGTCAAAAATAAGATTAAATGATGTCTGATTAAAAATGGCTTAAAGTAAGGAGGAATATGAAAATATTTTCCGAAATAATTTATATTCCTTACGCTTAAAATCAGAAGTTTAATCTCATCTTCCTTCCCGTTTAAAGATTGGATTTTGTAAACGACTTAAAAAGATCCATTCTTTTAAGTGTAATTATTAAAAGTGTGTAAAGTATGTTCGCACATACGAGGGAGAAAGATCTACTGACTGTGCGAAAACTGTTACCACTCTTAAGTAAGTGCCAAGAATTTTCTGGACACCAATCATAAGGGAAGAAGACTAAAAGCTAAAGACATTGAGTCTGTCACACTATTTGCCAGAAGATCCTTCATAGGATGATATTGGACACTCAGTCATACAAAGCCTACGGGCGACTGGAGTGGGGCTATAATTCATTTCATAGGAAAAGTAATGGACACCTAGTGTGGTGGGCCAAAATTTCCAGGTCTTAAATGATCTGGAGGCCAAAGGAAAGGTAGAAAAGAAAATTGGACACTCAGTCTGCCAAAGCAACTGGAGTGGGCTAGAGTTTCTAGGTCTTAAATTATCTGAAGGCCAAAAGAAAGGCATAAAAGAAATTGGACACTAAGTTTGCCAAAGAAACTGGAGTGGGCCAGAGTATCCAGATCACATATGATCCAGTTACGCCCTAACCACGGGCAAGAGGTTGTTTATATGAAGCAACGCCACCTCTAAAGTAGAAGGGGTTGGAGAGGTTGTCCTCAATAGGACTTCAGGGAATGGGATCACTCCAAAATGAGGTGATACATATCCCAAAACTTGGTTAAGGGACGTTGTTGGTGAAGCTGGTTTGAGACTAGTCCAACATGTCTGTAATAACTAAGAATGGTACAATATGTCTGTAGCTAAATGAATGATGTATTTGTAATCTGTGCATCTATGCCATCATAGATTAAGACACGTTAAATAGAAAGTCATTCAAAAGCTAACGAAGTTGAGATTGTGCCTTCGGTCGATATAAATCCTCAAAATGAATGTGAGGTAGGTGAAGAGGAAAAATCACCTTTCCAAGTTCCATCGAAGGAATAGCAAAAGAAGCACCGCTCCTCTAGAACTTAGTCACACCTACATGGGTGATTTGAAGTCTATACAAAATAGAGGGGTGGGGGGACAAGTACTTTGTGACCTTTATTGATGATGGTACAACGTATTGCATCCTTTGTTTGTTGAAAAAAAAAGATGAAGTTGTTGAACCGGATAAGCACTACAAAGTAGAAGTTGAAAATCAACTAAGCCTACGGATTGAGGAATTCATAGTGATAGAGGGGGAGAATGTGAAGCATCGTTCATCAAACGACTGCTCATTACTCACCTCAATCCAACGGTATTAGCCAAGCTCAAAGTCGTACGCCCAAAATATGTGGGGCAAGGCAATCCTTACCGCTAATGCGATTCTTAACAGAAATACGCATAAGGATAAGGATAACCCTCCGTGTGAGACATGGAAATGATCTCACATACAAATGTTGTGATGTGGGGTGGCTTGGTAGTGGTTGGAATACCGAAACAGGTCAAGTTGGACCTAAGACTGTAAATTGTATTTCCACTGGATTTGTAAATAACAGTAGTGCTTATCACCTCTTGGTGTCAATGAATGTTGAATTCTTTGAAGATAACTTTCCTTGAAAAGGAAAAAGGAGTAATTGCTCAAGGTTAACAAGAACCCGCGAGTGCCTGACTGTCCGGAACTAGACGTTCCTTACCTACAGGACTCGAAAGTTTCTGACTATCCAGAACTTAATATTCCAGATTTACAGAACTCAGGGATTCTAGATGTTGAACCGAGACGGAGGAAAGAGGGGACAAAGACTTGTTCTAGGCCTTCTAGCTTGTATGGTTGAGAATGAACCATGGACAATTAACAAAGAATTGTCATCTCCAGAAGCGATGTTTTGGAAAGAAGCTACAAAGAGAGAAATAGATTCCATCATATAGAACCATACTTGTGTAATGGTTGATCTTCCTCCGAAAAAAAGAACCTTTGAGTTGTAAAAGTGGATACTCAAAAGTGAGTACAAAGTAGATGGATCTACTGACGAGTATAAGGCCTCGGCTACTTGTACATGTGCCTTCCTGTAAATAACTTAACATCCAGGGCCATTGCGGTCTTGCGTGGCATGGATGTTGAAACAACCTTCCTAACCGGAGAGTTGGAAGGGGATGATCAGAGTTGGTTTGCTGGACAGTTGGGCTTCTTCCTGAACTTTCATTTTGGTCCTGGAAGTTTCAGATAAAACAGAAACAATGAATCTGACCACGAAAACATTGACTCTGAAGTTAAAAAGCCAACAGTTGGAAAACCAACAGTCTGAGAGTGGAATTTATATTGAAACAAAAGATATGGGTATCACAGATGACATCTTAGGAATTGGATTTCTAAGACATCTAACGGATTGGTCTAACTTCAAACTCAATTGTGAGATAATTTATAGTCTTGTTGAAGCCCCAATGCATATGAATCATGGAACTGATTGGAATCATGGTGCACCCATAGACAATGAGCGATATGTGCAGGTCACGTGTAGTTCAATGTATTGTACACACTACAACCGACCTGGTATCGGCCTACAAAGCAGATCAGTTGAACTAAGGTTCACTGATCATTTTAATAAATGATCAATAGAAGGCGTTAAGTCAGATATGACGATATCTAAAATATTCGCTTATCTACGAATTATGGTATTCTGGATGTCCAGCGGTTCTAGGAGAACATAGTGATGCAAACTGGACATCAGATGTGAAAAACACCAAAGACACAAGAAAATATGTATGATGGGTCTTGGAAAATCCTCTAAGCAAACTTGCATCGGCCGATTCATGATGGAATCAGAGTTTATCGCTTTATATAAAGCATGAAAGAAGTTGAGTAACTTCACGACTCCTTACAGGACGTCCTTTATTGGGAGAAACCCGTGCCTTCAGCAATTATACACTGTGGCTAGCCGGTCGGCTTCAGGAAGGACATGGATGACGGCGTTTGGACATATCTGTCAGGATCTGTCGTAGACATAAGACCGTATGGCAGTTGATCTTCACGGGTGTCACTTCCTTGATTACTAATCAAAAGATATATGTGGACTACCCGAAGATCAAGTGTTCTGCCTGTCTACGCGAATAGACTTAAAACCCAAACAATATGAACCTTTACGGTGGTAACCCAACCATACTGATTGGAGATCCCAAGAATTTGGTTCAATGGGAAAACTAAGCTGTAAAAAGGTTCAGTTGAGCGCTTCGGTAGAAGAAAAAGCACTTCGGATGATGATCTCTGTAGGGAAACATGAATACAAAGTTGTTCATGCAATAGATATTAAAGTGCTACCTGCATGGTGGGTAAAGGTTAAGCTTCCAAACCTTTAACGATCCTCAAACGGTTGAGGTTAAGGTTAGGGAAACTTTTAATGATGCCTAACACTTGTGAAGTGGGGTATAGCAGGATACCTTGTAGGAGATCACCTATTTAAGTGCGAGGACAGGCCGCCTCAAATGAACGCACTTAAGAATTCAAGTGTGTCCACGGCCACAACGGATAAAACAATAAGAAGTAAACGAATAAGGAGATTTATTGTGTTGGTATCATTGTCTTGGCTTACACTAAACACTGACGGTTTAAGACATCACGTTCATCATGCAGTAAGTAAGTCCAGTGGTATTCAACTAGGGAAGGTTCAAAGCAGAAGCTACCTCTCCTGATGCAATATCTTTTCGCTGAAAGATTGCTGAAAGTAGGCATCTTGTGTGTGCGCCAAAATTTCTTTCAAGAGGGGATTGTTGGAAATTTGCCTTTGGTAGGGAGGTGCGTCCACCCATATTTAATGACTTAAACACTATGGTTCCACATGTTGTAGGCTCTGCCTCTTCACACGTGCATAATCTACTAAGTGAGTAGATGACCATAGGGCCAAGAATCATCAAATTTCGTTGAGAAATAAAAGAGAGATTGGTCCACGAAGTATGGTGTTTGAGGCATGGAAATGTGGTGTGGGACAAATCTACCACATCGGTGGGAAAAGGAAGAATTGTTCTCTTTATAAGTCTCAAAATTGGCTAAGGGTTTGGGACCCCAAGGGGTAACACATGTGTTTGAAGGATGGAGGACCTAGATGTGCTTGGGTTCAAGGCTAAGCCCACACGCGCGCCGTCGCCGCCGGCCCGTCCCGTCCGGATCGGGTCACTGGTCACGGGTCGTGGGCTTGGGCTTTGGGCTTCTTCTGATAGACCCTCCAATTGTTTAATATTTACAGTTTGGTCCCTGGAGTTTCTGGAAAGATGAAATTGGGAACGACGGAAGGCAGAAAGTTTCTGCCTACCGTTTGGGTTGGTTTTTTGGAGAGTTATTGCACATTAACTAGCCATTACTTGGCTGATTAACTCCATCCATAAACAGCCAAGAACATAAACTCTTCCTTCCTTTTCCATTCTTCAGCAAGTCATTTCGTATTTGTTTTCTTTGTCAGAATCAACCTATTTGCTTTGTAGTGTTGATTAGTTGTTGTTTTATCTTGGGAGACTATTGCCCGTTAACGTAAAAGCATATATACGGGGCAATCTTGTCTTAAATATAGAGAGTCATCTCTCAACTCAGCCACAGTTGTAACAATCCAGATTTAGTGTTTCTTGATTTCAAGTTATCAAGATTCAAGACTCAACAACTTTGCTGCAGTTCTGAATATTAGCTATTTGTTTATCCTTTCGAACACTTGTAATATTTATTTACTTCCCGTATTGCTTTACGTATCCAACAGATTTTACCTTTATAAAAATGAAAAGTTTGCGTGGTTAAATTTTGTGTGGGGCGGGAGGTGGGGTGAGGTATAGTGAGTGGTGATGGGGTGAATAAGAAAAAAATTCTCATTTTTTATAAAAGCAAAATAAAATATTTGGGAGGGGGTAGGTGAGTGGAAGGGTTGGATGGAGCAGTGGTGTGGGGTGGGGCCAGAGTGGGGGGTAGTGTGGGGTAGAGGTAGGTGAAGATGAAGTGCATTCGAGGGTGGGGTGGGTGGTTGTGGGTGTGGGGTGGGTATGGGGGTTGGTGTGGTATGGGGTGGGGTTAGTGGGGCTTGGGTGGGTATATTTTGAAATTGTTTTTCTACCAACTATTTGAAATGAGAAAATAAGTAAAAAAATTACTTATTTTTCACTACTCAAACAAACATGAGAAAATAAATAGAAATTCACTTAATTTTCAAGAACACATTTTTCAGGAAAATATTTTTCTTCATATCGAACACACCCACAGTGTAAGTTTTTGCCAGTGTTTACCCCCTAAATCCGACCCTAGCAGAGGGTGAATCTCCACTGCATGTGACATCGCTGGGAAATTAATATTGAATGTGCAAATGGTGTTTTGGAGAAAAAAAAAATAAAGAAGAAGAGGAAGTGGAGCAAAAATGGCCGAAAATGATTTTTTCGGTGAGATTTTATATTTTTCTGTTGGGTTAGTGTTTGGGTCGGGTAAGTTTGAAAATATGTGTCCTTAAGAAATCTAATTCCCTCATAGTTGTCATGGTTAATGAATTAATTCTTCCCAGGATGGAACGGAAAACTATTTTGCGATAGCGGCAATGCAAATTGCAGAACTTTAGCGAACTCAAATGGTGGCAGCAAATCACACGATTCTACAATATTTTTGTTTTAAAAATAAATGCAAAATATTTTGAGGGGAGAAAGATTCCGAATTTTCAGTGTATAAAATCTAAGGCAAGACTTTGAATTTATAAGTAGTGAAAGGGTGAGATGAAGAGGTGCAATCCAAAAGGTGCCTCTTCCATTTTCCATTGACACCTTTTAAAAAATTCAATATTCCCCTACATGAATGAGGAATGACCATATATTTAAGAACATGTATGAAAAATTGTGTGATTTGCAAGCAAGGATTAAACGCATCTGAAAAAGTAGGTTTTCCTTTGAACTTTCCGTAGTGAACATATATCGGATATACTCGGTCAATCGGTAGATTTGATATCTTTGAACCGTTGAGCTTTAGTGTATACCTAAAAAACTACATGTCACACAATTAACTCTTTAACCGTCTTTGATTCTCATTGTTGTGTTCGTTTCAGCCATGATCCGTGCCTGGTCTCGTAAGTGCGTAGAGAATTGGCCTTACATAATTCTCCTTGAAGCGGCTTACACTTCACACTTACATAGGTGATTCCTAAACGTGTAATCATATAAAACACTACTTGATATACCATGTATCAAACTTAGAAACCATTAAGAAGTCTTAACGTTTTATCCTTGTTACTGAAAATTGTCTTTATCATGAGAATGGACCAAAAATTTAATTTGACAATGTTGAACCGTCAATCATAACTTTAATTGATCTCTTTAAACTTAAATCTTGGGATCTCCAGTCTTTTAGGTAGAGTTACCGCCATGTTGACTTGTCCTCGGCCATAGTCTCATTCCCTCAGATGATTTCTCAACCGCCTCTCTAGTTAGGCCTTTTGTAAGTGGGTCCGACATGTTATTCTTTGACCTTACATAGTCAATTGTGATAATTTCACTAGAAGGTAGTTGTCTAACAGTATTATGTCTTCATCGTATGTGATGATTTTTTTCCGTTATACATAATATGCTCCCAGCCTTTCTATCGCCGCTAGGCTATCGCAATGTATGCATATATGAGCCAACGGTTTGGGCTATAATGGAATGTCTTCCAAGAAATTTTTGATCCATTCAACTTTTTCACCGACATTGTCTAAAGCTATGAACTTAGACTCAATTGTGAAGCGTATACATGTCAGTTCGGACGATTTTCAAGACGGTGCTCCTCCACCAATGGTAAAAACGTATTCATTCGTGAATTTAATTTTTTTTTATCCGATGATTCAATTTGCAGCAACATATCCTTCGAATCGTGGGATATTTATTATAAAGTAACACATAACTTGAAAATAAGATATATAGTAGATCGTAATACCTGTGGATGATTAGCATTAGTTGTGACCACAACCTTTGAACAATATATATATTTTTCAACCATTCCACTTCTTATAAGTCTACTTCTTCAAATATCCAACTAATAGCATATGCACCGGTGTAAAAATCCAAGCTATTGTCGATTTATATCATTATCATCAATTGCTTCTTCAATTTATAGACCAATGAACTTATACGTTCAATGAATCGTCTTGTCTTTACAAAGAGTTGTCTATCAACAAACACAATTTATCATGGAAAGTCACAAACTTTCAAGCGACATTCGTTCATTAAAGAACATAATATTATATTTCAAGTGACATCCCTTCACGAAATTAAAGAACACAACTTTTAATGAAATGACATATGATCAACTATCAAATGAGTAGTTCGATCAACTAGTCCTCACCCAGACCGAATGAGTTATGTGAAAATTTCACTAATGTCACTACCCAAAATCTCATTATGTCGTGAGGGCACCTACCCTAACTCGTAGGTGAATCACTGATATCCAATCAATAATAAAATAAAGCAATTGCGGAAAAATTAAGGAAAACAACGTAAGTATTACTAAGTCTCCGAACTTAATACATAAACCTTGAAAAAAAACCAAAATCTGATTGTCATGAGTAAATAGCTACTAACTGGAATACAAGTCTGAAATGATATATCATTTACTCTCTGAAGTACAAAGGACATAAATGTAAAATAACAAGAGGAAGGGTTTCGGTGTCGGGATAGTGTCTGCGGTTCACCCTGGACCCCCAAGAAAGATCTCCAAGCGTCGCGTCTAAGCTCCTTCGCTGGCGTCCAGATCAGTACATGCACATATAGTGTAGCAAGTATTGAGTGAGTACGGGAAGCACATATACTTGCACATAGAGTGCAGCAAGTGTAGAGTGAGTACGGGAAGCACATGATAAAGTAAATTACTCTTCATAGTTCATACTAAAGTCTTCCAACTTTACCTCAATTATGAAAAATATAGTAATACAATTCCAACCTTTGCCAAAACGACATCTAAGTCCTCAAAGATTGCCCTTTTTCATTAACTAGATAAGTTCTACTCATAAAGATCCAACACTTTCATGAATTAAGGCACAATCACTATCAAGAATCAGTCTTTTATCTAACAACAAGTTTACCATTAAAGGCTTAATCTTTTAGTTCTACAGCTCCACACTGTACAGGTATTATCCAGGTTCACAAGTTTTATTTCGGTTCTCAATACGTTATCAATAACCTAAATTCCATAACCAGGCATCTAGTCCTATCGGGTCTCACAACTCAACCTTACAGTATTTATAAGTCTCAAGTATCAGTATTACTCTCTATCAAGTCATAAAATCATATAGTTAACCAAATATCAACACCGAGCACACACAACATCAAATACATATCAAAATGAGAATGAATGCAATGCAGATGATATGTATGTATACACTGGTCATATGTACCCGGTATACACACGCTGCTACAATAGCTGCTTCACGTGACCCATGGGGGACTCATGAGGTCCATATACCCATCCGGAATGTACCATCTGATCCCAGCTATATAGTTGTAATATCAAAATCATCCGAAATTTCCCATCGGATCCCAGCTCTGTGGCTGTAGTGTCATCATCAATCATCACTCTTTTACCATGTACCATATCCAGTAACCGACTTCACAAACCCCTCTCAACAGTTCAAATTCTAATATAATATGTATGAATGAGATGGATATGTGTACACCATGCAATCATCATAAATAATACTGTCAGTATTATAAGTTCCTTTTTAAGTATCAGATGAGATGTAGAGTGATGTATACATAACCAGTAAAATCAGTGATAGAATATCAATCATGGCTACGAGCCTAAATCATCAGCAATCACACCAAACCTAAGCGGATTTATACACTGCGCTCATGACCTGAAGGCTAAACACATACACTCATTCACATGTATCATTCTGGTTCATTAATTACCCAATTGAGTTCACCGGTACCCGTATTAATGCTCATCACCTCACTAATACGAAACCTCAGATTCTCCATTACTCTCATTAGTTATTAAACCAATACATAAACACTGTATTAAGGTCTAATAAGTCTCAACTTGCCTTCATATTAAATCTCATAGCTCACGAACGACTCCAACCTCGATTCACGTGAATATTAAGCCTCCTAGAAGCTCCACCATGTCTAAATTCACCAAAAAAGTTCACTCTAGTAAAAATATCAGTCTACAGAGTTAGAAGAGTCCAACGATACCCATATTGCTATAATTTATTTCATAATCCACAAATAGACCCAAAAGGCCAACCTCGGGCCCACAAGGGTAAAATTAGAATTTTATTGCGAAATCCATTTATCCATAATCTAATTAGAAGGAATATCAAAATTCTTTGAAATCCATCCATAAATCGATCTTCAATTTGATAAATTACTTGAAAATCCATTTTAATGGCAAACTCAAAATTCCAAACTTAAATCATGAATTATATGCTTCAATTCCGTGATAATATAATGTAGAATGATAAAAGAGATGTCAGAAACTTACCCCCGCGAAGAAATATGAAGAACACCCTTGAAATCACCCAAATCGGACCTCCCAAGCTCCCAAAATCGAAATAAGAACAATGATGTTTAAAATGGATTTATATTTTGTCCAGCCCCAAAACCCTCATCGCGATCGCGAGGATTTCACGTGAACACGGGGATACCTCAACCCGGACCCACCGTGAATACGTTCCTCCAGTCGCAACTGCAATGCCTTCGCGAACGCGACACCAGGCTCGTGAACCCGGACCCATCGCGAGCGCGAACGCGACACCAGGCTCGCGAACGCGAAGGCCAAACCAACAACTGAAAGACAAGATTTTTCTAGTGTGTTGCAAACTCGGAAACGACCCTCGGAACTCATCCGGAACCTCTCGGATACAACCCAAATATGCATTTTGATCATAAAAATCGCTTCAGACCTGCTCGCGCACTTGAAAAACCTGAAAAATAACGTCTTAACTCGATGTTGATCGTGGTCAACTCTAATTCTTATTCTAACTAGTTTCTCAACCAACAACCCGAAACTCGTTCAGAAACCCATGAACACCGACCCATAGTGTAACTTGATTATAAACCATGCTACGAAGCTGCTCGAATTGACGAAACACGCATACAAGATCGTTAAGACACACTTATCTACAAAAATGTTGTAACTTTCTCAAAATGACATAAGTCCCCACCAAGTACTCAAATCTCACCTGAACCCCTCGGGACCCGAACCGATGACTCGACTAAGTTATAAATCACATTCCGGACCTAACGGAATTAACAAAATTTCAAAATGATGCATTTACCCAAAAGTCAATTTTGAGTCAAACTGCTTCTTCTCTTTAACTTAAAATTTCAAAGCTTACTAAAATCAATCCGAAACTCCCCCGATTGCTTCGGGAACCATGCCACCCATATCTGCAAGTCATAAATACTAAGATAAAGTTATGGGAAGGGTATTCTTGTGAAAACAAGTCCAAAAGCTCAAAATGATCAAACGGATCGTTACAACTAACTACCATATCAATATCCACCAATTAAGGACATATATCATAGGGTTGACATAATACAATAATGTCAATAAATCAACGTTTTCTTATTCTACCATAAATTGATATCCTTTACTATTGGTGGCAAATTTTATGAAAATACAATCAACGGTTTTCGGTCCTATTTTTACCCTTTTAGATTTAGGAACTTGCACTTTAGTCAAACACCCCCATGCTTTGAAGTAATTCAATTTGGACTTTCTTTCTTTTCATATTTCACTGAAATAGATTGTGTTTTTTCTATGGGACACTCAATTGAGTATTGCGCTAGCGGTAATGATAGCTTCCCCCACCATTTCTGGATAAACCAAAACTCATCAACAAAGCATTCAACATCTCTTTTGACTTTCTACCTACACCCTCATATTTGTAGAACCAAAATTTTAATAAATTACAACGGATAGAAAATAAAAAAAATAGAAAAAGTATAACCTGAATTTAATACTGTGTATTTCGTATTCCATTGCTTTGATGCGATGACTTTCGCCATATCAAATTCAATGTTTCTATCACTTTTCATTTATGAAATTGAAAAGTTATAATATTCAACATGTTCCTCAACAATTATATATCCCATTTGTAAATTATAGGATTTCAAAGTCAACACTAATATAGGAATATAAGTTTTACTTTTACTGGAATCATTCTAACGAAGATATAAAAACGGCATCTTCCTAAATCATCAAAGTAATATTTTACTAGGAATAAAATAGATCACTTACACAGACCATCAAAATTAGAGATCCAACATGACCCAAATTTGGCATATCGTTGATACAAAAAATAATATATACATATTATTTTCATGATCTCAAGAATAATTTTCAAGTAATAATGTAAGCCTAAATCATGCCTTACATACTTGAAAATAATCTTCCACATCATGCTACCAAATTATATCAATTAATTAATTTTATGGCACACAATTATACTTTGAGATCATCAAATAATAATTATTTATTCTAACATTTATAAAAACTGAATTTCATAAATCATAAAGGACAGAAAATTAATAGTCGAACGGAGTATAGAAAATAGAACCCGATTTTTATCACTTTCTTCATTAATCAGGTATCTCTACTTTGATGTTGTCCCTTTGACCACCTTCAACAGTTAAAATGTTGTCTCTTATTCATGACCAAGTATGTTTTCAATTTTTCAGGCAATCAAATAGAACAAGAAAATGAAAGATTTAAGGGTCAACACCAATTTTTCATATGTGGGTTTATGAATATCACTTATCCTTCTTTTAAAATGGAAATCCACGCTTCTCAAAGTGTGACACTCATTTATCGCGCCATTTCAAATTTAATAGATTTCTCAATTTGAACTCGTGGTAGCCCCTCTCGTAGTGACATATCCAAAAATAATAGGTTATTTTTCCTATTGAAATACAACTTCATCAATCGGCAAGCGCAAATTCTTTTATTTTCCTTTTTCTTAACGATCATTATCGGACACTCGTGCATTCACCATTGCAATTAATATTTTATCACATATTCATATTCCCTTGAAACTTTTATAACTTTGTCACCAAAACGTCTCCTTATTTACCGTAATATTGGAAATCATACTTACAATCTGATGCCTTCACCATTTGCCCTTCAAAAATTTACCTCATAATTCATGTACTCCCTCTCAAAAGTATTAGGAGTATTAATTGTCCACCATGTCATAATGCCATTTTACCACGAAAAAAATTGACATTCATCGTTAGAAAATTTTATGTGCCGGAAATTCTTTGTGATCTAGCGAATATAACAACAAATTTGTAACTTCAAGTATGAGACAAAATCATGAAGATTTTAATTTTAAAATAAAAGAAGAAAAAAATTCTTTCAATCTTCCCAAACTCTTTTACGTTAGACACATTTACAATTATTTATGCCAAGTAATTTATTGGATAAACAATAGACTTTCTTTGACATCTAATGTTGCAACAACTAGAGTAACTCATTCTTTGTTTTCAACATAAATAGCAAAAACAAAACATATCAGTAAGGGTTCTTTTTTCTTTAAACAAATTAACCCCCAACATTATCTAGATTTATTCACTCCATGCACTAGGATGAATGATGAATCACAGAAATTGATGTCAAACAATTAAGTTCATTAGAGAAGCACATGACACTTTCTGGTAGGATCAATATCATCCTTTCCCGACAATACTTAGTAATAAAAAAGAGATTCACATGGAGTTAAAGAAATACGTGTTCGTTCTCACTTTAAAAACTCCAATCAAAATTTTGCCTTCATCTCTTTCAGCTGTTCATAACACAAAATGCAATGAAGATCCTTAATATTATAATCTTTCTGTTCTCTTAACCAGGGAATAAAATGATGAAGTTTTTTATATCTTCAAACCGAATAATCTCTTACCCAAACAAAATTAATAAAACGGTGAAGTTTTTATCTTTTTTAAACCGAATAAACAATAGTGAGAACCATCAAAGATTTTATATCTTCAAACCAACAAAAGTAACTAAATCGGTAAAGTTTTTATATTCTTTAAATCGAGTAGTAACTTGGAGTAGAAATCACGCAGATTTTAATCTCCAAACATAGGAGTAGAAAACCACAAATGTTTTTGTCTCCAAAATGTAACTTTTTATTTATGATAAGAGTACTTTTTATCTTCTAAAAAAATACTTTTTATCTTCTAAAAATAGTACTTTTTTATCTCTGAAAAGAGTATCTTTTATTTTATCTCGTTTACAAATCAGAACACAAAAGATTAAGACAGTAAAAAATTAGATTTCTTAAGCTTGTTATCTTGAGTGTTCAAAGCAGTATTTACGTAAAACTAGTTTCTATTTTTAAAACCAAAAAACAGAATGAAAAAATATTAAATCAGAAATAGATGAAACAAAAAATTTCCGAGTCCATAAGTTTCTTGTGTGTCCTTAAAAACTCTAGTCTCCTCACAATTGCCAAGGTTATTGAATTAATTACTCCCAGGGTAGAACGGAAAACTATTCTGCGATAGCGGCAATGCAAATTACAGAACTTCAATGAACTCAAATGACGGCAGCAGAAACTCTACGATATTTTTATTTTAAAATAAATGTAGAATATTTTGAGGGAGAAAAATTCAGAATTTCCGGTGTATAAATTCTGAGGCAAGGCTTTGAATTGATAAGTAGTGAAAGGGTGAGATGAAAAGGTGCAATCCAAAAAGTGTCTCTATCATTTCTCATTGACATCTTTTAAAAAATGCAACAAAGTATTGACAGTTAATCGTAAGATCATAAGTGAGCCAAAAAGATAATCAAATCATATTTTCAGCAAAATAGATTTTTTCCTATAGTCCAAGAACATTTTTTGGTCTTTTCCGTTTTTTAATCAAAGTTCACATTCCATGCACTACCTTATTGGAACATGTTTTGGTAACAACTAGAAGTGAGATTGCAAAGGACATAAATAGGAAAAATATATTTAGTATAAGTAGTTAATAAGAGGAGAGAGAAGACTCAATTAGTTTAGCAATGGTCTCTTAGCTACTGATCAAAATAGAGTGTAACAAGTTTTTTTATAATCCAATCGCTAATTCATCGTCAAATAAGATTAGCGATAAATTTTTGCTATTTAGCTAAGAAAATTATTTGTCGCTAATTCCGTTTTTTGGATAGTTCCAAACATGTTCAAATTTTGACATTTTATCCATCGAACTGTCTCATACTACAGAAACTATAGATTAGAGGTTGTAGGGTGATAATTAGCTTGCCAATGTGTGAATTTTTTGTAGGATGATTAATTTCTCGATTGAAAGTAGTCCAAAGTTTGTCACGCTAGGCCAAAGGAATCTATAACAGGAAAAAGATATCGTCTTTAGAGTACTGTCAAAAGCTTGGACAAAAAGATATACAGCTCCCTTTTTGTTATTTTCTTCACTACCCCTAATTAGCTCAATGTACTATTGTTAGTTTCTCATTCAATTATGTAGAGAACACATTACTGGGTCAGTTTATGAATCTCTCAAATTTTAACGAAGAAACTAGAAAATGAGATATAATTTTTGGAAGTGGTAAAGGGCATTTGAAAAGGCAAATGGGGAAAATGGAAGAAGCTAGCATATTTTTGGGATAATTCAACACAATACCTTTTGCTCATTTAATTTACAAAATAACCAACAAATATATATATATATATATATATTACTATATCAATGTATAGATTTTGTATATTTGAGCTAGTACTGGTAATTAAGTTTGGCCGAAGGGACATCCACGAAAGAAAAGAGTTTTTCAAATTAATTAGTCAAATATAAATGGTTACTTTCCAAAATTATTCCGAAAAAATAGAGATGGTTACCTCAAAATATCCGAATGACAAAGCTCTAGTTCTTGGATTCTTGAGTGAGGGATTTAGGTATTGTTAATTTGGTGTAAATCTCTTGTGCGGGTAAAGAATTAATCCTTTTTCTATGCTCGTACTTAGTTCAAAAGGTTTTTAATAATGGGTGGGAAAAAGTTTATCACGCACTCAAATGAAAACCACAAAATTCTGAAATTTACAAATGTATTTTTATATAGATAACTTTATGTTCATTTTTTATTTTCAAGTTGTAAAAATATTTTCGAAATTGAAACTCCAAAAAGGAAAAATTCCCGTTTAAAGATGCAATATATAATAGACAACACTTTGTTAACAAAGCTGCTTAATTGTGTATTTTCCACCATCTTTCACAAAAGCTGCTACAAGAGTTCATAATCATGTTTACTTTGAGAGGTCATTCATTAAAAGTGCAAAACTTTGGTCAATCGAAATTCTTTTTTTAAAACCACTTTCACCTTTTCACTTTTTGTACAAAAAAAAAAGTTAAAAAGGATAATAAAGGCCACGTGAGTAAGACGTGATGTCACGTGTAACTCATATCCTAAGTTAGTCTTTATAAAAGGTCCCAAAGCCAAAACAACATTTGTTCATGCAAATTACATTGTTTGTGTTATGAAATAATGACTCTCTGTTGTTTTCTTGTGTGAAAGATGGTCTTTTGATTCTCTTGTCTTATTGCCTCTGTACATGTGTAGGCTCAAAGTTTCAAGTAAAAGAAGCAAAAGTAATTGGCTCTATCTCAAGGTTAAAGAGTTTATAAGTTATAGGCGAAAGGTGAAAATATACCTCTAAATTTTATGATTTAGAACAGATATATTTTTGTTATAAAAGTGATAGATATATACCTCCACCACTATAAAATAGTGTAAATATACCCATGTCGTTACACAAATGGTGCAAACATACATTCTCCGTAGATGAAATATATTTTTAAAATTATTTATCTTTTTTAATTTAAAAAATGCCATGAGGCTTTAAAAAATGTCTACCCATTTTTTTGAGTAGACATATTTCTCTAAAGCCACATGATAATTTTTTTTCTGGTGGATCAGGTCTGATTTATTTTAAAAAATATCTCCATAGATTTAAAAAAATAATCTACCCATTTTTTTAAACCAACCAAACCTGGCCCACCAGGAAAAAAAATTACCATGTGACTTTAGAGAATGAAAGAAATAATTCCCTTGATTATTCTCATTAATGAAGAGGTATTTATATACAATATACAATCCATGATTATGTAAAATCCTATTCCTACTATAACAATAAATGGAAAGTCATATTCATATTATAACAATAAATCCTAATTACATTTGTACAAGAATTCTTCAACTATGGTAAGTTTACACTAAAACAGAACTCGGATACACGTGTATACTCCTTCAGTCACATCCCTGCAGTCATAGCGGGCGGTTGTCGTACGCTGAGACTATCCCTAAAATATTCAAATAGAAGACCCTTAGTAAAGATGTCAACAATGTGGTACCTGGAAGGGACATGCAAGACATGTACTTCTCCACGAGCTACCTTTTCGCGAACAAAGTGAATATCCATCTCGATATGCTTAGTGCGCTGATGTTGGACCGGATTTCCAGAAAGATAGACTACACTAACATTATCACAGTAGACTTGCGTAGAATATCCGACGACGCAGTTAATATAATATCATCAACATATAACAAAATGTATGCCAGAGAAGTATCACGCCTATAGATGAACAGTGAATGATCAGACCTGCTGTGAGAAAACCCAATAGTAAACACATGTTAAGTCTGTTTAAGTACTGTTTTAGAGTGCGTTTTAGGGAGTCTTGCGTTAGTCTTTAAGTTGTTTTGTACCGTGTTAAGCTTGTTTTAGTTTTGTTTTCAGGATAAAGCGATACAGAATGGAAGTGAGGCAGATTTAGAGAGAATAAACGGAGAAGAGACCATGATTCTAGAGCGAGAGCACCGCGACACTCCTTGGACTGAGCCGCGGCACTTTTGGAAATTTTTAAATGAGCCGCGGCGCTCTAATAAGGCGTTGTGGCACTTGTGTCCGTACATATTACGAAAACTCATTTTTCACAAACTAGTTAATCAAGTTGATAGTGATAGCCGATGAGATTGAGTGAATGCAGTGTGATATAATTCGATGGAATTGACATCTATGAAATGAGAAATATGTGTGCTTAAGTTGGATGTTTCTTGAGTTTGCTTTTAGTTATTAATAAAGATGAAAATTTGATCATGATTGTTGAATTTTTTGTACTCAAATGTTCAGTTTATGCATTGTTGAATGTCGAATTGAGGAAAGATGGTGGAAAATTCTAGAACTTGCTTGCTTGCTACTTTAGACGAAATTCTAGATGATGCATACTTAGGAAGATGATTTAGGCCATTTTTGAAACGATTGAGCCTTTCAAGGCAACCTTGTCTAAATTAATCTTTCAAGCCAACCTTGACTAAGTTAATCCATAGTTACCCTTTTTTGTAGCCTTAAGTAATCCTTCGTTGATTGACGCCTATTCTGAGCCTACTTGAAACCCTTTACTATTTTTCCTTCCCTGAATTTTACTATGAGCATATAAGTATATGATTGGGGATCGACCCTTTATAATTGGTATTTTAAATTGGGTGATATCAATAGAAGAGTGAAGGATTGAGAAAAAATTGAAAAAAATGAAAAAAATGAAAAAGAAAAAAAAGGGAAGAAACTATACTCTCCTTGTACATACATTGAAAAATAAGTTTGGGGGGGGGGGTGTATTCGAGAAGAAAAGAAAAATTAGGGATTGTTGTTGGTTTGTAACGTGGATATCGAGTTTGGTTGATTTGTTTATATGCTTATGGTAATTTTGAGCCTAAATGACATTTCATTTACCCTGCCTAAGCCTATCATTATAACCTACAAAAGTCCTATTGATTCTTGAGCATGTGTTGTCTAAATTAGTGGAGAGTAACAAGTTAGCAAGCCTATGGGATTATGGACTTGATGGATTGTTGGTAAGAATTCGGTTTTTATAAACTGAGTTGAGTACTTGTTTATTCAGTGATCATAGTTGGGTTGCCATATGTATTGATGATTTTAAGTGAATTCGGGGGATATCTGACTTGAATTTCTAGATTGCAAAATGATGTCTATAATGCTCTAAGGATTTTATTGCATAGTACTCATGATTTTTTAGGCTTGATATATTGTTATTGACTTGATTTATTTTAGAGTTCGTTTTTTGCATTTTTTGTTGTTGTTTTTAGAGTGTCTAGAGTTCTTCACTCGAGGGCGAGTAAATGTTAAGTTTGGTTGTGTTTGTTAAGCCTGTTTAAGTACTGTTTTAGAGTGTGTTTTAGGGAGTCTTGTGTTAGTATTTAAGTTGTTTTGTACCGTGTTATGCTTATTTTATTTTGTTTTCAGGATAAAGCGATACATAATAGAAGTGAGGCAGATTTAGAGAGAATAAGCGGATATTGAGGATAAATATGCCGGTTTGGTCAAAGAAACGGTTTAGAGAAATTCTGAGAAGTTCACGAGGCAATTGAACGTGTCTCGGATAAGAAAATGACAAATGAGCCACGACGCCTACAACAGAGTTGCGACGCCTTGGAGGCAGAAGAGACCATGATTTTGGAGCGAGAGCGCCGCGTCGCTCCCTGGACTGAGTCGCGACGCTTTTGGAAATTTGTAAATGAGCCGCAACGCTTGTGTCCGTACAGATTACGAAAAACTCATTTTTCACGAGGGCAAAAAGGTCTTTTCAAAGGGAAAATTAGGGTTTCTATAAAAGGAAAAAGAGGAGAGAAAAAAGGCGGGCAAGCAAGGAGAGAAAGAGGTTTTGGAGTTTTGGAGGAGCCATTGGAGATCATTTTCCTCGAGTTCTTTTTCTTTGTCTTGAGTATCTTTATGTTAATTTTTAGTTTATGTGTTAATTCTAGAATGACTACGAACTAATTCTTCTATTAGGGTTTTCAATTAAATCACTTGAACCTCTATCATGAACTAATGCAAAGTTATTTTATCTTCTTCATCTATTAAGGTCTTTCAATTGTGTGGTTATTGAATGCGAATTGATTGGTCATTGGTTTTCGTTTATCTAAATGAGTTTAAATCAAAATCTGAAAAGTGAGATTTGAACATGCTATAGTTGAATTGACATAAGCTTAATCTTGAACGAGAGTATCACGATTGCTTGTGTAGCTTTTAGGTTGTTGATCTTAATGCTTCCTAAGTGATGGAATTTATAATAGAAATACAAAAAATTCTCATTTAGGATTGAGTTTTATATGTTGTAACTGAATATAGAACGCTTTTGTAAACCTGCAATCTTAATAAGAAAAAGAACTGTTAATCTTGCATTAGTAAATGGTAGATGGGATAGTTGATGAGATTGGAATCCCTAATTGCCCTCATTCTCGAATTTAACTTGTGCGTTTTTGTTGTTAGTTTAATTTTGCATTTTACCTTCGTTTATGCTTTTTTTATTTTAATCTTTACAAATCAAGATTCGTTAGCGAAATAGAAACTATAGATTAATTATTTGGTAATTGATAATTCAGTCTCTGTGGGACAATACTCGGTCTTACCGAATTTTATTACAAATTGCGATACGTATACTTGCGTAGCTCTAAAATTCGCAACAACACATAATCTGTAAACCTTTTATACCAAGCCCGTGGGGCCTGCTTAAGCCCATACAAGGACTTTTTCAGCAAACAAACATGATGAGGATAATTAGGGTCCCTAAAACCCAATGGTTGATGCATGTAAACTGTCTCCTTAAGATCACAGTGTAAGAAAGCATTTTCACATCAAGCTGATGAATGAGCCATGCCTTCGAGAGAGCTAGACTGAGCACAGTGCGAATGGTTGCCGGTTTGACCACTAGACTAAATGTCTCTCCACAATCCACGCCAACTTGTTGTTTTTACCATCACCTACAAAACTGCCCTTATGCCTCTCAAAAGAACCGTCAGAATTTCTTTATGAGTAAAAATCTACATAGACCAACTAATATTAACACCAGGTGGACCGGGCACCAACTCCCACGTCTTATTTTGAATAAGAACATTATATTCGTCATCCATGACCAATTTCCAATTCGGGTCATGATCGGCAAACACTGGGTTACGTGGTAGGGGAGATTTAGTGACATTAGAATTAAGATTAAAATGTCATTTTGGTTTAATAATACCCCTTTGGCTACGAGTAATGGGCCCCTTGACGTGAGGTAGAATTGGACGGGAGTGGGGCATTTCTTGGGTTGGCAGTGGACTGGCCAGCAAGTAGTTGGCCTGCTGGCCCAACAACCGAGTGAGCGGTAGATATCAGATCGAAATGAGTAGTGGGCCGTGTCGCTGGAACAGTACCGTTCCCGGGACTGGGTCGAGACTCTAGATCGGCGCCACCAGGCAGTGGGCCTGCTGGCAGATTCGGGTCACGGGACATCTCGAACAAATGGTGGATAATATACGGGGAGATCCCATCATCCAAAAAAATATATGAACTAGACACGAAACTACACAATTTAGTAAACGGAAATTGGGTTTCATCAAAGATAACATGGCGACTAATTATGATTTTGTTAGAGGATAAATCAAAACATTTGTAACCACAATGATTAGATGGATAACCCAAAAACACACAAGCGGTAGAACGGGCTTGAAGTTTGTTAATTGTAGTAGACGGAAAAAGTGGATAGCATAAACACCCAAACACCTTAAGATGAGAATACGAAAGATCTTTATTGTAAATAATTTTAAGTAGGGATTGATATGCTAAGCCTTTATGAGGGAGGATGTTAAGTAGATATGTAGTCATTTGTAATGCATGATACCAAAAAGAAGGTGGTATTGAAGCATGGGCGAGCAAGGTACGGACAATATTATTTATGGAACGAATTTTTCTCTCGGCCTTCCCATTTTGTGAGGACGTATGTGGACAAGAAAACCGAAAAGATATGCCATTAGTGTCACAAAACTCTCGAAACGGCCCATTATCATATTCCCTGCCATTATCACATTGAATATTTTTAATTTTCCGTTCGAATTGGGTACGGATGTGACAGACACCAAATTTTTAATTAAGTTAGGGGCATGAATTTTTTTTTAAAAAAAAAAATACCGTCAACAAAAAGGGTATATTTGCACGATTTTGTAACGACATGGGTATATATATTCACCACTTTTATAACAGAAATATATCGGCTCTAAATCGCAAAGTTGATGTGTATATTTGCACCTAAGTTATATATACTCTGTGGAGTTAAGTTATGTAATCGGTAAAATTTTAATAATTTTTATTAAAATTTATGTACTTGTATTAAGAAATTTATTAAATAGCATAAATAATTTATCTAAAATTTATTAATTAAGCTATTTTTTAAAATTCAAAACTTATAAATTTAAAATTTTGGATTCGTCTAATCCCCTATACTATCCTATACTATCATTGTAAGAAATTTATATACTATCCTGTGACCTTTACAGGTTGTATTAGGTACTTTCTCTTATTTCTCCGTTTTAATTTACGTAAAAGTGTTTGATTGAATATGAAATTTAAGAATGAATGAAGATTTTTGAAATTTGTGAACTTAAATAAGTTATATATATTAGTTTTATTATAAATAACTTCGTTACGTGTAAAATAAAAAGTTTAAAATTTAATTAGTTATGAATATAAAAATATGTTATTCTTTTTTAACCGTCTAAAAAATATTAGATAAATTAAGATAAGAAAAATAATAATCTATCTATTTATATATGTGTAATATTATATTTTATTCACAAAATATACTTTTTCGATGAAACATATTCAACTGATGACCTTCAGTCTACATAGCTACCCCAGCTTAAGGTTAAAAAAAAAAAACCCACTTCACACTTTTCTCTCTTTCATCTCACTGTTTCAACCTTTATATACAACTAAAAGAAGAAAAATATGATGATCAAGACTATCTTCAACCTTACTTGCTCAAGGTGGAGAATCAATGAAATTCTTGCAAGAAAGTTCATAGAAAAAAGATTTAAAAAGCTTAAAAAGAGAACTGATTTTCTCAAAAAGAAAGTTCCTTCCCACCTTCCTAAAAAGCCCCTACCCCCCACCCCCACCCCCACCGACCCTTCCATTAGAGAAAGCTGTTACAAGTAGGGTACTAGTGTTTGTGTACTCATCTTTTTTTTCCCTTTGATCTACAAAAGGTATTATAGCTATATACACAATTTCTTCTCCATGTTGGATAATTCTTCTTCTTCCCCAGTTGGTCCATCTTCCTCTTGTGAAGCTCTTAATTCTGCTGATAATTGTGGGGTTATTTCTAATAGAAGGAATAGAAGACCAGCTGGTACACCAGGTAACTAACCGTTCTTGAAAGTGGAATTAAATTCCCTTCGGTAAAAAATTATACTATTACTTTACAAATAGGTTAAAAACATTGAACCCCTTGATATAAAGGATGAGGGGGGTTCAAGAATTGCTTTTGGTTACGTATTTAAATCTTAGGCGTGACATTCTATTTTATTTTTTTTTTAATAAATTCCTGACTCTGCCACTGTAGTAATAAGTCTTGAGGCTATTTTTTTTTGGGGAGTATTTATAAACTGTTGAACCCCTTAATATATATGACATTCTATTAGTATTATTTTTAATTTCTTGTATAAATTCCTAGTTCGGTCACTGTTAATAAGTCTTGAGTACTTTTCCTACATATATAAACACTTGAATCCTTTGATATAAGAAAAAAAACTAGTAAAGGGGTTCAAAAATTGCTTCTCGTTGTAGGTTTAAATAGGATAAAAATGTTTTTTTTTTCTTTTTGATTATTTATAAACTGTTGAATCAGCTCTATTGTTATTGTTGTATTGCGATATTCTTAGCAGAGAGTCTATCGAAAAGAACGTACGGTCTGCGTACAAACTATCCTCCCAGACCTCGACTTGTGAAACTATACTCGATACGTTGTTATTGTTGTATAAACTGTTGAATCACTCAAGTCTACTGAAATATCAAAGAGGTTTCAAGAATGGCTTTTGGTTACAGATTTAAATAGGATAAAAACGTTTTTTTTTAATTTATAAACAGTTGAATCCCTTAAATATAGTAAAATGGCAAAAGGGTTTCAAGAATTGCTTCTGATTACACATTCAAATCCTAAGGGCGACATTCCTGTTTTTTTTTTTTTTTTTATTTGCGATTTATCTTGATACTATTTTTTTATGTACGTTTCGTTATGTTAGATCCAGATGCAGAAGTGGTTTCACTATCACCAAAAACGCTTTTGGAATCAGATAGATACATATGTGAGATATGCAACCAAGGTTTCCAAAGGGACCAAAACTTGCAAATGCATAGGAGAAGGCACAAAGTTCCATGGAAGTTAGTGAAGAGAAAAAGTCCACAGGTTAAAAAAAGAGTATTTGTTTGCCCTGAGCCAAGTTGTTTGCACCATGATCCTTGTCATGCCCTTGGTGATCTTGTTGGTATAAAGAAGCATTTTAGGAGGAAACACAGTAATAATAAGCAATGGGTTTGTGAGAAATGTGGCAAAGGTTATGCTGTTCAGTCTGATTACAAAGCACATCTCAAGACTTGTGGTACTAGAGGCCATTCTTGTGACTGTGGCCGTGTTTTTTCCAGGTTTCAAGATTTTCCTTTTTCAAGAATTCTGTCTTTAAATTACTCTCTGTTTTATTTTAACTATCGTTTTAGCTTAAAAATATTCTTAAATAATTGTTACTTTAGGAATTCAAGATTAAAGCCGGTAATTGTTGTCAACTATATTACCACAATATTAAAGTCCTATAAGTTGGTCATAGAAATAGTTTTTTTTAATACTAATCAATTCTCAAAAAACATCTCATAAATAGGGGTGATTTAGTAAATTATATTTTGTATTTATTATTTTTCTTAATGAGCATGAAAAGAGATACAACAACATTTAAAATGAGATGTACTAGTAACTATTTAGTGAGTTTCATAAAACTATAGCAAACTCTTTAGCTATTTCTTATCGAGTTTAAGTTACGTACACCATCCGTATAAGAACTTTTTCTTTTATATAGTGTCAGATCATTCAAATGATATTTATGTAATTTTAAAGTTAAGATTATTTACCTGCAAATGACTAAATGATTTCAAAAATTTCATTCACTGGCGATATGTGTAATTTAAATTATTTCTCATCATTATTTTTGGACTTTAATTAGGCAGGCATATTCCAGAGTCCCAAAGATTCCTGTAGCAATTTCCTACTATGATGAACCTTGTGGCTTTCATAGAAATCTTTAATCTTTTCTAGCTTTAGTCATTTCTTTTACAAAGTTTTGTCTACATAAATAGCAAAAATCCTAATAGTTTGAGTCCTACCAACTTCAACTTATTTAATGCTGAGGTGTACTATTTTTCTTTTGACTTTATAAATTAGGCTGCCATATTCCACAGTTCTAATATTTCCTTTAACAATTTTCTATGATCAAGATTTTTATTTCTGGAATGATTTTTCATTATAGCAGGTTCCAACATTTTTCTTTGAATGACCTAATAGACTAATAGTATATAAAAAGTTAAACTAACCATGTATGTAACTTATATTCCTCTCTTATTATTATGTTCTTACTTTAATTAGGCTAGCATATTCCAGAGTTCCAAGATTCCTTACAATTTCCTCCTACAATAATGAACCTTTGGCTTTCATGGAATTTTTTACATTTTTCTTTAGTCATTTCTTTTTCAATGTCTTTAATTTCTCTTTAAATATTTTCCATAAGCTCTTACTATAAGAAGAAACAGGAATTAGCGGCAATCAATTTTTGTTGCTAAAGAGTAATAATTTGTCGCTAATTTTATTTAAAGGTAAATTATTACTAGTAAAATTCAATTAATATAAATTATTACTAGTAAACTTCTATTAATATAAATTATTTAATGGATTTTTATATCTGGTCTGTGGAGAGGTAGTAGACAAAACATACATTCCGCAATCCTGTTACAATTTCCAAAAGCATTATAACTATACTCTAGCTAGCAGCTCGCCAATGGAGGTGATACACTAGCTAGCTTTTCAGTATTCCAATAAATGATTTACTTTTACTCCCTCCTTCTCATAATAAGTATTACCTTAGCAAAAAAACACACATATTAAAAAATTAATAATGCAATATAAATTTTATCAAACTACATCTATTTAATAAAAATAAATTATTTTTTCCTCTTGATTAGAGCATGCATGAACAGTAATAATTATGATATTGACAAGTAAATATTTCTTGAAAAGAAAACTTGACAGTTTTTGTCTAAGGGTATAGTTGAAAAAAAAATCATTTATTTTTTGAATTCTTAAAGTGATACTTATTTTGGGATAATTTGTTTTATCAAGATAAAACTTGTCAGTTTTTGTCTAAGGGTATAGTTGAAAAAAATAATCATTTATTTCTTGAATTCTTAAAGTGATACTTATTTTGGGATAATTTGTTTTATCAAGATGACACTTATTATGGTAGTGTGGGAGTAATAAATACATATAGTCATTGTCAAGAACACAATGTGCATCTATTTTTGCGCTTCATATTATAGTAATTGACTTTCAGTCTGTTCAATTTTAATATTATTGTATGAATTTAAGTATATATATAAAAGCTGATAATGCAAACATTATAAGAAAGAAAGATATTTGTCAACAACATTTTTGTTGCCATATGTTTGATGTTATTGTCAAAAATACTTTTCGTAACAACCTCCGATGTGAAAAAATTTCACAACGATAATTTTTTTTTTGTCATTTATAATTTTTAGCAACAAAATATTAATTTTTTGTTGCCATTTACGTTTTTTAGCAACAATATATTTTTTGTATGAATTTAAGTATATATATAAAAGCTGATGATGCAAACATTATAAGAAAGAAACATATTTGCCAACAACTTTTTTGTTGTCATATGTTTGATGTTGTTGTCAAAAGTACTTTTCGCAACAACCTCCGATGCGAAAAAATTTCACAGCGATAATTTTTTTTTTGTCATTTATAATTTTTAGCAACAAAATATTAAATATTTTTGCCATTTACGTTTTTAGCAACAATATATTTTTTGTTGCTAAAATTTTATTGTCAATCTATACTTTCTTGTAGTGAAAGATTTGTCTTATATTATTGCTAGTTAATGCTGAACAATAAGTTTTATCTGTAATTATCTAATAAATGATCTGATCAGTATATATAGAACTTAAAGAGTTTAAGTTATATGCATTGTCGCAACAGTTAATCTCCTTTATATTTAAGATTACAAAAAAAAATTCTCATTTTAAGGAAGCTTACTAATAAATATCCTTTGGTGATATGACAGTGTAAAAGTTTTTACATCGATAGTATATACAACTTAAACTCAAACTTGAACTCTATTATATATACTTAAGTTTTAAGTTATATACGCCGTTAATATAAAGACTTTTTAGAAAATTTTACACCATCATATCATTTTTACTTGTTGGATCAAGTAACTTTTCCGAAATGGAAATAATTGTCTTTTCTATATTTTGGTTCAAATTTTTGTCCCGTCTGCATTCGTTTTTTTTTTCCTTTTCTATGGTAGTCCTACAAGAAGTAACCTCTTTTGTTTTTTCTTGGCTAATTACTACCCCTAGTTACCTATAGCTAGCTAGTTGTATGCAAAGTTCAAGATTCCAAATTATTGATAGTCTGTTAAGGCTCACAAGCTAATTAATTAACCCTTTTTACTATTTTGATCATATCCCAGAGTGGAGAGTTTTATTGAGCACCAAGATACTTGCACTGTAAGGAGAATTAGGCCAGATTTGCAAACATTGCAACCAACAACAGCTGCTAATTGTTCTTCAAGAACTGCTTCAAGTACTAGCCCTTCTAGTGACACAAATTTACCAAAATTAACCTTAATGTCCCTGCCTAATACAAATTCTGATCAAACACATAATTTAGAACTTGGCCTTTTACCATCAATAATAAGTACTAGTGATGATCATGAAAATCAAGAACCACATTTGAAATTATCAATTGGATCATCATCACAAAGTACACCAAAGAATGGTCATTGGGAAAATGAGGTACTGAATTTGGTTATGGCTGAAAAGACGTACGCTGAGGAAGCACGAAGACAAGCGAAGAGGCAAATGGAATACGCAGAGATGGAATTTGGGAATGCAAAGAGAATTCGACAACAAGCACAAGCTGAAATTGAAAGAGCAACAAATTTGAAAGAGGAAGCTACAAAGAGAATAAGTTCATCAATTTTGGAGATTACTTGCCATGCTTGCAAAAATAAGTTTCAACAAAATGCACCTATTGATATTGAGTCTTCTCCAGCTATGAGTTACATGTATTCAGCAACAACTGAAGCTGAAGGAGAGCAATGACTTGAAAAATAATGTAATGTGTTGGTTAGAACTTTTTTGTTGTTGGTATATTTGTGTTTATTGTATTTTGTCAATGTAGGGTTTTCAATATTTTTGTTTCTTTTGGAAAGATGATTATTAGCTAGTATGTGTTCCTTTGAATAAGACTCATTCTGAATCATTCAAATAATTTTTTTATTTTTTTTTGCAATAAGGGGATGATAACAATATCAACTAACTTGTTTGAAATTGAGGCGTAGATACTATCATAAGGGATGATTGAGCAATAGGACGCATGCATATGATTTTTGGGGAATTAAATGTAAGAATGTGCTTGAGGTATCCGATGAACTAACTGAGGTGTACACATACAACGATGATATACCAAGGTTTAGCCCTTTTTCTATGGATGTTTTCTGACATAACGATGTAAGATAAATGACTTACTTCATCCGCCTCGTTTTATATGAAGGTTTTGGTTAGGATCTGTAGGGACGAACATTAAGATATAAAAAAAGGATTTTTGACATGTAAGTCAAATATTTATCAAAATTATCCGACTAAATGAATAGTAATGAGAGTTTTACATGTCTTTTTATTTTTTATCCTTATAAAAGAACGAACTTTATATTAAGTGGGTCAAAATAAATCATGTCATTAAGATAATAA
Organism: Anisodus tanguticus; assembly: GCA_034509755.1. NCBI lineage: Eukaryota > Viridiplantae > Streptophyta > Magnoliopsida > Solanales > Solanaceae > Anisodus > Anisodus tanguticus. Next base: position 61,918,898 of record CM067539.1, read on the forward strand.
TTCAATAATTTTCAATATATTGTTAAGCTCTTTGATTTGTGATCATATAACTGAAGTTGGATAAGATTGAGACCCATACTTTTAGCTAATGGTCTTACTTTATTTTTACTATTTAATCATGTGTTGTTAGGATTGTTTGGCCTGAACAAGAAAAACATGATTATAGATATATATCATTACATAACAATATTGTAGGATGATGAACAGTAGGACCAATGTCCATTATGGGCTGTTAGTGACAATGTTTACCTAATTCCTTATCTATCCTGGGAAAGGGTAATAATGTCTTTTACCTACTCTAAAATATTCTCAACTCAAATATGTTTTTTTGGGTCAAATCAACTCAAATATTTCCTTTTCCATTTTATATAGTTCTTCATCCTTTCCAATTTTTGTGGCGGTATTTAACTGGGGTTAAAAAAATAACAAAAAATTAAAATTTATGATCTAAAATAAATTATAGAAATATTTGTGTGACTATAAATTATTTCATTAATGATAAAAATGTAAAATTTAAAATTAATTCTCATCTCAAATGTTTCCTTTCCTATTTGATATATTCCCTCTTTCCTAATTTATGTATGTGTTTGACATGACAAGAAATTAAGTAAAAAGCTTTTAAAATTTATGGTCTACAATAAGTCATAGACATTTGTGTGATGTAGATCATCCCATTAAAGTTAATATAATAAGTTTAAATCTAAAATATTCCTAATTAAGGAAGTATGATATTTTTCATAAATAACTAAAAAGAAAGTATGACATATAAATATGGAAAAAGAGAGTTGAACATTTCTTGTTTACTTGAAATAAATTAGTTCAATTAAATATATTTAGATGGTAAAATTAAATTAATTCTCAATACTTGGACATCTTTAAACAAATGTATGGTAAATGTTGCACTATATGATAGTCTTATAAAAAGTTTTAATGTTTGATATGAGTACTTCTCAACGTATCATCACTCAGTCTCAAAAGTACCAAATTTGAACTACTATTCTTGCTGCTTATGTGACACATTTGGCAGTCTATTCTTTGAGCAATATAAAGGGTAAATTTGGGACACGTGAACCCATAGTCTCCTTGTGAAACTCAATATTTTATATATATATTTTTAAAATTGGAGTAATATTAATTGCTAGAACTCATACTACAAGAAAGTTAAATTGTGCATTGGGCAATATACCACCAAAGAAAATGATACAAAAAAAATTAGCAAATTTTTGAGTTTTTTTTTTTTTTGCAACGAATATTTAGCATATTATTCTTTTACAAGGTCCTCTCTGTTGTATTTTATGTGACACAAATTCTTTTTTAATATATTCCAGGAAAATTCACATTTTTCTTTTGAAAACTACTTAATCTTTATCATCCTATTTTACATTTAATACATGATTTATTAGGACCATCACCATCATTATTTTAAATAAACATGTGTAACTCTCACCGCTATTCATGTAGAAATACTTTTAATAGTCTGCATAAATTTGACTTACATGTCAAAATTCTTCTTTAATTTTTAAATTAATTCTTAAATTTTGTGCATAAAGTCAAATAATTTAGGATTAAAATATATAACATTTGGTAAATACAAGCCCTTTGCTGTCACATACTTGTTCACCTAAAAGTAGGGCACATCAAATATTCCTTCTACTTATATGTGGCCATAAAAAATGTAACAAAAAAGTTACCATTCTCAACAAAAGAGGGTAAAAATAAAGTTCCTTCTTTCTTAGCAACTTTAGTAGTAGGAAATTAATGAGATTTAGTTTAGTTTGCTTCGTATTAAGGACGTGTTTGTCAATGAGAATTATTCATTATTTTCCAAAATTTTAATTTTATTTAAAAATTCGCGTTTGGCTATGAAAGTTTTAAAAAATACCTAAAATATTGTTTTCACTTTTTAAACTTTTAGAATATTCACACAACCAAATATTCTTTTTGCAAAAACTCTAATCAAACACAACTCAATTTTCAACATCAATTTTAAATTTTTTAAATAAAATAAAAATTATTTGATTTCTATGACAAAACGCCTACTAAATGGTTAGGTTGCCATGTTTCAGTGCCACTGTTGAATGGTTAAATATCAGGCACTTGTCCTTCTCAGCTAGTACAAATTAGTAATTACACACAACACAAAAGCAGAAAAGGCATAGTCTATTTCTCTCCCATAGGCTCTCACTTTTATCAGTGAAAAAGACAAATTACTGCACAGAAAAGAGAGACCTTTTCATTATTTATTTTTATATCCAGCTTCTCACCTTGCGCCAGACTATTCTTGAAAATAGTAGTCTCGATCCCTCAGTACTGATATCACCTACAAGGTTCTATCCCAGAAGAGAACAAATTGTTCTCACCAGGATTCAAACCCACGCTGTAGACTTCCAACTGAATTTTAAGCTTCCTCTTTTGTCATTCAGTTATGCCCGGAGGACGATACCTTTTCATTATTCTAGCTATGACAAACTTCAACCTAACTTATCTTAGTGTTCTATATATTTCAATTTATATGATATGGTTTAATCGAACACAAATTTTATAACGATATATGAGAGAAATAGAGAAAAGTTCGTAAGTGGTGCGGAGGGGATGATTTATTTATGATATAGTTCAAATGAAAGAAGAGTGTTTCATTTCCTTGATTACTTTTTTCTAATTCATTTAGGAATATCTAAGGCAAGAATATTCTGCTTTGTGGTCAATCTCAGTTTTTGTCTAAGCGAAATTCATGCATAAATTAGTGTTGCAGATACAAAAGACACAATCTGAAGGAAATGTTTTGGAGATTTGTGGCCTAAAATAAGTCTTAAATATTATATGAATTATAAATATTTATTAATATAAAATAAAAATCTTAAAGTTAAATTATATTTAAATATAAAAAAATATATTTACTACACACGTGGGTCGATCTGAAAAAGAGAGACCCTTTCATTATTCTAGCTAAGACACACTTTAACCAATAACGTTTTTTTACTAATTAATTTCTCCATCTTTTTTCAAACTGGAAAGAATGGGTGTAAAGCTATATGAAAGTTTATCGTGGTATACACGATATACACGGCATATATATGCCTTGTGTATACCGTGTATATCACGGACATACAAGACAAATCAGTCCGTGATATACATGCCAAGTATATCACGATTTGAAGTATATTTGGCAACATAGTATTTGTATTTAATTATGATTGTACACTTACCATAATTATAGAATCCTTGTATTTATAGAATAGAGTTTTTAGAGTAGAATAGGAACAAAATTTTCCATATTATGGAAATTGTAAATTGTATATATACTCATCCATAAATGAAAATAATCAAGGGGATTATTTCTTTCATATCAAAAGTCTAGGTTTTTCATACCTCTCCCATCTTTTGTTTTCGCAGCTCTCAGTTTCTGAGCCATTGTCTCGGTTTCCGTGCCCTTTTTTTCTCCTCTCTTCCCAAATTACTCCAAATCCCTACTTCACCTTTTGTTCTTTCGTTATGTCTAAGAACATATTTTATCCTGCCCTTACTGTTTCCAACATCAAGAACCGCATCCCTATTGTTCTTGAGATGGAAAACGTCCACTATGCGACGTGGACAGAGTTGTTCAAAATTCACGCAATCTCACATCAAGTCCTCCATCACATAATTTCTCCCACTACCCCTACTCCCGCGGAGGATCCTCAGTTATGGATTACTTTTGATGCTACCGTCCTTCAGTGGATTTATTCCACTCTTTCTACCGACCATTTACAAACGATCATTGAGCCAGACACTACGGCTATGACTACATGGAATAGATTGCGTGATATATTCCAGGATAACCAACATTCCCGAGTTGTCACCCTTGAGCAGAAATTCTCACAAGTCAGCATGGAAGATTTTTCGAATGTTTCAGCTTATTGTAAACGACTCAAGGAATTGGCGGACCAACTCCATAACGTTGGAGCGCATGTTACCAATAATCTTCTGGTTATTGTATGTTTCTTGGTGATAACTTGGTCTCATGGTCTGCAAATCGCCAGTCTACATTATCATACTCCAATGTAGAGGCCGAGTATCGAGGGGTGGCCAATGTGGTATCTGAATCATGTTGGTTATGTAATCTTCTTTTAGAACTTCATTATCCTATTCAGAAAGCTACCTTGGTTTATTATGATAATATTAGTGTCGTTTATCTTTCTGGTAATCATGTTCAACATCAGCGCACTAAACATATCGAGATGGATATCCACTTCATTCGAGAAAAGGTAGCTCGTGGGCAAGTACACGTCTTACATGTCCCTTCTAGGTACCAAATTAAAGACATATTTACTAAGGGTCTTCCCTTTGTTCTATTTGAAGATTTTAGGGACAATCTCAACGTACGACGACCGCCTGCTATGACTGCGGGTGTGTGAAAGTATATCGTGTATACATATGCATGCCTTGTGTATACCGTGTATATCACGGACATACAAGGCAAATCAGTCTGTGATAGACATGCCAAGTATATCACGGTTTGGAGTATATTTGGCAATATAGTATTTGTATTTAATTAGCATTGTACACTTACCATAATTGTAGAATCCTTGTATTTATAGAATATGGTTTTGAGAGTAGAATAGGAATATGATTTTCCATATTATGAAAATTGTAAATTGTAAATTGTATATATACTCATTTATTAATGAAAATAATCAAGAGCATTATTTCTTTCACTATAGTTGTTAGTTCTTTGTTTCAATATCAAGTAAAGTGTTCAAGCCAAATCTTTTTACCTCCTTCTCATAATCCAAAAAATTCTAGATCTGTCATTGGTGTCAAAACATAAAATTAATGTTAAAGCTAAATAAAACTAGAGTATTCAATAGGTACAAGCCTCAGTTAAGATATCTAACTGAACGTAGTGCCCAACTTTAAGAAGGCGTCTATGTATCTCGCCTATATAGGCTTCAATTATAGTTACGATGGATTATATACGTGAGACGGAACGTATGGCGGTGACTTCACATTAGCTATGTAGATAGATAGACCATATTTGACAATTATGCTGATGTGGAATGAAACGTGGACTTGTATATACTCGATGGACAAACGACATGGCATTCACTACAAGAAAGTATAGTATTTGCAATAAAACTTTAACAACAACAAATATATTATTGCTAAAAAAATATAAATGGCAATAAAAATTTAATATATTGTTGCTAAAGAACATAAATGACAACAAAAATTTAACTTGTTGCGAAAACTTTTTTCATCGGAGGTATTGCAACGATATGAAATAATTTTTGTTGTTGCGAAAAGTACTTTTGACAACAACATCCAACATATGGCAACAAAAATGTTGTTGGCAAATATCATTCTTCTTGTAGTGATGTCACGCCAACTAGAACTTTAATGACGATGTGAGGACATGGAAGGACCAACGGATTTGCGTGGATGTCGAGGTAATACTCGATAGAAGAAGAGGTGCATATGACATCTTAAGCAAATGATCTCACACTGAAAAAGGAGAGAAGAGTGAAGTGTCATAACACATCAAGTTCACATGATGCATTCAGTTTTAACTCGATGAATGGCATAACCTAAGGACAAATCCGTAAGGTCAGTTGGGTCAAAACAAACAATATGTACCATGTGTTTCGCTTTGACAATGAGACCCATAACCATAACAAGGACCATGAGAATCTAAGACATATATTGGGGTGATTTACAATAATGGCCTTGAATTTTTGACCTTGTTTGCTCTATGGTAAAACTTCTGTTGGATATGTAAAACACGTACAAGAATAGTAAATAACTATTACAGTGATCGAAATGATAAACAACAAAGATTACAACAAGTTGTCAATCTCTTGATCTTGAATTGAAACTCAAAATCTGGATCTTGTATTTAGAATTACAAGAACATGAACTGCTATACTTGTGGCTTGTAGAACCTCTAAGAATCCGAACGGTTAGAGTCCTTTGAGAATCAAGTTCACACCTGAAACACTTTAAAACCAATTAGATAATCACAACACCACCGGCTGAGTCGAGAGATGACTCTCTGTCTTTAAGACAGGATTGCCCCCGCATACAGGCTTTACAGAAGTGTGGACAATAGTCTCCCAAGATGAAACAACAAATTATCAAGTGTGCAAAGCCTACACAAATGATCCCAACGAAGAACACGATAATGAAGATTGCTAAGAGAAGGATTTCTTATCAGAAAAACTGATCTCTTTGTGGTGTTGTTAACATGTAAGTATGCTCACTTGTTCATTTTTTTCTTCTATAGAATTTAGCCAAAGGCCTCAATTTATAGGTGTGCAAGATGTCCTTTCAAATGCCCCATAATGGCATTCAATTGCCATGTAATAGATGGCATTTAACCCCCAAGTAATGCAGCAACATAATGGTCCAAGTAATGGCCATTATTGGGTGGATTCAATTCCATTAAAATCACCTCAACAGCCAAACCTTTGGGATTCCGTCGAACAGTCACTGCCAATGAAGCGCCGCGACACTGCCACATTAGCGTCGCGGTGCTAATTCAGCTAGAAACTCACGATCCTCACTGCCAATCAGGTGCCACAGCGCTGTAAGGGGGGTGCCGCGGCACTCCGACGCTGCGGCCCAGTCCCGGAGGCACCGCGGCCCTTCTCAGCTCCGCAACCCTTCTCAGCTCCGCGACCCTTTTTCGACCCGTACCATCTTACACTTTGCACAATCCTTCCTTCGTTTACCAACGTGGAACACTTATTATTTAGCCAATAACCGTCCATCATTCTATGTCTCAACAATTCACTTACGTACCAATATCTCTTTTATTAATGAAATTTACGATACTTAGCACTAAGATTGCACATATGTGGAAATGACATTTTCGACGTGCGGGGCCCTAATTGTTCGAGTCATAAATAATGGGATAAACTTAATTCCACATTAGTAAATTTCCAACAACCCCCTCTTGAAAGAGATCTTGGCATACACACAAGGTGTATACTTTCAGCAATCTTATAGCGAAAAGATATTGCATCAGGAGAGGTAGCTTCCGCTTTGAACCTTCCCTAGTTGAATACCATCGGACTTACTTACTGCATGGTGAATGTGATGTCTTGAACCGTCAGTGTTTAATGTAAGCCAAGACAACAGTACCAACACAATACCTCTCATTTATTTGTGTCTTCTTATTGTTCTGTCCGTTGTGGTCGTGGACACACTTGGATTCTTAAGTGCGTTCATTTGAGGTGGCATGTCCTCGCACTTAAATAGGTGATCTCCTACAAGGTATCATGCTATACCCCATTTCCCAAGTTTTAGGAATCATAAAAAGTTTCTCCAACCTTAACCTCAATTGTTTGAGGATCGTTAAAGGTTTGAAAACTTAACCTTTATCCACCATGCAGGTAGCACTTTAATGTCTATCGCAGGAACAACTTTGCATTCATGTTTCTTTATAGAAATCATTATTCGAACGGCTCTTGCTTCCACTGAAGCGCTCAACTGAACATTTTGCAGCTTAGTTTTTCCAATGAACCAAATTCTTGGGATCTCCAGTCAGTATGGTTGGGTTACCATCGCAAAGGTTCGTATTGTTTGGGTTTTAAGCTCATTCCCCTAGATAGACAGAACTCTTGATCTTCGAGTACTCCCTTAGTTAAAGGGTCTGCTATATCCTTTGATTAGTAATCAAGGAAGTGACATCCGTGGTGATCAACTGCCATATGGTCTTATATCTCTGACAGATCCGACAAATATATCCAGACGCCGTCATCTGTGCCATTTCTGAAGCCGACCTGCTAGCCACAATGTATAATTGCTAAAGGCACGGGTTTCTCTCAATAAGGGACGTCCTCTAAGGAGTTGTGAAGTTACTCAACTTCTTTCATGCTTTGTTTAAAGCGATAAACTCAACTCTGATTCCATCATGAATCGGCTGATGCAAGTTTGCTTAGAGGATTTTCCAAGACCCACCATACACAATTACTTGTGGCATTGGTGTTCTTCAAGTCTGATGTCCAGTTTGCATCATTGTATTCTCCCAGAACCGTTGGACATCCAGAATACTGTAATGATTAGATAAGCAAATATTTCAGACATCGTCATATTCGATTTAACGCCTTCTATCGATCATTTTTAGAATCACGAGTAAACCTTAGTTCAACTGATCTACTTTATAGGCCGATATCAGGTCGGTTGTAGTGTGTAACATACATTGAACTACATGTGACCTGCGCATATCGCTCCTTATATATGGGTGCACCATGATTCCAATTAGTTCTATGATTCATATCCATTGGTGGCTTCAACGAGACTGTCAACTATCTCACAACTGAGTTTGGAATTAGACCAGTCCGTTAGATATCTTAGAAATCCCAATTCCTAAGATGTCATCTGTGGTACCCATATCTTTCATATCGAAACTTTGTTTAAATATGATTTCCACTTTCAGACTGTTGGTTTTCCAACTGTTGGCTTTCAAACTTCAGAGTCAATGTTTCTGTTGTCAGATTCATTATTTCTGTTTTAACTTAAACTTTCAGGACCAAAATGTAAATATTTCAGGGACCAAATTGAAAGTTCAGGAACAAGCCCAACAGTCCAAAAAACCAACTATGATCCTCCCCTTCCAACTCTCCGATTAGGAAGGCGACATCAACATTCATATCACGCAAGACTGCAATGGCCCTGGATGTTAAACTATTCACAGGGGAGCACATGTCCAAGTAGCCGAGGCCTTATACTCGTCAGTAGATCCATCTACTTTGTACTCACTTTTGAGTATCCACTTTTACAACCCAAAGGTTCTTTTACCGAAGGAAGGTCAACCATTACACAAGTATGGTTCTATATGATAAAATCTATTTATCTCTTTGTAGCTTCTTTCCAAAGCAGCGCTTCTGGAGATGACAATTCTTTGTTAATTGTCCATGGTTCGTTCTCAGCCATACAGGCTAGAAGGCCTGGAATAAGTCTTTGTCCCCTCTTTGCTTAGTCTCGGTTCAACATCTAGAATCCCTGAGTTCTGTAGATTTGGAACATTAAGTTCCGGATAGTCAGCAACTTCCGAGTCTTGTAGCTCTCGAACGTCTAGTTTCGGACAATCAGGCACTCACGGGTTCTTGTTAACCTTGAGCAATTACTTTTTTTTCCTTCTCAAGGAAAGTTATCCTCAAAGAATTCAGCATCTTTTGACACTACGAGGAGATAATCACTACTGTTATTTGCAAATCCATGGGATATGCAATCTACAGTCTTAGGTCCAACTTGACCTATTTTGGTATTCCAACCTCTACCAAGCCACCCCACATCACAACATTTGTAAGTGGGATCCTTTCCATGTTTCACACGGAGGGTTATTCTTATCCTTATGCGGAGTTCTTTTGAGAATCGCATTAGCGGTAAGGATTTCCTTGCCCCATATATTTTGGGCGTACGACTTTGCGCTTGGCTAACACCATTAGACTGAGGTGAGTAAGGAGCAGTCATTTGATAAATGATGCTTCACATTCTCCTCCTCTATCACTACGAATTCCTCAATCCGTAGTCTTAGTTGATTTTCAACTTCTGCTTTGTAGCGCTTATCCGCTTCAACAACTTTATCTTTGCTTTTCAATAAACAAATGATACAATATGTTGTACCATAATTAATAAAGGTCACAAAGTACTTGTCTCCCCCCTCTATTTTCTATAAACTTTAAATCACCCATGTAGGTGTGACTAAGTTCTAGAGGAGCGGTTCTTTCTTTTGACGGAATGGAAAGATGATTTTGCCTCTTCGCCTACCTCACATTCATTTTGAGGGTTTATGTCGACAGAAGGCAACAATCTCAACTTCGTTAGCTTTTGAATGACTTTCTATTTAACGTGTCTTAATCTATGATGGAATAGATGTATAGATTACAAATATATCATTCATTTAGCTATAGACACACTGTACCATTCTTAGTTATTACAGACCTGTTGGACTAGTCTCAAACCAGCTTGACCAACAACGTCCCTTAAACCAAGTTTGAGACATGTATCACCTCCCTTTAGAGTGATCTCATTCCCTGAAGTCCTATTTAGGACAACCTCTCTAACCCCTTCTACTTTACAGGTGGCGTTGCTTTACATGAACAACCTCTTGCCTGTGGTTAGGGCGTAACCGGATCATATGTGATCCGGATACTCTGATCCACTCCAATTGTTTTGGCAGACTGAGTGTCCAACTTCTTTTCTGCCTTTCTTTTGGCCTTCATATCATTTAAGACCTGGAAACTCTAGCCCACCTCACTAGGTGTCCATTACTTTTCTGCCTTTCTTTTGGCCTTCAGATCATTTAAGACCTGGAAACTCTGGCCCACCTCACTAGGTGTCCATTACTTTTCTGCCTTTCTTCTGGCTTTCAGATCATTTAAAACTTGGAAATTCTGGCCCACTCCAGTCGCCCATAGGCTTTGTACGACTCAGTGTCCAATATCATCCTATCAAATGAAGGATCTTCTGTCAGATATGTGACATGTTCAACGTCTTAAGATAAGCCATTATCTCTTAGTCTTCTTCCCTTGTGATTGGTGCCCAGGGAAATCCCTGGCGCTTACTTAAGAGTGGTAACAGTTTTCGCACAGTCAGTGGATCTCTCTTCTTCGTATGTGCGAACATACTTTACACACTTTTAATAATTACACCCAAAAGAACGGATCTTTTAAGTTTTATTTACAATAGTCCAATTTTTAACCAGGAAGGAAGGAGATTCAATATCTGATTTTAGAGTGTATGGAATATAAATTTTTAATGAAAACACTTTCATATTCCCAGCCTTACTTTACACACTCTTAATCAGATGTTATCTAAACACATTATAGATAAGAAAGGATAAATAACTTAGACCTTTTGGATTTTGGCCCACTTCAGTCATACCGAGTGTCCACATACTCCTTACCATAATTCAGATCCTTTGTCTGGAACAGATATAGGCCCTCTGCTACAAGATAGAACAACATCTTCAGCTTTCTCCTCTTGTCCCAGTTGACATCCTCAGCCTCTAGTGGGCGCTTATTTTCGCTACTCTTGGGAGCGGCGACACAATCAACTCATTGACCGTCAACAACACGGTTGTTGTCAGAGACAATGTTTGCATTGTTAACAGAACTGTCAACAGAACTTCCTTCAACCAGAAAACCACAACCATAGCCAGATTTGGTCACACACTTGTCGACCAACATCTTTCGAACACTAATACAATCTTGTCTTAAAATTGTTGGATATGTAAAGCATGTACGGGAATAGTAAATAACTATTACATTGATCGAAAGGATAAACAACAAAGATTACAACAATAAATTGTCAATCTCTTGATCTTGAATTGGAACTCCAAATCTGGATCTTGTATTCAGAAATACAAGAACATGAACTGCTACACTTGTGGCTTGTAGAACCGCTGAGAATCCGAACGGTTAGAGTCCTTTGAGAATCAAGTTCACACCTGAAACACTTTAAAACCAATTAGATAATCACAACATTACCGGCTGAGTCGAGAGATGGCTCTCTGTCTTTAAGACAGGATTGCCCCCGCATACAGGCTTTACAGAAGTGTGGACAATAGTCTCCCAAGATGAAACAACAAATTATCAAGTGTGCAAAGCCTACACAAATGATCCCAACGAAGAACACGATAATGAAGATTGCTAAGAGAAGGATTTCTTATCAGAAAAACTGATCTCTTTGTGGTGTTGTTAACATGTAAGTATGCTCACTTGTTCATTTTTTTCTTCTATAGAATTTAGCCAAAGGCCTCAATTTATAGGTGTGCAAGATGGCCTTTCAAATGCCCCATAATGACATTAAATTGCCATGTAATGGATGACATTTAACCCCAAGTAATACAACAACATAATGGTCCAAGTAATGACCATTATTGGGTGGATTCAATGCCATTGAAACCACCTCAACAGCCAAACCTTTGGGATTCCGTCGAGCAGTCACTGTCAATGAAGCGCCACGGCTCTGCCACATTAGCGTCGCGACGCTAATTCATCTAGAAACTCACGATGCTCACTGCCAATCAGGCGTTGCGGGGCTGCAAAGGGGGCGCCGCGGCTCAGTCCGGGAGGCCCCACGGCCCTTCTCGGCTCCGCGGCCCTTTTTCGACCCGTACTATCTTACAATTCGCACAATCCTTCCTTCGTTTACCAACGTGGAACACTTGTTATTTAGCCAATAACCGTCCATCATTCTATGTCTCAAACATTTCACTTACGTACCAATATCTCTTTTATTAACGAAATTTACGATACTTGGCACTAAGATTGCACATGTGTGGAAACGACATTTCCGATGTGCGGGGCCCCAATTGTTCGAGTCATAAATAATGAGATAAACTTAATTCCACATTAGTAAATTTCCAACAACTTCAAGTTCAACAATTTTTTTCCTATGCTTAATATTTTGGACTTTTGACCTTTAAGGTTTGCCCTTAGGGTAGGGTCAAAAGTTCAAAATCACTGGATGTAATTTCTTGCATATATTGCATGTGATATTTTTAAGGATCTGAATCTCACTCAAAACTCAAAAATAATATACAAAGAAACATAAGCTAAATTCTTCAACCACGCAAAGATGAGTTGATATATTCTCCACAAAAAATGACTAACTAATTTCACTAGTCAACCTAAGTAAGGAAGATATCACACAACAAAAGTAGAACATACAAATCCCCAATTTTTTAAAGCATGTCGGACGAAGCGGTATCACGCAACATCACTTTGTCGGAAATTTTTACTCGATATATGTATCAATACTATGCGGAAATGATAGATAAGAAAAGACGTGACACCGTCCCCTAGGCATAGCTGGATGGCAAATGAGGTGAACTTAAAATCCAGTTGGAGGCATGCAGTGTGGATACGAATCCTGGTGGGAGCACTTTGCTCTCTTCTGGGATAGGACCTTGTAGGTAATATCAGTTGCTCTGTTCTCAAACTCTGGTCATTCATGCACATCCCGCGATTTACTGGTAATAGTGTTGAGGGATCGGTACTACTATCTCTAAGAATAGTCTGGCGTAAGCCAAAAAGCTGGATATTTAAAAAAAAAAGACGTGACACCGCTTGACAATGCCTGCCACTTGGCACATTGGTTAAGAACCTGATTTTGCTCTTCAAGGTTGGAGGTTTTAAGAACCTGATTTTGCTCTTCAAGGTGGGAGGTTCTCTTCTGTAAATAGCGACACCGCTTACGAAAAATTCTGTGTATGTGTATGTCCACTGTTGATGATCATTCACTCTTGTGGAGGTTCAAAGATGAAATGATTGAAGAATTAGAGAGGCAACAAATGCTGCTAAAAGAAACGCATTAGGGACAAAAACTTTTGCAACTTTTCAATGTAGCCTGTGGCCCATTTGAGTTTTTGGAGTTCCAGAGTTACAGCTAGTGATGCTGCACATCCAGTTGCCAGTAGCACTAAGCTCCCGCTATGCGCGAGATTCAGGAAAGAGCCGGATCATAAGGATCTATTGTACCATTAGGCCAAATATGATCTACATAAATTCCATCAAATTTTTAAACATCACTTTAAAGTTACTTGAGATATACCGTGGATAAGGGGAAGTGTGGAAACACTACGCATACTCCAAAAGGGTTGGGGCCAGGGAAATAAAAAATAAAAAACAGATATAGTAAGGCAAAAAATTTACAACAGGCCAACAGCAATATATAAAAGTAAAATTTTTAAGAAGATAGACCGACCTACTTTTAGAGATCCTCGGATCAGGATAAAGCAAAACACAAAACATGTCAAAAAAGAAGAAAGAATAACAACTACAACAAAGCATACGCTAAGTAAAAAAAAAGAAACATAGCATACTTAATATTTGTTTGGGTGTGTTGGTGTGGAGGAAAATATTTATTGAAAAACTTTTTTTCAATTTTTTTAATAATGTTTGTTGATCAAATAAAATATATCTTCTTTGAAAATCAAGAATATAATTTTTCTGGTAGAAATAGGAAAAACAAATTTCATATGTGGCATTCCATGCTGATTATCTCCCTTCACCCCAACATTCTCCATCCAGCGCTACCACCCGAAACCCACCCACCCACCCCGCCCCACCCGAAGCCTCAGAACCCCCTACTTATCTTTCATGACCACATTTTCTGGAATTTTTTTTTTTAGTGTAAAACATTTTCCTTCGTATCAAACACACCCTAAAAACATGTTGGACACATATTTACGCATGTCAGTAATTGAAAAATGGAAAAAATGAAGTTATAATTAAGTTAATTTACCTTATCACCAATAAATTCAACCCAGCGAAAGGCTTGGTGGTCTATGAGTTGTTTCTTTGCTAACAGGTGGTATGCTGCAAAAGGAATTAGCAATACAGTGTAGCAAATTCCTGCTATTAGTACACCATGCATGTATCTGCATCATTAAAAACACATTTAATAAAATTAATAAGATACAGAAAGCATATTATTATCAATGTTTAATTTTTTGGCGGAATATATCAACAACTTCTTAAACTTGCCATTATATGTTATAGTAGGTAATCTATCTTATTTTAATGATTACAAATCTCACATTTTAAAAATAATTTACTTTTAGATATATTTTAAGTTACTTGATGATGCAAAGAATCATTTACTACTAACGATATAAATTACTTAAACTCATACATATTTTTTTGATAAAATTTCCAATTGTTCTTCTGTACTCTAGGACGACGGACAACCACCGGCAGGGGTTAACTACAGAAGCCCCATGTAGAGGAAAGGCTTTATTCTAGCGGTAAAGAAATGAATTTTGAGTCTAACTCAACCGCGAAAGCTAACTCATGAGGGAAAGATTATTCAAGTTCATAAAAGGAGACCACCCAAACACCGCATCTCATGCCCAGGGTTGGACATCTAGTGCGTAGGAAATTTAATATAGGGGATGGATCCTGCTATGATATCATGTAAAGAATAGATCTTGAGCCTAACTTAACCCCAAAATATAGCTTATGAGGGGAGGATTGTCCAAAGTCATATAGGGATACCAATTATCCATCTCACGTCTACGGACGTGGGACTTCTAACACCACTAAATAGAAAATACTTAGCTCCACACAATATAGGGATTAACACACTTTCAAGTAGAAAACGACGATCATTGTGAATTTCATGAATTAGTAATGATGTAATAGACTCTTTCCCATAACTTCTCATACCGGACCAATCCACTAAAATGCAAATAGAGATAAAAAAAAAATATGATCAATATCATGAAGAATAAAGAAATACCATTTATGCCCAGATAAAAATAATCTATTGATCTGACTAATCCAAATTTGTGCATGAGAGGACCACTAAAATTTACGACTGCTAAAACTTAAGGATTGTATGTTCGAATTCACGGCCAGAATAAAGAAGCTCGACTCTCGAAATTCGAACTGTATCACATAAATTGAGACAGAGGGACTATTACCATTATTTCCTTTTTATTTTTGTTTAACCAATTGGGTAATAATTGAGGATAAGAGAGATTAGATGAATGTATCGTAACCACCGTAGTAAAATCTTGTATAGTTCGGGGCATAAACTTCATTATTCTCAACCACGAGTAATGAAATCACCAAAGAAACTAAGTTTAACACCCTTGCAATTACTGTAAATAATGGCACTTTAGAAGAAGAAAGAAGAAAGAATGAGGAGGAGGAGGAGGAGGAGGAGGACCAGAAGAAGCAGAAGAAGCAGAAGAAGAAGTAGAAGAAGTAGAAGAAGCAGAAGAAGAAAAGAAGAAGAAGGAGAATGAGAAGGAGGAGGAGAAGGAGAAGGAGAAGGAGAAAGAGAAGGAGAAGAAGAATAAGAAGCAGAAGCAGAAGGAGAAGAAGAAGTAGGAGCAGAAGAAACAGAAGAAACAGAAGAAGAAGAAGAAGGAGCAGAAAAAGAAGAAGGAGCAGAAGAAACAGAAGGAGAAGGAGAAGAAGCAGAAGGAGGAGGACGAGGAGGAGGAGGAGGAGGAGGAGGGGGGGGGGGGGGGGGAGGGGGAGGGGGGAGGATGAGGAGGAGGAGGAGGAGGAGGAGCAGGAGCAGGAGGAGCAGGAGGAGGAGGTGGAGGAGCAGGAGGAGGAGAAGGAGAAGATGAAGAGGAAGAGGAAGAGGAAGAGGAAGAGGAAGAGGAAGAGGAAGAGGAAGAGGAAGGGGAAGAAGAAGAGGAAGAAGAAGAAGAGGAAGAAAAAATAGAAGGAGAAGGAGAAGGATAAGGAGAAGAAGTAGAAGAAGCAGAAGAAGAAGAAGAAGAAGAAGAAGAAGAAGAAGGAGGAGAATGAGAAGAAGGAGAAGCAAAAGGAGAAGGAGAAGCAACAGGAGAAGGAGAAGGAGCAGGAGAAGAAGAAAAAACAGGAGGAAAAGAAGCAGGAGAAGCAACATGAGAAGGAGAAGGAGCAGGAGAAGAAGAAAAAATAGGAGGAAAAGAAGCAGGAGAAGCAGAAGCAGAAGCAGAAGCAGGAGCAGAAGTAAGAGAAGCAGAAGCAGGAGGAGAAGAAGGAGCAGAAGCAGGAGCAGAAGAAGCAGGAGAAGAAGCAACAGAAGAAGCAGCAGAAAAAGGAGCAGAAGAAGTAGCAGAAGAGGAGGAGGAGAAGGAGGAGGAGGATGAGGAGTAGAATGAGTAGGAGTAGAAGGAGTAGAAGTAGCAGCAGCAGCAGCAGGAGGAGGAGGAGGAGGAGGAGGAGGAGGAGGAGGAGGAGGAGGAGGAAGAGCAGCAGTAGGAGGAGCAGGAGGAGGAGAAGCAGGAGGAGGAGGGGGAGGAGGAGCAGAAGGAGGAATAGCAGGAGAAGGAGAAGGAGGAGAAGAAAGAGCAGAAGCAGGAGGAGAAGAAGGAGGAGAAGAATGAGAAAAAGAAGGAGGAGGAGGAGGAGGAGGAGGAGGAGGAGGATGAGGAGGAGGAGAAGGATGAGGAGGAGGAGGAGGAGGAGGAGGAGGAGGAGGAGGAGGAGGAGGAGCAGAAGGAGGAGGAGAAGAAGCAGAAGGAGGAGGAGGAGGAGGAGGATGAGGAGGAGAAGAAGGAGGAGGAGTAGGAGAAGAAGGAGCAGAAGAATGAGGAGTAGGAGCAGAAGAAGAAGCAGAAGGAGTAGGAGGAGGAGCAGGAGGAGGAGGAGGAGGAGGAGCAGGAGGAGGAGGAGAAGGAGCAGCAACAGGAGGAGGGGGTGGAGGAGAAAGAGGAGGATCAGGTGGAGCATAAGGAGAAGGAGTAGGAGGAGGAGCAGGAGGAGGAGAAGAATGAGGAGGAGGAGGAGAATAAGAAGGAGGAGAAGAAGGTGAAGGAGAAGCAGGAGGAGAAGGAGGAGGAGGAGAAGAATGAGAAGGAGGAGAAGAAGGAGAAGGAGGAGAAGCAGAAGGAGAAGGATGAGGAAGAAGGAGGAGGATGAGGAGGAAGGAGGAGGAGGAGGAGGAGGAGGAGGAGGAGGAGGAGGAGGAGGAGGAGGAGGAGAGGAGGAGGAGGAGGAGGAGAAGGAGGAGCAGAAGAAGGAGCAGAAGAAGGAGGAGGAGGAGGAGGAGGAGAAGAATGAGAAGGAGGAGAAGAAGGAGAAGGAGGAGGAGGAGAAGCAGAAGGAGAAGGAGGAGGAGGAGAAGCAGAAGGAGAAGGAGGAGGAGGAAAGAGGAGGAGGAGGAGGAGAAGGAGGAGCAGAAGAAGGAGCAGCAGAAGAAGAAGGAGCAGAAGAAGAAGGAGGAGGAGGAGGAGGAGGAGAAGGAGAAGAAGGAGGAGAAGAAGACTTTTCATCAAAATCTTACTCTGGTAACCCAGCCATTTTTAATTTTTTTTTATCACATGAAAAGACTCTTCTCCATAGCAACCTGGAAAAAAATAATCTATGGTTGTGTTTATAATCTTGGAGATGTTTGACTCCGTTATATGTGATTTATTACTTATTCAAATTAGGACATATGTCCTATGTACAAATTAAAGAAGTTTTTGTTATTTAATTTAGACTTTGAACATAATTAAAAAAATTAAAAGTTTTAGATAGGCACTAAACTTGGCTCAATTTATAACTTGTACACCTAAACTTTTCAAGTTTATATTACCTTGAACTATAGTGTCACACCCCAAAAAGAAAGACACACTACAAGAAGAAAGACATATGACAACCACATTTTTATTGCCATATGTTGGATGTCATTGCAGAAAGTACTTTTCGCAACAATAAAAGTTGTTGCATGCCGTTGCAATAACCTCCGATGCGAAAAGTTTACGCAACAAGTTGTTTTTTGTTGTCATTTACATTTTTTAGCAATAATATATTAATTGTTTGTTGCCATTTATGTTTTTAGCAACAATATATTTATTGTTGCTAAAGTTTTGTGGCCAATTCTATACTTTCTTGTAGTGGCATGACGGGCACCCGATACCATCAATTTATCAGAGTCCGGAACTTAAATGCCATAAAAACTAAGCAAGTGAACCAAAATATCCCCTCCAAATATAGTGACAAAACTACCTTAACGGGGTTATTATAAATCCTAGGCAGACTTCTCGTTTCATCGTCACTCTTAACCTTCTCCATTTTCACTCTTTTACAATACTTTAGCCGCCCAAAAATCATGTCTCAAAGCTCTGAAATATCAAACTTTGCTATAGAACTCGATGTTTGTGATTGCGATTATTATTGTAAGCTCAGAACATCAAGGATCCAAGATAATCTGAATCGTCTTTTTTGTTGTTGTAAAGTGCCCGATGTAAGTGTTTTTACAAATTTTTAGTGTTTAGAGTTTTTTTACATTATGTACATATTTTACTTTCAAAAACTGATTTTCTTGTAATGTTCATAGGATATGAATGGTTGCAAATATTTTCGATGGGAAGATGAAATTCCCGTGGATAAAACAGTGGCAGCGAAGTTTAAAAAACCTCATGTTGATAGTTATACCGCGACTTCACGTATCACTAGAGATATTGTGAAGTTTGACTTGCAGTTTAAACTTATGAAAGCTCAAGAAAAATTGACATTTTGGAGGTCTTGGTAAAAGAATCCGAAGAAAATAAAAGTTTTTACAAGGATAACTTTATAGACACTCAACAAGAAAAAAATGCTTTGAAAGATAAATTGAAATTTTGAAAGATCATTTGTGCTATCTTGTTGTTGTTTATTATTTCTATGTATTTTATTTTTATGTATTTTCGGTTAAGTATATTATTTCTATGTATTTTATTTTTACTAGTTGCACATTTTCATGTATTATGTATTTTTTTTTAAAATATATTATGTAATCGACACCTTTTATGTACTAATTTATTTGTGTTTGCATTAAAAATTGTGAATTGTTGAACTTTTATGTATTATTAACTCTAAGACGCTTATATAAATTAATAATAGACTATAACAATCAAAGCAAAATTAAACAAACTAATTTTCTTCAAATTGATGACTTCATAAATAAAAAATACAAACAAAATCATGAGTCTGGAACTTAAATGACCCAAAAACTAAGCAAGTGAACCAAAATAACCCCTAATCATCATCCGAGTAGAAGTCCTCAATATCGTCCTCAGAACAATATTTTGAGTTTCTTAAGACATATCTTCTTTCTGTAGATGTTAGTTCTCTACCCGTTGATGTTTGTTCTTCGGCCAACTTTAGCATGTAAAATCTACAACGTCTTGCTAGCATTCTGTTGTTTTCTTTTCTAATCCTCCGTACGGCAACCTCGCAAGAATGTTGAACAGTTCTAGCCATTGTCATTGAGAACCTTGTTGGAATTTGAGCATTGAGATTTTCCAAGTCACAAACAAGACGTTCTGATTCAGCATGCCGATATGCACATTCTTGGCGTCACCTGCAATAATATTCTCATGGATCTGAATATTTCACATCACAAAAATCATCATTACGCTTTATAAGAAGGTGGAATTTCAAATCTTCTATCTTGAATTCATTGTTATCAAGATAACTTGAATCACTGGAATAGTTTCTATGATTTGAGCTATCATCACCACTGCTATTCAGATCCTTTGGAAGGAATACTGAACAATTTACATTTCTACTACTAGACATTGAATATGTTGTAGTTTAATAACAAATGAAAGGCTACTTATATAGTTGCAAACCCCAAGTACCCTTGGGGTCGTCATTATTACCCTACTTACCTACTTTATTCTTATTTTTTAAAATATTAATACGATCATGGTGAATCATCTTCATCTTCATCGGACATCTCATTGTCCGAATCCCACTTGGATTTGAATCTGACGTAACCATGTTGAACATATTCTGCACTGAGGCAACGTATTTTTATCCGATTGTTCTCTTCACGAAAATGGTTAAGAGCACAATTGAACTCTTGTAATGTACCACGAGGCATTGATGTATCATAAATTTTTAGACGTTTGAGTCTGAGAGCCCTCAAATTTTATTCTAGCATTTCAGCCTCCCTAATACGTCAATCAGTTGTCATTGTATTATTTTATTGTTAATTGAATCTGTGATTCGAATTATTTGAGTATTTGAAATCATCATACAATTCTCATGTCCTACCCATTTTCGAATATATCTACTGGGGTAAAACATGTAATAGAACCAATATCATAAAATTAATTTCAAATTGATATAATAACTCATTTTAATGTGAATGCTAGTTGTTCGTCATTCATGTTATATACTACATTCTTGATTTGACAACACTATGCTCGTTTTTGACTGCTTTATATGATACACTTATATTGCACAATTTTTACATGAGCAAAATATGATATTTCTGAATGACATCCTTAATTTGACAACACTATGCTCGCTTTTGACCGCTTTATATGACACATTTATATTGCACTACTTTTACATGCGCAAAATATGATGTTTCTGAATGACGTCCTTGATTTGAAAACACTATGCTCTCTTTTGACCGCTTTATATAACACACTGATATTGTGCAACTTTTACATGCGCAAAATATGATGTTTCTGAATGACGTCCTTGATTTGATAACACTATGCTCGCTTTTGACCGCTTTATATGACATTTATATTGCGCAACTTTTACATGCGCAAAATATGATGTTTCTGAATGACATCCTTGATTTTACAACACTATGCTCACTTTTAACCGCTTTATATGACACACTTATATTGCACAATTTTATATAACTTATTCGATTAAAAAACTCACATTTTAAAAATGCCTAGACATATTACATTCAATAGTTGGCTCAGAAATAGACAAAAAGGCGAGGGTAGCTTAAGAAGGACTCATGGTAGGATAGAAATAAATACAAACACAATTGAATCATATTTTGAAAAAGAGATATTAGGATGTTACACGAATTTATCTGATAAAAAATGGTATGGTGTTCTTCGTCCCTTTGGAAATAAACCAATTTGAATCAATGTTGATTTAAAAGTTGTTGGATACATAATTGAGGGTGACACACACTCCTCAAAACCCGAAGGAGCTATAATTTAGGGTGAAAAACTTCAACGGGTTCGATTATGTTAAAAGAGGTGTGATTATGAAGTATTATGTCGGTCGCATAGTTTAGTTGTACCACAAGCTTTGTCTGCTACATTTCAGACCTCCAAATTCAAGGATGAACCACTGGTTATCCAACACTTGATGAAAGCAATTTTAGAAATGCAGAAAGCTCTAGACATGTATCATGCTTTAGACGATCTTAATTTTTGAGGAGCAGAAGAAGATCATTGAAAACTGTTAGAAGATAAAAATCTTCATCGAGACTCTTCTTATCCAGTTTATCCAATAATTCAAGAATAGATAGGTCTTCCAAAAAATTTACCACAAAAATTAAATTGTGGAGTATCATATTATTGTGTCAACCAAAAAAGTGCTCCTAATGATGATAGTTGGGATCTAAACTACAACGAGGATGCTGGAGAAATAAATGAACGGGAAGAAGATGAAGAAGAGAATGCAAGTAAAGAGGATGATGAAAATGATGACGACGATGACGTGGTTCCAGAAAGCGATGAAGATTAAATTACTTTTGTAATTTTTGTATGTTATGAAAATTTTCAATAGAATTTTTTCGCTGATAAATGCTTAATTCAAGATGCTTCATTAAAAAAAACACCATTCAGGACAAGAAGAAAAATACTTAAGATTCATAATTCAATACTATTCAAATACATCAAGAAGAATTAAAATACATTCATAAATCATGAGGTTCTTCAACCACGAGAGGTTCTTCTACCACGAGAACCACCAGAGGTATTTGCACCACCATGGTCCTGTAGATGACACAAACGCTTATCATGGCCAAACTCCTTACACATCGAGCACTTTCGAGAGTATGTCCTATCTGAAATATTCATTTGATTGAGAATTCGAGTTCCTGCATTAACACACAATTTATGGATATACTCCATGTTAGCAATTATAGAAAAAGGCTTGTTTGGCTAATAAGCATGATCATCAAGTGGGTAGAAATAACCGGCATATGCATTAAGATAACTTTTCACGTTGTATTCCGATGCCACATAATGCTCCACAACTTGCTTGTAAGTCATTCTCACCATTGCAAACGAGCAGCTTCCGTGCAGATTTTAGCAAACCATTTAATGACTCAGAGCTATTTGTTGTTAGCATCCCCCATCTTCTGCCTTCATCCGCATGTAATGTCCATTTGTCAACATCGATTGCCTTCAACCAATCATATGCTTCCGGCTTTGCTGCCTTGATAATCTCTATCTATGAAAGAAATTTTTTTCTTGATGCTCTGTTGCAGGCGCCCACATCCATTTGTTTAGTGTGTTGTTTCTAAAGGTCGTTTGAAATTTTGGTTTTATATGCCTTAAATAATAGCGCTGGTAAACAAAGAGAGGTTGTCACACCTTCAAACTAAACATATTGTTCAATATGCAATAATTTTAGTCAGATAGCACACATATGCCTATTCGATCTTTAATAACCTATCGCCTCAAATATGTCAAAAATATCCTCCCATGTCTCGTTGCTCTAGTTAGCGGCAATGGTGAAAGTAAGAGGGAATATCGACCTATTGACATCCATTTCTACTGCAATTAGTAGCTTGATGTCGTATATCCCGTACACATGCGTGCCATCTATGGATATTACTGGCCAACAATGAGCAAAATCATCAATGCATGGTTTGAATGTCCAGAACACAAAATTAAAAATATTACCGGGCACACCAGGTTGGGTGTTAAGCTTCCACTCTATAACAGTACCAGGATTGAAGTGTTGTAAAGCTTCCTATACCTCGGCAACTACTGAAAAAAGCCCTTCCAGGTATCAGAAATCATCTCAAAAGCGCACCTACGCTCGAGTTATCCCTTTATCCTGCTTATCGTTTTACGATATACTCTCAGAATTTTTCTAATGCATTTTTTATGGGGAACCTGGACAAGTTTAAACAAATAATATTAGCAATGATAATTTAATTGATGTCAAAATTATAATAACTTTGGTCGATTCGGATACCTTAGAGTTTCGGCAATGTCAGCAACTAACACTTAAGCAATCATATTTGTATCTAAATTAAAATGAGCTGCTCGATTTTCATTCATATCACAAGTGTGACGTGAGCGGAATTTTGAGATAGTCCACATACTATCATGAGTCTCCTTACCCCGAAACATCCATTGACAATCTTGATACTCACGTCTGCAGATCAATCGCCACAGTTTTCGGTCAGATACATCACCTTTAAACTCCCCCATTTCTTTGATGCTAGAAATTTTAACGGCTCTTTGCAGTGCTTTTTTGGAGGAAAAATCATACCTTTTGCAAGTTGAACAGTGCCGTTTACAAGATTATCCGGTTTCTTCCATCGAATTGGGCTTCCTGCCATCAATTCTTGCTGGTGAATTGGGCTTTCTGCCATCAATTCTTGCTGGTGAATTGGGCTTTCTGCCAAGGATTCTTGCCAGTGTGGCCGACTTTGCATCATTTTTATTAACTGGTGTTCCTGCTTATGAGGATGAATATCAACCTCACTATCTGATATATTTATTTCATCATCATCAGATACCT